>CM034150.1:283188507-283889317 GCA_019776745.2 Taxus chinensis | reverse complement strand
TGAACTACCCATTTTTGTACTGTGTATCCACAAAGATTTAACAAATTTCACTGCTAAAATATGCAGAGACAATTAGGTTTCAATTATTTTCCTTAGTAACCCAAACCTTGTCCAGGAAACATCTCCACTCTCTAGTGTGAAAACTTGTGAAAGTTATATTGTTCATATGAGATGGGGAGTAGAGTTATGTAAAGAGAAGCTGGAAAAAGTAATTCTTTTACAAAAAGAAGTTCTAGCTTATGTACAGATTCAAATCAAGGAAGTCCTAACTGAGAAAGAAGAACTAGAGAAAGAGAATGAAGAACTAAAGAAAAATCTAAGCATCATGACAAGTAAGGTATCATATTTTCAAGAGATCCCAATAAACCTAAATAAGATGTTGGGAAAACAAAAGGTAGATGGTGACATAATAGGTCTAGGTTTGATAGAAAATTCATTCAGTATTGGGAACGATGAAGGTGAATCAAGTCAAGGATAAAATGGAAAAATGTAGTCAAGCAAGGGAAATAGTTTAAAGTGTTTATCTCATGAAATATCATCTGTTAGGAAGGCAAATGCATTTATGCATGTTGATTTTCATGGTAATTTCTACAATTGTGGTGATTATGGGCACGTGTCTAGTATGTGTAATCCTAATGTGGAAAATAAATAAGATTCTAAAGAAGAAACTCAAGGACATCACACTAAAGGAGAGAAGGAAGAGAAAAAAATTCAGACAAAGATATGGAGCTGATTGTTATCACTGTCATGAGAAAGGACATCTAGCATCTAGCAAATTCAATGGCTATTGTTATGCCTACAATGAATATGGACATAAATATTTTGAGTGCAAATAAAGGCAAGTGGAATGTTTTAGGTGCCACAATATTGGGCTCATTGAAAGGTTCTATGATGTATGTCAGCTGAAGAAAGAGACTCAAAAACCCAAGCAACAAGATCAGAGATATAAGAAAAAGGAAGAAGATAATAAAAATTCTAAAAAGGATCCCAAGAGTGTGACTAATCAAAAGGAGGAGTTTGTTGTGACAAATGGAAAATCAAAGAAGAATAAACCATTCAAGAAACTATAAGAATATTTGAAACCTTCTTAGGTATCTCATCAAGCTCCTCCATGGTATTTAAGTACAAATGAATATTTGGAGTGAGGGGGAGTTATCTTTGTTAATTTATTGTCTTCTTCATGACGTAACGTATGTTAAGCTCTTACGTATGTTTCTGAGGATCAAATAGTTAGTCTTGCTAAGAAGGTCAAATTCTCTTGTGCTTTTGCTCTTCAAAGCATAAAATTTTGTATTATGTAAGTTCTCTAAGATCTGAGTTATGGCTTGGTGCATATCAAGAGTCTTTTTGTGATGTGAAGAGCTCCTTTAAGTCAAGTAGTGTCATCTATTGCAGATTCAAAGTGTCAAGGATCTATGATGTCTCAATGAGTTCCCTCAATCTTTGTCTTACATCTTCATATCAAAATTTCCAGTATGGAATGTGTTAGGATGTTCATATGTCTCAACATCTTACAAATAATTGTTCTTGAACTCATGAAGAGTGTTCTCAGAGTATTTGTGTCATGATTGAATATGTTGAGTTCTATGAAGTGTGTCTAAGTAGATCATAATATATATATAAATATCTGAAGTAAGAAAAGACCATCTTAAGTGCATGATCATTCATTCTTCAAAATAGGTTTTGTATTGTCATTCTAAGAATTGTAAAGCAATTTACGTCATTGATCATCAACCAAAGTCTGAGAAGTGTTCTTAATTGCTCCTTTTCTGAGTATGAAATGAAACAACTATACATGTTCTACAAATGTTGAGAAGTTTCATGGGGTATTGTAAATTATTACAAGGACTTTTGGAAATTGTTTCATGTAAAGTGTTATGCATTTCTCAGAGTGTGACCTCAATAAAAAAAATTGGTTTCTTTAAATGGAATCATAATTTGAAGGTATGAGTTGTGTTTTATTCTCATATGAATTTTTTTTCTTTCTAGGAGGTAGAGTGTAGTATACTAGAGAAGGACATATCAAGTTCTTACAGGTAATGAATGTAAAGATCCAATGATTGATCATGAAAGTGTATTAGTAGCATGAAAACCATCAAAATGTTGTGAAAGAGTATTCTCTTGATCTGATGTGTCTCCAGAAGGTCATGGTATAGGATGGATATCAAATGCCATCATTGTTGTATGGATTGGAAGGCCTAATTGAGGTTTCAAAACAATATATATTTGGATATAAAACTGATAAGACTTTACAGATTATTCATGATCAAGAATTTTTTGAACTGACATAAGTATTTTAAAGTTTTCTCCATCCAAAGAAGAGTCAAGGTCATTTTTGTTCATATCAAGCATCAAGAAAACTTAAGACGTGTCAAATATGGTTGCGATATGTAGGATATAATGGAAGTCTCTCAGCTTGATGAGTTCATTGTGATATGAATATGAAATTGTTATTACCTGATATGCTCTATCTTAGAACAAGTAAAATTTCCATCTTGAAGGTCATGTGTGAATAAGTAATCTATGGATCTATACAAAGTTGGATTCTTGTTTAAGCTTCTCAAGATGTTGTCAAGTCTAAAACTTCTTCAAAAGTTGCTCAGAAAGTATAATTTTGAACAAGTACAAGCCTTGAAGGTTTGGGAGGCATGAGCCATAATGAAACAGTCAAATTCATGTTTGAAACATCTGAGATAAGAGTATGAATAAATGACCAGAGGTATAACATTTCTATTAGGTAAGAGAAAAATCAGTTCAAGGGACATATTAGTGTTCAAGAGACTAATATTAAAATTTGAAATCAAAAGAAAACTTAGAAGTCAGGATCATGATAGTTTGTGATAGTTTTTAATATATGGAGGCATCTTTGTAATCTATCATTAATGTTGGTATTCACAAGTTGAAGCTATCCATGAAAAAACCCATAAGGAGTTTATGAGAAGAACAGTTGATTGATATTTATAAAAAGATATTGTGTGTAACATATATATTGGCTTGAAAAGTCTATAATTTGAGTTTTTTGTCATTCTACAAGAAGATATTATTTTGTGATAAGTCTATGAATGCAAATATGGATAACTTAGGTGTGTATTCATAGTGTTGGATGCTCTCAAACAGTTCTATAGGGTCTAGGAGTGACTATCATCTCAAAAGAAGAAAATATGTGACCTGGTGGACCATGATTTGACTAGAAATGATTAGTTTAGCCCCAAAATTGCATACTACAAAATTGGTAACCGAGAAAAGGAAGAGAAAATAAAATTCTAAAAGTATAAGGTGGATGGAAATGTCCTTGTACTTATATATTTTTTCTAGAAGGAGTTCTATGGAGATGATCATAGTTGTTTGACAAGTCTTCTTGGTGACTGACATAATAGTTGAAATTGAGAAACTACAGGTGTGTAAAGTGCACAAAATCCAAATGAATCAGGGGGATCATTTTGAGTCACTCAAAGGTAAGAGGTCTGATACTAAGAGGAGTCAATTTTGATCTTGCATCAGGAAATTCAAGAGTGCATAACACATTTTTTGTTGGGAGAGAGAAGAAGTTTGGTTCAGGGTTTGTGGTAGGTGTCTTGAAACTCTAACTTGGCAAGGTACTTTTTTTAGTTTTCTAGCTAAGAATGATGGTACAAGCTCAAGGGTGTCATCATAAGATTGAAGTTCTAAAAGGGTGTGAAGTTTTTCCAAATCACACTGAAGAAGTATTTTAGGCCCTTGTGACATAAGGAAGGAGTCAATGAAAAAGATTGTTGCTCTTATGTACAAATAGGCCTAGGGAATGATGTTTTTGATGAGATAAAGGTCAAAGTGGTAAGCATTCTTTATTGCTAGTGTTGGAGTCAGAGGAGAGATATTTCAATCCAGGGGGGGCTATGTCTATGTAAGTTATCTTTTTCTTGTCTTTATGAGTTTGGTTTTCATTTTGAGTCATTTGTTTCCATGTCAAATCCATAAATACCTTTGTCATAGATGTCAAAGGGGGAGAATTATAACAAAAAACATGAAAATTGAGGGTTATCTAAGTGTTTTTGTTTTCATGATTTTCATCAATGTTTATAGGATGTTTTCCATCAATGAAAAAGAGGGAGTTTGTTGAAAGTATGTTTCACTTTTGTTTTCATTAATGTTAAGTCCATTGATGTCAAGTGGTCTATGTGAACTAGGTATGTTGGTTAGGTGATTTAGGAGTATGGCTAGGTGATCTAGGGGCTTCCAAAGGTGAATATGTGTGGATTGAGTCTCTAAAATGTGTTATGAAGTTAAAACCATGTCCATGAGGTGAGTGAGAGGTATTTCAGTAATTCCCAAGTCATCTGGTGGAAGTTACAGATGACATTGGCCCATTTCGGCTTGTTCTGGAGCCTGATGAGGTATGAAAAGTTGATACATGTCGTGAAAAGGTCAAATAAGCATGGTTTTAGCCTAGAAGTAGTGACTACAGCATTTATGAGCAAAAAATTGGCTCATATTATCCCTAGGAATCAAATTTTAAAGTTACACAGAAGTTGGTCTTGAGAACTGTCAATGCAAGCAGAAGAAAATGAGATGGAATAGGATATTTATATTATATATCTAGAAAATGGGAATATTTACCATATCTTAGGGTTAGTTTTTAAGATCTAGGCAAAATTTCATCATATTCTACAAAGGTATGTGACAATTATGCTAGTGTTTCTAAAACATGCTTTTTGGGAATTGCATAATAAGGTGGTTAGATTCTTATCACCCATGGAAAAATATATTTCACCCTTTGAATAAATCATATAATTAATTTTTATATAATATTCCAAGCTTGAGGTATTGAAAAAATTATCAAGAGAAATGGGCAAGTATCAAGGAAGATATGAGCATTTTACCATAAGGTTTTCTCTCTCCTCAAGACTGCTTCTTGAAGTGGTTAAGCTGAAATGAGTTACTCTAAATTCCTATCAATTTTTTGAGGTGTTTTATCTACTCATAGGTCAACAAGGTCTTATTCATGTCATAAGTATGACATGCATGAACCTTAAAACACTTCTCTTCAAGAAAATTCATTTTAATCCTTGCATGAGCAGTCTCATAAGATCATGTGACTGGAGGCATAATCAGGTCTCAATGCTCATAGTTGGTGTTTATAATTGAAAATTGGCCAATCTCTTTTCCAAAGGTTAGTATTGATTTCATAAATCACTGAGTAGGTTTTGGGATAAGTATCAAATAACAAACCTCTTACCTATACACTCTTTTGTGATACCTTGCCATGCTCAAGGGTATGCTTGAAGGGCTTATTATTGAAATGAATCCTCATGTCCTTGAATTGGATCATGATATTATAATATAAGTCTAGATAAAAATGGTCAAAACTCATTTATGAAATCTAATACAAAGAAGAAAGAGGTTGTGTGTGTGCATTTGTTAACAGTCACAATGTTGACTATAACTCTATGATCTAGATGCAATCTTCATGCTAAGGATGAATTTTGGATTTTCAAATGTTGTTCTAAGGAGATCAAGATAATATTTTTGAATCGTCAGGACAAACCAAATCTCAACATGACATAGAGATCTCTTCATTATGCTCAGTATGAGGTATCCTTGCAGTTTATTGAATCAATTGTTAAGATCTGAGAGTAAATGGAGTTGATTCAAACTTCTTGATCACGTGCAAGAGATGGACATCACTCCAAAAAAATAAAACCATCTTTAATTTTCAAATTTCATTGAATGTGGAGTGATAAATCATATCTTTACTATTCTCGGGATACTACAGTATAGGAAACCATGAGTCTAGTGTTTGAGGAACATTTTTATCATATCTTCGTTTTTAACCAACTGAAATTCCAAATATTCTATATAATTGTCTGTATAAGGGTCATGAACCATTTTAAAAATATTTCATAAGGATACATTGAGACACTAAGGAGAAACCTTTACCAATCCACCAATACAATTGTATTTTACAGTCAGACAAACATTTCATCATTTTAAAAGATAATTCTTACAAACAAGGACTTATTTCTTATTGAATCATGATGCAAATAGGTTTTATGAATGGTGAAGATCAATTTCATTATTTCAATAATTATTTTTCATGTGAGTGAAATAATTTCTTACATATAGTGGTTTGTACTACCACTCAGCTGTGCAAAGGTTGGAATTGAGGTTGTCAAGTGAATTTTCTCTAATTTTGAATGCATGTATCTATCCTTTGGAGTTATTTTTATCTCTATGATGATCATGAAGGAATTAATTCATTAGAGCTCATGCTTGAACAAAAAATTTAGCACTATTACAATCTAAAACTTTATAAATTGGTCAATTTTCAAGGTGTCTTCATATTGTGTTTCTCTAGTTTGAATTTGTATGACCTTTGAAGAAGGTTAGGAGTTTTCAACAATTTCAAACTCATGAAGACCTTTCTCCAACTCATGAAAAGAAGGTGAAAATTAATTTTCTCCTCATTAAGAAAAGAAGATCAAACAAAAGGTCTATTGAATTAAAATGAGAAGTTGAATATTCAGTGGTGTATAGGTATGTTCGAAGTATAGGTGAAGGTTGTGAAAAGGTATGATGGAATTGAGAAAAAAAATTGAATTACCTTTTGAGACTAAGTATGAGAGATACATGTTTTTGAACAAAAAGTGAGATGTTAAGAGAAGATGAACAGTTAAGAAGAAAAATGTGAGTTGTCAAAGGAGTTGAAAAGTTTGGGTAAGATGAAAATTCAAGAGGATGGTGTAAAAAAGGAAGGTGATTTAGTCTTGCATCCATGTGATTAAAACCCATTTTCTCTTCAATTAAAGAAACCCTTTTATTGCAAAGCAAAACCCCCCTGGAATTCTTTTTCAAGAAAAAAGTTGGTTTGTGTGGAATGAAGATGATGGAGTGCTTGTAATGATAGGTTGATGAAGGAGAGAAGTTTGGCTGGTCTGAAATTGAAAATTATTGATAGTATTGTTGAGATTCTAATTGTATATTATAGATTTTTGATGTGAATCAAATCAGTGTGCTTTTTTCTAACATCAAAAAAGAAATTCTCTAAATTTGTTGTGTGTTCTTTTCAAGAGTGTATATCAAAATAGATTATATCAAATGAGGATCAAGCACTTGTGTATGTGTGTTTGAAATAGAGAAGTAAAAGGTTTATTATAAGACTGATTCACCCTCCCTTCTCAGTCCCTTTTCATTTATAACACATATGATATCAAATAGTTCAGGTATTTCCTTATGCCTCTACATTCATACATATACAATCCTCTAATATTTGTTTGATATATGCAAGAGAAAGATTGATCATCGACTTCCACCTCCAACTTCTATAGACCCTAAGTACATTTTATCACATTCTCAAGAGACTCTTATACTTATCCCTTTTGTCTCAGTGATCGGGAGAGTGGTGATAACGGCCTCCCTATTGTTTATATGTCATAAGTTTTTGGAGGTGAGGAATTTTTTTTGTATAATTTTCATCAAGAAGATCATTTTTAATGTTGAACAACATTTTTTTGTTGTACAATAATGAAATTCTTTCATTTTTAATTTTATTTTTGTAAAATATCCATTATTTTTATGTCATGGAAGTTTGAGGCATTATAGGCTAGGATGACAAGGTGTGGTGGCATAGAAGAACAATTCCTCTATTTTATGGATTTTTTAGTTCTTGTAATCATTCTTTTTCCTTGAAAGATATGAAAAAAGAATTCACTGGTTGAGGTTTTATTTTTTCAGTTTACAGTTATGTATGTTTAAATATTCTAATAAAGAATGAATATGATATATCTCCATACTTTTAAAAAAGCATAGCCTACCGTCTACAAGTGATGGTGGATTATATTAAATGTGAATGCATTTGCATAATAACATAACATATGACAATTGGTATTGTGGTAGAAAATAGTTGAGGGACCCTATTGTAGGGTTAACCAAGGAATCCTATTGGTAATTAAACACACACCTCCTTAGGAATCAATACTTCTATATAACAATTAAATATTAAGAGTCGTTAAAATTTTATGTTTTTTACATTTAGTTTCATGTATGCAACTTCATTTATAGATTTCTTTAATTTTTCGTTTTTTCCCCTCCTTCATGGTGTCCATTGTGCCTCCTAATATAATTGTTACTATAGTCAAATTATATAGCTATTTCTCAAATCATGCATAGTTTATTTTTTTATCGAGCCAACCCAACAAGAAGGTTATGTGTATAGCTTACACATGGCATATTCAACAACACTTAAACTCCTCATTGAATAGTAGACTAGAACTTGCACATGGAATGTGTGGTGGGAACGTCAAATGGGGTTTGTTGAAGGATTTAAACTTAACAGAAATAAACTTACAAGGAGGAGGGTGAAAAAGAATAAGATTTAGGGAGGAGAAGTGACAACACCTTAACATCTCATTTCCTTGATGCTTGAAAGGAACATTTATTGATACTTGCATATGGAAAGGTTTTTTAGCTTTATCATTGTTTAAGGCATTGGAAAGAGAAGGATATATTTCAGTACACACAATGTCTTCCATTGATCATCAAGGTAATACAGGGTTACAAAAATGGAACATGTTGGTGTGAGTATTATAATCTATCGATGAGCCAAGAA
Organism: Taxus chinensis; assembly: GCA_019776745.2. Taxonomy (NCBI): domain Eukaryota; kingdom Viridiplantae; phylum Streptophyta; class Pinopsida; order Cupressales; family Taxaceae; genus Taxus; species Taxus chinensis. The sequence continues at coordinate 283,880,733 of CM034150.1, read as the reverse complement.
ATTTGAATGTGTGGAATGAATCTAATGAATGTATGTTAATGGAGGATATTTAGAAGAGATGAAAATTGTGATTGATCCATAATGCAAAACAATTGTGAGTTAGCTAGAGGATCGACAATGTAAAGGAATATGCTAGTTGATCTCTCGTTTCCCTCAAGCTTGATAGTCCCAATTACTGGGACTTGCATTTGGAAACGTGTTGTGTATTGTAATAAGTGGTTAAGGCATTGGTAAAAAAGAGAGATTTTTTTCCAAGTGCATTATGTCCTCTTTCGATTGTCGATGTTATACAAGGTTACAAAAATGGAATGTGTGAATTTAACATTAAAATTCAGAGGATCCGTTAGAATATTATAATTTGAAAGGTCAATTTAGACATTACAATCTATTGACGAAGCAAAAAATATGAATTCATGGAATCTATTAAATGCATGGATGTCGATGGAAGACTGTTGGAAGAGATGATGGCCTATTGTTTGTGCCCAAATAATATCTACTATATGTGCCCTACATTACTATATCAAGTCCTTTTAGACATTTTTCGTGATATTTTTCATAAAATACTTGCAAATATTTGAATTTTTATTTTTTAGTAAAACCATGAACAAACATACGTGAGATGTAGGCATAGCAAGGGCAAAGGGCACATACATGGATCTAAAAAGAGTGGAATGGGTTCGATATATATTTGAATAAAATAGAGAATTATGAACAAAGAATTCACTAGCAATCACACGTGGAATGTGTGATGGAAACACCGAAGGTGATTCGTTGAAGGATTTAAACTTGATAGAAAAAAACTTGTGAGGAGGAGGGTGACAAAGAATAATATTGAGGGAGGAGAAGTGACAACACCTTGATATCTCATTTCCTTGGTGCTTTAAAGGAACGTTTATTGATACTTGCATATGGAAAGGTTTCTTAGATTTATCATTGTTTGAGGCACTGGAAAGAGAAGGATATATTTTTGTACGCACCATGTCCTCCATTGATCATCAAGGTAATCTAGGGCTACAAAAAGGGAACATGGTGGTGTGATTATTATAATCTATCGATGAGCCAAGAAATCTGAATGTGTGGAATGAATCTAATGCATGTATGTTGATGGAGGATATTTAGAAGAGATGAAAATTGTGATTGATCCATAATGCTAAATAATTGTGAGTTGGCTATAAGATCAACAATTTAAAGGTGTATGCTAGTTGAGCTCTCATTTCCCTCAAGCTTGATAGTCCCAATTACTGATACTTGCATTTGGAAACATGTTTTGTATTGTAATAAGTGGTTAAAGAATTGGTAAAAAAAAGAGATTTGATTCCAAGTGCATTATGTCCTCTTTCGATTGTCAATTTCATGCAAGGTTACAAAAAGGGAATGTGTGAATTTAACATTGAAATTCAGAGGATCCGTTGGAATATTATGATTTGAAAGGTCAGTTTAGAGATTACAATCTATTTCCGAAGCAAAAAATATGAATTCATGGAATCTATTAAATGCATGGATGTCGATGGAAGAAAGTTGGAAGAGATGATGACCTATTGTTCGTGCCCAAATAATATCTACTATATGTGCCCTATATTACTGTATCAAGTTTGTTTAGACATTTTTCATGATATTTTCCATAAAATACTTGCAAATATTTGAATTTTGTTTTTTAGTCAAACTATGAACAAACATACTTGAGATGTAGGCATAGCGAGGGAAAAGGGCACACAGATGGTTCTAAAAAGAGTGGACTGGGTTCGATATATAATCGAATAAAATAGAGAATTACGAACAAAGAATTCACCAACAATAAAAAATGCAACATCATTAGAAGCACTTGCTTTATCACCCATTCCAATGTAGCCATTGAACATCCTAGATACTTGCAAGGTGAACATCACTGGTCTACGAAAATATTTTTGTTGGGTGGCGAAATAACATCAAACAATTTTTGAGTAGATTGCATGTGTACCTCTTTTATCTTTCAGAAGGGGGTGGTTTGCATCCAAGTTATTTAACCAATCAGAAGTAAAGAAATACAGACATAGTAGAACAAACAATTTCATACTAACTTAAATACTTTAGATTTGGTTAATAAGGTGTTTCCATAGCCGAGGTTTAACCTATTAAAATAACAACATATTTTTGTTAAGTGTTTGTGTCGTAATATAAATTAAATGTAAACTGACAAGTGTATTTTCCCAGGGTGACTAGCATGAGATTGAAATTGAATTCTCCACGACCTCTTCTTATTATATTGTTGAGAGGAGGCCTTGAAATTGATATGTTTTGGGCCTTTTTGTGATTTTAACTATATATTATGTGTTAAAATTTTAAGTAGGTGTAAATAATGAGAGGCTAAAAATATAGAAAATCGTATAATATTTTAAATACTCCTCTACAAATATATGTAAATATGCCAAAATATATAACTTATTTATATTTATGTAAAGAAATCATGAAAATATTGTATTTTAAAAACTTGAATTAACAGCCAGGTGGAAGAGCTAAACTCTCAACAAATTTAGGAGTGGTGGCAATTTTGGAGAGTTTAAATGGTGTCTGTCACACGTGTAATTCATATCTAATTTGTCATTTTAGTATTAAAAAATGTTCAATATCTAATTAATTAATGAAGGACCGATATTAAAATTTGAAGACTGAGATTAATTCATGCAACTCACAAACATACTCAGATCTCCAACATTTATTGAAGTGTCACAGGCATGTACTCATCCTATGAATACATTGCATTACTGATATTTTTATGAGGCGAGGTGCATTTTGTTTATTTTTTTGGGCTATGGAAAATGTTGGATTAGCATGTGAAGGGTAAGATATGGGTTCCAGTGAAAGTTTTTGAATGTTTGATTAATGGGTGGTGCGAAATTAATTTATTTAGTGATAGGGCTTTGTTAGATTCGTTGCGGCCACGAGTTTTCCTATATTAGATTTCCAGGAGGAAATAAAAAAGAAAAATACTTGCAAGGGGAACATCACTAGTATACCAAAATATTTTTGTTGCGTGGCAAAATAGCAACAAAATTTTTTTTAGTAGATCACATGTGTACCTCTTTTATCTTTCAGAAGGGAGTGATTTGCATCCGAATTATTTAACCAATAGGAAGTAAAGAAATACAGAAAGAGAAAAAAATTTCCATCTTAATTAAATACTTTATATTTGGTTAAGAAGGTGTTTCCATAGCCGAGGTTTAACCTATTAAAATAACAACATATTTTTATTCAGTGTTTGTGTCTTAATATAAATTAAGAGTAAACCGACAAACTATATTTGCCCAAGGGTGATTGATGCATGAGATGGAAATTGAATTTTCCACGACCGCTTCTTACTATATTGTTGAGAGGAGGCCTTGAAATTGATATGTTGTGGGCCTTTTTGTGATTTTAACTATATATTACAAGTTAAAGTTTTAGGAAGGTGTAAATAATGAGAGGCTAAAAATATAGAAAACCGTATAATATTTTAAATACTCCTCTACAAATATATGTAAATATGCCAAAATATATAACTTATTTATATTTGTGTAAAGAAATCATTAAAAGATTGTATTAAAAAAATTGGAATTAACAGCCACGTGGAAGAGCTAAACTCTAAACAAATTCAGCATGGCGGAAATTTTGGAGAGTTTAAATGGTGTCCATCACACATGTAATTCATATCTAATTTGTCATTTTAGTATTAAAAAATGTTCAATAACTAATTAGTTAATGAAGGACCGATATTGAAATCTGAAATTAAATCACACAACTCACAAACATAATCAGATCTCCAACATTTATTGAAGTTTCACAGGCATGCACTCATCCTATAAATACATTGCATTACTAAGATTGTCAAGCGTGAGGCATTTTTTTTATTTTTTGGGCTGTGGAAAATGTTGGATTATCATGTGAAGGGTGAGATATGGGCTCTAGTGAAAGTTTTTGAATGTTTGATTAATGGGCAGTGCAGAATTAATGTATTGAGTGATAGGGCTCTATTAGATTTGTCGCGCCCATGATTTTCCCATACTAGATTACCAGGAGGAATTAGCATAGAAAAATAGGGAGGTAATTTGGCAACGATCGAGGCTATAGCATCATGTTTTGGTGAACTGGTTTTTTCCATGTCATTGAAAAGGTAGAGATCGTATGCTTGAGTGCAAGAAACGACAACGAATTTCTTGAACAACTGTTGTAAGATACATTTTATAAATGAACTATAACCATAGGGTTTCAATGCCTCTCTTGTAAAATCCTCTCCATTTTTGATTCCTTAGAATGTGTCATACTTGGAAAGGCTTCACCCATATATCGTGATGAAAATATGAGCTAAACATGTCATTTTGTATTAGAGAGAGTTAACCATTAGTCATGAGAGTCTTTTTTCATATAATATAATTTTTAGTTTTTAGAGATATTGTTAACAAATAGGGAATGATAGTTTTGATTTTTTTGAAGTTTAAGATCTGTGATATCTTCAAGCATTTTCTACCTACATACCATTGTTTAGACTTAAAAGTACAATTATTCAGTGAATATTCAGTGTCTATTGTCATTTATGTGACATCTACTCATGACTCTCACACCTCCACACATGCACTTATTAGCAGTGCCCTAAAATTGAGAAATGGCTACCACAACAGTGCATTTTACCTTCACATGCACACATGCAAAACTGACAGGGTTTTTGTGCCCATATCACACACATACTTCATTAAATAAAAATTTAAATGAAATTTTCTGTTGTGTACTATTTTGTTATGTATTTTATTAAGGTATGGAAGCAAGAGAATTTTTTGGAAATGTTTTTGGAGATGACTACCCTCCACTTGATTTGTACCCATGTATGTGCAGACTACATAAAAATGACCATGATTCCCATCACATGCGCATGTAAAAGGCATGACCTGGCAACAAAAACTTGCACCAGAGGGAGTCAAATCATGGCAAATCATGGCAGAATTTCTCGTATGCATGGAGGATAATTTACATCGATTTTGCTTAGTGTTCCACCGCTCGCGAGTGGTCATGCCTTATGGAGGCAAGTCAAATACATTGTAAATGAGTCCCGCGGGCCATATAGAGTCAAACGCCTAACCATCTTACTGCCCATAGGTTAATACCAAACCACTTATCATTAAACGTATACAAGTTTTCGCTTTCGCATAACTTTTGTAGAACGTAGGAAGAAGAGGAAGGCATCATATGGGAGTCCGAATCGGTTAGACGTCCATTATCCTGCACCATCTATGTAAAGAAAATCATCAATTCTCTTGTTTCACATTTACGGCCACATTTGTTAGGAAGGGACGTTCCATAACACACAGTTGAGTCTAGTCATAGGTAATTTGACATTGAAAATCAGAGGATCTTAAGGAATATACAATTTGGTTTATTTTTCATTATTTTTCTTTATATATAACCATGGCAAAGGGAAATATTCTTCATTTTTCTTTCTGTCTGTCACTTTAAATATGGATCTAGAACTAATTTGATTTAAAATAAAACCATTTTTATTAATATTTCAATCGATTGTTAAATTTGGTTAATGTAATTCATCACCAAATATGTCTGCAGTTGTGAATCAAAATGTAAATCAAAATATTCTATAAATTTTTTTATCTGACACTTTTACTATTCCCCCCAATTTCACCCTAATATCTCTATTATATTCATCATAGATCAATAAACACACCTGCTAAATACTAATACTTTGTTAATAATGTATTGTCCTTATCTAAAAAAAAAATTCAACCAACATTCTAGTTTTCTTCACCAGTCAATATTCTTGATGAATTCCCTAGCAAAGAGGGATAAGGGAATGAAGAAAACCAATATATAATCATTCTTACACCGGTCCTTTTCAGTTGTATGCAACCTTAGGTTTTGTTGAGACCCCTTTTCCTCACCTAATTTATCTTCTTTTCTACAAACTAACCAAGAATCCTCTTTTCTCGCTTAAAACTATTATAACTTTTAGCCATTATGAAGCCATGAACTGATGAAATAAAATGAGAGAGACCATCACTAAAACAAGGGAAAGAGAGCTCCAAAAAGTGATATTATTTGGAATCCAACGTAATGGTGCAATTTCATTCAACAAGCGAGAGGGTGAGAGAGTGATGGTTAAAGGAAAGACAAAAGACAACATTACCACCTTTACGACTATTTTACCACTCTTTGGGAAGAGACACGCTTGAATCAAGGCATGTTATTTTAATACAAATGTTATGAATCTTACATACAAGGGAGAGTATATTTGTCATTTTTTATTAGGTCGATGATTAACATGAGGAAATCATAGTGTGTTCTTCATCTTGATGAAAAATACAGTGTGTTTTTTATCACGTTGAAAAACATGACAGTTTTCCACATAGTTTCATTTATGAAATTATATTTTATGAAGTCACACTAGTATAAACTTAATATTTGAATTCGTATTTGTCAACAAGAACCTTAATAATAAATGTCTTGAAATACAATGTTCAACAATCTCTATTGTTTTCCATCTACTTCTATATATATAGTTATAACATTCATATTTGGATTAAAAAAATGTTATCATCAATCATGAGTCAGGGGACCACATAGCATAGTAAATTCATAGTTACATTTTTTAGGAGAAATTTTTTTCCCTCAATTTTAGTGAAAAATAAAGGATTAAACCTACTATCCACTATTTACCCTTTGTATTTTATGTACGTTATAAATTTTCTATATATGATAATAATTAATTACATCAGTTAAGATGGAAAACACATTCCACTATCTGTAATGTATTTTTCGTTAAGATGGAAAACTTAGCGTGTTTTTCATCAAGATGGAAAACACATTTTGTTTTTCAACATGTTGAAAAACACAATGGTTTTCCACATGTTCAGGGTTGCCTATTTGAGTGTCAAGTATTAGTTTGTGTTTGTTTCCATCAATCGATCCCTAATACACCTAATGTGACAATTGAACATGTATTATGTGATAGATTTGAAATCCTTTATACCAATTGAACCCTAATACATTTTAAATTAATGTTAGGTGTTGTATTATAGTTTAGGGTGTTGTAATTGTGTTATTTAAGATGACAAGTTAGTGTTTAGGGCATCATATCAATGTTTGGGTGTTTAGGGTATCGTATGATTGTTTAGGATGACACATTAATATTTAGGGCATTCTAATTGTGTTTTGTAAAGTGACCCATTAGTTTGGAAGGTCTCATTAAAGTTTTTAGGGTTTCATATCAGGTTTACGGTTGTTTTGTTAATGCTCAAAGTATCTCGATTTTCAATTATGTTATTTAGGTTGACCCATTAGTGTTAAGGTTTTTATATCAATGTTTGAATGTTTAGGGTGGCATATTAGTGTTTAATATGAGTGCTTATGATATCAAATTATTCTGTAAGGTGTCCTAATTATATTATTTACGGTGATCCCTTAATGTTTATAGTCTTTTAATAGTGTATAGTGTTTCATTATAGTGTTTATCCATGTCTTATAATTTTTTTAGGGTAAAACATTAGAGTTTTTTTGTGTCTAAATTATGTTATTTAGAGTAACCCATTAGTGTCCAAGGTTTTGAATCAATTTTTGAGTGTTTAGTATGTCATATGAGTGTTTAGGGTGTCATATTAGTTGTTTAAGGTGTCGTATGAGTTTATAGGGTATTACCGTGATGATTATCATTTTGTATGAGATCATGTGTTTCATTAGTGTTTAGGTTATTCTAATTATGAAATAGAGGATGAATTATTAGTGCATAGAGTATCACGACATTATTTAGGGTATTGTATCAGTCTTTAGGGTGTTGAATTAATGTTTAGTGTATCCCAATTATTTTATGTGGGGTGACTAATTAGTGTCCAAGGTGTCGTATAAGTGTTTAAAGTGTCCAAAATTAGTTTAATGTGGGTGAATTAATATTATTTATGGTGAAGACAATTAGAATAATTATATCTAATATTATGTTTTCATTCATCATTAGAATTAGAATACTTTTAGCTAATACTTGTAGAGATGTTATGTTAATGTTATAAACAATTTATTAAATTTATTTGTTCATTTTATAAAAACAATCATGCAAAAAAATTGAATGTTTTATTATGTGGAAGGAATGAAAATCAAATATACAATATTATCTAAATGAATTTAATGATCATATAATCTTTCCAAGAATAAGTAGGAATTACACTAGTATGTTAATAAGTGAGATCGATGAAAAATATCTATTACCTAATACTGTGAAAATAGAAACAAATTTATGTTCTTGATATACACATGGATGGTCTTAAGAAAACACTTGTGGAAAGTTTTTACATAGTTTTTTGGGCATGCGTGGAGGATGACCTAAGATAATGGTCTAGAAAGATGGCACAAAACAACTTGACAGGCCATGTTCTATGGTTAGTAAATTTAAATAAGTTACATCAGCTCAACATATGATGTCGATATATTCTGTCTCCACATGTCTTGAACTCTATAGTGTCATGTGACATGCACAAGTGAAATCCCTTAAAATTATTTGTGTTCCAACTACTTGGCAAACACTAGGAGTGAAATTGCAAAAAATAACTATTGACATTAAGTAATATTGAACAACAAGGACTTTCTTTCTGAGATATCTTAAAAGTACAGTACCTAAACAATATGTGTTTTAAACCTGTTTTCTGTCTTCAAATGATAGTAAAAAATGGAGTATGGGGCTTATATTGAATTCTACTAGAACGTGGGAGGATAATGGTTTTAAATGTATTCTAGTTTTGATTTGGAACATTATGTACGTGATAGGCATGACTAGGAATAGGTATGAATGTTAATTTTTTTAGGATTTCTACATGACTCTATAACTTTTTTAGGGTCTCGTAATAGTGTTTAGGGTGTCATATCAATGTTTAGGATGTCGTACTAGTGAATAATGTGTCCCAAATGTATTATTGGTGGTGGCACATTAGTGTTTTATGTCATATCAATATTTCAGTGTTTAGGATATCACATTAGTTTTTAAGATATCGTTTGATTGTTTATGGTGTCATATTAGTGTTAAGTTTTCCTGATTATATTATTTAGGATAAATCCTAAATTCTAAACCCTCGACCTTAAGTCATAAAACCTAAAGCTTGAACCCTAAACCATAATCCCTAAACCTTATACCCTAAACCCTAAACGTTGAGGCCTAAGCCCTAAACCCTAAACCCTAAGCCCAAAATCCTAAACCTTGAACCTTAAACTTTAGAAAATAATTATAGTTTTCATTATTATTATTAATTAATATATCTGAACTACGAGAAAAGGCGACAATTTGATGTCATATCTATTACCTAATACTTTGTAAATAGGAATAAATCTATGTTCTTGATATACATATGGATAATTATAACATGACACTTTATTTTAAGTACAAATACATCGAACAAATTGTTTGGAAGTTTCTTTTCAAAACGAATGACGTTAGTCAAATATTTTGTTTAGTATATAGACACTAAATAATAGTGTGAACTAGTTTATTATTATGGTATTACTGTATTCACGTAATTGTTAATAAATGATAGATGATTCAGTAATTTATACAATTTGAGTTTATTAATAACTGGTATGAGACTAGTTAATTATGTTGATATTATGTTGGTATTGGTTAAATATGCCTGCGATCTTCGAGCTCTTAGTTGTAATTTCATTTCTCTTAGCTGTGTTAAATTAAATACATTAGGAAAAGTTTGATTTCTTGGATGCATTATAGTTGTAAATAATGCGAATGTGTAGATCATTTGTATATATATATATGTATATAATATGTATATATATATATTATTAGTTTTTAAATATTGGTAATTGTAATGTTGTGAATGTTTAATGAAATTTGAAGATATGAAAATTATGTGATATCATACTTTGACTCTCAATTTGGCACATGGGGGAAAGTTCCTATGCAAAGACTAGGAATCAATGCATGCTGAAGGGGCTTGCCTCTGAGGATGCCACCTCGATACGCCTAACTATCGTTGCGTGATGAAGGGGCTTACCCGTTAGGATTCCACATTGATAGTTGGGTGGTATAATATGTGCTGAGAAGATGTTTTTAAAGTTTCATCCGCCGACCCTCCACTCAGAAATGCACCCTCCCATAACATCGCAACCATCCCTTTTGTAATTGACGGTGGTGATATTATGGGAGGGTGCATTTTGAGTGAAGGATAGCCATTAGCATTTATTGATACTTGAATTTGTCATGGATATTAGCTTTCTGATGTTGTGGTTATTTTATCATATTAGATGATGTATATTAGATTTTTCATGTATCATACTAATGTTAATTGTATATTTCCATTTTGTACTAGTTACTCTTTTGTGTAGTGAATATGAATACGAGAAGCCTAATTTCTCTCAATCTTGTTTGTAAAACGAAGACATACAAAAATATGAGCTTCGGCGTAAACTAAAGATGAAGGGTGTTCGCATAACAAGTTTGAAAACTACAAGTGTTCCTAAAAATAGTCCTCAATTTATTAACAATTTATAAATTATATGTATATTATAGATAGTTCAGTATGCCAATGAATACTAGTTGTTCAGAGTGTATAGAAAATAATTTTTATTATGATTCAAAATTTTAGCACCATTTCTAAAATTCAAATAAAGTGTGAAAAATTTGAAATATCTATATTCCTCAATTTTAGTTTGAAAGTTCAATTTTTTCAAAAATGAGGGTATGTGGGTGTTGTGATGATTATTATTTTATTGGTGTTTAATTATTGTGTTTTGGCATGCATAAATGTTTGATTTTTTATTTGTAACTTTTGTTTTAAATAAACATGTTCATGTTTAAGTAGTTTTTAATGTTTTTAGCTAAATGTAATAATTTATATTTTATATACATCATTTCATAAAAATATTATTTAATAAATAAAGTAAGCACGATAAAATATATTATTATACGATGTGAATTATATTTATAAGCTTAATTATAATATTTTGTATGGAAGTTTCTCTCAACATTGAATAAGTGTATTTGAAATAATATTAATTTTGTAACAATCTTTGTCACATTATATTTATTATGTCACATTATAGATGACCATATTGTGATATGCTTGTGCACTGGAAGCAGTAGGTAGTCCTATAAATTGTTCTTTTCCTTTCATTTCAATATTGTCTTTTATACACGTGGCTTTTGAATTAAATAAAAATTTGAATGCTTCCAATGTTTTAAGATGGTATTCATGTTGATGATGATCAATTTCACAAGTAAAAATTTATTTCGGAAAGTATAAAATAATTGTTTCATTAACGATGAAAAACTGCATGTAATAATTTTTAGGATGGGAAGGAGGCCCAAATGGAAAATCATGATCGATCTTCTTGTCCAAGAGATTACAGAGGAAAAGAGACAGTTTTCATATGATGACCTAGAATGGACACCAATAGGGGATGAGCCAAACATCGACATTTATTCCACCATACCACTCGTAATACTACAGGCATTTATAAAGGGGGAAGGTTCTAATGAAACTTTTGAGACTACCTTCGCCTACATAAATCACAAGTCAAAAAATATAGAAAATCCTAAACTACATATAGCCAAGTCATATACTAGGTTCAGACCTTTGCTAACAAATTAGTTTTTGTATGTTCTTTTCATAAAAATTTGTATAGCATTTGATGTTACCATTTTTAATGCATCTATTGGTGTTCATATGGTCCAGACGACAATATAAATAAGCCAGTAACAAGTGAAAAAGTGAGTAGGTGTATAATTAAAAGGGGTTTCCAATTTCATTTCAATGTGAAGATTTTTTATGGGATACCAATAGTGGCCATAATATTATACAACAATTCATTTTATTGTGATGTAAATCTTGAGTGTTTTCATGGGATGAACAAAAATACCATTAACTATCCTTGTTTGAATGTTGCCTCATACTTATAAAATGAATGCAAAACTTATATCGAGATTCTTTTGTTAATGGGATTCATTGTGGAAATGGAGTACGATAAATATATAGAGGATCCATCCAATGTGGGTAGATCGAGTAAGAGGGATGAATACATGAAAAGAAAGGACGTGGTGAATGCATAGAAAATAATTTACTACAAAAGGTCTCAAAAGCATGTTGATGATGCCATGAGTGTGAACTTATGGCATGCATAGGAAAGAGACATTTTTTTCTACTATCAACGCCCAAATAGAACCATCGTTCCATTCATTATGGGGTTGCAAACATCGTGGATGTGTGAGAGAATGGTTCAACATTCACACAATTCCTTAATCTACATGGACTCGACGTTTGATATGAAAAAATATGGTGTAAGTAATTGGAATGAATTTTTAAATGGTGTGTAATTTATGTATCATTAAAAATTTTCCCTTTCTATTATATTGAACCCAATGATACAATTTGATGTCATATTCCTTGCAGTGCCAATTATACACAATGCTTGTTTGTTACGTGTAAGAGGCTGGGGTTCCCGTATCATGGGACATTTCTTAAAGGAATAAAATTGAAGACATGTGGTCATTTTTATACCCTTCACAAAACAATAAAATCCCATGCATGCCGACCTATCACCCAACGGGTGTTGGTCTCTCACCCAAGACATGTGCGGGCACCAAGTCTCTCCTTTATGTGAGTTTTATGAGAATGCACCATCTTAGAATACATAATCAAATGCAGGACAAAGAATATCTAAACCACATTCTAATGAACTTAGGAGGAGTTATCATCTCATTGTATGCAAGTGAGAGAAATAAAAAGTAGCACATGGAAATGATTCATACAGAAATAAAGTGCATAAGTATTGAACGCAGATGACTTATAACATAGCATTATATTCATATTATCAAAGTTAATAACCCACATTACATCCCTTAAGGTCATAATAGATCCTCAAATAATTATGCAGAGCCAATTCATGCATCAGAACTATACCATGTTCATCATATTACAAAGAAAAATGCAGACCCATCCCTCTAAGTGTGCCATTTCTCACAGATATCTCCTAATCCTTAACCCATAACATCATCCATTATCTTTTCTACAGAGCTTATCCTCTCTACAACTATTTATAATATCTCCCTTTCTTCTACCAAGAACTTGTATATATAGCCTTAGCACCCACCATCATTCCTTCCAAAAGTTACAAATTAGTTGTCAAGTGTTGAAGTGGTCCTCCATGGAAGCATGTCTTTCTAGATCTGAGATCTCCTTTCTTTACAATGATTTCTTCTGGAAACTTCTATCGCATTCCTGGAATATTCCCATTTTGATCCCAAAGTCACTAAGCTGGAACCTTATCCACAAGGGTAATGCTTTTCTCGTGTGCTTCCTAGGATGTCGAATTCAACTAAGTACAAAACCCATTTTGTCATATGCGCGTGCGCCGTGTGTTTTGTAAAATCCTATCAGAACTGTTCCCTTACATACCTTCAACCCATGCTCCCTTCTTCAACTAGGTCCCACGCGTTCATGCTTCTTCTTATACATAGCTAATATTTTTTGGCCAACATCACCTCACACTACACCTGTTCTCCGTCCCTAGAAACACTCTTCAATAAAGAATTAAAGAATGGTGGATCCTTATAAATGGTTTGAATGGAAGAATGAAGGAATTAAGAAATGGGAAAAAGAATGAGAGAGTGGGGAAATTTATTTATTTCTGGATGAGGAGAGGGGAATCCTTCCTTAAATCACCTTCTAATTTCCCCCAAGTTTCGACCTCATTCTGCACTTGCTGATAGAGGTCACCCACCAGGGCACTCACTTCTTCAAAACTAAGCTCCTCTCCATTAGCTCTAACTGTCTCCACAATCTCCTCCAGATGCTTTCCTAAATCCTTGAGTGCATTCATCCTTTGAGTTATTTGAGGGTATAATTCCTTTAGCTGGTTCTTTGTTGAGCCCCACAAGGTCTCAATGGCCTCTAATTTCTTTTCTACCTCAACTAGGATCTTGTCTCGCTCCACCCTATTCCCCTTGTTCTTTTCCTAGAAATCCTTGAGTTCAGCTTCATGGGTGGAAACTAGGATACTTTCCACTTTATCCCTGTCTTTTTAGTTGTCATAGGTAGCCTCAAAAAATTACGTGGAAGATTTTACATCGACAAGGATTTTGTTGTACTGAGAAATAATATCCACAACCTTCATCTTATTTTCTTTCTCTTGCCGCGCCAACGCCTCTGTCACTGATTCTAGGGAAACTGGTCACCTCTCCAGGGTGAGTATACGGGTCGAGTCTTCTAGGTATTGCAAGCATGATCCATACTTTTGTGTGGGTGGTGTTAAGTTTGGATGCTTTAGGACAACGACATCTGTGATCATCTCTATCTTCTTGTATGCCTCACACACTCTTTCCTTTTCATATTTTAACTCATGCATTAACTAAGAGTTGATTAGCTCTTCCTGGTTTAATTCCTTGGTGTTTTCAATGAACTTTTCTTCCTTTTTCTCCAACTCTACCTATAAGAGCTTTACCCTGCCACTTCTCCCAAAGATCCTAGCTTCAACCTCAACTGAGACTTTGTTGAGTGTGTTTCAGATATGTTCATCCAACATCCTTTGAGCATTCACTAAGAGGTTCATCCCTTTTATTTTTGGCACTTGCATCAATTCCCCTTGGCTTACTTCAAATTCCATTTGATCAATGTGGGACTCAAATTCCCATGACAACATTTTCCTTGTCTGAAGGTATGCACCTTCCTCATCAAATGAATTCATAGCTAAAATTTGTTCTGTTGGAACGGTGCTCTGGAAGCATGTGTAACACCTTGTTTGGATCATCAATGTATCCCATCCCTTAAACATGTGATGCTTCTGCGCTCTTCCTCCCCATGTGTGTGGACTTTGGAAATCTCACATCCAAACTGGTATTTCTTCCCATGCTACCATATTCTTTTTCTATGCTCTCCTCAGCTTCCTTCATCACCACATTCACGTTGCATTCCACTTCTTGGTACACCAGGTCCTTGATTTTTTCCACTTCTTTCTCCATAGCCTCATCTACCTATTCCTTCATGAGGCTTGGGGTCCTTTTATTTATTATAACTTCTTCCCCACCTACCCCCTTGTCTTAGGTCTCAACTTCTTCTTCATCCTCCTTCTCCTCATCTCCTTCGTTATATTCCTCATCCCCTTCTTCTTCAGAATAATGTATCTCATAGATGGGATGGTCTTCACCTCCTGGTCCATATTCATCATCATCCTTGTCACCAATTTAAGCATCTAGGTCTTCTATTTCTTTTGAATCGTCCTCATCCACCACCTTTTTCTTCTTCCTTACTGGGGATTCTAGTATAGGGGATTCTTCTCTCTCTTTTTCTTTGACAGGTGATGTCTTCCTTGAAAATTCCTCCTGAGTGAGGGGCTCTTCATACTCCAGCGCCTCTTATTTTGGAGTCTTTTATTTGACTGGAGACTTTTTCCTCCGTGTTTAAGTACTAGGCTTAGTGCTTGTCTCCAACACGCTTACCATCTATGTGGTTTGAACATTTGGAGCCTTCTACACCTCTTCTCTTTCTCTCTTTCTATGTGTGGCCTTATTCCTTCCTATAGGATATTTAGGTATAGAGATATCATTCTCCAAGTAAGCACATTTTTCAAATTTTGGCCTTATGCAAAGGTGTATCCTTGCTGTAGCCCTTCCAGCGATTGGCAGTGTTACATGATTCATCATTTGTATCTCATGAGAGATGTATCTCTCAATATACACTTGCTTCTTTGGGTAGACTAGCTTTTGGCGTAGCTCGTGGTGGTCTACGTATACCTCACTAAGGTCAAACCTTAGTCTCTCGGCCTCCTTGAACCGATTTACTTCGGCTTAGAAGTATAACGCGGTGAAGGAGAAGGGTAGTTTGCACCATGGACTCATGTTCCCATCTTTCAACCTAAATTTGTCAATGCAAAAGTGTTGGTACACTACAAATTCTACCTCTACATTTACAAGCATGGGAAATTTCTCTGGGATTCTCCACTTAGCCCCGAATGCATCACGTATTCACTTATACCACTTTTCCTGGTGTGCCTTGTGAGCAGTCGTCATGGTTTTAGAAGTGCATTTTGTAAACCTATTTACAAGCAAGGGATCCTCTTTTGGATACTCCCAAACAAATTTTTCTGGCCCATCAGGTACTCCAATATCTGAAAAAAAAAATGGTGAGGAGGAAATTACCAAAGAGTATATTCTCTCCCTCCTGCATACTACTTATAATTTCATCCGCGATGAAAGTAGACAAGTTGTATATGGTCCCTTCTAATATCTTTTGACATACGTTCATCCATGCCTTATTTACTTGTGTCCTCCGTTCCTGATCATTGAGTTTGGTGACTAAGCACGTGGCCATCCTCATCACTAGAACTGGTATTTCTCATATGTCAAAGTATCTTGAACCCTTCTTGTAGTCATACATGGCTATAGTCTCCTTGATAGCCTCCTTTACACTTAGATCATCATCAATGTTATCTCCTTCATAATTGAGGCTTGTGAACCTGGATATTAGTCGTGGTTTCATGCACATCTTGTGCCCCATGAAATATAAATGATCTTCATAAATGCATGACATCAACCACTGGTAAAGGCGCTCAGGTTTCTGCAAGTATGGAAACTCATACAATTGCAATAACCTAGCCTTTTCTAGTTTTACCTTCACCTCATCATTGTAAATGGGAATTTCGTCTAGCATCCTATAGTTAGTTGGGCGAACTAACTCTAAGGCCATTTCTTTATCTATTTTTTCTCGTTCAATGATTGTAATATTTTATAGCCATCTTCCAAAGGTATGACTCCCATTATTTTCCTAGCAATACCCCATCTGGGTACTACATTTCCACATACTATTCTTTGTTGGTGCTTTTGACAACACCGATATGATTTCCCTTGCCCTTGCCCTTTGTTTTCTTTGGTGAAATGGTTAGTTTCCTTGGTGTCATTCTTATTTTCAGTGCTCACACTTAAATCCTTTTCCCCTTGTTCTACTCTATCACTCTGTCCAATCCCAAAACTCGACCTTACAAAGAAACCCTTCTAAATTCCTGCCCTAGCTGCCAAACCCTAATTGGAAAAATCCTTCCATAAGACGACACTTCGTTAACAAATTTTCTTGAGCCCATGTACTCCCTCCACACTAGTTTACAAATCTAACCTAGTCACATACTTTATATTTCTTTTGTTCTCCTTTCTTCCCACAAATATCTAGATGCCCTAGTTCGTAAGAGCTTATTCTACTTCATATTTGCAAGGTAATAAATGAATTTTCTGACCTTGTATTTATAGTTTTTCCTTCCTTCCAACATTAAATTATATACCACCTACCAACGTAATTTAACATTAAATACAAATTTTTCCACTAAGTCATCTTTAAGTGCCTTTACCCACACACCATATCCTATGTGAAAAACCCTTTACAACCTTCTGGTATGCAAAAATTCAGCCTGTCTGAAGACTCTTACATGTGCGTCTACATTGTTGAAGGAACTTCTTCTGTCCTTTACCAGATTTTTTCCCTCACCTACCAAATGTTGTTCATGCATTCTTCATCCTTTCTGTACATGGTTTCCGTAAAGCATTTTTGACACCAACCATTCTCATCCACCTTCTCTTCTACACACTTCTTTTCCTTACGTTCTTTTTATCCTTCAACTGGGCTATTCACCACAATTTCCACTGCCAACTAAAATTTGTATTACGGGGCTATACTTTGCATCACTCCACCCCACACTAAAACATATGTGTGGTTCTCTACGCATACCCTACTTTAGAAAACTAATGTGGTTACTAGTGCACAAATCACAAAACAAAAGGAAACAAAATGAACAAGCAATGAGAAAGGGAAACAAAAGAAAATAAAAAGCATAAAGGGAAATTCTAGACTAACTAGAAATACTTTATTATTACAAACACCAAGAAGACTTATTTATAGTAGGGCTTCAACCTACTCCCATTGAAGTGACCTAGTAACCCCGTCCAATCCAATGCTTGTAACTAGAAAGTTCCTGGATCAAGAATGTACGAGATAATGTAAGGTCTCAAAAAATGGAATTTCAACTTTCCAAGATGGCACAGATACTTGGAATCATACAACAACACCAACTGCCCAACCTCAAACTTCTTATTCTTGATATGATAATCATGTCATGCCTTTTGTCTTGTTTTTTCTATCTTCTGACTCCATCTAACAAGTGATCACCTTTCGTCTAACTACATCAACTTATCAATTCTTTCTTCCAGCACTTGTTCATTGGCTAATCCTCCTATGCGTGCTATAGCAGCGATGGTAACATGAATTCCACTGGTAAAATAGCCTCCGTGCCAAACACCAATTGAAATAGTGTGGCCTTGTTTAACCTTTTATAGGTTGTCCTATATGCCCATAGAATGGCTGATACTTTGTCATCCCAATCTTGTCTTCTAATGTCATAGATCTTAGTTAACGTGTGACTTAGTAGTTTGTTAAATGCCTCAATAGTTCCATTTGCTTGAGGGTGATATGGGGTATTCTTATGATGGGCCACCATAAATTTTGCTAACAAAATCCTGACTGTTTCATTGAGAAAGTGTGTACCCCTATCACTTGTTAAACTTAAAGGGAAACCATACATGTTAATTATGTTTTCCCATAAAAATATAGTAGTTGTTGTTGTGGTACAATCATTTGTAGGCACAGCCTCTACCCATTGTGTCAAGTAATCACTTCCAGTGATGATATACCATGAACTGTTCCTTCACGTGGATGGCACAATTGATCCTACAAATTTGGTTTCCCATTTTTCAAATGGTTCAACGTTGGCTATTAGTCAAAAGGAAATTTCATCTCTCTTTTCAGGTTTTCCAAGGCACTGGAAATGGTCACAAGCCTTGCAAAAATCAATGCAATCCTTGTAGATGGTTTCCCACCAAAGCCCTGCTAATAAAATATTTCATGCGGTAGCATTCCTTGTATAGTGTCCTACAATCCCACCATGCACTCCTTCCATAATGGATACATGCTCATTATCCAATATGCATCGGTGCAGAGCCTCGTCACAACCTAACTTATACAGGTCTCCACTAATCAGCATATAGGGTGCGGTGTGTATTGCTAACTTCTATCTCTCTAAGGCCTTCATCCCTTCTAGCACCAAACCTATTTTTAAGAACACTGTAATATCTTCTAAGTTTGAGGGCGCACACCACAATATAAACAATGGTGCA
This sequence comes from Taxus chinensis, assembly GCA_019776745.2. Taxonomy (NCBI): domain Eukaryota; kingdom Viridiplantae; phylum Streptophyta; class Pinopsida; order Cupressales; family Taxaceae; genus Taxus; species Taxus chinensis. The sequence continues at coordinate 283,861,580 of CM034150.1, read as the reverse complement.
TCTGGCATGGTATCCTCAATGCTTTGCGCATCCTATCCCGAGTCAATCCTTGATAAGTGGTCAAACCTTGAATTTCTCTTTCTTGGTTTCATGACCACTGTGAGTTAAAATTATTGAAATAATAGGACCCAACAACATATACGCCCTTGCATAATGGTTTTTTTGACTAAGTATTTCAATGTCATGTGGTCTGTGAAGAATATGAAGGGTATTTCCAACAGATACTGCCTAAACTTATACAGCGCGTAGATCATTAACAATGCTTCATGCTCAGTAGTTGTGTAATTCTTCTCTGCTCGTGTTAACTTCCTACTTGCAAAGCATAAGTGATGGTCAACAATTTCCTGACCAGGTTGTGCTAGCACTACTCCCATAGTTGTTCCTCAGGCATCAACATGTACATGGAGAGGCCTATCCCATGAAGGAAAATGTAATATGGGTGTCGTGACCAGCCTATCCTTCAAAGTGTCGAATTCCTTTTGTTGTGCCTCTCCCCAATGAAACGTGCTCTTTTGTTTTAACAATTCCTCCAAATGTGCAGCGATCTTGGAATATCCTATGATGAACTTCCTATAATACCTTGTATGTCCAAGGAACCCACGCACTGCACTTTGACTAGTAGGTTCCCCTAATCCTACAATAACTTAAACCTTAGAGGGATCTACTAGAAAGCCTTCTTTGCATGTAATGTGTCCTAAAAGGTTTCCAAATGGAGTAGAAAAGACACATTTCTTAATGTTGAGGGATATCTTCAGCTTCCGACATCTCTCAAACATCATCCTTAAGTTGTCACAATGGTCTTTGACCAATCCATACATAGTCCACTCATCCAGGTAAACCTGAATAAACTTATGGATGAAGTCCTAAAATACTTGTAGCAAAATGCATGAGAACATAGCAGGCACATTCTTTAATCCAAAAGGAATAACCGTGTAGGAAAAACTTCCCCATTTAGTGGTGAAATTTGTCTTTCTCTTCTCTTCCTTTACAATCCTGACTTGGTGGTAACCTAAGAACCCATATGTGAAAGAGTAGACTTTGCGCCCAATTAATCCCTCTATAATTTCTTCAATAAAGGGGATTGGAAAGGGATCGATGACACACACTACATTCAGATCCCTATAGTCAATTCAAATTCTTATCCTACCATCATTTTTAATACTAATAACCATTGGGCTTATCCATTATGACTCTTCCACTACCTCAATGATACCAGATGCTATCATTTTTTCTATTTCTTCCTTAACCTATACGCACAATTTTGGATTCATCTGATAAGGCCTCCTCTGAATTGGGTGTGTACCTTCCTTCAACTTGATCTTCATTTCCCCCAAGGAATGGTGAATTCATTTGAGCTCATAGTACCCACGAGGGAACAAATCTTGGAACTCCCGCAATAGATCAATGATCTTTGAAACTTATCTTTTTGACCAATAGTTGTCAATGATAGACTCCTTAGGTTCTGCCTCCATCCCAATGTTAACCTTCTTTGTTTTCAAAGGCTCGTGGTCTACACGTGCTCACTCATCAGCGTTGTCTATGACCTCGTGTGTACCCTCCGAATGATTAACATCCAATGTCTTCATCTCTTCTTCGTTTATTACATAGACCATTTTTCCTTTTTCTTTTTCCATGCACACACTCTCAAGCTGTACCTCCTCTAATTCTTCTTCATTGAGGCACGTCTCCAAAGAAGTATCATCTAACAATTCTAGTAACCTATCCTTTTCCATAGCACTACCTCCCATCATAAGGCATTTGATCACTTACAACGCCTTATCCACTGATGGTTTAGAACTCCTATACTTGAAATCTTGAATGAGATCAGCCGCCAACTCTTTCCAATTACCCGTCAGAAGAAGCATCTCTGAATGAATGTACCAAGCACATGCATAGTCTTGTAAGGTGGAATACAACTTATGCACCCATAATGAAGGTGACAACACTTCTGCCCTTCTCATCTAGGCCTCCTCGCATGCTTGTATATGAAATGAAGTGGTCTCTTTGCCATGGTAGTCTTGTATGACCTTGGGCACGTTTCTCCTGGAGAACCTTATAGAAAATGTGATCCTCACCTCACACCACTTTATGAGGTTCTCCCAATGTGTAGCCCACCAACGTACTATAGTCCCAAGTAGGTTATAGCTGAGCATACCTCTTCTTTCATCTTTATTTTTCCACTGAGCTTCCATTTCCCACAGGAAAATTTCGGTGTATGCCCCTCTAAAGTAACTTGGAAACTTCTTTCCTCCTAGGCACTTGACTAATTGTGCCTTTTTTACTCTTGTTACATGTCCTTTTAACTGTCACCCAATTAACTCATAAGTCCCATGCACCTAATTGTTGCATGCCACACTAGTGGTATCACTTAAGTACTGAGCATCCTCAAACTAGATAACTCCCTCCGTGGAGTGAATTATCTCAGGATCTCTAATGGAGCACACATATATTCTATCAAGGAATTCTTCTCCCAATGGCTCCATATAGGGAATTGACTTCCCATCCATCAAAGGGATGACCACCTTTCCTCCTTGTTCTCAAAACTGATATACCCTTTGTTAAACCATAGGTCATCATTGTTCTTGTAACACCATGAGCGCCCAAGAAACAATGGAAATTTTTATACCTCTGCGAGTGCCAAGACTATGAATTATTCAGTGAAATTTGTCCCTTGAATGGTGATAAATTCATCCTTTAGGACTCCAATCGGCATTACCTTAGTCTTGTTTTCCATACACAATGCATTCAAAGATAGCTATAATGTCGGCATTCCCATTTGATGTGAGGCATCTAAGGTAAGAACATTGACCTATGCTCCTTTTTTGATGATAATATTACTCAGAATCCATCCATTAATAACCACATTCAAATTAATCTCCTTTTCATAGTAAAGGGTATGAGGAGGAAGGTTTGCATGTAATAACTTTTTTTTGCACTCTACTCTAGCATGTAGTACCTTCTCTCGCAACCACTCTCCTAGCAAGGGAATAATATTATCTTTCCTTAACATTTTGCACACTTTTTTGACTTCATCCAGGTCCTTCTGCGTAGCCTCAGCATTTCTTCTTTGCTCCTGCTTCCTAGATTGCTCCTTTAGACACTAGTTCTCTTCTTGTAAACTCTGAATGACATCAATAGTCTCCCGGTACACTTCTTTTTTATGAGAAGGTTCCAGATACTTTCCATGTACAACTTCTTCCCTTGAAACTAATGTCCTTGGTCTTGGTATCTCCCTAGTGTGTACGGAATCTACTTGAGTCATCACCAGCATAGTGTTTCACCTTTTTCTTAGATCATTTCTTTGGAGTGTTCATGAAAAAAATAGGGTAACGGGCATAGGAGGAATACCTGTTCAAATGTTGGTTGATGGGTTGCTACGCGCATATGACTTATAATTCCACAACTGATCGTGAGAGTTTCCTTTTGGCTAGGAGGAACTACATGCAATGTAAAGTAAGACCACAAGAAGGAATTAAACAATATGGGCAGTGAACTACCTAGCGTATGCTAGATCCGGGAAGTGTGATACTTCCTAGATGGATGTTAGTCCATTGTTTTAAGAAATTTAATGTTGTAAACAAAGTAAATCCTACTGTAACTTGAAATGATTTAGGCATCTCACTTAAAACACAATAATAAATAGATCTAATCTAACATGCTAAGCTAGAATAGAATCCAAAGGTCAAATGATTAGTTCTGGGCTCTACAGGTTTGATAGAGGTCTTGGGTAGATCAAAGGTGGATGAGGGTGAGATGAAATTAAGTGGGTAGGTCTCTATTCTGGGTTGTGTGGGAAAATACAAAGATCGATGTCGGTCAGGGGTAACCGATGGTGGTTAGGTGTGACCGGTGCCAATTACTATGAAATTTGGAAATGTCACAGAACAAGCTTTAGGTCTCCTTTGTGATTACACAAAGGACTTTGATTGGTTAAGACGAGGTATTAGGTGACTGGGGTAGGATTCGGTAAGGCTTTAATGGGCATATGGAGGTGGAAATGTTGGAGAAGGTCAATAGGTGGCTAGGTAAACAATAGATGATAAAATGATGATGAAATGAAATAAACCCAAGAAGTATGATGTTATAATTACTTAGATTCTGGTCCTGGATTCCTGTGTGTGGAAGGATGGAGGTGCTGATGAGGGACTTGAAGGTTGTAAGTGATCACCAGATGAAGGAAAGCTTCTGCATGGGCTGCATATGCATTGCTCTTTGCTTGGTTAGATCAGATTCATGAGCTGTGCAGGAAAATATGTTTTCTCTCCTTCCTTGCATGTGTGGTCTCATTGGAATTCACTCTTTGAAGATGTGTTATCTCTCTAAGATGTGATAATGCTCACCAACCTTTTTGCTTCCAACTTCCAACCTCAAGAATAAGGTTATTTTGTGGTTAAAAGGGTAACTAACGGTAGTTCTGACTTAACCGGTGATGGTTAGGGGTAACCGGCATCGGTCAAGATGCGCGATTTTGTAAGTTTACTAAACTAGGGAGATCCTCTTGATTTCCTCTGATATCATGTATCGTTATCCTGCAGATTAGACCGGGATCTTCTTGTGAGCATGCGGGAATGTGGTTAGAGGGAATGTAGGCATTGATTTTTAGGGTTTGGATATGTCTTAGTTATTTATGGCAACTTACTAAGAACATGTCTAAGGTTGAGTTGGCTTGGTGAGGTGTTCTAAGTGAACTGTATGTGTGGATATTATTTAAAATAAGATATTTAAATAATAAACATAGTGAGGATAATGCATTAATTTAATTAAATTAATATTAGTGGGGTGAAAGGGGTCCATGGCTAGGTGAATGTGATGAAGGGTGTTTATTTGTCGAGGGACCAAAGGGGAGTGTGACCTAATTTTTAGTGTCTACATTTTTCCCCTTTTTTTTGCGTAGCTTGTATTGGTAAGTGATGCTAACAAAAATAACCATGTGGTTTCCCCATGTGCAGGTGAAGGTGATCCCCCTCAAACTAGGAACCGATGAGGCAGCAGGCAGAAAATCGGTGAGTGGTTTGATAAAAGGTAAATGTCAAGGAAAAGGAAGGTGGGCTCATGGAAAAAGGATAAAAGGTCTACGTCAGGCCATTCTAGGTAATGAGTCAGGGTCAAATATAGCAACTAGTCAAATGCACACACAAGAATAAAATACAAGCACACTACCAGGTTGAAGAGCAGGAAAACTCTACATCATCTAAGGTCAATAGGTTTATCTAAACAAGGTTGAAGTGAATCTGGTATCCAAGGTATAGGATATGGTCAGGAAACACAATGTAGGTTAGGTGCAGGAATGTTTAGGTATGTTTCGGTACACCAAAGGTAGGGTCAGGATAAAGGGTCACGACAATAGGCTAGGTAGGGTCATCAGGTCAATCAACACAGGTAACATTGTCACAAGGTATAGTGAACACATGAGGTCAAAGGTCACTAGTGATTGTCCAGGTCCAAGTATCGAGGTCACAGTGCGTAGGTAAGGCCAAGGTAGGGGTAAAATAATGAGTCCCCAAAGGAGGAAAAATGGATGTTAGTAAATGAGGAGGTCAGGAAAGGTAAGGTAAATGGGTTGGGTAAAGGATTAGGGTGAAGGGTGTGGTAAAGGATCAAGGTAAAGGGTGGGGTAAAAGGAGCTTAATTGAGGGTAATGTGTAGGTGAGGATGATTGATGGTGGTCATGAAAAACCAATTTCAGTATAGGAAAACTGACGATGGTGAGGTAGGGCATGCAACCAATGTCGGTCAAGGGTAACCGATGTCGGTTAGGTCGAGTTGGTTATAAAAACAAAAAAAATCATGTTTTTATTATTCATTTGTTATTTGGGAAGTGAGAAAATGAAAAAAAGGAGAGAAAAGAGAGAAAAGTGTCCAGACAAAATAAGATAGTGAGTTGGTAGTGTGATTGGATGAGGGTTGGGTTGGGGAGTAGCAGGTCCACGGGATCTGGGTGAGAGATTTGATTGGGTAGAGGCTGTGAGTAGTTTTTCGGTGTATGGACAGAGGCCGGAGAGGGATCAGGCGTAGGCCACCATCACAGCGGCCAGACATGCCATCTGAGATGGTGGTAGCGCAACGAGGTACGTGCCCAATGCTACATTGTTGATTATATAGATTAGAAGTTTGGAGTATTGTTATTAAATGTTTTTGTGGGTTTTTGTTTTTTTTGTGGGTGGGTAAAAAATAAAATTTAGGTGTGGGGGGGAATAACAGGCTAAAAGAGGGAGGGGAAGGGTAGTAAATGGTATAGGTGGGGTGGGTAGAGGTCCAGGGGTAGTTTTAGGTCATTGTAGGTGGGGTAAAAGGGAAAGGAGGGTGTTTTTTAGAAAATGGGGGTTTTAGGAAGTCGTGGGATTTTCCATGATAGCAATTGGCATCGGTCAAGTTTGGCCAGCGTCGGTTGGGTAAAACCGGTATCGGTCACCAAACAGGTGACCGATGCCAGTTACGTGGTAACTATGGTTGGTAAAGGTTAACCGGTATTAGTCACCAAATAGGTGACTGATGCTAGTTTAAGGGTGACCAGATTCGGTTAGGATGAATTGGCACCGGTCAGGATTTGAGGCATAAGGGTCCAAAAGTGATGTGGGCTAGGTAGTTGAAATGGGTAGAGTGAAAATTGGGTGGAGGATAATGATAATTGGTGAATATGGTCATGCTAAATGTGGATTAATGTCATGCTTGGATTGGATGCATGGGAGATCGCAGTTACATATGTGGGACAGGGTTCCACCTCTACTAGTGACATTGTGTGTCATAGCGACCCCTTTATAGCTCTAGCATGTGGAGGTAGTGGGATTGAGTGGGATTCGTTGCTAATACCGACATGTTCTTTGGAAGCCCATACTTGATGGTTGCACTCATCGATAGATGGGATCCCTCGACCAACACGTTCCACCTTCCGACAGGATGAGATGACTATCACCCTAGAGGACGTGTTCCTGGATTTTGTGGCTACCCATATTAGGTGCCCAGGTGTATTCTATCTCCTATAAGGCCTCAGAGGATTTTATTGGGACTGTCTTTGGTGAGGGGGGTGGCTGATTTAAGATTCCATAGCGCCAGTTTGAGCTATGGAGAGATGTACCTAGCCCATCTGGATGAGACGAGGCTAGTGGTTTTGTTGATGGAGGCAGTGTGTTACTATGCACTACCAGATACAGAGGGTGAACACTTTCCCCGATCACTAATGGGGGTACTCCACGATATGATGGTGCATGAGACATGCTTTTCCTGGGCACCAACATTCTTAGTGTAGCTATACAGAGAGTTGTGGGCATATGGGTAGTTGCACAGGTTTAGCCTATGTTGTACATTTATACTACACTGTTGGGCATTCAAGCACATATTGTGTGTGTGACCAATAGGGATGCCCTGAGCAGATGCATTCCCAGTGTGATTTGTGCAAGTGGGATACAATAGATGGGTGTCGGTGATAGGAGAATGGAGATGGAATAGGCCAACACATGATGTGGCCCATTTTTGGCAGTTACTGAAGGGATTGTCTGGAGTGGACATTATATGGAGGCCATATGTGGGATTCCTCTCATATAGGCATATGCATGAGGAGTTAGTTGAGCTCTAGCTAGAGAGGTGGATACAGGGTCGTCATACTGGGGAGGATGAGATGATCCCGGTAGACAGAGTCTAATGGCAGTTCGGGCTCTTATAGGACATTCCTCCACCCTTCCCATAGTATCGGAGAGATGACGTGGAGAGGCCCTTACCTCTACCACAACCTATAGTGCCCCCAGGGGAGGAGGAGCAGCCAATGGATTGGCGGATAGATGATGCCAGATGTATAGACAAATACATACAGTAGTGGGTGGCTCAATTATGAGCCATACCACCCAGACTAGGGAAGCCATACCTAGCTACCATTACAGTGTAGAGAGATGCCCTACAGGGGCAGGTAGCTACGATGATTACCCAGTTGGGTATACTGCAGACACAACTGGAGGGTTCTGAGGTAGAGGTAGCAGAGATACGCATACAGGTGGTCAGACTGCAAGCTTAGATGGCAGATGGAGGAGATGGAGATGGTCGGGGGGGTGGTCGGGTGGTAGCCTTACAAGCTCAGGTGGCAGATTTACAGGGCCAGTTGGCCATAGCCCAGACACATATTGGGGCCTTACAGGCCTAGATACAGGCACAGTGGTAGGGGACACCCCCACAAGCACCAGGAGCAGGTCCTAGTTCATAGGTAGGTGTAGGGAAGGTATAGGGGCCGAGACCTATGGGACCACCATAGATCGTGCATGTATCCAGGTTACGGGATGCCCTAGGTGAGGCGATATATTATCAGGACCAGCTTATGTTGGCCGGGATAGATTTCATATCCTATGCCGATTACAGGGAACAGTAGGCATTTAGTGAGAGGACGAGATCCCGCACTCATATTGTGGAGAGCATAGGAGGTCAGCGAGCTCCAAGGCCCGATCAGGGAGAGGCCACCAGCACATGGCAACTAGCGCTAGGTGAGGTTCTAGTAAGGACACATGAGGTCGAGGGTACAAGTGAGACAGAGATGGAGGACATATGATAAGATGCTTGATATGTCAGTCATCGGATTTTTAATGTATATTAGTTATGTTTTGATATATATGACGGCTTATGTGCCGAATATAGTTGTACTTTTTATCACATACCAACCTACATGCCAAAGATATTGAGGATGTACGAGTGATTTGTATATTTGGAGCATATACTAGCCTGCGTGGCTGAAGATATTTTGTATTGATTCATTCTTTGTTGTATATATGAGACCAGGTCTACGTGTCAATGACATTTTGTATTGTATATTGGCCTGCATGCCAACATTTTAAAATGATGGTCATGATGAGATAGGCATGTATATTGAGATACAAATTTTATAGATTTATATGATGAGATACATGGTATTTTGTGATGTGTTGATGTGTTTATGAGATATGGATTTATTGTTTTGATATGGATGGAATATTAGAGATATGGATTTATTGTTTTGATATGGATGAGTTAGGTTTGAGTTAGGCATGGTGGAGTCAGAGTTGGTTTAGGGATGAATCGAGTTAGGTTGGTATGTTGAGTTTTGTTAGGCATTGTTGAGTTAGGTTATAGGCATGGTTGAGTCAGGTTATAAGCATGGATTAAGTTAGGTTGTAGGCATGGTTGAGTCAGGTTATAGGCATGGTTGAGTCAAGTTATATGCATGGTTGAGTTAGGTTTGGTTAGGCATTGTTGTGTCAGGTTTGGTTTAGTGGATGAGCCATTATTATATGCAATGGTTGAGTTAGGTTATGGGCATGGATTGAGAATGTGTTGATAAGCTAGGCATGGTTGATGATCAGGTTATAGGCATGTGTAATAAATGTATAAGATATGTAGCAAATTGTTATGTATGTGACTTAATTTCCAATTTTTTATATAAAAAGGAGGACTAAGTGAAATGTGATGTAAATGGTGAGTTAGGCATGGTTGATGAATTGTTTAGGGTAGAGAATGGCTGAGCTAACCTCCAAGGGCCCCATGCCCTTAGAGTGCTGCCTACATAGTCTTCGGCGAAAAGGGACCTTAGGCCGATGTAGTTCTCCCATAAGCTAGGGAAGAAAATGAGAAGGTGTGAAAATGAGTCAGTAGGTGTTTGGGCATGTTGTGGGTTTAGGTTTGTTAGGTGTGGGTGGATTATAGGTGAAAAGAAGGAGATTACCCCAAAAGTAAGCATCGAGGACCAAGTCCTGTATAAGGTAATCAAAATGTAAAAAAAGATGGTTAAAAGATAAAAGGGGGCAATAAAGCCACCTGATTGGGTAGGATCATACCGAGTAGATCATACCTTGGAGGAGGTGATGAACATAAGACCCTAAATACATTGCACGATTGACATGTTCTACAATGAAAATTAGTCACATGATCACCAAATGTCTAAGTTCCAAGAAGTCCCTTGAGGCAATAGGAAATGAGAGTGGGCATGGTTCACAGGGTGAAGATTAGGGAATTTTTAATTTTTATATGGTGTGAGGTAGCAGGCCCTTTGGGCAAGAGGTCCTAGGTCACAACGGCAAGTCCATGACTAAAACGTTTTTTTGTTTTGACTTATAGTTGAGATAGACTGATCGATGCGGGAAGTCTATATGGGAAAAATTGAACTCCTTGAGGTCTTCGTGAAGCTGATCGATGCGGGAAGCTTCGGTTGCTCTCGTTTATTTTTTTGAAGAGCTTTACATAGCTGTCCTTCGTGGGAGCAGTCTATTTATAGTAGCGGTTGGTCGAGAGGAAGATGTCCTTTTGAGGGAGTCATATTTTTATTAGAAGTTTGACTCAAGGAGTTTGGTCCCATTGTGAGGTCTTTGCAGTCATGGACAAGACCAAGGTGAAAGATAGGACTCTTGTTCAAAGGGCAAGGTGAAACGACCATGGGATCTCATCTAGAGGTAGATGAAAAGTATCCATGAGAATCATGCTATGTGTAATGCCGTGGTACACATATTCAAGGGAAGATAACAAGTGACAGGTACTCACATGATTCTAGTTTAATCGTTAGGGAGGTGTATGGAGTGAATAGCGCTCAAGGGACGAGCCTGGAAAGAGACAAAGGGTGAGGTAGGACGACGAGTCAACAATAGAATGGTCGAAGATGCAAGGTGTTAAGGGGCTCAGGCTCGGGTTTACCATCAAGAGAAGATAAATGATAAGCACCTGATCCATAGGTATGAGTCATGATGTATGGTCCAAGCCAATTAGGAGAAAATTTTCCCCGTTTACTTTTTTCTGCTTTGGTTACATGTTGATTTTCTTTCAGGACAAGGTCACCAACTTGGAAGGTTCGTTCATGAACACATTTTCATAGGCACGTTTGATACGTTGTTGGTAAACTTGAAGGTGATCTAGAGCGTTAAGACGACATTCGTCTAATAACTCTAGCTGTGCTAAACGGTCCTGACGAAAGTCATCATCAGTGAGCATGTCATGGAGAGAAATATAGAGTGAGGGGATCTAGACTTTGAGAGGTAGAATAGCCTCTGTACCATAGACCAGAGAAAAGGGTGTGGCCGTAGTGGAAGTGTGAATACTAGTGCGGTATGCCCACAGGGCAAAAGGAATGTGCGTATGCCAATCCTTCCCAGTATCGTCAACCACTTTCATGAGAATTTTGTTGAGGGTTTTGTTAGTGGATTCAGCTTGGCCATTGGTTTGTGGGTAGTAGGGTGATGAGAAACTAAGCTGAATGCCGAAGGCGTCGCAAAGTTTTTGCAATGTTTTGTTTTTGAATTGTTTTCCATTGTCAGTGATGAGGCGATGAGGAACACCAAAGCAACAAATGATGTGGTGGTTAATGAACTCACATATTTTCTCAGCTTTCATGGAAATGAGTGGGATGGCTTCTACCCATTTTGTGTAGTATTTGGTAGCAGTGATGATCCATTGATGGCATTGGGAAGAATGAGGATTGATTTCTCCAACAAGATCCAAACCCCATTGAGAGAAGGGCCAAAGGTCATGAGCGACCTGTAAGGCATGACTGGGTGTATGATGAAGATTGGAATGTTGTTGGCATTTTACACAACATTTGACGTAGTCACAACAATCATGGTTAAGGGTCGGCCAGTAATAGCCTAGGCGAAGAATACGCTTAGCAACAGCAAGGCCACTAAAGTGACCTCCACATATGCCATCATGAACCTCCTTAATGGTATAAGGAATTTTAGAACTTGTGAGGCATCGTAAGAGAATACCATCAAAGCCACACTTATAGAGGAGTCCTCCCAGGATAACGTAATGAGAGACCTTTTTAAGGAAGGCACGTTGTCCGTTACGGGTGAGATCAGGAGGTAAGATGGAGAGAGAAAGGTAGTCGGAGTATTGTTTATACCAAAGGTCACTCAGGTCAGGGGTATTGGTTCTGATCGAGTAAACATCGTGAGGTAAATAAGAAGGTGAATGGAGGCATTGTATGGTGACAAATATTTTGGAATCGGCGGGTGAAGCGGGTATTTGGGAAGCTAAGCAGGCCATGGTATCTGTAAATTTTTTGGTGGAACGTGGGATGGTTTGAAGGGTGTAACGATCAAAGGTGGTCAAAAGTATGTCTACATGATGTTTATACTTTTGAAGTATCTCGTTACGACATTGGTACATACCATTGACTTGGTTTACGACCAATTGAGAATCACCAAAGATGTTGATTGATTTGACATCTAGGGCATAGGTGGCTTGGAGACCTAGTATGAGTGCTTTGTATTCAGAAATATTGTTGGTGCATTCAAAATCTAGTTTGAAAGACAAAGGCATGGGTTCTCCATCAAGAGGAATGAGGATAATACCAGCCCCACCCCCACGCTGACACTTGGAACCATCAAAGAAGAGTGTCATTTGGTAAGGGGGTTCATCCAGGGAAAGGGTAGCAATTGACTCATCTGGAAAGTCAAAATTAGAGGGTTGATCCCTAGAAATAGGTGCATCGGCCAATTGGTCGGTGATAGCTTGGCCCTTGATGGAATTTTGATGAATGAATTCAAGGTCAAGATCAGCTAAAAGCATAAGCCATCGTGTGGCACGCTGATTTTGATAAGGTTTGGCGTACATGAAGTGTAAGGGGTCGGTGTTGGTCACAACATAGGTTTTGTGGTTGAGTAGGTAATGACGGAGTTTGGTGGCAATGAAAACTAAGGCTAAGCAAAGTTTTTCGGGATGGGTGTATCAGGTTTCATAGTCCAAAAGAGTACGGCTGATATAATAAACCACCTGCTCCCTGTGTTGTTCATCGCGATGAGCGAGCATGGCTCCCAAGGAGTGATCGGTAGCAGATATGTATAGATAAAAAGGTTGATCATCTTTAGGTGGGATAAGTACGGGTGGTTGGAGAAGGTATTGTTTTAAGGCCTCAAAAGCTTTGTGACAGTCATCATCCCATTGAAAGGAGACATCCTTCTTGAGCAGATGATGAAATGGTTGGCACCGATCCGATAATTGTGAAATGAAATGGTGAATAGACTGCAACTTACCTTGTAGGCTACGGAGTTGTTTAAGGTTAGTGGGTGGAGGCATTTCTAGAATGGCCTTGACTTTAGCAGGGTCAACTTCTATACCATGGAGGGAAACGATAAATCCCAGGAGCTTTCCTGAGAGAACCGTGAAGACACACTTCTTAGGTTGAAGGCGGATGCAATATTTAATGAGGTGGTCAAAGATGGTTTTAAGGACGACAAGGTGCTCGGAGCAACGTTTAGATTTGGCCAAGAGATCATCCACGTAATCTTCCAATATGCGATGCATGATGTCATGGAAGATGTAAGTCATAGCCCACTGATATGTGGCACCAACATTTTTAAGGCCAAAAGGCATGACTCGATAGCAGAAGGTCCCCCATGGGGTGATGAATGAGGTTTTGTGTTGATCTTCTGGGGCAAGCAAAATTTGGTTATAACCCAAGAAGCCATCCATGAGTGATAGCATCTCATGACCAGCGGTGAGGTCAACCAACTGATCAATACCGGGTAAGGGAAAGTCATCTTTCGGGTAGGCTAGGTTGAGGTCATGGAAGTCCGTGCAAATGTGGAGTCCCCCTGTTGCTTTAGTAATAGGGACAATGTTAGAAATCCAATGAGGATAATCAATGGGTAAGATGAAGGAAATAGAAAGAAGGCGCTGAAGTTCTTCTTTGACGAGAAGAGCAATACGAGGGTGCATTTTCCTCAGCTTTTATTTGATGGGTTTGGCATCGGGAATGGTTACGATATTGTGGACCACTATGGTGGGGTCAATACCGGGCATGTCTGCATAAGACCAAGTGAAAGTGTGGTTATGATCTTTGAGAAAAGAAGTGATAGCTTCTTGTTCAGCAACATCTAAAGATTGTCTGATCTTTAGGATGTGCGGGTCATCCTGAGTATGAATGTTGATCTTGATAGTCGATTCATTCAACATGGTTTACATCTCAGAGGGTAACGACCGATGAATATATGAGTCTTCTGCACCAAGGTAGGTGAGTATGGATTCATCATCCTGACATTGAATGATGTTAATTATAGGTGTGTCGTCATCGATCATTTCAGGATACAGGAAGGGAAGAGTGGAAGGGGCCTCGCCCTCGCGTTGATAAGTCAGAGGCCCCAAGGAAATGGTGTTTATGAAAAAAAAATTTAGGAGGGATAGATTCAGGATCCATCGACTCCGTCGGTAAAGGTGGTGATGAAGGTGGAGTGGGTGAAGAAGGTGGAGAAGGGCTAGTGTCCTTAATGAGTTCAATGCGGGCCTGTTTGGTAGGTGGTTTGGGGAAGCCGATACCACTACGGTCATTATGTTTACAGGTGGTACATGGAATAACGGTATGGCATCCTTGCTCATAAAATCCAAAACCAAAACCCTTCCACGCATAGTGGTGCAGGAAGGTGTGGGTGAAATGGTGATTGGTAAGTGATTGGAAGTCAGCGGAAAATGGGTGGGTTTGTGATGGTGGTTCAGGTGTGTAAGTGGTAGTATCAAGTCCCCCATAGGTGAGACTAGTACGAAGGTGGGGAGGACCATAAAGGAGATGTTCTCCTATATGGTGATCATAGCGAGGGTGTTGGTGAAGGCTTCCATACTCTTGTGGAGTAAGAAATGTGTTGACACTATATAGGTGGTACTCCCCTAGAGTGAGGCATTGAAAAACACCTTCCAAGGGATCAGTGGTTGGTATGTAGGTAGCTGGTATGGATAATGTGTCAGAGGTCAATGCAGAGGTGGAGTTAATGGATTGGGAAGCTGATGGGTCAGCTGTGGAGGTTATGGCAGCGGTAGGAATGGAGGAGGTATGTGCGGTAGAAGCAGTGGCTATACTGGTAGGTGGAGGTGTAGGTGAAGTGGTAGTGGTCACAGAGGTAGACAACTTGATAGGTATGAGCACATCATTGGGTCGATAAAGCATGTTGCATGTTTTAAAAGGTGATGGGTCAGCTGGAATGGTATAGGTGTGTCCTTCGTGTTCAAACTTTACACAACAATGCAAAGTGGAAGGAATGCAACCCATGACATGGATCTAGGGTCTACCAAGCAACATGTTATATTGGAATTCCCCCTCCAAAATGTAAAACAATTCAGGAACAGTGGGGGCCCATGCGAATGTGGAGGATGACGGTGCCTAGTGTAGAGGTGATAGCATCATTGAATGAACGCAACATGACCGGGTGTTTATGCATGTAATTATCAGGTATGCACATTTGAGCGAATGCATGGGATGAAATGATGTTAATGCTAGTGCCCCCATCAATCATCACACGGCGTACCCGTATGTCATCGATGTGGATAGAGATGAAGAGGGCTGGGTCTGGGTCATCATTTTGGTGTGGCACGATCTCTTCCTCTGAGAAGCTAAGGGAGGCCACTTGGTGAACAAGGTGGGGTGAAGATGAAGGTGGTAATTTGGTGAGAGAGGCTACATGATGGGGTGTGATAATGGAGGCTACGGGTGTAGGGTCATTAGGTAAAACCTCAATTGATTGAAGAACCTCCATGAGAGCTTGATGATGGGATTCTAAGGTTTGGATGAGGTCATATAAGGACATTTTGAGGGGTGATTGGTGTAATTGTTTGAGCATGGTGCGATGTGTGACACCATTAGAAATGGGGTACGTGGGGCCACAGATAGTTATTTTAGGTATGGGTGCAGATGGTATGTTGGGTATAGGATTGGTTGGTGGGTCAGTTGCCTTTTCTTTACCCTTCTGTGCATGTGTAGTGACGTGTATCATGTTGATTTGAGGGGAGTTGGAAAATGGAGAAGGTGTAGGGTGAGTGGTATAATGACACGATGGGAAAAAACCTACCGGAGGAGAAAAACCCTGTGAGGTCATTTGGGTGCAACAACATTTGGGTGGTGGCATGGAAAGTTCTCTGATGTGAACCATGTTAATTTGAAATCTTGGGGATGGCTCTAGGAGAGGTGAGGGTGGAGGTTGTGGTCATTGAGTGGGAAGTGTGGGAATGGGTGTTGGTGAAGCAGGATCCTCGTCGAGAAGGTCGTCATCATCAAAGTTGGTTTCTGGTGGACACAATTGGATAAGGATGGTTTTCAAGGCCTTGCAGTTCTCCACATCGTGTCCTGGCACATGATGGTATGCACAAATTTTAGTATCGTCAAACCCTTTTGGCTTGGGTTTGAGGGGGTCGTAAGGTCTGAGTGGCGGTAATGTGATGACAGAGGTTTCCAGGAGGTTGGTTAAAATTTTGGCATAAGACCCTACTAGTGGATCACAATGGGAAGTAAATGTGGGTTTGGGTGTAGGTGTAGGTGATTGTTGAGGAACAGTCTTTAGAAGAGGAGGGGGTCGAGCCATGGGTTTGGGTGCTGGTGTGGTTTTAGGTGTTGGTCGTGTTTGTTTAGGTATGGGTATAGTAGATGGACGGGTAGGAGGGTGTGTGGTCATTTTGACTACCTTATTGTGGGGTAGTGGAGTTTTGTTTTTGGGTTGCACCTTCTTGGGTAAAGGTGATGTGGGTGTATGAGGTCTAGAAGGAAAAGCCGATGGAGGAAGAGGGCGAGTTACCCACATGGGGATAACGGGGGTGTAGATGTGAAGGTAGATGATGCGAGTCGTGCTTGAGGTGTGTGAGACAATGACTGAAGTGTAGTGGGTAGTGAAGCAATAGCTGAGGGTATCAGAGGTATGGGTGGTAAAGAGGTGGCAGGTGTAGGTGTAAGTTGGGTTGGGCATCTGGGTAGGTCAGAGGTTTGTGAGGAAGGAATGAGCTGTTGTGTTTTTGGTTTATTGATGGGTGGAGGTTTCTTGACCATGTGGGGAAGCTGAGATCCTAAGACGGATGGGACAGGTGCAGGTGTGATTGGCACAGCCGGGGTATGAGTTCTATGGGTTTGGTGCTTCTATTTGGGTGTCGGAGTAGGTATGGTGTTGACTTTGGAGGATGTAGCTAAATCTAGTTTGATAGGTGGATGAGTAAGGCTGGTGGTCGGGGTGACCCCTAAAGTGGTAATGGGTTTAGTCGAAGCAAATGTTGTAGGTATGGGTTTGGGTTTAGGTGTAGGTTGAGTTATGGGTAAGGGTGCGGTGTGAGCTATAACAGGTGTCATGGAAGGGGTTGTGATAGAGGTGATTGTGTTTGGTTCAATTGGTCGAAATGTTTTTGGGTAGATTGTGGAGGTATCAGCAAGGGATCTCTGCATCTGTGTTGAGATGGGGAGTAAAAGGTGCCCCCATAGTAGAGCCCTATCCACATAATCTAAGTGATCAACCAAACATGAGAACAAAATGTCTATAGGTGGAGTTGGTGAGGACCTAATGGAAATTCCCATAAAATGTGTCTTAGAGATGGGGAATTGGCTAGCTTCAGCTTCCGTGGGTAAGAGAGCCGAAAGTAGGTCTGTAGGATCTTGAGTGGCTGATGGAGAATGCTCACCAAGAGGAAAAGGTATCTCAACTGGGTCTATGATAGGTGGTGGAGATGATGGGTGCTCCTCTATGGGTGGAGGAGGTAACGAGTGCTCCTCTATGGGTGGAGGAGGTACTAAAGGCTCTCTAAGTGGTGAAGCCAGGGGTGAGATGGTCTCAATGTTAGCAAAAGATTCCTCCATAGGTGATGAAGGAGATGAAAGGTGTTCCTCTATTGGTGAAGGAATAGGGGAGGTTGGTTCTGACACAGAAGGAGGATTTCGGGCTAGGATCTCCTCTATGGAAGGAATATGGGGTAATTGGGAGGTGACAGGTGCATCATTAAAGATAGCGTGAACCTCGCGGGTATGGGTATCGTGAGTGGAGGTCTCACCGGTTTGATCAGACAAAGGGGCATGGTTAGGAAATGGTTTCTTGAAGATATGTAGGTTTTGGTTGGCAGGTGCATTAGGATTATCCATGGTTAACTCACCTTTCTCGAGCATTTCTTGGACAATATTTTTGAAAGTGATGTAGTTGCCGTCACTATGACCCTTTACTCAATGATAGTTACAGAAATCATGTTCTTTATACCATGCGGGCATGGGGCGAGCAGGGTCAAAACCAGTGTGTGGTTTTATAGGTGGAAGGGTGATGGCTCTGGCTTTGATAAGCTTTTCTAAGACAGAAGAGTAAGGCTCCCCGATTGGGGTATATTTCTACTGCTCTCATCTGAATTGAAAAGTCTAGACAGGTGAGAGATTAGATGAGGGGGTAGCCTGATTTGATGGATGTGCTGGGCTGGCCTTAAGTACCACTGCATTAGCAGTGCCCTTAGCTTTTGAATAATTGGTCTGTGGTTTGGAAGAAGAAGAGGTATCATTTGACTTGAATGCTGAATTCTTATTGCGTAACTGGATTTTCTTCTCTTCGATGGCCCGAATCTCTAACTTTCATGCCATAGTGAATGCTTCATCAAATGTTTGGAAGGTTTGGACCTGTAAGGTCGGTGAGATATGCCTGGCACAAGCCCGTGTGAAGAGCTCAATGAGTTCTATTTGTGGCAGTTGGAAGGTAAGTTGGTTGATCAGGCTGCGCCAGCGAGTGACAAAATCTGTGATAGATTCATCCTCATACTGACGTGTGGAATATAGATCGGTCATGGTAACCTTCTTGATGATATTGATAGAGAAATGATCCAAGAAGGCTTGGGCTACCTGATTGAATGAGAATATAGAGTGTTTAGGTAACCCACTATACCAATCTAATGCAGGTCCAGTGAGGGACATGGGAAAGGTTCTCAAGAGCAAGGCATCATCATGAGTGATCAGATAACACCCATGTTTGAATGACCACAAATTTTGTTGTGGGTCTTCTTTGCTATTGAAACAATTGAATTTAGGCATTTCCCAATGCACGGGGTATGAATGGATAGGAATGGATGGGTGAATGGGCTCGTTGCAAATCTCGTCATAGGTGAGAGTGTTGCAGGAGCCAGAAACCAATGCCTCCAATGTCTGCATCTTGTCCAACATCAATTTAATTAGGTCATTGGTGGGTTGTGATGATTGGATGCCTCCTATAGCATGAGAGGGTTGGTTTTGGGCATATAATGGGGGTGGCACTCCAGTGTATGGTGCTGCCATGTAGGTTGATTGGGAAGAAGGAAGTGAAACAGGGGGTACGTACCCTGAGTGAATAATGGATGAAATGGGAGGTTGTTGATAGTATGTATATGGGGGTTGAAGGGTTGTGGTAACCCTAGTGGCAATAGGGGCTAATGATTGTGGAATGGAAAGGACCATGTTCTGAAATGGGGTAGGGGTCACCGACACTAGAGGTGGTAATGTAGCTACGGGTATGTGTGAGACATTAGGGGTGGATGAGGTTGTGTTTGGGGTAGTTGTCGAGGGTACGGTGGATGTAACGGGTGCCACGGAGGTAACAGACGTGGCAGTCATAGCGGGTATAGGACCTAACTATGAAATGACTGGGGGTAAGGTAGATGCGGGTAGCACAGAGCCAGATGGGGCCGATGCGGGAGTGGGTGTGAGAGTCGGGGGGATAGATATGGGCATGTCGTATATCAACTGACCCAAGGCATCTCGAGTGGATGAGTGGGAAAGGTAAAACTGCAAGGTGGCAGGGTTTTGGTCAAGGAGTCATGTGAACTCCTCATCTCTGGTAGCGATAGTAATAGGCTGGATGGGATCCATGGCTGGTGATAAAATGGAAGGTGGTGAAGGACTAGGTGGGAGTGGTTGACAACTGGCGTGAAATACGAGTGCACTTGCTTGTCTTCAGGTCAGCACCATGTGAACCAGTACTGATCAGGTAGGGCTGCTTCTCTGTAAATGACATAGAGAACAACAGGAATAGGTGAATTTGGCGAACAAAAAGTAGATTAAGTACCAAATGGTGGCTGGAATGTGAAATAGGCTAACCAATGTTCGTTAGGGAAAACTGACGCCGGTCAGGGGTAACTGATGCTGGTTACTATAGAAAATGGACAGTGAGTGAACAACAAGGCAGAAGGTAAAATCTGACAGGTATGCCAAATCTGATGATGTTTACAACATCAATGGGAATGATGACAGTGACAGGGACTATGAAAAGTAGAAAAAATGAATGAAAATGTCCTTTTGAGTAGGTTAGCAAAAGGACCTGGAACTGACGTCGGTTGGGTATAACCGACGATGGTCAGAGGTAACCGACGACGGTTACTGTGAAATTGAAATAGTGATGAAAGAAAAGTGGTTGTGAATTAAAATCTGATGTAGAATCAGACCCAGAATTCTGAGAATGATGATGATATGGCCCAGGCACACTCAGGTGAAGCCGGAATACACCAGCTGTGATGAGGAGCATGCAAGGATGAACAAAAAAGTGAAGAACGTGATCTCTCACCTCAAAACGCAAGCCAAGCAAAAACACTAAGAAAATGTGATCCTAGGAGTGCCTTTTCTATTATGTTTGTTTAGCTTATGCTATTTAGGGACTGACACATGAATTGTGAAATAGATTTTTTGGTGAGGATGGCTTCCTACAAAGAAGGAGATCTAAAAGGTGAGGTTTCAGGTATGTTATGGTGGGGGCGGGCTTCGCTCTGAAGTATGACTCGACAGAGCAGCGAGCTGGGTACCCACTGTGCCGTGATCGTGTGATCACCTACAACTTCTTCCAGGTAGGATGTTGTTTAAGAATGTATGTATTTTGAATTTTTGTGAGGTTTGGTAAGACTCAGAGAAAGAGAAAAGGAAAGAAGTGCTTTTCTACGATTCATTTGTCAACCATCAGCTGGGCATGACTTCCAGCGTATAGGTTGCCCTCAATTAATGTGAGCTAATGCAATAAATCAGAATGGAATGCACTTATTTTTAAGCCCAAATCAAAATGTAAAATTGGATGACACAATAAAATGAAGAGGAAGAGGGATGCTCTTTCACTACAATGCAGAAAACATGAAGAAATGATTCTTTTTAATTACACCAAAAGAAAAGTTTCCTTTAGAGAAAATAGAAAGAAGAGGTGGGTTACCAAGGAAGAAAATTAGTGTGTACACTTTTCAGAAGGGAAACAAACACACAACTTTTCCTAGGAATGAATGAAATGCAAGGAACCCTGGATGGGTCCCACCGGGCATGCCAAAATGTTTCACCTTTTTCTTAGATCATTTCTTTGGAGTGTTGACGAAACAAATAGGGTAACGGGCATAGGAGGAATACCTGTTCAAATGTTGGTTGATGGGTTGTTGCACGCGTATGACTTCCGAATCCACAGCTGATCATGAGAGCTTCCTTTTGGCTAGGAGGAACTACCTGCAATGCAAAGCAAGACCACAAGAAGGAATTAAACAATATGGGTAGTGAACTGCCTAGCGTATGCTAGATCTGGGAAGTGTGATACTTCCTAGATGGCTGTCAGTCCACTGTTTTAAACAATTTAATGCTGTAAACAAAGTAAATCCTATTGTAATTTGAAATGATTTAGGTATCTCACTTAAAACACAATAAGAAATAGATCTAATCTAACAGGCTAAGCTAGAATAGAATCCAAAGGTCAAATGATTGGTTCTAGGTTCTGCAGGTTTGACAGAGGTCTCAGGTAGATCACAGGTGGATGAGGGTGAGATGAAATTAAGTGGGTAGGTCTTTGTTCTGGGATTGTGTGGGAAAATATAGAGACCGATGTCGGTCAGGGGTAACCGATGGCGGTCAGGTGTGACCGGTGCCGGTTACTGTGAAATCTGGAAATGTCACAGAACAAGCTTTAGGTCTCCTTTGTGATTGCACAAAGGACTTTGGTTGGTCGGGATGAGGTATTGGGTGACTGGGGTAGGCTTCGGCGAGGCTTTAATGGGTATATGGAGGTGGAAATGTTGGAGAAGGTCAATAGGTGGCTAGGTAAGCAATAGATGATAAAATAATGATGAAATGAAATAAACCAGAGAAGTATGACGTTATACTTACTTGGATTCTAGTCCTGGATGCCTGTGTGTGAGGGATGGAGGTGCTGATGAGGGAATTGAAGGTTTCAAGTGATCACCAACTGAAGGAAAGCTTCTGCATGGGCTGCATGTGCATTCCTCTTTGCTTGGTTAGATAAGATCATGGTTGGGATGGCCGTGCAAGAAAAGATGTTTGGTCTCCTTCCTTGCATGCGTGGTCTCACTGGAATTCACTCTCTGAAGATGTGTTATCTCTCTGAGATGTGATAATGCTCACCAACCTCTTTTGCTTCCAACTTCCAACTTCTAACCTTGAGAATAAGGTTGTTTTGGGGTTAAAAGGGTAACCGACGGTGGTTCCAGCTTAACTGGCGATGGTTAGGGGTAACCGGCGTCGGTCAAGGTGGGATTTCCTAGGTTTACTAAACTAGGGAGATCCTCTTGATTTCCTCAGATATCATGTCGTTAACCCATGGATTAGACTGGGAGCTTCTTGTGAGCATGCGGGAATGTGGTTAGAGGGAATGTAGGCATTGATTTTTAGGGTTTGGGTAAGTCTTAGTTAGTTATGGCAACTTACTAAGAACAGGTCTTAGGTTGAGTTGGCTTGGTGAGGTGTCTAAGTGAACTGTATGTGTGGATATTATTTAAAATAAGATATTTAAATAATAAATATAGTGAGGATAATGCATTAATTTAATTAAATTAATATTAGTGGGGTGAAAGGGGTCATGACTAGGTGAATGTGATGAAGGGTGCTTATTTGTCGAGGGACCAAAGGGGAGTGTGACCTAATTTTAGTATGAGCATTGTAACAGATCAAGACACTCATGTTTATAATGTTATATAGATCCACAATTATAACACGTTCCTCGTGGGAACTCACTTCACCCTCCACCTTGGTTACTACGACCATGAAATCCTCCATGAAAACCTCTTCCACGTGCCCCTCCATCTGCACGTCCTCCATACTGACAATCATCATCCTTTGAACATATTACAAGGCTGGTCTAGCACACACCCGGATCAATAACATCATGGATTTGATCAATCATTCTACAATGCTTGGTATCATGGGTTGTAGAGGTGCATATCTTGTAATAGTAAGAAATATTCTTGTGGATTGTGCACTGGAGTAGGGGGCATCTACTTACATCATGATCCCCGTGGAAAATCTCACAGTATACCACCATAGCGTGCACCTAATTTCGAGGGAAACTATCCTTTCCATGTCCCTCCATGACACCAAATCCCACTGTGAACCTCATACGTTGAGTTTATAGATATCTTCTCCAACATCTTCGCCATTCCAGTAATCTAGGCCTCCAAAAAAAGGCTAACGTTAGTGTCAATGCTCCCAACAACTTCAGCTTGTAGGGTAGCTTCCAATTCCTTACGTAGGTCTGTGAAATTCTTGTGCAATAGAGCCCTTCTAAATGGTGTTATCAATCCCTTGACAAACCATTGAGCATGTTCAAAAGGATGAATGTCATAGGATAACTTCTACAAGAGAGTCTTGAAATGTGCATCATACTCCTGCATACTCTCTTCCATTCCCTGTTGGATCTCCTTTATAGTGTTGATTCTCTTCATCTCAAACTCTAGGATATAGAACTCTGCTAAGAATATTTTATTTAAGGCAATGTATTCTACCACCATTTGATGGGGGTCGTACTTCCTATACCAACTATATGTGCACCCTTGCAACATTGTTGCAAACTGACTTGCCTTTCACTCCAAGGTAGTGATCCATTTCATGTGCCATAGTAACTCACACCTGTGCACATGCTCTACATCATCTTCAATACCCCTATAGTCTTGTAAGTTTAAAGACATCTAGAAAAACACTTCGGGAGGTGGTTGGGGTACTTATCCTCCCGATATAAAACCTTTGTTCCCTCTAGTGTTTTCTCCCCAACTAGATTCACTGGATCCACCATGTCCTATTCCTCTTGATCCACCAAATCTACCTCCTGCTATCGGAAAAGGACCAGAATTAGTCATGTTAAGGGTTCCCAATGTCCTACTGAACTGTGCATTTATCGTCTATAATAATGTCCCACTACCAGTTATGTGCCTCATGCCACTCCTAAAGGTGATACCAAAATCTTGTGTACTTGCACTTTGTCCAAAGATTCCTCCAAATACATGAATGGATTGTGCAACCATGGATGTTCCATACACGAAATTATATCTCCTCGGCACCGATCGGTTACTCCCATTGATACCAACTGGGTTAAAAATACTTTTCCCTTGATCTAGAAAACCAAGCGTTGGGGATTGGTCACCAAGTGGGTTCAGATGTTTGTCGACGAATCTTCTTTCTCCATGTAAAAAACTCTCATCGAAATCTGTAGGGGATTCTCTCCCACACTTTCCAAGATGGGGTAGGATATACTTCTCAGGCTCCATATCCTCGTGAACCTCAACTCCTTCCCGCAATGTCTGCCTCCATAGATTTATCACACTTGCAACCTCGTGTTGTCTAGTTATCTCCCTTTCATGAGCTTCACTATATTTTAGTCATCTCTCCTCCCTTTCCTTTTCATCCACAATGTCTGCCATCTTCCTCCACCCTAGCTTCCTCTCCTAGCACTTAAACAAACTTTGGCTGTCCATGGGAAATGCTTCTAAACTCAAAGTAATGACCAAGATATTTATAGCCAAAGGAATAACACACAAAAATGATCCTCTAGGCTCCCTTAGAAACTCAAACTTAGCAACCTTTGGGCAACAATACATCAAAATGGTGTATTCTAAATTATCACTAGTTAGCACCCTCTTCCACCAGTGATCACCAGCAAGCATCCAAGTGAAATCTGCATCCTACAGCCTCTAATAATCATCTTGGGTCCATATGCATGATCTATAGTACCAACTTGATCTGGATGCGTATGCTGAAATCCATTTATATAGTTCTACTGGGAAGCAGAAAAAGAATGTTTTATATAGCTCATGGTATAGGTTCTCTTCTACCCACTTACATGCATTGAACTCAAGTCCAGTGCTGAATCTTTGACCAACTCATCCTTCGTGCTCTTGAACCATGTTTCAACACTATCTAGGGTCAGGTGCTTTATCATCACACATCGCAAGAAGAAAGATACATTCCATTTCTCACAACTTCAAAAAGACATCCCAGTAATGGAACCAAGATGTAGTCATTCTTATACCCTTCACATAATATGAAAATCCCATGCCTGTTGGCCTATTACCTAGCGGGTGCTAGGAACTCACCCAAGGCATGCGCGGGTGCTGAGTATCTCCTTTATGTGAGTTTTGTGAGAATGCACCATCTTAGAACATATTAACAAATGTAGGACAAAAATTATCCAAACCACATTCTAAAGAACTTAGGAGGATTTATCATCTCATTGTATGCAGTTGAGAGAAATGACAAGTAAAACATGGAAATGATTCATACAGAAAGAAAATGCATAAGTATTGAACACATATGACTTATAACAGATAATTATATTCATATTATCAAAGTTAATAACCCACATTACATCCCTTGAGGTCATAACAGATCCTCATATAATTATGCAGAGCCAATTCATGCATCAGAACTATACCATGTTCATCATATTACAAAGAAAAATGTAGTCCCATCCCTCTAAGTGTGTCATTTCTCACAAAGCCCTCCTAATCCTTAACCCATAACATCCTCCATTCTCTTTTCTACAGGGATTCTCCTCTCTACAACTATCTCTCTTTCTTCTACTAGGCACTTATATATGTAGCCTTAGCACCCACCGCTATTCCTTCCAGAAGTTATAGATCGGTTGTCAAGTGTCGAAGTGGTCCTCCATGGAAGCATGCCTTTCCAGATCCGAGATCTCCATTATTTTCAATGATGTCTTCTAGAAACTTTTATTACATGCCTATAATTTTTCCATTTTGATCCCAAAGTCATCAAGCGGGCACCTTATCCATAAGGTTCATGTTTTTCACATGTGCTTCCTAGGATGCCGAATGCGGCTAAGTACAAAACCCATTTTGTCCTGCGCACGCATGTCATGTGTTCTGAAAAATCCTATCATAACCCTTTTCCTACATGCCTTCAAATCGCATGCCCACATGGCTTCTTATACTTAGTTGATATTTTGGGGCCCAATAAGACATTTACGGGTGGTTGGAAAAAGTCCAAAAATGATGAAAACACCTTCGTGTTGACTGAAAAATTAATGCATTCATTACGGATGATGCATCAGCTGAAATCCAAGCTATCGGGTGTGTTTTTGGTAATCATGTCATGTTATGTCTATGGCACATGCATAGGGAATGGTTGAAAAACGTGCACAGGTATTGTAGCAAGGAGTCTAGGTGGAATATTTTTGAGAGACTAGGTACCATCATGTATGGTTCCGAAATGCATCATGAGCACACATTTCTAATCATTCAAGACTTCTTTAATGAATTAAAAGAGGAAACTAAGTTCCTTGAGTACTTCAAGAATGCATGGTGTGAGAGTGTAGAACATGTTGATGAGTACAATCCTTTGTTTATTTCCTTATTAATCACCATCAATTATAATTTTTGGTTTATAGTGTCACTGATTTTCAATCCGTGTCACTTGATAGCTATGTGTACAAATAAATTTAGAAACTTATCCAATGCAAATCAAGAAACAAACGCATCCATCGAGTCCTACCATTGTTTTTTGAAGACTATATACTTGTGTGACAAACAAAAGAAATGTACACACCTGATGGAATATTTGTTCTACACACTTGTGTACAAGGTAGAGCCATTTTACAAACACAAGAGGAAGTTAAAAAAAATTGGCTTTTTGACCAATTTCAAAAAATAAAGACAGCTATTGAGAGTGGTTGAGAGAGAAAAGATTATTCCTGATACAGATTTCCTTGCAATTACACCTGATTGCAATCAATTGTGGGTGAGAAGAAAAACAACTAGAAGCACATAGTATTTGGTAAGGCAATGCGGATCTTTAGATGTATGAAAATGTGTTTGGGTTATCATAGGAAACACATGTAAGCATGTGTTGAATGCGTTGGATTTTTGCAAGAAATATGTGTCGATGTCATCACATCAAGCACTAGAAGTGACAGGTAATTCAATGCCATCATATGTTACCGATGTAGATTTTTAATAATAAGTCATAACAAATTAAGCATCATGTTGAAATTATTTTCCTTTCACGTTTAGGAGCCAATACTTATGGGGAGACAAGCATGGTAAATTAAGACACATTCTATGATGGCTCCTCCTCATCGTATATAGTAGCAGAAGTGGAAGGTAATTCAATGTCACCGTATGTGGCAAGTAGTGATATAGATTTCTAAGCATAAGTTGTAACAAAAAAATCATCTTGTTAAAATTGTTTTCCTTTCACGTGCAGGAGCTAGTAATTATGCCGAGACAAGAATGATAAATGAAGACACATTCTGAGACGGAACCTCCTCATCATATCCAACAGCCAAAGTGGAAGGTAATTCAATGTCATCCTATTTGGAAAGTACTGATATAGATTGCTAAGCATAAGTTATAGCGAAAAAATCATCGTGTTGAAATTGTTTTCATTTCTCATGCAACAACCAGTACCTATGCAGAGACAAGCATGGTAAATGATGGCATGTTATGGGATGGCCCCTCCTCGCCACCTTAGTAGTCACTAATAGTTCATGGTTAGTTGTTAATTCCTTCAATCAATTAATTTATGTCAATGATAATGTTCATCACGTATATTTATGATTAGGTGACATTGTGTATTCATGTGTACAATGATATTGAAAAAACTAGTGTATAAATTATTAAATTTCTATAATGTCGTATACGTCATAGACACTCCTAAAACAGTACCTATTGGTGGTTTGATGATAGAAAGTAATTCAAATTTTATGGAACACACATCTAAATAATTCTTGAAGTCAGTCTTAAATACACGATTGAGTACAGATGAATAGAAAAAACATTATTTGAATGTGTTCAAAGGTTGAGGAGAGACCTAGAAGCATCAAATATGTTGTATGTTACTTTCAAAGGAGATGTCAATGAAACATCCACCACCTGCATGCGTCCATGGTTTAGTGTAAGTAAAAAATGCCACCGCAGTGTGACTAAGAGGCCAATCATTGTAGAAGATTTGAACAATCGCGTTGAAGACTACGAATGATTCCATTTTCCTGATGGCAATCATGCAAAGAGGAGAGAAACCACACAAATGGAACCTATAGATTGAAACATTAAACTATTGGTGTGATTGTGAATTCTCAATAAATTTTAATTAGGGAGGCGAAGACTAACATATTGGTAATTTATTTTGTAGGTGGTTCAAATGCAAATGAAACATATTCCCATCGTCGCTTATCTTTCAGCAATTTAGCACCTTCTCAAGGTGTGTATTGAATGTCCTTAATTTCAATACATTTATTTACTGTATGTAAGCTAAAAATCCTTTGATGCCTTGTCTAATATTTAATGCATTGTGTTGCAGATGCAACAAATATGAAGAGAGATTATCTTACGGAATGAGCAGGTTGAGCTTTGGAAAGTAAATGTATGGTCTGTTGAGTGGGCCTATATTAGAATTGTAAAAATTTAAAATTCATGTATATGATATTGTACATTGCATATATTTAAAATACATAAATATGGAACATGTACAACTGACCTACTCTTTGATTATTTTTTGAATATTTAAAAAACGTTTCCGTTGGTTTTAGCCAATGTAGAACCGCTCATGTAATATATGGATAGTAAAAAATATTTTGACAAATAGAAATCCGATGTAATTATGATGAAATGATGTAATCAACAGTAACAAATTAGCATGTCGAATTTTATTGTTACTATTAAAGTGCTGAAAAACAAACCTTTTTCAACACTAGAAAAAATGAACCATTGTTTTCCACAAGGTACAAACCATGATTATGTTCCAACTTTATGTAAAAATGTAAAGAAAATAAAGTAATTATCAAGTGATAAGGGTTGAATTTTTTCAAAGTGCTGGAAAACAGAGTTTGTTTTTCAACACGTTGAAAAATGTACTATGTTTTTTAGAGCACTTTGAAAAATGCAATCCGATTTATAACAATGTGTAAACCACAGTGCATTTCATCCTTGTTGTAATGATACAATCCACATAAAATAATTATCAAGTGGAGAAGAGTTGGTTTTCCAAAATTATTAAAAAATAGAGGGAGTTTTAAGACACATTGAAAAACGCACTGTGTTTTTCAGCACTTTGAAAAACGCACTCTGTTTTTCAGCACTTTGAAAAACACAATTTGGTTTATCACAAAGTGCAACCCACGATGTATATTTTCTCCTTATTAGAAACATTGAATCCACATCATATAATTATCAGGTGGACAAGGGTTGGTTTTATCGAAGTAATGAAAAAATAGAGCGATTTTTAAGAAACGTTGAAAAACACAGTGTTTTTCAGCACTTTGAAAAATGCAATTCGGTTCTTCAAAAGGTGCAACCCTTGATGCTTTTCCTCCTTGTTGTAAACATTGAATCCACATCAACTAATTATCAGGTGGATAAGGGTTGGTTTTTCTGAATCTATAAAAAAAATAGAGTGAGTTTTAAGACACGTTGAAAAATGCACAGTGTTTTTTAGCACTATGAAAAATGCAATTTGGTTTATCACATGGTGCGACTCATAATGCATTTCCTCCTTATTGGAACAATGTAATCCACATCAACTACTTATCATGTGGAAAATGGTTGGTTTTATTGAAATGATTAAAAATAGAGTGAGTTTTTAGACACATTGAAAAACACACGGTGTTTTTCGACACATTGAAAACCACACAGTGTTTTTCAACACTTTGAAAAATGCAATCCAGTTCTCAAAAATATGTAGCCTATGATGTCATTTCCTCCTTGTTATAATGATATAATCCACAAAAAAAATGTATCAGGTGGATAAGATTCAGATTTTCCAAATCGATTAGAAAATAGAGCGAGTTTTAAGACACGTTAAAAAACACACGATGTTTTTCAACGCTTTGAAAAACACAATTCAGTTCTCTAAAAGGTGAAACCCATGATAATTTTCCTCCTTTTTGTAATGATGAAATCCACACTAAATAATTATCAAGTGGACAAGGGTTGGTTTTATTGAAACCATAAAAAAATAAAATGATTTTTTCGACACGTTAAAAAATACGCAGTGTTTTTCAACACTTTGAAAAACTCCGTTAGGTTCTCTAAAAGGTGCAACCCACAATGCTTTTCCTCCTTTTTATAATGATGTAATCCACACAAAATAATTATCAAGTGGAGAAGATTTGGTATTTCCAACAATTAAAAAAAGTGAGTTTTAAGACATGTTGAAAAACACACGGTGTTTTTCAGCACTTTGAAAAACGCAATTCAATTCTTGAAAGGGTACAACCCACAATGAATTTCCTCCTTGGTGTAATGATGCAATCCATATCAAATATGTATCATGTGGATAAGATTTTTTTTTTTTTATCAATTAAAAAAAGAGTGAGTTTTAAGACACATTGAAAAACACATGGTGTTTTTCAACACTTTAAAAAATGCAATTCAATTCTCGAAAGGGTGCAACCCACGATGCATTTCCTTCTTTGTGTAATGATGCAATCCACATAAAATATGTATCAGGTGGAGAATATTTTTTTTTTCCAAATCAATTAAAAAATAGAGTGAGTTTTAAGACACGTTGAGAAACACACGGTGTTTTTCAACACTTTGAAAAATACAGTTTAGTTCTCTAAAAGGTACAACCCACGATAATTTTCCTCCTTGGTGTAACAATGGAATACACACCAAATAATTATCAGGTGGACAAGGGTTGGTTTTATCAAAATGATGAAAAAATATAATGAGTTTTTTGACACATTGAAAAACACACGGTGTTTTTCAGCACTTTGAAAAATGCAATTCAGTTCTCAAAAAGGTACAACCCATGATGCATTTCCTCCTTGGTGTAACAATGCAATCCACATCAAATATGTATTAGGTGGAGAAGATTTGGTTTTTCCAAATCAATTAAAAAAAAGAGTGAGTTTTAAGACACATTAAAAAACACACGGCACTTTAAAAAACGTAATTCACTTCTCGAAAGGGTCAACCTACGATTAATTTCCTCCTTGGTGTAATGATGTAAGCCGCATAAATTACTTATCAGCTGGAGAAGAGTTGTTTTTTCCAAATCGATTAGAAAAAGAGTAATTTTTAAGACGTGTTGAAAAACACACTATGTTTTTCAACACTTTTAAAAACATAATTTGGCTCTCAAAAATGCACAACCCATGATACATTTCCTCCTTGGTGTAACAATGCAATCCACACCAAATAATTATCAAGTGGATAAGAGTTGGTTTTTATCGAAGCGATGAAAAAATAGAGCGAGTTTTAAGACACGTTGAAAAATGCACGGTGTATTTCAGCACTTAAAAAATATAATTCAGTTTATCGCAAGGTGCAACCCACAATGAATTTACTCCTTGGTGTAATGATGCAATCTAGATCAAATACTTATTAAGTGGACAAGGGTTTGTTTTTCCAAATCAAATTAAAAAAGAGCAAATTTTTCAAGACGTTGAAAAATACATGGTGTTTTTCAACACTTTGAAAAACGTAATTTGGATCTCAAAAAGGTGCAACCCGTGATGTCATTTACTCCTTTTTGTAATGATGTAATACACATAAAATATGTATCATGTGGAGAAGAGTTGGTTTTTCCAAATCAATTTAAAAAAAGAACAATTTTTAAGACACGTTGAAAAACACACAGTGTTTTTCAACACTTTGAAACACACAATTCGGTTCTCAAAAAGGTGCAAACCACGAGGAATTTCCTCCATGATGTAATGATGCAATCTACACAAAATAATTATCAGGTGGAGAAGAATTTTTTTTATCAAAGCGATGAAAAATAGAGTGAGTTTTAAGACACGTTGAAAAATGCACAGTGTTTTTTGACACTTTGAAAAATGTAATTCGGTTCTCGAAAAGTTGCAACCCAAGATGCATTTCCTCCTTGGTGTAATGATCCAATCCACATCAACTACTTATCAAGTGGAAAAGAGTTGGTTTTTCCAAATCATTTTTAAAAAAGAGCAAGTTTTAAGACACGTTGAAAAACACACGGTGTTTTTCAACACTTTGAAAAACATAATTCGGTTCTCAAAAAGGTGTAACCTGTGATGTCATTTCCTCCTTGTTGTAACGATAAAATACACATAAAATATGTATCAAGTGGAGAAGATTTGGTTTTTCCAAATCAATTAAAAAAAGAGTGAGTTTTATGACACGTTGAAAAACACATAGTGTTTTTCAGCACTTTGAAAAATGCAATTCGGTCTCGAAAAGGTGCAACCCATGATGCATTTCCTCCTTGGTGTAATGATTAAATCCACACAATAATTATCAGGTGGAGAATATTTTTTATTAAAGCAATGAAAAAATAGAGTGAGTTTTAAGACACGTTGAAAAATGCATAGTGTTTTTCAGCACTTTTAAAAATACAATTCAATTCTCTAAAAGGTGTGTCCCACGATAAATTTCCTCCTTGGTGTATTGATGTAATCAGTTCATCAATTACTTATCAAGTGGACAAGAGTTGTTTTTTTCAAATCAATTAAAAAAAGAACGAGTTTTTTCGACACATTGAAAAACACAAGGTGTTTTTAAACACTTTGAAAAATGTAATCTAGTTCTCAAAAAGGTTAAACCCGTGATGTCATTTCCTCCTTGTTGTAATGATGCAATCCATATCAAATATTTATTAGGTGGAGAAGAGTTGGTTTTTTCAAATCGGTTTTAAAAAGTGAGTTTTAAGACACATTGAAAAACACACGATGTTTTTAAGCACTTTGAAAAATGTAATTCGGTTCTCAAAAAGGTGTAACCCAAGATGAATTTCCTCCTTGGCGCAATGATGTAATCCATATAAACTACTTATCAGGTGGAAAAGAGTTGGTTTTTCAAAATTGATTTTAAAAAAGAGCAAATTTTAAGACACGTTGAAGAATACATGATGTTTTTCAACACTTTGAAAAACGCAATTCGGTTCTTGAAAGGGTGTAACCCATGATGAATTTCCTCCTTGGTGTAATGATGTAATCCACATAAAATATTTATCAGGTGGAGAAGATTTGGTTTTATCAAAGCGATGAAAAAATACAGTTACTTTTAAGACACGTTGAAAAACACACGGTATTTTTTAGCACTTTGAAAAACGCAATTTGATTTATCACAAGGTGCAACCCACGATGCATTTCCTCCTTGGTGTGATGATGAAATACAAATCAACTACTTATCAGGTGGAAAATGGTTGGTTTTTCCAAATCGATTAAAAGAGAGCGAGTTTTAAGACAATTTGAAAAATAAACGGTGTTTTAAACACTTTGAAAAGCATAATTCGGTTCTCTAAAATGTACAACCCACGATGATTTTACTCCTCGTAAACATTAAATCCACATCAACTAATTATCAGGTGGATAAGGGTTGGTTTTTTTGAAGCTATGAAAAAATATAGTGAGTTTTAAGACACATTGAAGAATGCACAGTGTTTTTCATCACTTTGAAAAACACAATTTGGTTTATCGCAATGGAAAACCCACGATGCATTTACTCCTTTTTTAAATGATGCAATACACATAAACTACTTAACAGGTGGACAAGGGTTGGTTTTATCGAAACTATTAAAAAATACAGCGATTTTTTTGACACGTTGAAAAACACACAGTGTTTTTCAACACTTTGAAAAACGTAATTCGATTCTCAAAAAGGTGTAACCCATGATGTCATTTCCTCATTTTTGTAATGATTTAATCCACATAAAATATGTATCAGGTGGAGAAGAGTTGGTTTTTCCAAATCGATTAAAAAAAGAGTGAGTTTTAAGACACGTTGAAAAACACATGGTGTTTTTTACCACTTTGAAAAATGTAATTCGGTTCTCCAAAAGGTGCAACCCGCGATGCATTTCCTCCTTGGTGTAATGATTTGAAATCCACATAAACTACTTATCAGGTGGAGAAGAGTTGGTTTTTCCAAATCGATTAAAAAAGAGTGAGTTTTAAGACACGTTGAAAAACACACAGTGTTTTTCAACACTTTGAAAAACACAGTTTGGTTCTCCAAAAGGTGCAACCCATGATGTTTTTGGTCCTTGTTGTAATGATGAAATCCACACAAAATAATTATCAGGTGGAGAAGGGTTGGTTTTATCGAAGCGATGAAAAAATAGAGTGAGTTTTAAGACACATTGAAAAATGCACGGTGTTTTTCAGCACTTTGAAAAATGCAATTCAGTTTATCACAAGGTGCAACCCACGATGTGTTTCCTCATTGGTGTAATGATGCAATCCAAATCAAATACTTATTAGGTTGAAAAGGGTTGGTTTTTCTAAATCGATTAAAAAAAGAGTGAGTTTAAAGACACCTTGAAAAACACACGATGTTTTTCAGCACTTTGAAAAAGTAAATTCGGTTCTCCAAAAGGTGCAACCCATGATGATTTTCAAAGTGAAAAATACTTGTTTGTAACGATGCAATCCACATACAAATAATTATCAGGTGGATAAAGGGTTGGTTTTATCGAAATGATGAAAAAAAGAGTGAGTTTTTTGACACGTTGAAAAACACACGGTGTTTTTCAACAGTTTGAAAAACGTAATTCGGTTCTCCAAACGGTGCAACTCGCGATGCATGTCCTCCTTGGTGTAACAATGCAATCCACATCAAATATGTATCAGGTGGAGAAGAGTTGGTTTTTCCAAATTGATTTTAAAAAAAGTGAGTTTTAAGACACATTGAAAAACACACGGTGTTTTTCAGCACTTTGAAAAACACAATTCTGTTCTCGAAAAGGTGCAACCCATGATGCATTTCCTCCTTGGTGTAATGATGAAATCCACATCAACTACTTATCAGGTGGACAAGAGGTGGTTTTTCCAAATCAATTTAAAAAAGAGTGAGTTTTAATACACGTTGAAAAACACATGACATTTTTTAGCACTTTGAAAAACGTAATTTGGTTCTCCAAAAGGGTGCAATTCCCGTGATGCATTTCCTCCTTGTTGTAATGATGAAATCCTGGATTGTAACCAACTACTTATTGAGGTGGAAAGAGGTTGGTTTTATCCAAATGATGAAAAAATAGATGAGTTTTAAGACACGTTGAAAAACACAGATGTTGTTTCAAGTACTTGTGGTGAGATTTGTTCTCCAAAAGGTGCAACCCAATGTTTTTCCTTGTTGTAAAAGTTTGTAATGATTGAAATCCAAATTAAATAATTATCGCATCAACTATGACAAGGGTTGGTTTTATGAAACGATGCAAAAATAGAAGTGAGTTTTTGACAAACGTTGAAAAATGGGGTCGATTACACAGTGGGTCAAGGATTTTTTCAACACTTTGAAAAACAATTTGAGTTTTATTTGATTCTCCAAAATTTTCTTACTTTTAGGTGCAACATGATTTGAAATTAAGAGTCTTTTTAAATGTATTTTCAGGGTCCCAGTGTTTTTAACATATGCAATCCAACTGGAAGTAGAAATGAGGATTATCAGCTGGAGCAAGGGTTGGTTTTTCGAAATCGATCAAAAAATAGAGCAATTTTAAGACATGAAGAAAGAACACATGACATTTTTCATCACTTTGAAAAATTTAATTCAGTTCTCAAAAGGTGTAATTCCATGATGCATTTCCTCATTTGTTGTAACAATGCAATCAAGTGGATGGTTCCAAAGAAAAGGTTGAATTCATTTTTGAAAGTGCTGGAAAATAAAAGTGCAACTTTTTTAACACCATGAAAAAAGTGCATGGTGTTTTTCCACTTTGAAAAACACAGATTCGATTTTGGACAAGGTGAACCCGTGATGCATTTTCTCCTTTTTATAATGATGAAATCCACATCAAATAATTATCAGGTGGATGAGGGTTGAATTTTTTTAAAGTGCTTTAAAACATAGTATATTTTTTGACATGTTAAAAAACACATTGACCAAACATGTTTTTCAGCACTTTGATAAACACAATTCGAGTTTATAATAAGGTGCAACCCAGTTGATGCATTTCCTTTCTTATTGTAATGTGCAATCCACATTCAACTACTTATCAGATGATTCACAAGGATTGAATTTTTTGAAAATGCTGGAAAACAGTGTATTTTTCGACACTTTGAAAAATGCACGGTGTTTTTCAGCACTTTAAAAAATATGATTTTTATAACAATAGTGCAACCCGCGATGCATTTGGCTCCTTGTTTTAAGGATGGGGATACACATCAAATAATTCCAATAAGGTGGAAGATCATTGGTTTTATCAAAGTGATGAAAACATAGAGTGAGTTTTTTGACATGGGAGAAGACACATACACAGAAATGGAAATATGAAATCATATTCTTTGTAGATATAACATGAAATCATAAGAGATATCGTTTGTAGGGTATAACATGCATGATTAATTTATAATCAATAGTTTTTATATGAATGTTAACACAACCAAAATATCACAAGTTCCACTCCTTTTTATTTAAACCCATGTGTGGAGCCCATATTAGTGGATACAATGTGATAAAATCCATAATATTAGACAAAACCAGGTTATACATTTACACCATATTTATAGTAACCATATGGAGCCATACCAATTATTCTTATAAGATTGGATATGTAATGATTACATTGGATAACGCAATATTATTTTGCTTTAAGTTCTTGAACCAAAATATGGGTTTGAATTAAAATTTCACATGAAATTTGCATAACAGTGCAAAATCAATATATCGTGAGAACCCATGATGCAAGTTAGGAAGTCCTAAAAAATTTAAGGTTCTTGATGTATGGGTAAAGAAACTATTGTGCAACTACGTGTAAACCAGTATATGGCAAGCATAGTGCAAATTGACAGAAAAGGGCACTACAAATGATGTCAAACTTCAAGCATTCTAAGTCCATGGTAATCAAATATGGGTCTATTGTGTAACATGACATTCCTACATAATCGAATACGAGATCAGTCGCTAAAAAAGCCATTTTAATGTATATGTAGTATGGAAATTACATGCTTCAAGGTGAGTACTTGAAATTTGTAATTGGGTAGTCCCATATGGTACATTAACTAGAAGTAACATTTACAATACTCAACATTTTGAAATCTTATTCCAATTTAAATCTTTGTATGTTATAGAACCTTCTAAGATTTTATTATGTTTTGGGTTTAATTATCACTTACTCCTTAAAAACTAAAATATACATTTAGTGTTGGTAAGCATCAATAATGCTCAAAGGTCACCATGGATCAGTGTATTAGTGTATTATAGGAGGGATCCAATTTTATGTCAAAAGAAGTACAGGTCCACATCTTCCAGAGTGTGAGTGGCATGGTAACTTTTTCTAGTCAAGAGCCTAAGGTGAGGATGTACATCGAGGTTCATATCCATGCATCTTTGCCAGACCTTCCGTGGGAACCATTAACAATGGAATTAAAGCTTGCTACCTGATTTTCTAACACATTTTGTTTATCTCAACATGTCAGTAATCCCAGATTCTTAGGATTTGTAATTCCAATCACTGAATAGCAAGCTCCATGATAAAGAGGCCATCGAGGCAATGATCTAGTAATTCTGTGCATAATTATTTTATTTTGAATCAATTTTATGGATATGGCAATGGGTTTTTCCGCTATGATATTCAGGGAGTAACACTGTTCCTTGTTCATTTTTGGTTTCATGTCTAATCCCCCAGTACAACTAGAGGAGGACCACTCCATCAATCTTGAATTGACATACTTCATGTCACATAACCCTCTATGAGAATCTTTAACATGTACATTTAGTATTAGCAGGACTATAGAATGTCTAGCATACACATTTCAGTTCCGAAAATGGTGGATCCAACAACCAACCATTTGTTGTTCTTTGGTAAGCTAATTAAACCAATGATTGTAAAGATTCAATGCAAGATCATTACATTCAAAATAATTTGAGGTAATATACTGCATGTAGCATCATCTTATTGGATGTTCATTCTAGATTTTGATGTAACTAAAATCTATTACCATATAGGTAATCCAAATCTAGTTCAGGATTAATAATTAACCCATATACTCAGATGCCCAACAGAGTCATGAAGACAGATTAGCCATTCAATGGAGACATATTGTCTTGAAGAATAAAGATACCATCTAATGCATATTTGGAACTCACATAACCAGTAGATGAATTTAACAGAGCTAATACTAGAATGGCCCCATCGTCCTAACAGCATTAAAGTAACAACCCCATCATGGGGTAGGGTGCATGAGCTATTTGATAATCACACTTGTAGACCATTTCATGATATTTTGGCAATGTATAGCCAGATATAAACATGGATTGAGATACATATCTATGATATCTAATTAATGTGTAATTCAAGGGATGAACTGGTAAGCAACCATATTGTGTAAATCCACTAACATCTAAACCCTCAATCATATATTAATGAAGGCCACATATGTATGTAGACATAACCCATAGGAGATTAATTTAACAATGTAAAATGTGATTAACATAGACTAAATTTGGTGAGACCACATATTCAATAAAAGAACATATATGTTGAAAAAGGTAAAGGCAAATTAGTCACATATGTAAGTGAAATACATTGACATACATATGCACTGATTGATATATAATATATAAGCAAGGCCTCAATATTGATAACCAAGGATATTTTCATCTCAAGAAACCATCAAAATGGTAAATATGCCACATAGGAAATACCAGAGTGAATTGGGTATGATTAAAATATAATGAATTCATTACCAAGGTACTAATTAGTAGGAGAAATTTCTACCAAGGCGTTACATGACATCGTGATAACATTTCAAGTGAGCTAAGGGTAAGTGCAGCAAGTTGATGGACAAATATAGGGTCATCCGTGGACGTCATATTGCAAAAAACAGTGAAATCTCAACTTGTAGGGATTATTAGCTATACATGCACTCTAAATTAGAAAAAATTATATAAATATGAATCGTAGCATTCGGAATCTAGTTTCTAAAATACTAATTTTTGTAAAAAAAATGGACAAGTTTAGCCATATTAAACACTTAAAATTATATGACTTACTTTTTTTTTTTGAAAAACTTATAAGATTGTAGTCCATTTGCCCGCATTTTGGATGACCAAATCTTGTTATTTTTTTTTCCCTTTGGTGAAAAGTTAGATGTAGTTGTCTATCTTGGGATGGATTTTATTTTGTATTTTTTTTAGCAATATTTTTTTTTATGATTTTTTCTGTGAAAGTGGTCTGAAAAGATTTAGAAAACGGAGCGCTTTCCGTTTTCCCGCCATAACTATATCAAAAAATATCGAAATCAATTTTTTTTTATCGTGTACATAAAATTTCTCCACGCTTGGGATGGTATAATTTTTATCACATTTTGATAAGCGAAACAAAAGTTACAGTCTTAAACGTAGACATGAACATTCACGGGAAAAAATGTCTTAAAGACCTATTGTTAGTAAAAAATTATAAAATGATATTTATCTTATTCTATTCACTTTAAAAACAATATTTCTACAAAGCTAAGAGTCTACCCTACGTGATGGCACTATTTTTGTGAAATGTTTTCAGTTTTTTAGCATGGTTCAAGTCTTTGGAAGAGCAGATTTGAGGTTTTTTGACCTTTTGCACTTCATAATGACCTTCCATAGCTTTGGTTGGGGAAAAACAAAGATTTTCCGAGGCTTAGGTTCGGCATTTGATGATACAGATAGACTAGAGATCGCGGTTTATAAATTGCGATTGCGGGTTTTAACAATAAGAACCGCGATCGCGCTTTATAAATTGCGAGCACGATTTGTAAAGCGTGATCGCGGTTCATAAATCATATTTACACACATCCCAATGTTCTGAATTACCATGTGATTTTTACTCTCTGACCTTACCGTATGAATTACTGCGAAATTCT
The DNA here is from genome assembly GCA_019776745.2 of Taxus chinensis. Lineage (NCBI taxonomy): Eukaryota > Viridiplantae > Streptophyta > Pinopsida > Cupressales > Taxaceae > Taxus > Taxus chinensis. The sequence continues at coordinate 283,821,882 of CM034150.1, read as the reverse complement.
GTCTTTTTCCAGGCACGTTTTTCTTATCACCGAAAGCAAAACATCATGGGAGACAAAAAACGAAGTCAGAAAAGGAAGTCATTAAGTAAAAAAACACCAAACAAATTAGAGGCCAACAAAATTCAAAATGCTGAGCGAATGCGGAAACTTCGTGAATCTAGAAGAGGTTCATCTTCAATCCCAACTATTATAAGCAATGAAGAACTAGGTAATGTTTCTACTGTCAATGTTGAAGTTGAATTAAATACTTGTGATGAAGAAGTTTTTACTGTCAATGTTGAAGAAGAATTAAATACTCATGATGTAGCAAATGTTGAAATTGAAGGAGACAATGAAAATGTGAATAAGGAAATTCATGTTGAAACTATAGACAAGCAAAATTTGACAAAAACACCTCCTAGGATTTTACATAAGAAACCTAATTTTTTTATTGAAATTGATGAAAACATTTTGAAACCAATGTCTGACAAACTTTCTGAACGACAAATCAGAAGAAAAGCCACTGAAATTTGGGATAATCATTTTGAAATTTTAAATGATTCCCAAAGATGTCAGTTGTTGGTTAGTTTGATGAAATTGATTAAAATGAGACCTACATTAAACACCTTAGGATTGACAACATCTAACATACGTGGTCAAACCTCTACAATTGTTGAAAACCTTCATGATGCATATCACACTGTTGGTGTCAAGAGACGCACTAGGGATAGTAATATTGTGCGTCGTGTACTTGCTACTAGTGTTGTAAGTGAATCAATAAAAAAACAACGTTTGATTACGTAAACAAGTCGAATGTTGCAAGTTAATCGAAAAACTCTAATGAAAGCAATTGAAAGACGTAATATCCTTCAATCACTCAATAATGTCGATTTTTGGGCATTTTTTGCTAGAGCACTGCGTAAGGACAAAAATAATTCTGATGCTATAAGAGAAGTTGTTATTAAATTTTGGCATGATAACACTAGAGTTTCACCTAATACAAGAGATGTTATAAAACGGAGAGTTGGTTCTACTAATCGTGAACCACATCCAAAGTATTTCTTAGATATGACTCAAACTCAATTTTTTCGTAAGTTTGAACAAGAGAATCTGGAAATTAAAATTAGTCAACGTTTTTTTGAAATGTTGAAACCATTCTATGTGAAAATCAACCATGCTCGTACCACTTGTTGTTGTAGGCAACATGTTGAATTTGTGATGCATTATGCTAAATTTTTACGTATTCGTTCTATTTTTCATTCTGAAACTATGTTATCTGGATGTGGTGTTCAAGTTCCACCAATATCTTCCAGGGATTTCATTCCTACTATATTTTGTGAAAAAGAAGTTGGACAATTTTTTTATAGTCAGGATTGTTTAGATGGAAGTTGTAGTACATGCGGCGGATTACCTAAATTGGAAAGTTGCATCCATGAGAAAATTGGAGGTACAATAGGACATAATTTAGTTGAATTTGATAAATATAAATCAGTTGGATACCAGTTGAAAGATGTAAAAGAGTTTAAACGGTGTGAGCTAGTTACAGAACAAATGCCCATTTTTCAATTTTTGAGAAAATTTAAGGATGAAATTGTTTATGAGTATGCTAGGCATACACATAGAGCTCGATGGTTGGATGAAAAATTCAAGCTATGTAAAGACACATTTCCTATTGGTACTATTGTTTCAATGGTCGATTTTGCAGAGAATTACACATTGCAACCACAAATGGAGGTTCAATCGCAATATTACAACTCAGTACAAGTTGCCATTTTTGTGCATATAGCATTTCTACATTCTCCTGACAGTACAGAGAATGATCAAATTTTTTTAAGAGAGTACCACTTTTATATCAGTGATGATCGTACTCATTCTACTGAATTTGTGCAAGGGTGTTTCCAGTTATTTTATGGAAACTTGTCTGATAGGGACATCCACTTCAAACAACATTATATATGGTCAGATAATTGCACGTCTCAGTTTAAGAATGCACAAATGTTTTATTGGATGAGCAGAATGCATGTCAAGATGGGTGTGCAACATATTTGGAGTTTCACTGAGGCTGGACATGGAAAAGGAGAGCATGACGGTGCAGGGGCATGTGTGAAAAGAGCTCTTGCAAGAGAAGAGTTGAAGTACAAAGATGGTGCTAAATTAAAAGATGCAAAGAGCATAGTGGAATGGTGTACTGACAACATGGCCCGAGGTTCTCAAGAAAATTCCACAGTTTACAGATATTTTTGGTTGATAGAGGAAAAACATATTGCTAACTACGAGGATTGTATGACACTCACTGGGTCCAGTGATATGCACTCATTTTGTAGCTCAGACGCTACTTCATGGGCCACATGGACAAGAAAGTTGACATGTTTTTGTGCATCTTGTATCGAATTTGTCACTGCTGAGTGTGATTCACAAGAATGGGTGGAAGGATGGATTTGTAGGCCTCTAACTCCGCTTCCTAGTTATCAACCTCCACAAGCATTACAACTTGTTTCTGCAGATGAAGTTACAACATCCAAGGACTTTGATGAAATTTCGATTTTGGTCCGACAAGGTATTTATGGTTATTTATTTAATTTTTGTATTGAGTTATGTCCATTGAAATTTTAATATATAATTTAAATTTGAGTTGTTCAACCTTGGTTATTTTTTTGTAGGACATGTGTTTGCAGTAATTGCGACAGAAGACAATGAAGAAGGAACAAACTATTTCTTATGTCGTTGCATCGAGGAAAGAAAGAAGTTGACTTCTCCTATTATAGATGGCGAAGAGATTGAGTATCCTACAAGGTCAGTGGTAGTTACTGGAACTTGGCTTCGACGGTATCCATTAAAAAACTCCTCTATTTGGGTGTTTGAAGACTTTGAGACACATAGGAAAATACTCTTATATTCGCATCTAGTTCTAGCGACAAATATTCAACTGTATAGATATCGAGGAAGGCCTAATAACAAGATTCTTTGTAAGGTTCCAGAGTCAGATCATAAAGCAATCTTGTCCGCTATTCAGAGTAGATCTGATCTTGATGGTTCATTGGAATTAATTTATAATGCTTATGTCTGGAATATATTTAACTTCAAGTTTGAATATATATTTCTTTAGTATATATAAATTTGTTTGTTTAAAGATCTAGTTTTAAGTTTGAATATATTTTATTTTAAATTTATGTATTTTGTGTGTCATGTATATAGATCTAGTATATGGTTTTGATTTGAAACTTAAATTTCTTTGACTAACACTTTTATGTCCAGGTTAGTGGTGCTAGAAAAGCTTCCACCTTCACGTGGTTGGCGTATCGTTAGTAGAGAATTTTAAATTCTCGAAGCTAAGAGAAGCTTGAACATTGTTTGAAAAATTTGTAAATTTTGAAAAGTCAAGTTTGTAAATTTTGAAAATATTGTCAATTTTGAAAAAGTTGTAAATTTTGAAAAAGTTGCAAATTTTGAAAAAGTTGTAAATTTTGAAAATGTTGTAAATTTTGAAAAATTTGTAAATTTTGAAAAAGTTGTAAATTTTGAAAACGACTCCTCTAGGTGCCACGGAGTCTGAGTAGTCACCCGTCGAAGTTGAACGATATTTTGGTCTCAGGGCTCTTAAGGGACGTGCCGGCGCAGGTGGTTCGGTGCCCACGGCCCACCCGTTTGCAAAATACAGCGTTTGACAACCTTAAACTGGCTCCAACTGCACTATTTCGTGCGTTTGCAAACATTAGGACAGCGAGAGCACCGAAATGAGAAGGAAAAAATGAGAGAGGCTATTGTAGAGGGTTTTGTATGCCGAGGTGTCGGATCAGACGAGGCCACTCTAGGTGCCTCACGGAGTCCGAGTAGTCACCCGACGAATTTGAACGATATTTTGGTCTCAGGGCTCTTAAGGGACTAAGCCCGAACGAAGTAGCCCGGAAGCAACGACCCTTTCGCGCACCAAAACACCACCTCCTCTAGCGTTCACCTGGCCACCCGGACATGCCAGCGCAGGCGGTTCGGTGCCACGGCCCACCGTTTGCAAAATATAACATTTGACAACCTTACACTGGCTCCAACTGCACTATTTCGCGCATTTGCAAACAGTAGGACATCGAGAGCACCGAAATGAGAAGGAAAAAAATGAGAGAGGATATTGTAGAGGGTCTGTATGCCAAGGTGCCAGATCAGATGAGGCCTCTCTAGGTGCCACGGAGTCCGAGTAGTCACCCGTAGAAGTTGAACGATATTTTGGTCTCAGGGCTCTTAAGGGACTAAGCCCGAACAAAGTAGCCCGGAATCAACGACCCTTTCGCACACCGAAACACTGCCTCCTCTAGCGTTCACCTGGCCACCCAGACGTGCCGGCGCAGGTGGTTCGGTGCCATGGCCCACCGTTTGCAAAATACAGCGTTTGGCAACCTTACACTGGCTCCAACTGCACTATTTCGCGCGTTTGCAAACATTAGGACAGCGAGAGCACCGAAATGAGAAGGAAAAAAATGAGAGAGGCTATTGTAGAGGGTTTGTATACCGAGGTGTCGGATCAGACAAGGCCTCTCTAGGTGCCACGGAGTCCGAGTAGTCACCTGACGAATTTGAACGATATTTTGGTCTCAGGGCTCTTAAGGGACTAAGCCCGAACGAAGTAGCCCGGAATCAATGACCCTTTCGTGCACCAAAACACTGCCTCCTCTAGCGTTCACCTGGCCACCTGGACGTGCCAGCGCAGGCGGTTCGGTGCCACGGCCCACCGTTTGCAAAATACAGCGTTTGGCAACCTTACACTGGCTCCAACTGCACTATTTCGCACGTTTGCAAACATTAGGACAACGAGAGCACCGAAATGAGAAGGAAAAAATGAGAGAGGCTATTGTAGAGGGTTCGTATGCCGAGGTGTCGGATCAGACAAGGCCTCTCTAGGTGCCACGGAGTCCGAGTAGTCACCCGACGAATTTGAACGATATTTTGGTCTCAGGGCTCTTAAGGGACTAAGCCCGAACGAAGTAGCCCGGAATCAACGACCCTTTCGCGCACCGAAACACCGCCTCCTCTAGCGTTCACCTGGCCACCTGGACGTGCCGGCGCAGGCGGTTCGGTGCCACGGCCCACCGTTTGCAAAATACAGCGTTTGGCAACCTTACACTGGCTCCAACTGCACTATTTCGTGCGTTTGAAAACATTAGGACAGCGAGAGCACCGAAATGAGAAGGAAAAAAATGAGAGAGGCTATTGTAGAGGGTCCGTATGCCGAGGTGTCGGATCAGACAAGGCCTCTCTAGGTGCCACGGAGTCCGAGTAGTCACCAGACGAATTTGAACGATATTTTGGTCTCCCGACGAATACTTCCTATGTTGATCAACTAAAGTTATATCATATTGATAACAATACAATTTACAAGCTCAAAGGATGATCTAATGTCATATTTTATCGAATGAGATAGTTTCAGGAATCAAAAGTAAGAAATCAAGAAAACTAGGATGAGCTACAGGTACTACTTCTTTAAGATACAATTTACAAATGACTCATATAAATTGTCACATTTAAGGAAATAATTACGTAAGAATAAAAATAGAGTACAATAAGGTCCATCATCCATTACAGATTGCAAAGGAAGTAGATTGTATTAAAAGGGGCGACATTCCAACTTATAATCAAAGCTAAATGATCAAAGTACAAACTAAGATATCTGTCAAGACTAATGAAATAAAATTGAAAGCATATGTTTAAAATTTTAGCTCTAAGAACTTGTCAAGCTTCAAAGATTAAAAAATTTATAAGAAAAGTTTTCCAGTGATATTTCAATATGATTAAGTCTAAAAATTTGCAAAATATTGCAAGAAGGAGATAGAATAAGCTTTGAAAAAGTAGAAAGAACATTACAAACTTCAATAGAATAAAATACATTGCATCCATAAGGTTATAATTTATTAAATGTAAGGAAAATTTCTATACAAAGAGTGTATCATATGCAGCACTTGTATGATAATCATGGTTAAATGAGTAAGATGCAAAGCAAGTTAGAAAAACACTAAAGAGGAGAACCAATTTCCATGATTTTTTGAAGTCATGAAGAATAAGTACACAATATATGAGAAGAAATTTGTGAAGAGGCCTTTAAAGGTCTGATTTAAAAATTAAATACAACAAGGAATGAATCTCAGAAAATATAGATTACAAGTGTACAATAGGTACAAAAATTATCTAAATACCATAGCTCTTACAAGGAAATCACAGATTGAGAGAAAGATGAAATAGTTATGCATGTACAAAAAGAGTTCATGTTGCTAGAGATATAGTTTCTTAAATGAAATAAAATCATTAAGAAAAACCTCTTATTCATAATAGTCAAGAAACTCAAAACTACTTAGAAGATGACAAAGTGCATATAGAATCATAATCTACATGTATTCAAGAAGACAGTTCACAGATCCACATCATCATTGAAGGTAGAAGATACATAATTTAAGAATACAACTTATTCCAGATTAGTTTAAAGTTTTAAATGGCTAAGTATAGTTTTGAGTTTTCCAAAAAATTAACTTATTTAAACAAAATAAAAAACTAGAGAAAAATAATGAGAAAAATAAAAAGTAATCAACCTACAAAAAATATCCATCTTTCTCACTCCCAAATTCTAAGTCCGCCATTTCATTACTTTTTCTTCATGTAAATTGGTACCTCAAGAATCAATGTACGTTATACATAGCACATCTCTAGTTACTAATACTTAAGTTGGCTTGATATAGAGCTAACAATATTGTTTTAGTTTGAAAAATAAAAATTCAAAATGTCTATGGCACGAAATATACCACAAATAATAATCAGAAAGATACTAGAAAATATATAACTAGAAGTAATACACTAAATCCACCGAACAAAGATCAAAACCCACTTTCTCAGAGTTAGCAATAATACCAAAATAACCAAATTTATAGCCTTATTTAACCAACACACATGGATATATATATATATAAGAATCAAATAAAGTGTGCTCCAGATGCGCACATCTCTGAAAATATATATGTACATGTATAAGTTCATAATGTACGTATACAGATCTCGAACTAAGCATGTGCCATAATGTACATATGGGACCACATGCGGTCGTAAAAGGCTAGATATATATACAATGGACTGTGAATAGATGTACTCATGACCACATATATGTGGCATCCAAGTGGACTATAAATCTACTCATGAAACATCTTCCCTCTCTTCGCCCTGCTAGAAGTAGCACGTCCACGACATGGGGATGTAGTGGAGGGAGATGCCACTATGGATTTCATCCGTGTGGTCCTAGGTGTCTCCAAGCATGCCTGCAACCTAACCTGCACATTCATAAACAACAAGTTTTTAACACCCAAAATTTTAAAATACCTTCAAAATTTAGAAACTTGTACAATTTAGTTAAAATGCATGTGCAATCTTACCGCAATGTCATGATCCCTATCGATTTGTTGTTGACGTTTCGCAGGGACAACAATAGACTCACGAGGGGTAAGCTACATACAAATAATTAATTTTCAAATTAAATATTTCACACTCATATATATACCTACAAAATTTGATAATGTAGATTTAAGTTTAATAAGAAATAATGAACCTCCAAAATTTAACAAATTTAAAAAATTGTGTACCTCAGTTAGTGGATTTGCAGATGCTATGGCGGTATCTATAGCAGCCTCCACAGTTTGCATATGTGGAGGAGTCTCTGTAGCAGTCATAAGCTATACAAAAAACATGTACAAATCAATTTATTAAAATCTACTTAAGAGCTATACAAAAAACATGTACAAATCAATATTTAGTTACTCAAGAAAGAATAAAAATACATTATTAAATTTTATCTTCTATTTAGGCTAAATACATAGGATCTATAAATGTTAGCACGGAGGCCATCTATCTTCATATGTATTTGTGTCCAAAGGTTGGGATGGAGAATACTCGTTATCTAGTAGAAGCGAAGTGGATATAGAGTGAGACATTGGTCACATTGGGAGCTTTTTGTACAGGAATAACAACTTCAAAATCTGTGATCGACTGATATGTGTTGCTTGAACAAGGAGAATGAGGAGGAACATTCTCCTTTGCCGCTACATGCGGTTTTGATTTAGTGTTTCCGGTCCTCTATGTTTCACCCACGGATAACCCCTTGTTTACATGATCTGTGATCTCTCTCAAAGGGGTTGCTAGGAAAGATTTGACCATGTCTTCCTCCTTAGTGTTTGAATTAGGGATTTACTTAGATTTAAATACGATATATTTAGGGAGGGCATTTATCCACCAATTATTATTCTCTTTTTTAATGTTTTACCATCTCACAATCAGGAGCAGAATGCCCCAAAAAAATACATCTCCTACATCTGAAAGGTAGGCCCTTATAGTCCAGAGGATGAGTGCAAGTTTGATTTTGCACTTTAATATTAAGGTGGGTTGGAAGATTCTTTGAAGTATCAATCTCAACTAGGATTCTTGCATATACATTGTATGTGTGAAATCATAGGTTTGGGATTCGACGTTAATGATGTTTCCCAAGGTATTTCCTATGGATATCAGACAACTATGGTCCTAAAATTATAGGGGTAAGTGGGGTAATTTGATCTAGATTGGTTTGTGTGATAAAGATTCAGTGAGAGGGTTGAATGATGTGAACCATGGTTTTAAGATAAGGTACCTTTGTTGGAAAACCCAAAGTTGTTTAGAAATTTTGTCCTTGTCAGCTATAGAGGGGAAAAAATAATAAAAATTCCCTTAGCATAGCGGTAGAGGTCTAACCTACCCGCTAGAAGCGGGAACCAATTCTTGGAGATCTAATCATGGAGGATAGGGAGGCTAGGCTAAAGATGAGTGAATCTACAGATCAAGGCATGATCTTGGTAAAATGAATATATTTCGAGGACTTCATCGCCAAAGGTTACACTTGGGTTTCTCTTAGTAGGCCTCATGGTTTTGATCTATGTCTTCGTTTACAAAACCTCATTAAATGAGTGATTGACTAAAGCTTTAGTTGTAGCAGGAGTTTCCAAGCTATCAACAAGGGAGAAAACCCTAGTGTTTGCACCCCTAACAAAGATTTTAGGATTCACTCAACCTCCCAATGGGTTATTAGTGTCCCCAACAAAGATAACAGGATTTTCCATTCCTCTTTGCAAGTTCTTGGCAACATTGGTGCCAGTAGTGTCAGATCCAACCCCAACAATGGCTCCATTGCCACCTGCAGTTTGAGCAACTGAAGCCCCACACCCAGTGCCCAAGAATATTTCTAGAAACAAACCCTTAGGGGTCTACATGTTCTACAGAGGGGGATGTAGTTTCTAAAATGAAAGGACACCTCCATCACGTAATTTCACACAACCCTACGTGTGCACATATATATGTCCGCCGCCTCCAAATCTATTAGGGTTCATATGAGTGGTGGAGTTAGGGTTCGCAGGAGTTGTCATAAATTGGAGGAGCTGTCTATTAAGGGTACAATGATGTTGTAAATTCTTAAATCTCAGTACACCAATCCATATAAAACTTATAATCATATGGAAAGGACGCATAGATTTTTTTAGATAAAGGGTACGAGAGGATTTAACCTTTTTTACATTTCTTCATCACTCTTATCATTCATTAAAGAGATTTGTAACTAACCTGCGTAAAACTCACGCGAGGCATGCCAGTAGCTTCAGTTCCCTGAGCAGATGATGACCCGCCAGGCTCCTGTGTATAAAAGAGAAAAATATTAATACATGTGCAACATACACGTGAAACAAATTATAATAATAATCTAGTGCAATTAAATGATTTATTAAAAATGTAAGTTTGTACAACTTGAAACTTACGTTTGAAACACGCCCAACCGCAGTAGCTAGCATGTCAACACCGGATGTTTCCTTCACCGGCTCTTGCTATTTAAAATAAAATAAAAAATTAGTTTTTTACATGTATGTACATGAAGTACAATCATATCTATATTAATATCTCAAACATGTGAATTAAACTATTGTACATATATACATTATTTAAATTTATTTAAAATTTACCTGTGAAAGACCAATATTAGTGGCTCCAGTTCCAAAAACATTCCCCAGCATCTCATCTATAGAAAAAAAATCCTGTGAACCAGCAAATGATGTCTCGCCTGCAGTGCATACGGCACCACATGATCCACAGTGGTGTGGTGCACTAGAACTGGCACCTCCACCAACATCACCGGATGCAATCTGGGTGCTATGCTGGGTGAGAGTGTCAGTGAGCTCCCTCAATGCATGCAATGTATCAATCTCCACAACCTCCTTCACTGTAGGAGGGATAACTGAAGGCAATGGGGGTTTTGGGGCATGGGGGATCCTAGGCTGACCTACGCATGCACCAGGTCTGCTCTGTGCAGAGCCACCTCCTCGACCAAAAAAGTCTGAAAAGTCAAAATAATTTGGGACCTCATTGAGCACAAACTCACAATATAATTTCTTCAAAAAATAAAGAGGAACCTCATTGTTGTTGCATGGTGGATAATCAAAAACCATCCACCATCGGTCCCAAAAATTGTTTTTGATTCTATCATCATGGCACCAATGGATTGGGAACCGTTTGCAAGTAACTGCAGGGGGGCATTGGTTCTAGGGTCGGTAAATAATGCACAAATTAGGTCTTTTCCAATTTTTTTGTCTTTGATGGCCGCATGAGATAGTTTATCCACATACCACCGCCTACAGTCACTTCTAAAGGTGTTCCATCTATGTATTTGGTTGGTTGCAGACTCGACTTCGCCAATCAATGTTTGCAATGTATTGGCTAAAGTCATGCGGGATGGATTTGTAGCATGGTTTTGTCTTATAGTTTGAATTAGGTTCTCAATGACAATTTTATTTTCTTGGATTCTTCCAATGATATTATCGTGCGTTCCTGTTGGCTCAGTGGGGACAGAAGGAGCCATAGGGGGCGGATCTATGTTTGGAGGAGGGTTTTGAGGAATGTTCGGAGGGTTTTGAGGAATGTTCGGTGGGTTTTGAGGAATGTTTTGACGGTTTGCACGAGCCCGAGCTTGCCGACCAACTGATAAAACAATAAAATTGTATACATAAACAAACAATTCACAAACCCATGAAAATGCCAAAAAAAACCTAAAATGCAAAAAAAACAACCTAAAATGCAAAAAAATGATTATAATCGGGGACTTACCTCCTCGTCTTGGCGGCATGGTTGAATCTATCGCTATCCAGAAGTCCGATGAGCAATTTTGAGATAGTATTGAAAGTGCGAGTGAAAAACGTTTAGGAAAAGTCGCGGTTTGAATTGAAAATTAGGAAAATAACGAGTCACGGGACTGTTAAATTTTGTCTCAGAGTTCCGCGATCGCGGTTTATAACCGCACTCGCGGTTATAAACCGCGATCACAGAACTAGGTTCGGTAATTACCGAACCTAGAATTCAATAACCGCGATCGCGGGTTTTTAAAACCGCGATCGCGGTACCTTTATTTCGGGTTTTTATGTCCACGGAATTGTCCACCAACTTCGTGCACTTACCCTTAAAGTTTGCTACTTGACTTGCAAAGACTTTATTGTTTGTTTCATGCATTTTCTCCCAATTCTTAATTTCCAGCTCTAACTCCTGAACCTCGAGCTCCAAATCCATCTGCCTTGAGGCAATTTCTCCTATTTTGTCCAATATTTCCCTTTTTTTTCATAAAATGTAAATTATCCAATGCAAATCTTTCACACTGGTTTTGATACATTTTTGTCTTCTTTGTTACAAGTTTCATTTCTAAATCCATATGAACTAAGGGGGAAGGCCCATCTTCTTGTGTAGCACTGACATCTTTGTTATTAGAGCTCTTTGCATTATTTTTGAATGCATAAGTGTCACTATTGAATGTTTTATAATCATTTGGTTCTTGCACTGGTGAAGCCTTACGCTTTCCATCTTTTTTTGTCTTGCCATCTAAATAAACCTATATTAAAACAATTGATTATTATCTGTTACCATTCAAACATAATTAGAAAGGAAATAATGCACTTAACTTATACTTAACAAAATATTATCATGGATGAAATATATACAAAAGTTTCCTAAGCACATCAAACCCAAGTACACATACATGGATGAATAACGCAACTATGTAACCATAAACCACAAACCGTAATCCATAATACACAAAATTTGAAAGAAAATTTGTGAATTATATATGATAAATTACTGAACACGTCAAACCCAAGTAGACATACAAGGAATAAAGAACACAACTATGTAACCACATACCATAAACCGTAATCCACAATCCATAGTCACATTAATACATTAACCAGATACACAGTGACAACATCATCATTTATACAGTAAATGAAATGTCACATAACAAGAATAAAAACCATCTAATGCACTATAAACAGAACGTAAATGGATAACTCTATGTAACCCATAACCAAAAACCATATTCAATATATCAATAATGCAATACTAAATCATACACCTCAAACACATTAAAGTAACATCATCATCATGTACACACATATAGTAATCTGAATCCTCGCAATCAATGTTATACAATAAATGTTTTCATCTCCTTCGCTGCCTAGTGTTAGCGACAAAAAATAATCCATCATAAAATATAATACGTTTCTTCTCATTTCTATGAACAGAATTTGGCGTGATGCCAAGAATGGGTGGGGCATTTGATGTCTTTATCTGAGTATGGTGTGCTATCTCAACCTGTACCGCATCATCCTAAAAGCCAACCATATAGTAAATAAGTCAACGTAGATGAATCTCTCAGTTAAACACATAATTAAATTAAATCATCCATTACATCTACTTGCCTCTTCATGAGTGTCAAGTCTGATATCACTGAGATCCCAAATAGTAAACCCTTTGACACACTCTGCCAAAGTGTTTGTAAATGTATTAGGGTAGGGAAATGGAGCAGTGGGAACAATCGGCTCAGAAATAATCACTTTGACAATAAATTTGGGGAGTGTGATGTCATTACACTTCTTGTGCATGGGCTACTATCACAAACCACTCCTCTCATGCGAACAACCATATAATCTGACATTAACCTGACTTCGACCACATCAGGAAAATCCTAGAATAACGACAATCTCAATTGCATTAATAACTTTTTCTTAATTTCACCAAAAAAGAATACAGAAAATCAAATGAGAACATTCAATAACTTACTAGTCTAGCTCCACTCTCTCTCGTACTGTCAGCAATGGTGTTTTTTCCCCTCTCCTTGTGCCTCCCCTCATCACCCTCTCTCTCCTCACCTGGCAAAGAAGCTGCAACTCCAGGATTTTTCATCTCTTCCTCTCTTACCTCATGTGAAGCTATCTCTCCAATAAGATCAAGACCACAAGTTGATTGATAAGGGGGTGTGTTATCACAAACGTCCACCTACAACAATCGAGTCATCAAGACAATTTAAGTATCAACAACATAAGGCAACATACATTTTTCAAGTGCGTGTTAAGTGGTTTTTACCTCTCTCTATTTCGCACTACGAATCAAGTCTCTTTGTTGGCATAGGAGTTGACACAAGGGAATGTCATAATCCTACGCACGCCTATAGTTAGTATATACAAAAATAAACAAAAACTACATTATATCCTTACTTACGAAAGACCAATAATTACTTACGTTATCATTCGTAGGGGGGTCAACATTTCTGCTAGTTATTCCACCCTATTCTCTAGCTTCTTGTTCATGACATGATATTATTTTTTTGATTTCCAACCAAACATAATATATAAAATACTATACTAATCTTAAATTTACCTCTGTTCTGATATTTGAGTTTTTATTTCCTCTCACTCTCAACCAATGCTCTTCTCTGGCCTTTCGCATTTATGTTGAATTATAGGCACGCATTACATCATCCACCTCCTTCTTTCCTTCTTGGCTCAACTCCTCGAATCGAGATTTTCATTCTTTTTTGCAAACTCGATCGATAACCCTCCTCTGTTGTAAGTAGAATCATTACCTCAAGACATAGTTCACATACGCCTCCCTCTTTTACATGTATGCCTTGCTTCTATCTTGAGAGATAGGTGGTCATTTCCCAGTATGCTTACGTCCATGCTTATGAGGTTCCATGAAGGGAAGATTGTGTTCTACTTGGCGATGTCGATTTAGTCTATGTAACTCGTAAAACCTAACATCCCCACTAATATCACATGATCCATGTTGGCAGACATAACAAATACGACCATTAACATATTCGGTTCTATACTCTATGGGTGGCTCACAGATATATGAGCGAATGGGCTCAGAAGGACCATTTGACGTATCGCCATCAACTGTTGGAGGATCATCTCTATTTTCTTCCTCTATGAAGCTTGCAAAACGCGTACGTGCCATGTGATGTGAAGGTGCTTGTATCTAGGGAGTCCAAGTGCATAATTATTAGCCCAACATAAAATATTAACTATTTTGCAAAAGAAGTAATGTTCACATAATCAAATATTACCATCTTGGAATGCGAAGAAACCTGTGTGAAAAGACAACAATTTCATAATTGTTATCCCAGCAAAAAACATTAGGTACATTACTACGACAAACAATTAATGTTCACAAAGTTATATATTACCGTATCATTATTTATGTCTTCCCCGAAAACATAAAAACGGATTGTGAACATGGATCGACCCATGTTGCTGAGCTTCCACATGTTTTTTTCATGTGGGTTGTCATAACCATCATTGAAGTGACGCATTGTAAAACAATTTAAACTGAAACAAATGGTGCACGAACTTATTTATTCATATTTTTCATTCATATTGAGAAAATCATGCACAATAAATGATTTGTGACGAAGTTATCCGCACACATTATTTTTCAAAACTAGATACTCGACTCTAGATGTTTCAAAAGTAAACATGAAATGTGAATTGCAAGTGTGTTACAAGACAAGATAGGATTAAATCATGATGTATCCAAAATGCCCGATTTATCAACCAACACTATATGATGTACCACCATATTATCCACAAAATATATAATATATACATTGGAGACAATTCACATAATATTATTTATTCATAATCTAATAAATAATGTATGTCTACCATTACGCAAAAAGGAAATACAGTGTGTACATATATCATATTGAAATGTCTTCCATGGAAAGTGCTAGCAAAGCTACCACTTCTTAGTTTATAATGTCCCTAGAAACTTGACAAAAATCTAACCTACCTCTATTAACTTTTACATGCACATATGAACATTTCACAAAGTGAGATACACTCTCTAGCACTTGAACTCAAAGAATTGAAATATTTACATTGTTACATTGGTATACACCAGTCATTTGTTTCACAACAAGCATATCATGAGAAAACACACAAATTTTCTAAACATCGTGGCATATCTCTTCCTCAAGACCCAATATCAAGGCCCTATACTCATCCTGGTGGAAGTTCATAGTGGCATTTCCGATAATTATACCTCTTTCTACTATCTTGCTTCCATCAGGGTCGTATAATATGAATGATGAACATGCAATATTTTCGGAGGTATTCGACACTCCATGAATTTCCAATCTCCAAATGGCAACCATGTTTACCTTTACAATGGACAAAAATATATCGTAAGCAAACATAAAAAAAAGTAGAATGAACACTTCAAATTTGACTTTTTCAATACAAACATCTGTAATTTAACATATGACAAGGCCCTAAAACATTTGCTACTGAGTTCATTTATTAATAATGATTTCTTATTAGAGATTCAATGGGTTAGTACTTTGTCTAGGGACATACACTACTAAATGAGTTAACATCATGTGTTCGTGAGTGACATCTTTTAGGGAAACAATTTAGAATAATTTTTTTAAAATATGTTTTCCTATAATTATGAGTTTATAAATGTAATGGGTAAATATTAAATTTGCATAAATCACTTAATAATGATTAGTCTATTATGAATAGATATATTTGTATCTATTTTCAATATCAATATCTATAAACATTTGGTCAAGGTTAAAATGGGTATAGAATCTAGTAAATAACATTTGATTAGTTTTCAAAACCAAATCAATAAAGAAATATCTAGTACATAGGGTTTAGATTTATCATGTTCGTAGGAGTGAAAAGAAGATGAGAATCCAAGATAGAGTTTAGATTTATCATGTTATTGAGAAGTGACAAGAAGATGATCATCCAAATATTGTAGTACAATTGATTTTTATGAGACACAAGAAAACTAGAAAACTTACATTTATCAGAACCAACAAGTGTATACTATACACTTGACATTTCAAGCATACCTAAACCATACACTTGACATTCCAAGTAATATTGTACACTTTAATTCAAAATATGTTATTATGAGTAGATTTTCTAGAAACAAGGGGTCCAAAAACTCTCTCAAGTTTCTAAAACTTCATTACAATCAATGGTAAAATGTACTTCTTTAGCTTTCCCTAAATGGGATGCTGAAGTTTAAACCATAAGGAAACAATAATATGTTTTGGGGTTTTCATTTTATCAAATATACTAATCTTTCTTGATATTTAACAAGTCCATCAATAACATATAGTAATGTGAACGACATTCCAATAATTGTTATAGTTTATTCACTACCAAACCATTGTAATGTATATCTAGTATTAAAATTACATGCTTCAATGAGTACTTGAAATCTCTAGAATTAACTCATTTTCAAACAATATTGATTTTCTATATTATGTAGATTAAGTAGGGTACATGTGCATCTCTATATGAGTTGAACTCATATTAGACCACTATTGACACACAAATAAACAAATTGGTATATGACTATAAAAAAAAAGTGAATAAGGTAGACCAAGGGTTACATGGATAAATTTCGAAGAGAACGGGACTCTTTTCTCATAAACATGTAGTTTACCAAAACCTTTTGGACTTAAATTCCTTGTCAAGTGCATTGACCTAGCAAAAGACTTAGAACTACACAAGATAATTAATAAATAAATAAATAATCAAAGGGGGGCCATATGAATACCATAAACGATTGGAAATGATATTTGCACCAATACAATCTTAAATAGGAAAAATGATCATAACCCATACTTAGTGAATTTGACATGAATATTTAAATATTTTTAGACCTTGTTAATTTTTCCTTTTTTAACTAGACTTCACTGATTGGTTTCAAATAAGCCTGAAGACATTTCATTTTTGGGGTTGTGAAGATTTTAGAAAATCGTTACCAATACAGTATTTGGTACCTAAATATAATTATAACATAAATGAATTTTAATAATCTAAACTTGCTATAAAATATATAAAAATTAGTAATTTTAAAAATATAATCCATAGAAACACATTTTAATACTATGGAAAACATATTTAATCCAATGTAAAACATATTTAATCCAATGCAAAACATATTTAATATTTAAGCTCGTGTGAATCAAGAATATATTCGAACAACAAAATGAAATATATTTAAGCTCGTGTGAATCAACATTCGACAAAAATTAAATATTTATATAGGTTTTTTTCAAACATGACATAAGTTTTTTAGTACAAAACATATAAAAGCAATAACTATTTTTTTTTTGTTTTTAGCAGCAAACTTGGAGTTGCTTCCATGTGCAATCTTTTTTGCACAATTTTTTGGATCTATCGTCGGTTTTATGACCGAAACTCCCGTCTTCCTCAACTTATGGGGAGGCTCATACTTCTGGGCCTCCTCCATTGTGTCATAAGCTAAACCATATCCATCGTGAATGAGAATCTATAGTGCAGAACTTAGACAAATAAATAACATGAAGTTTCTGGCAAATTGAGTCAGGGTTTAACCATGTTTGCAGTTTTCAGTTTTGACGGTTTATTTTGGTGATGGTGGTCTATGTAGACCACAAATGTGGACCTCTTGAAATTTTCCTCCCTCTGAAATTTGCGAGTGGTCAATGTTATTCCGATGGGAATTAGATGAATACATTTGCATGTATTCATTTTCTCCAGACATAAGAGAAACTAAATACAACAACACACATGCATACATAAATATAAAATTAATGTTAGTACAATACATGACAAATCTAATATATGTCATCCAATATGATAAAATAATCACAACATCAGAAAGCTAATATCCATGAAAAATTCAAGTATCAATAAATGCCAATGGCTATCCTTCACTCAAAATGCACCCTCCCATAATATCACCAAATGTCCATTGCAAAAGGGACAGTTGTGATATTATGGGAGGGTGCATTTCTAAGTGGAGGGTCGGTGGCAACTTTAAAAACCTCTGCTCAACACAGTATACCACCCAACTATCGATGCGGAATCCTAAGGGGCAAGCCCCTTCATCATGCAACGCTAGTTGGGCGTATCGATGTGGCATGCTAAGGGGCAAGCCCCTTCAACACGCACTGATTCTTGTCTTTGCAGAAGCACTTGCCCCCATATGCCAAATTGAGAGTGAGAGTATGATATCACATAATATTTATAGCTTCAACTTACATCATAAAAAAATATAACTAATAAACAATTTTCTATATACAAATGATATATGCACATTACCATTATCTACAAATATAATTAGTATGGAAAAACCAAACTTACTCTAATGTTATTCCATTTAACACAACTAAGATCTTTCAATCATATTAAGAAATTACTAAATGTTTACAATTAATTATATTACGAAAAAATTAAAACTAGTCGCAACTATGTCTATTCAAAGATAAATTACTAAATCAAACCAAAATAGTACATGAATAATAAAATTGGAATAATCACAATAAATAGATAACATCAAAAAATAAATAACAATGCATTTACTCTCGTATGTAAGTTTTAAGAATAAATACCAATGCATTTAGATAACATCAAAAAATGAATATTTACATTTCAAAGCCATTTATTATGCCATCATACAAATAATAATGAAACAACTTACAAAAAAATTATTTAAAAATTAGGAATATCTTCAACTATAAAAACAACTCAATCATCCATAACATATGAGGTGAAATTTATATTCAAAATTAACTAAACGAACAAGTAATAGTATCATAAAACATAAATACTTATATTCAATATTTTTTATTGATTTGTATAAACAAAATAGAAGTATAAATCAATTATGCACCTTCTATACTAATAATAAAATCATATCAGAATAAGTGTTTTCAAATACTTTAATGGTTTCATGAGAATCCAAACCGTTCAATAATAATATATTTGTGTCATTCTCTAGTTTGTAGAAAAAAATTCTTCATGTGAATTTGGGCTTTTGGTATGTGGGAGTAAATGTTAATCACTAAATATTAATGAACTGACCAAACCTACGCATATACACATACCTAATATAAGCATGTTTAATATAAGAAGATATTATAAAATATAAGAAGCTTAAAGTGTACAACATCAAATGTATGTGTTGTAAATTACAACAATAATTTAACTGTATAACATTACTACTAAATAATATTTACTTCCATAGAAGCTCATCTTATTGAGACACAATCGTGTATGATAAGAAAGAAGAAATACTTGAAAATTTTGTTGTTGAAAAATACATTGTGTTTTTCAACATTTTTCAAAAACAATTCCCTATCAAGTATATGAAATGTCTTCCCTGGGATCGGCATATGATAAACATACTAAATCAACTAACATCAAAAACTACCATACTAAACAGACAAGCATTAAAATTTAGAATCTACCATACTGATAAAACTTTGGGGACACTCGACAAGAGCACATTTTATCAATTTAAGAACAACCATTAATTAATAAGATGGTTGTTCAACTAAATTGTAATTTTAATTACACAAGGGCCTCAGAAATAATGTGTTTGTGTGGTTTGATTGAGATCAAGGTGCTTTTTATTCTTATAAATTGAAAGAAAGAATCTAGTTTTTTTCTACCATTCCATTTCCTCATTTTTGAGTTTTTATGAGATCCAAATAATTTATAACAATTATAACTATTTATAGGTTGAACTTAATTCATATCAGGATAATATAGTCCACAAATCAAGGTTTTAATATGTGATTTACCCAAATACACAAATTACTCCACAAGTTAACACTTAGTCACATAGTTCCATATTGAATCTATATGTCTAGAGTATTATATACCTTGAATCCTTTTTCTAGTAGGGGCTCTAAAATAATTAGGATTAATTTCATGTCTTCCTTTGAAGCCTATATAACATACATGCATTAGCAAAAAAGTTTGCATTATAAGGAGGAATCCCGTTTGGGTGGTTATTACATCATTATGAACCTCAACAAAAATTAATTCTAAATGGGATTAATGTTCCACATCCTAGGTCTAAGAAGGAATGCCCAAACAAAGTAAACAATAAATGTGGTATTAAGAAATTAAATGGTGGAAATAAAAATGTAAAATAGATATTTTCTTTTACAGGATACATTGATATTAAAATACACATTGGGAATTTTGTAATCAGTTGGGTTATTTTTTTTAGTTAAATTTCTTATCATTTGTTTTATTTAGTTTATGCAAGAAATAAAATCTATAATGGTGTAAAAGATATTGTTATTGAGTATTTGAAAAACCATTTGTCTCTTCCAATGCAAAGGATGTATTACAGATTATGGTTTTTCCTAGTTTGAGGAAAGAATAGTTCTAGAAAAAAAAACCAAAGTGAGTTGTATAGAATCGTTAAAGATTGGAATCCTGAAATCAAAATTACACAATGAACATTTGAGAATATAAAATTGATATATGTAAGGAAACATATAATATACGACATATGTTCTTGTGGTACCCATATATAGTTTGAGATATATACAACCACATTTAGAAATTTTAGAGATTATATATTAGATGACAACGAATGATGGATTCTCTCCATGTGCAAGTCATGTTGTCAGTGATACTATTTGTAATAAAGTAGACAATGAACTTGAATTTAAGATTGATTGTATCAAATGAGTATGTACAAAATGTGGAAATTTAGAGAAGCTACCAGGAGACATTCACATCTCATCAACAGACCACAAAACTATTTGGAAGAGTGTGAAAGTTATACTATTTGGGATTTTGGTGTGTGGGAGTAAATGTTAATCACTAAGTATTAATAAACTGACCAAACCTACGCATATAGCCATATAGCGAAAATATACTTGCCTCGCAACTTGCCCAACACTATTCACCCTTGAAAAATTGTATCAATACTTAGTATATTTCCATGTGTAGTCCCACATATGTCGTACACATGACTCACAACCCTAATATCTTTAACAATCCCATGCTAGCATAAAGAAACACTTGTTGCTCTCGAAATCTTACATATTTCATCTCAGACTATTAATAGCTCATGCAGACTTTCACTATATCTCTTTGTAATATTCATACATTCTATAATTCTACACATAGTATTCTCACCATATGTAATTTTTTACACATCCCAATTTACTTACAACCTCTTATAATGTTTTTTAGAACCTCATAGTGTTTTGTCATGTTAGAATACCCATGCCTTGATTTTACGTATGACAATATTTGCCCCATAGATTCATAAGAATTCTATACTTATCATTTTATTGATAGTATTTTATTGTCATGAAATATGCAAGTGGAGCACTCCATGATCCTCCCATTTCAAATCATATTGCTAGCATAGCACATGTCAAAAGTAATTGTTACTTAGCTAGGAAGGTGAATATTCTTGTAGTCGATATCAATCATAATTGTTATCTTATAGTATATGTATGTACGTAGGTTCATATATATGTATTTATATGTATGTATTGTTACCACACTCTAGGGATCATGTATTGATCTTGATCGATAAGGCACTTATGTATACTAGAAAGGAAATGGTTACCATTCCTTAAGTATCTAACATTAAATACTTTGTAGTTCTAGATACTTTCAAAGTAGCCTAGAAAAATCAACAAGAACACATTCCCCTTATGATCACAAGATATTGTACTCTTAGCCTTATCAGTTCATTATACACATGTGTAATTTATTTATTTATCATATTGAATAGAAGTTTCATTCAAGCGCATATAAGTATTCCACATTTAAACGTGCTTGGTTAACTAATTGATTTAATCTTTCTTACACATTCTACAATATACTACTCTTGTCTTAGTGTGGCATTGTCCACAACAAAATCGATTATGGGCACCATTATGTAGATAAAAAGGTGCAAAAGTGTGAGTGTGGAAACACCCAACCTTATTTTACTATATAGATTAATTGTGTTGAACACTTGAAATCTCAAGATGGGATCAAAATAGACTCACTTGAACATCGAGAAAGCTTGGTCACCTGATATGTTATCTATAATAGGCTCAAACACGAATCTATCCTATGACATTGATAATGATCCTCAATGATTTCTAAAACTCCAAATATAGCATGAAAATTTTCTTATTTATCCTTATTGGGAATATTGCTCAGGATATATACAATACTATGTGGTATTTTATAAATGTCTATGTATTTTTCCTTATGGGTGAAGTTTATTTACTACACTCTTGATCTTATATACTCAATCAATGCAACTATGAGTAATCAAATGTAACTAGGATAATCCTTCTCTTGGCAAAATAATACTTTGCAACAAGTAAATTTAGACCCGTATGTATAGCAAATTAGATTTTAACTCATGGAATACTATTAGAAGATTTAAGACATGTATAATCTTTGTGAATAGTGATCTCTAAGGTGTGCCTTAAATATAGTGTATGAAAATAAAATTTAAGGTTATTATTTATATATAAGACTCTTCATTGAAATTCCTGCACAAGCCAAATCAGAAGTCGCATCTAAGGTGACCTAATAAAAGTGACCAAATAGAGAAAAATATCTTTTTTTCCAAAGAAGTATATGTTCAAACAAGGAGGAAGGTTTGAATGCAAATTTTTGATGATATTTTATGTTTCAAAGCTTGGGATAAATGATAATTTTGTTTTGGAGTGTGATTAAAATGTTTTTAAGGCTTTAAGATTGTGGAGAAGTTGATTATGTTGACTATCCTGAAGATAGACTCACAAAGTGGACTACATACTCCATAATTATTTGCTAAATTCCATAAAGGACCCTAGGAATAATTTATTCATGGCCTAAGGATACATAAAGGACATTATTAAATCCTCTTACAACCCTGTGAAACTCAGTAACTAAAGAATTATACCTAAAGAGGATTAAAATATGCCTTTTAGGCAAAGTGGGGTAGAGTATATGCTTGTTGGGGGGAGTTTTTGATGTCATGGACTGTTAGTAGGGTTAGAACATGATGAAATCATCCTTAATAATTGTGAAATGTGTTGACATTCCCTCATTCTTAGCTTGAATGCACTTTTCCAAGGATAGACCAGAGATATAGGAAATAACTTGCTATATAACAATTTTGGAGCTTAATGGTCCATACAAGTTCCTGGTTGAAGTTAATGAAGGATGCATTGATGGAGAATGATGTTTATGAAGATGTTTATGTTCAGGTAATAGAGCTACAAGAGCCAATGACAAGTTTTACCTAGACAAGAGTCTTCACTTATGAAATCACTATGATTATCCCAAGAGGACAGTTAAGAATAGGACTATAGATAGGTCTACACTTGAGATTACTGATGGGGAGTACATTTTCATGTTATTGATGAAAGGTTGAAGCATGTAATTTAGCACAAAGGGTGCCTGGAAACCCCTTAAATCTTATAAATGCATGCAAGTAAATGTTTCCAATATGATCATTATCATTGCATCAAGAACACCTCTAAAAGGGATGTGGTTTCTAAGGATAAACCATAGCATGATGACAAATGAGCCATAAGTTTATAATCAAAACATGATTTTTGTCATATGTTGTAGTCGTGACTACCTTGATAGACATGTATGCGAAATGAGGAAGTATATAGAAGGTACATCAATTGTTTGACAAAATGACATAATGAAATGTGATCTCATGGAATCTTATGATTGCAGGATATGTAAAAAATGTGCTTGTTGATAAGGTAGTGGATATTTTTATGTAAATGGTATTTGCAGGTGTAAAGCCAAACTTGGAAACATTTTTCAGCATCCTTCCAACATGTGCAAAAATGGGGGCTTTGGAGCAGGGTATGGAGATCCATCAAAAAATTAAAAAAAACTTGTTTTTTGTTGAATTTTATTGTTGTGAACACCCTGATAGACATGTATGTGAAATGTGGTCATATAAAAAAGGCACACCCGTTGTTTGACAAAATGCTTAATGCGGACAGGGTCTCAGGGACTACTATGGTTATAGGATATGTATAAAATGGTGTTATAGATGAGGCTTTACCTACTAAATTTTTACAATTTTAAAAGATTGATGTGGACTGGTAATGTATAAAGAAAGACACAGAAACTTTTTTCCCCGACTGGTAACAAAGAAATGTGAATGATTTAATGGTAATGTATAAAGAAAAACAAAGTTTTTTTTTGCCCCGACTGGTAACATCCTCATTCAAAGGAAATGGATAAAGGGTACGAGCGCTTATTATTTTCATGGGATCCTAATCGTTCCCCTAATCATAGCGATGGCTCCTTCTTCGTTCCTTGGCTTTAATATTCCTTGAACCCTTTCACAAAACAGATGCTCTTTCACAAAATAGATGCTCTAAAATTTCTCCTACACTGGACCTCGTTCATGATATCATGAGAAACAACGCGATTACCATGCGTTTGGGTGATTATGGGAGAGTTTTTTGTTGATTACCATATAGACGGTGGGCATATAATAGCGGGCTAAGGAAGGGGAGTGGAGGGGGAACATTGTTTAATAATTTAAATTTCTCCTCCTACATAATCACCATGCCACGTCAAGGGCTCGTGTTGGGTACGCCAACCGCTTCCCTTTCAGAGTAGTCGCCTTCCCGCTGTGTGACATCACCTATCCGGTGACGAGTATGGGTGATGGGCCGTCAATGGCATGCCCGAAACCGCACCATACATGTGTGCAAAATAAGTGAAGGGTAGCCACTGGCATTTTTTCTAGCTTTTTTGAATCCCAATCCATGCATTAAATTGAGAAATGGTCGATTTGAGAGGTTCTCGTATAGTGCACACACCCCTCCCCTCGACAGCATGGAGAACCACTTGGGAGGCGCGTACGACACGCCCTTGAGCTCAAAAATAGTGGAAATAGCCCGCATTTGGCTGCATGTGTGGGAGCCTTTAGTGTCGATTAACTTCAATATGGTTTTCATTCCCTTGAAAAGACCTATGCAGAAAATGCTCATGTATTTTTATCATTCATCTGCCACATGCATCAGGCTCATGCATTGTGAATTGATAGTTTCATGTGGTTATGTATTTTAATAACTGTAATTTGTAGTCTTGTTGGCACCATAAAACCTCTAATAGTCACATCTAATCACCATGTTTTTTTCTAATTAGATGTCAAATTAAACTGATCCATCGATGGTCAACGCCTTCAGACACCGGGACTCCTCTTTCATTTGTGTCAGCTTCATGTACAATTATGCGTGAATTCTGCAGACTTGCATTTGATGCATCCATCTTCATATCATTTAATCAAACCATCTCCATTTGGAGTGCCATTGAAAACAGGAATCATCTTTCCACCCTTAGATTTCAACGTATATAAGGCAGACTGCTTTGCACCGTTGATTTGTTGAATGGAGTCAGTCTTGGCAAGGTTCAACTCAACTGTATATGTCTCCTGCGTAATTAGGTATGGAAAGAAAATAGATTTACATAAGATTTAGACCTATGCCCTACAAATAGAGCTTTAATAAGCTTTGTATCATCTTTTAAGTAGGCTTCGTTTAAATATAAAAGTACGGGAAAACATAAAATTTCAAGCCACATTTTTATTGGTAATACATATTGGCATAAAATACATTAAAACCCCAATAAAGGTAATATTTAATAAATTTTAATATAAGTAAACTTTGCCATTTATAAATTATAAGAAATCATTTCATAAGTAGTGAGATCATTACTATTAGTAAGACCACCTTGATTGCTTTATATTTGTTTTTTTAATTTTAAAAAAGCAACAAGAGATATTGATAAATAGAGTTTTTTTTGTTTGGCTATTTTTTAATATTTGTTTATTAATAATTTTATCTTGATTGAAATAAAGTTTTTACAATAAATAATATTAAGGTGAAATTATTATTCCTATCCATAAAATATAGTAATTTCAAGCTTTGAATCAATTATATCTTGGTATTTTTATATATTTTACTAATTTTAAATTTGATTTTAAAAGAAAATGGAATATTCCTTAAAGATGTAATTGTAGAATACATTTATTAAATGGAAATTTTATAATATTAACAATAAACATATCATACTAATTAAATATCAACTAATATCGTTATTTTTATTATTATTATTATAACATGTTGAGTCCGTCTATCTACTAAAACTCTTATTTTTATTATAAATATTTTATTTATCATATTAAAATTTTATAAACATAAAAACACATAAATTAATGTCATTGTAATTAACAATTCCATACCAATATTTAATAAATACATAAATATATTATTATTATAGGAATTAATTAATTTCATACAGCGGAAGCGGGAGCAGGATTTGCTGGAAATTTCGAAAGAGGGAAATGAGTGGGAATCTCCAATGGGTCAGATGGAGCAGCAGGATGAGTGGGTCTAAAACCTAGTAAAGGATCACATGATTGTTGAGCCCAAGGACAATAAGGATAAGGATGGGGTGGCGAGCACGTGGGCGGAACATTTGATCGGTAAAAGTTTGGACAATGGGATTTTGGAGGGCTTGGAACCATCTAAAGAGAAAGGTAATTTATCCCTTAAAGTTCCTAAGATTCTTATGGCTAGAACCAAAGCCTCCATGGAAGGTGCTTTATTTGCAAAGTGTTTGGGCTCTAGACCAAATATTGACTATTTTATAGGCTAGGTCAAGAGGCATTGGGTGACTAATGGTGTTGTTGAAGTTTCAGCATATGTAAATGGTTTTTTCTTAGTATCTTTGCCTAGTAAAGACCATGTGGTGAAGATTCTAGCTGGAGGTCCTTGGTTTATTGGAAAATCTCATGTGGTTGTTCAGAAATGGTAACTGACTTTTAACCCTTATGTGAAGTTTGTTTCTGAGTTCCCTATCTGGGTCAACCTTTTGGGCTTACCCCTGTAGTTTTGGGAGCCGGAAGTCCTTATTGGCACTGTGAAAACCTTGGGTAAGTTGATTTCTCTAGATCCAATCACTAAGGCTAAATCTAGACTTACTCATGCCAGATTTTGTGTCAATATGGATCAAGATGCTATTCTGGAAAGTAATATCAAACTCTTGACTTTTGAGGGGGTCTGGGTGTAGAAATTTGACTATGATCTATCTCCCTTTGCTTACATAGAAAATGTAAGCTAGTAGGTCATGATCATAGAAATTGACCTCTTTAGAAGAAAAAGATTGATCCCATTGTCGGACCTCAAAGAACAACTAATAAGGAGGCTAAGGAATAGAGGCTGATTGGGAAAAATGGAAGAGTTGTAGAAGCAAAGGATCATCTTATCATTCAAGAGGTTGTAAAAGAAGCGGAACCCTCGATTAATTTTAATACCCTTTGCAAGGAATTGGTAGTTTCTGGTTTTCATGAAAATTTTAATGAATTTGAAGATGAAAATGAAAATGAAGATTTGGATTTGGAATAGGTGGTTCTAGAAACAGAGGAAGGGGTTAGCCATGATTCAGAAAGAAATGCTTTTGCTCTGCAGGGGGGCTGCAGACCTTCATTCAATGAGGTTTCTTCTATTGGTCAGAGTTTCTTTGGCTAGAGACAAGAAGAAGATGTCTAATGTCTTCAGGATTCTTACAGACTATGTTGTTGATACGTATGATATGGCAGCCTCTCACAAGACTCCAGTAAGTAAATCTAAACATGTCACTCATAGTAACTCTAGAGCTGATATTGGTAAAGACTCGGCTCTTAAGGGTACGAAAATTGATAAGGAATTAAGGGAGACTAACTCTAGGAGGGAAGTGGATGCTGGTATTCATAGTACTTTTGGGAATTCGTTTCCTCGGAATAAGAAATGTTAAATGATCCTCCTCTCTTGGAACATTAGGGGATTGAATAATCCCAGTAAACACAAAATTGCTAAGGATTGCAGAGTTAAAAACAAACCAGATATTTTCATGCTTCAAGAGACTAAAATGAATATGGACATATTTAAAGAGGTGGGTAGGTTTATTTGGAAAGAAATTTCTTAGGAGGGGTGTAGTTCCTCAGGTGCCTTGAGAGGTGGTCACATTTTGGGATCCTAGACTTGTGCAAGGTGTTCTGATCCTTTCTTCTCATGGTCATGTGGTTCTGAGTTTCACGGAAAATGTCTCTAAAAAATCTTGGTATGTTTCTAATATTTATGTTCCAAATAAACTCAGTGAAAGAAGGAAGTTTTGGAAGGATATCTCGAGTTTTAGACAAATGTTTAAAGATAAAGATTGGATTGTTGGAGGTGATTTCAATACCCCCCTTTCCCCTGGTGAAAAGAAAGGGGGATTCATCTCTTATTATGAGAGTGTGGAGGATTTAGCTGATTTCCTGGCCAGTAATAGTCTATTTGATTTAGAATTGGAAGGTTCCAAGTTTACTTGGGCAAATAGGAGGATGGGACCTAAGCTCATCTAGATTAGATTGGTCAGATTTGTGGTGAGTCATCTTTGTGTGATCAATCAACTATATTCTCTAAAAAAATTCCCCAGAATCGAATCGGATCATATTCCCATTCTTCTTGATTTGGGGATGAATCGATCGAAAAAATATAGACCTTTCATATTTGAAAATATGTGGTTAGATCACCCTGATATTTTCAACAGAATTCGAGAATGGTGGGATATTCAAGTTCTTGGGGTTGTTAGTTTCAGATTGTGTTTTAAACTGAAGCATACTAAAAATAACCTTAAAAGATGGAATAAAGAGACTTTTGGAAATATTTTCCAAGAAAAAAGTAGAGTTGCTAAGGATTTAAGAAATATTGAGGAACTTATGGAGAACGATGGTCTTAATACAACTCTCAAGGATCAAGAATAAAAACTCTTGTCTGAGTACCATGAGATCCTGGCTCAAGAAGAGATTTATTGGAGACAAAAATCTAGGGTAAATGGCTTAAGGAGTGTGATAGGAATACTAAATTTTTCCATTTCTCTGCCACTTCCAGAGCTAACCTCCTTAAGATTAATGAGATAAGAAGTGAGAATGGTGAGATCTACTCGAAAAGTAAGGATATCAATGTTACTATAAAAAAATTACTTCAAGGATCTTTTTAAGCAGGGGTAAAGGGTGGAGGAGTTGGTTCAGAATAAATTCTTGGATCTTTTCCAGAATGTTATCACCCCTATTAAAAATAGAGATATCTTAAGGAGTCCCTCGGAGGAGGAAATTCATTTTGCGGTCTTTGATATGGAACCAGATAAATCTCCGGGCCTAGATGATTTCCCCGCCGTTTTCTTTCAAAAATTCTGGGAGGTGATAAAGCATGAGGTCATTGAAATTATTCAACAATGGTCATCTTCTGAGGCAAATGAATAACATTTTCCTAGTCCTAGTGCCGAAGATTTGCTGGAGCTAAAGAAGTTAAGGATTTCAGACCTATAAGTCTCTGCAACACCAGTTATAAATTACTAACTAAAATCATAGCTGGGAGGATTAGAATGGTTCTTCCAAACTTCATTTCCAAAAATCAAGGGGCTTTTGTTCCGGGAAGGCAAATTACAGACAACATTATTGTGATTCAAGAAGCCATACATTCCATTGAAAGCTCAGGTAGATCGACAATGTTTCTTAAGTTGGATATGCATACAACCTATGATAGGATAACATGGTCCTTCCTCCAGGTTATCCTATTAAAGGTTGGTTTTGATAACTTTATGGTAAATATGATAATGCCCTGCATATCCACTGCTAGTTATTCAGTTTTGGTAAATGGTAAACCGGAAGGTTTTTTCCAAGCAGGTAGAGGATTGAGACAAGGTGATCCTCTTTTTCCCTTCCTTTATGTTATAATGGTTGAATCTTTGAGTAAAATATGTCAACATGCTATGCTTTCAAACTATATCGAGGGTATAAAAATCTCTAATGGTTCCCCTCTATCTACCTCAATTAGTTTTTGGATGATAAATTTATGATGGGTAAGGCCTATGTCCATGAAGCCTCCAATTTTAAGGTGGCTCTTAATGATTATGAATTGGTTTTGGGACAGATGGTTAATTTTCATAAAAGTGTTATTTTTTTATTAATGTGGAGAATCAGGTTCAAGCCAGATTAGGACGCATCCTGAGGTGTAGGATTAAGTATTTTCCAGATTCTTATTTGGGTATGCCTCTGATCCAAAAGAAGCCTGGCATTTCGGTTTGGAATGCTCTGCTGGAAAGAGTAAATAGTAAACTTTTGTCTTGGAAGGGTCTCTTGCTTTCTCAGGCTGGTAAGATTTAATAGCTCCAGAGCTCCCTTCAAAGTATTCCCATTTATGTGATGTCATTTTTCAAGCTCCCTGCTAAAATTATTGGGTCCCTAGAGAAAATCTAGAAGAGATTCCTTTGGATGGGAGTTGTGGAGAATTTTAAATTCTCTCTCGTGGCTTGGGAAAAAGTCACTAAACCAAAGCTTTGTGGGGGTTTAGGGTTAAAAAATATTTCACTTATGAATGAGGCCTTGATTGCCAAAGCTGGTTGGAGGATTGCTAGAGAGGAAGGTCTTTGGGTGGAAATCATAAAGATGAAATATTTGCAGAATATAGGCATAACGGAGTCAATTTTTAATCAAGACAATCTTCCAAGAGGGTCTTATTTTTGGAATTCTTTTGTGGTCTCTAAAAAAATATTAACCAAAGGTACAATGTGGGAGATAGGAAAAGGTACTAGTATCAGTTTTTAGTCTGATAGTTGGATCGAGGATTTACCCTTAGCTAACCTGGCAATCTGGAAAAGGGTTGCTCAGTTGTATGAGGAAAAAGGAAAATTCTGGATAAGAGACTTCTGGATCTAGGAGGATACTATCAGGTGGGAAACCATTGATCCTTCGCTTGAATTTGATGGATATATCCAACCCTTTTGGGTCCTCAACAAGAAATTAAGGGACTTCCATATCCCCATTTTCTAGACCAAGGAGGATTCCATTAAATGGAAAGAGGAAGATTCAAGAATTTTCTCAATAAAATCTGCCTATATGTTAAATTTCAAGGATGATCTACAAAACAACTATTGGGGTAAGCTTTGGGTGAAGGATCTTATCCCTAAGGTTAATATCTTTTATTGGTTGGATGTCCAAAATAGAATTCTGATTGTGAACAATCTCAGGAAAAGGGGAATGAAGCTTCCCAATAGATGCTCTCTCTGTAGGAAAGAGGAGGAAAATTTCAACCATCTTCTCCTTCATTGCTCCTTTTCCCATGATGTTTTTGCTTCCATTATGGATATGTTCAATATCCAATGGATTTTTCCCCTGAATATTGAGGATTTTTGTTTTCAATTTGAGAGTCCCTTTTGTTTTCCCATCTTGGTTTGGGCTTGGAATATTGCCCTCCCTCATTTTTTTGGGGGTTTACGGAAGGCTAGGAATGATTGTATCTTTCGGGACCAGAAATATCTTCTCTTGAAAGTTAAAATAAATTTTTTAGCTGCCATCAAGGAAAATATCAAACTCTTTAAAGGTAGGGCAAAGAAACCCTACCCGACAGGGGAGTAGAAAGTTCTTGATAAGTTCACCCTTGGACCGGTGGAATTACACAAACCTAAAAGGAACTCCATTTAGATCAGGCCTGAGAAAAATGTTGTTAAGATAAATTTTGATGGGGATTCTAAAGGGAATCCAAGCCAAGCTGGGGGAGGTGGAATTTTAAGAGACAATGAAGGTGATTGGTTGTTTGTTTATGCTGGTCCATTAGGATGGGAAACAAACAATATGGCGTAAGCTAAAGCTCTCCTTTGGGGGGTTTTTTTGGCTAAAGAAAAAGGCTTCAAGGACATCCATATTGAGGCTGATTCTCTCATCATTATTAATTCTCTTAACAATTAGGGTTCCATTAATTAGCCCTTAAGAAATATCCTCAATGATGTTAAGGAAACTTTAAAATATTTTGTAAAGGTTTATTATAATCATACTTTGCGTCAAGGAAATCAATGTGCAAATAAGATGGCTAATTACAAAGTTCTTAGTAATGATTATAAGATCTGGTGTAAAGAGATGATTTACCCACAAACATTAATGAAGTCATTATTGTAGATAGAGGGCACTAATTTTGATGATGTTGGCACAAGTGAGATCTGGGTCTATGATAGCTTACATAATAAGTTTTATTCCTCGGTTTTTGTTGTTGTGAAAGGGAGTCTGAATTTGTGAAGTGTTAGCGAATAGGGGAAGTTTTGTTTTGTGAAGATGGGTGGTGATAGAATCAGGGTTGAACTAGCTAGCCATAACATTGAATATTTTAATCAACATACGTGGAACAAGCTTAAGATTGGGGGTTTCAATAATTTCATTGCTAAATTACATGGTCACGACCCTTCCCTGTCAAAGGATTTTAGCAGAGCTTAGAAAGAGGGAAAGTTTAAGGTTAGAGGAATGGAAATTAAGGTTTTAGAGTCCACCATTTCCCTTATGACGGAGATGAAAATGGATGGGCTCAAAATTTTTAAGGATAGAACCCACAAAGAGCATGAAATTGAGCTATTCTTCGTGGGTAAGGAAAGGTGCTCTTTCTTTACTGATGTTATTTCCAGGTCGTGTATCCTAGGAATATGGAGAGAAGTATGCCTTCAAATCATGAAGTATATCACTATGGAAGGAAAATATCGAAAAATCTATACTCATCATATGACCTTTCTGAATATGTTTCGCCATAAGATCATGGTGAGCATTAATTTTTTTCTATTTATGTCTTTGAAAAATTATTTGACACCGTTCCAATAGGAGAAGGAAGAGATGCCTTTGCATGAAGGGCTCATCCTTCTGTTGTTTTAAAATGGGAAATCTATTTTGAATTTTTCTCTAAAAGATAAGGTGGAGGAGGATGATCTCACTCTTGCGGAATGCCTTACTAAGATGAAGGCTAGGAATTGTAAAAATGTGGGGGAGGATTTTGAAAAAGATAAGAGTGAGGAAGGTTATGGTGATGCGAGCACCTCCAAAAAGAGGGATTGGGATGGTAAATTTAAGGGTTTTGAGAAGTGGAGTAGAAAGGTGTAGTATTTAGAGGGGGTTCTTTAGGAGATGGAGGAAACCAATGTTGGTTAAAGGGAAACCATGTTGGATGTCATTAATGTTTCTAAGAAAATTGTCTCAGCCCAGGTGAAGTCCAAACAGAAGGTTCTGGAGCTGGAGTATCAGGTCAAAAAATTGAGTGATTAGTTGGAAGGGATAGAGGAAGGCATTAAAAGGAGGAATTTCAATGTGCGCATCAGTAATTCCGAAGACACTGGAGGAAGACATGAATGACAAGGGTGTTGAGGGTGCTAAGATCAAAGGTAGTTGTACGTACCCAAAATTGTATGTACTGCACCAACGGAAAGATGTTACAAATGCCCCAATGATGATACAGATCTCCTCGCAAGGTGTTTCGGGATCCGGAAAAGCCCTCGGAGTATGCGTTAACATCCCCCCATGCCCCGCTTAGCCCCCACGCCCTTTTTTTTCCCCTTTTTCGCTCTTTCCTTGGCCTCTTGACCTTCAGTGACAAAACCGCCGCCCTGCAGGGCGGCGGTCTCGTGACCGCCGCCCTGAACAGGGCAGCGGTCCTGTAACCGCCGCCCTGCTCAGAGCGGCGGTCCTGTGCGCGTTTTCCAGAATGCTCTTTTGACGCGACTCGCGTGAAATATCACGTTTCACCAGCTTTTCTTTGCCGACTTGAGCTTGTATTTATGTTTTGGTCCCGACTGGAACAGTGATTTATCCTTTGTTTATTGTTGGGAGAGTTCAATTTGAACTTGCCTTCTGAGTCGTTGGAATTGCTATAAATGCATGGTTTGTGCACATGCAAATGGTCTTGGTTCTTTGGTCTGGAGTCTTCATTCTTGAGCTTTAGTCTTCAATACTCAGTCCTAGATTTATTTTATGAATCATTTTATTTTAGCATGGATTAGAATTTTGAGTATTTAGTTATGCCTCACTGTACACCGACAACGATCCTGCTAGGAATCGTATAGGCCAAGCTCTGTTCTCTTGTGCCATCCCTCTCCTACTTGTACTTCGTTGTATTTCTCTGAAGCTGCTATTATTCATTGTTTGAGTACCTACTGTTTATCATTTTGTTTTATCATTGCTGCAACAACCCTGCTAGGAATCGCATAGGCCAAGCCAGTTCACTTGCGCCATCCCTCTCCTACTTGTGCTTTGTGCCATTTTTACTTCAAAGTAATTGTCGTCCCAGTGTCTTCCCTTGCCGATGTTGCTATACTCCTACTCTTTCTGGATTCACGTGAACACGCAAGAACGAAGAGATCACTCTGAGGGGACAAGTTACAACACAACTGGATTTGCCTCTGCTCAGTAAACTCCAGGTTTAAATTGTCAAAGTTATTATCAAATAGAGTAGTGAATCATTTTATTTCAGTTAAGCTCACTTTCAATATTGCCAGGGAAGTTGTGGGGAATGATAGTTTCTGAGAAACTATGATTTGTTCCTCACTTCTGAGGTAGGATTGAAGGTTTTCAATTAAGTTAATTAGCTGTCTTTTATTTAGATTCACACATCTGCACAGGTGAATAACCACACCGGGTTATCTCGCTTGTTTAGTTTTAGTATAAAAGTAGTTTAATAAGTTGCTTGTAATTATAATGTTTCAATCATATATTTTGTTTAGATTAGTTTCCCTTTCAGCAGTAGTATAAATTGTTATTTTCAGTTTAAGTTAATTTGGAGACTTCATAACTAGATTAAACACTTAAATTCTAGTTAGGAGATAAAACCATAGGGAACTTATGCTACCCGCTCATAGCCTCTAAATCTCCCCTTTGTCATTTCAGCTACCAGGAGATCACACTACCATATCTTAGTCACTGATCCTCCCATGGTTAGCCATAGGAAAGTTGCTTGCCAATTCTCATCCTTGCCTGCAGCTTTGTTTATCTAGAAAATTGGCCATAATCCCGGCTGTGACTTCATCTAAGTCACCCGCATTACAAATCACCGGCTGTCTCGGCACGACCTCGGGAGGTCGGGTACGCGGAAGAGTCACTTGTAGATTCCCATGCTCGCTTGTCGCTTTTCCGGCGTACAAAATTGGTGAACCTGACGTGAAACAAACAACTGTTTCACCTTCTATACCTCATCACATCAGTTTCACCAACAAAATTGGTGAACTCGACGTGAAACAAACAAATGTTTCACCTTCTCTTTGAGAAGTTTCATCTTCTCTCATCCACCTTCGCTCCTTCCCATTATTCTGTGGGTATTCATATACCCCCCGAATATGTCGGGATTCGACGCATATGGCAGACCCCTCCTGGGTCTTGAGGCATACTACGCCCAACAGAATAGGGAATCATCACCCTCGCTCTCAGTATGGGGTGACAACTATTCAACTAATCAGTTGTCAACACAAACCCCAAGAATCAGATATAGTTCGTCTTTTCAAACTGAGGAGTTAGATCAACCCCCTCGAACCCAACAAACAGAGCCTTCAGGTTCAAACAATATGACGTTTACAGGAGAATCTGGTTCATCTCCTCAAATGCTACTCAGACCACAAATTAGTAGGCAATCAGATCCATACCTGGTCTTAGATGATGGACAATCAACACGTTATCCTAGGAGTGAACAACACTCCCGGGGAATGTACCCATCTATAGGAGGTTTACAAATACAACCCGAAATCTCTTTTCAAGAAAATACCTCTATGCCACTGCATACAGGAAATATTCTAGGAGAAACTTGGCAAGATAGCGATCAGTTTATGACAGGATATCACGTACCTTTACAACACCAAGGTATACAACAAACGCCACTCAGGCAAAGTACCGTGACTTCACCAAATGAAGTCATTTCAACGTTAGTAGAAAGAGTGAGAGGGTTAGAACTGGCTCAAGCAAGTCAAAATTCTCCGTTCATACAAACAGGAAGTTCCAATCCTCCATACCACTCTGGTCAGGTAGATCTCCTTACGGGAGTAGGTACGTTAGGCATGCCTCCTCAATATCCACAACAAACGCCAACAAGGCCTATCATCTCTAACACTATTCCTCCCGGTCTAGTGTCGAACAGTCCGTTCCTTGACAATACCCTGTCCTACTTAAACATATACTCTAAATCACCACAAGGAGATATGTTCTCCTCTCCCAGCATGTTTGCTCAAACGCAGGGGTTGCCTTATGCCCCTACCAATGCATACACTGCACCGTATCAACAACCTATCCCACCATCACTCCCTCAGCAACCACCATCAATGGTCGAAAGCTATGCGATAGGGACTTATTCAGAATACCTAAAGGAACCCTTAGATTTCACCATACGAAGCGTCATGCTTCCAAGACCTCTCCCTGATTTGCCCAAGTTCAAGGGTGAGGGAGATCCAAACACGCATATCAAAGCTTATGCTATAGCCATTCGGGAATTACTCCCTTGGGATGGGGTTGTTGCTAAAATATTCCCCAAAACGCTTGGAAGGCATTGCTCTCTATTGGTATTATAGAATACCTGAAGCTTCCATACATTCATTCAAACAACTTGTGTCTGAGTTCATCTAGGCCTTCGACATGAACAAACTATTAAGGACAGGAATCAGGGAGTTCTTACACATCAAGCAAGAACATAACGAATTTGTCGCCCATTTCATCCAGAGGTGGCGTACAGTTCTTTATTCATCAGCAAGTGCTCCAAACATGGATCAGATGGAACTATGCGATTTATTCCTTCATTCTCTCAGCAGAGAGGTGAAGGAAGAAGTCCAAAAGTTCCCACTAAGAACTTACGATGAAGTACTTGAGAGCGCTCTTCGAATAGATCAAGCAGCGATAGATAGTGGCCGTAAGACATATGGAGCAAACGGGAGGTTAATCACCTCCAACCATAACACTACAACTTATCCTACTACAACGAATGCTGATCAAGGACACAATATCCTTAATGAAAACCATGGGGTTACAACAGATGGATTCACTGATCAAGTCAAAGGACCAAATGTTGTGAACACCCCGGCACCTACTAACAATCAACGTAATAATAACTTCACCCCAGCGATCAATACGGAGGATTCTAGTCATCCTCCACAACATCAAATCTAGCCACAAGGCCTTGCTCGGGGCCCAGATGGATATCAAAACCAAAGCTAAAGGCCACAACCTCGAAATTCAACTATAACAACCAACAGCCCAATCAGAACTTTGGGCCACAACAGGATTCAAACCGACGACCACGGAACTATAATCCCAATCTATATTGTGGTTTCCACAAAATCAGGGGTCATGATACTAGGACTTGCCATGACTACAATAAATTCATGCAACGCTTGCCAGAAGAACAAAAACAACTTTTCATAGATATGTTCTTGGCAGATCCTGCGTCACCAGCACCAAATACTTTTGCAGGGGCAGTTTCCCCTCAAAATGCACCTCTCAAGATCTTCAATGATCCTTTCCCAAATCATTATAACAATAACAGGTTAGATCCAAATGGGAAAAACAAAGGTATCATAATAAGAAATAACAATCAAGACGCCTCAACTCCTGACAACTCTCAGATTGCTCCTAACCTAAGTTCAAATGGTAATACAAAAATCTTGGGATTAGTTGAGCTAGAGGTTGAGTGTGAAATTAATGCAACAACTCGGACAAAGGAGTATGTTTCACAACCCCTACCCGATATTTTCTCCACATGAGATGAAGTTCCTACAAATGCTAAACCGGTAGGATCCTATGATTTAATATACGAGGTGGCAAAGACAAATAAAGATAAGTCAATTTCTGTGGAAACAGTCTCCACTAAAACCACAGCAAGAATTATGAAACTCTTGGAGAATGACGAACCGATCTTTCTCCCATTCGAACCTCAAGGAATGGGTAGTCTTCTTGGCATAGCATCTCTTCCCTCCGATGACCTAAATCTAGATATAAACATGATAGAATTAACAAGTGAAGAAAGGCAATTTAAAACTGAAACGATGCCTATCAAAACCATCTCTAGGCACTGCCCTATTCTAAAGCCTAGTTTCGACCCATGCGTGTCTAAAGCTAAGTTTTCCCTATCCATGGGGCAAGACCTCATCATTAACACAATGCTCACTATGAGAGAGAAGGTCGAGCAACATAGTCATGCTCACCCACATGCCATCTCTCAAAAACATGACAAAGAGGCATGCGAACACCTCTTTCAGAAAAATGTTTTTAATAATGGGACATATACACCTCTGGGCAAGGGTTGTAAGTTCAAACCCAGAATGGTAGGCCCTCGTCAAGAAAATGAAAAATTTGAGGATAATGGTTCTCCGCTGTGTACTTCTAGGGGTGAAGAATTCGATATTCGTCAACTTTCTTCACCTTAGACATCATGACATATGGTTCCACCTGCATTTTCATATGTACATGGTTGCAGTTGCATTACATTAGTAATTTAGTTGGTTCATTTTTGTTCACTCATTTCATAAATATTGTAGTCCAGGAACTTACTCTTAAGTAATCTGTTACAAATTTCTGAAGATATTGGCAAAAATATTCAAATCACATCTCTTCAAACATCATCAAGTACTTTCAAATCTTCTCATCAAGTTTGACAGACAAACATTGACGGAAACCATACCAAGACCTGCATACTTGGCTTTGCTCTTTCTTTCTACTAGGTAAAGTTGTCCTTGCCTACGGTCTGTTCTAGAAGCTTCTTGGTGTCACATCTATCCCTCTTAAAATCTCTTGGAACAAAAGGATATCCCAAAGTCATAGATCAGAAATGTCAAAATCAAATGAAATCAAAAGCGCCAAGCAAACAAAATATTTTATTTTACACACTTCTTTGCCCCATCAACCTTCGGTGATAAGCCCACATCTCTTACTGGTGATGTGAGGTTGGGAAAGGAAAGAAGTGCCCTTACTCGCCTGTATCTTGCCTTTGGTGACAAACCCATGCTTCTTACTAGTGGCGTGAGGCAAGGTGTGGGGGGTCCAGTCACACAAACTAACAAATCTTGGTATGCTAAAAACACAAGTCAAATTCTGTTAAAAGAAGGCAAATATCCAAACATCTAAATTCCAAAGAGATCAAATCCTCAAAACCAGATTTTGTCAACCAGGTTGCCATTTATGAATCTAAGTCTAGATAAACTGAAAAGTAAGTGGCCTTCTAAGCTTGGTAGTAGTTCTGAGTAGGGTGGGTGTGTAGGTCCAAATTTGGTTCTTGTTCTTGTTTTGTATGTCTCTCATCATTCCACTCAAATCAAACTCATACAACTTGTGCCCTTCCCAATTCTTGGTGTTGAGCCCTTGCATCTTACTAGTTGCATGGATTTGGGATTGGGGCAAGTTCATCTCTTTATCGCTACACATTCATCACGTTTTGCCAACATAAGAAGAAATCACAAACATTGTCTAAAGAGGCCAAAAGTTCAAAACTACAACATGTTCGTCATCACATATCAGCATTGCAAAAGCAAATAAAGTAAAAACATTCTGTTTAACATTTGTTATCACTTGTCATTCATTACATACATTCTGAAAAGCATGTGAAAGTTGGCGGCATTTCGACACACGGGCATGTCAGGTATAGCCTCTAACTCCCCATTTTGGGACTGCCATACTCGGACCCAACGTTTTATGCCTCTTCATGGCTAAAACGCTTCTCCGAGGGGGCAATATGTACGTACCCAAAATTGTATGTACTGCACCACCGGAAAGATGTTACAAATGCCCCAATGATGATACAGATCTCCTCGCAAGGTGTTCGGGATCCGGAAAAGCCCTCGGAGTATGCGTTAACATCCCGCATGCCCCGCTTAGCCCCCGCGCCCTTTGTTTTCCCCTTTTTCCCTCTTTCCTTGGCCTCTTGACCTTCAGTGATGAAACCGCTGCCCTGGGCGGCGGTCTCTGTGACCACCGCCCTGGGGCGGCGGTCCTGTGCGCGTTTTCCAGAATGCTCTTTTGACGTTCCGACTCGCGTG
The DNA here is from genome assembly GCA_019776745.2 of Taxus chinensis. Classification (NCBI taxonomy): domain Eukaryota; kingdom Viridiplantae; phylum Streptophyta; class Pinopsida; order Cupressales; family Taxaceae; genus Taxus; species Taxus chinensis. The sequence continues at coordinate 283,781,923 of CM034150.1, read as the reverse complement.
AAATATCACGTTTCACCAGCATTTCTTTGCCGACTTGAGCTTGTATTTATGTTTTTTTCCGACTGAACAGTGATTTATCTTTGTTTAATGGTGGGAGAGTTCAATTTGAACTTGCCTTCTAGTCATTGCAAATGCTATAAATATGCATCTTGTTTACAAGTAAATGGTCTTGGTTCTTTGGTCTGGAGTCTTCATTCTTGAGCTTTAGTCTTCAATACTCAGTCCTAGATTTATTTTATGAATCATTTTATTTTAGCATGGATTAGAATTTTGAGTATTTAGTTATGCCTCACTGTACACCGACAACGATCCTGCTAGGAATCGTATAGGCCAAGCTCTGTTCTCTTGTGCCATCCCTCTCCTACTTGTACTTCGTTGTATTTCTCTGAAGCTGCTATTATTCATTGTTTGAGTACCTGTTGTTTATCATTTTGTTTTATCATTGCTGCAACAACCCTGCTAGGAATCGCATAGGCCAAGCCAGTTCACTTGCGTCATCCCTCTCCTACTTGTGCTTTGTGCCATTTTTACTTCAAAGTAATTGTCATCCCAGTGTCTTCCCTTGCCGATGTTGCTATACTCCTACTCTTTCTGGATTCACGTGAACACGCAAGAACGAAGAGATCACTCTGAGGGGACAAGTTACAACACAACTGGATTTGCCTCTGCTCAGTAAACTCCAGGTTTAAATTGTCAAAGTTATTATCAAATAGAGTAGTGAATCATTTTATTTCAGTTAAGCTCGCTTTCAATATTGCCAGGGAAGCTGTGGGGAATGATAGTTTCTGAGAAACTATGATTTGTTCCTCACTTCTGAGGTAGGATTGAAGGTTTTCAATTAAGTTAATTAGCTGTCTTTTATTTAGATTCACACATCTGCACAGGTGAATAACCACACCGGGTTATCTCGCTTGTTTAGTTTTAGTATAAAAGTAGTTTAATAAGTTGCTTGTAATTATAATGTTTCAATCGTATATTTTGTTTAGATTAGTTTCCCTTTCAGCAGTAGTATAAATTGTTATTTTCAGTTTAAGTTAATTTGGAGACTTCATAACTAGATTAAACGCTTAAATTCTAGTTAGGAGATATAAACCATAGGGAACTTATGCTACCCGCTCATAGCCTCTAAATCTCCCCTTTGTCATTTCAGCTACTAGGAGATCACACTACCATATCTTAGTCACTGATCCTCCCATGGTTAGCCATAGGAAAGTTGCTTGCCAATTCTCATCCTTGCCTGCAGCTTTGTTTATCTAGAAAATTGGCCATAATCCCGGCTGTGACTTCATCTAAGTCACCCGCATTACAAATCACCGGCTGTCTCGGCACGACCTCGAGAGGTCGGGTACGGGGAAGGTCACTTGTCGATTATCATCCTCGCATGTCACTTTTCCATCGTACAGTAGTCATGCTGGAAGTAGTGAAGTTTCTCCTAAAAATTAGTTGGGTTTTCTAGACTGTTGGCAGACTTTTGGCGAACTTCTGCAATTTTGATGGTTTAGGGTCAGTTTCTTTTCTCAGTTTTACTCTCTTTGGTTAAAGTCTTGATCTTCATTGTATGAGTTAAGCATGTTTAACTCCTTTTGTGGACTTTTTCATTTCTTTCTTGTTCGTTGATTTTTGTTCCTCTTTTTGTAAAGCCCTTGAGAGCCGATCCCAATTTTTACCTTATCTAATAAAAAAATTAATTTCACACAATATCATTTAATTTTAGTTATATTTGTAACTTTCATCCTTTTAATTTTAAAAGTTATTTTTACGCCGAAGGCGTTCCCCCTATGGGAAAGGCTCTTGCGGACGTTTCTCCAACTATGTTAAAATTGACAGTTTGACAGGTGTTTTGACAGGCAGTCGCTTTTGGTGATTTTAGATCTTAGGCTTCAGAACAAGTAGAATAAAATTATGTAGCAATTTATTTCTACACTACAGAGGTTTTTCTGTCGTTGAAGGTCCAATCCGCACTCCAAAAATGTCCGAACATGTGAAGGGTTGGAGAAGCTTCAGCAGGCATCAAACGCACTTTGAAACAGAAAAAAGTTTGAAAGATCGAGAGCTGGAAAAACCGGGGCAAAGCACAATGATACTAACCCGCGGCATGTTTTGTTCGTTTTTCTCGGCACCTTCCTTCTTGCCTGTTGACGTCGCATTCTTTCGCTTTCTTCCGGGCGCCATTTCATGCGAACTCCTCTTTTTTCACTATCTTGGAAGGAAACACTTTTACAAGCGCCCATCACTCTTTAAATCCCGCGCTTTCAGCTACAAGAGAGCAACTACACCACAACAAAGCATTGGAAATGGTTATACAGTGAGGGAAAAGCCCCTAATTTAGACAAAAACAGGAATGGAAAGCTGAAATGCACCTAATAGAGGTACCCTAAGATTAGAGAGCCTCGATAAAAGTAACAGTATGGCCAGGGTTCAAATCTCATTGTTGCCTATTGATTAAAAATCATGAAACCTATGGACTTTGATGCATAAGTAAGCTCGAGGAGCGACTGTGATGGAAACAATTTCATAGCTATCCAGGACTTACGCGGAAAACGCCCTTGTAACAAAAACCTTTTCAGTTTTCCATTTCTAGCCAGTTTTCCCCTCCTGATCACACAATAAACAAATGCAGGAAAAATCACAGAACACGTATTTTCAGATGGTTTTAAATTCATTATTTTAATTTCTACCCATATGCATTACGTTAACATATCTTGTTTTTTTTTCAGTGTCCCAGATTTTTTGCTAAAGCTGATTCCCTTTCTGAAATAATATCAAAGGTTTCATAAAAGGCATCACCTCTGGAATTTATACGAGGCTAGCAATATAGTACCAAAAGGCTTTTGGAGTTTTCTCTAGAAGTTTTTGCTACTAATTATGGGACAAGGAATCCTTAAAAAAATAGGAAGATAACATTTTCCTCACCAAACAAAATTTGTAATCCAAAACATCAATGAAAGTCAAAATTGAATGAGGGTCTTTTCCAGAAGGCTTTCGCTACTAATTAAGGATTGTAGAAGCCTTAAAACGTTTTTTACTTGTTTCTCAATATACAAGTACTTCCACAACATATTGGTTTCTTAATAGAGTTCGAGCACATAATTTCGAACTTTTTGTCCAATCAAATGCTAATATTTAGTAAATTGTTAAGTCTAATATATCAGACGAGACGATGGACGGAGAGTGAATAGTCAAACATACGATGAAGTCCGGATTGCCGAAATTTGTTCATGTGGCTATTATGGATGTGCCCCGACTACTATTTTTGTTTTTCATGGTAAATTGAATGGTCCTCTTTGGTGGAAGTTGTTCATGTGGTTATTAGGGATGTGGTCTTACTACTATTTTTGTTTTTCATCGTAAATCCGATGGTCCTCTTTTCATATCTTCAATGCATCAACCAAATGTATGATCTCAACCATTAAAATCACAAAAATTGCTCCAAATAATAACAATTTTACCAAAAAATACATCAAACTAATCACAATAAGTTGCGTGGACATAAGTACTTCATCCCCAAGAATTATTTGTTCACACCCCTCTCCCACATTGGTAATCTAATGTGCCATGTTATCTTAGTAAAAGGGTTTGTCAAATCCTCTAAGAGAAAAATAAAAAAGGGTTTGTCAAATCCTCCAAGAGAGAAGTCATATCTATGTCATCAACGAGAACCTTCTCCATGGCATCGATAATGTTGATATCAACATTGCATTCTTATTCCCAATAAAAATCTTATAGGTAGCCAATAACCTCCTCAGCAACCTCGGCCAGTTACCATCGGTTTTGGATAGTCCTTTTTATGCAAGTAATTCCTATGTAGCCAGCCTTTGGAAGGGTTTTCATTCTTCCATTACATTGTAAACAATATTTCAGCAACAAGGAACAAACAATGCACGAGTTTCATTTCATTCTGGAATTTACTGCTCCACATCTGAGATTCAACTCCTCTTATTGAGGACTGAGAAGTCTTAATGTCTCGCACCGACTGACACCTAACTCAGCAGGAGCTCAACATTCTAAGGATGCACCACATTTGTTTGCAAAAAATGATCTCGTGGACTCCCACAACCTTTAGATGGTGAAGGCATTGAAGGTTCCAATCACCCAATCCATTGCTGAAAGTAACAGGCGGGCTGGACTAGGAGATCCAGATGATGATCAGTTGGAACACAAGGTTTTGTTGTGCAAACAAAGAAAAATCATGCTTATTGTAAATTTATGGCTTGACATAGGCCTCACAAATGGTGCTACAGGAACAATCACCGACATTGTCTACGACGCATCAATGCCACCACCAGCATTGCCTTTATTTGTTTTCAAATTTGATAGATACAACGGCCTATGTTGGGATCCCTCCAAACCGTTACATATTCCCATACCCCCTGTTTCAAGAGGGAATCAAAGACAATTGTCGATTAAAATGACCCGGGGATTAAATATCCACATGTCCAAGGGACTTAAATTGCATAGAGCAACTATCGACATTGGAACCACTGAAAGACAAGATTTGACATTCACAACTTTCTCCAGAGTTCCCTGGCTTGCAAATCAGTGCATTTCATGTATTCATGTTAAGTACAAATAAAATAGTCCGCAAAATGCTACCACTCATGATATAATATTTGCAATTGTATATGTATGAATTTGTAACAAGTTTGAAATGCAGAGACGATACCTTTAAATGAAGTGGTTCATCTATATTTCTACACCAATAAAATACCACTTTACAACATACATGTTCAATTTTTTGTTTTTATTATTGCTTGCTTCTTTATGTAAACTAACAACATCACATTTTTTATGTCTTCTTCATTATATCTACATAAAAATGCCTATAGTTTTAAAAACGTGAGAAAGAACCATGCAATTTATAGTTGCTTCCATCCAAAGCTTTGTACATTATATCACTTTTTAGCATATTGAATTGTTTTAAGGGATAGGCCTCATGTTTGCGCTTTTTAAATGAAGTGGTTCATCTATATTTCTACACAACCAAAATCAATCACACCCCTTATCAACATCAACTCCAAAATTTATAATTATCCCTCTAAATCAAATAACTTATACCATTCGGCGTTCACATTGCATTGTACACATGCGATTGCTAGTTTATTTTTTATTTAACAACAAAAATTACCAATAAATTAAAAAACCTAACAAAAAAGTCAAACCATTAAAAACTGACAAAAACCTACCAAATTCCAATAACACTTGAATTAAATAAATAATTAAAAAGTTCACAAATATCTTAAAACAACTTAATATTTAACAATAACAATGTTAGTTTTATTACATAAAATGTCCGATTGGACAGGTCCTCCAATAATTAAAGAATGTGAGAGCTGCGGGAGGCGGTGTGAGTTTATTCAGTTTGACCACGACAAAGACTGCGCATCCATTGCATTTGAGGCTGCAATCGCATACACATAAAACTGATTCAACCATCTAAGTAATGAAGCAAATGAAAAGATGGGCCTAAGTAATTGGGTTGTAAATGTTACCTGCTGTGGAGATAATCCAATCGCTATCTTGCACGACATTCCAGAAGAAATAACCGAGCAAGCCTTTCTGTTTGGCATAATCGACCTTGGCTGCAACAGACTGTTCATTGTCGTAGCCGATCCATACAAGCCCAGCGTAACAATATGCCGACACGGTGGTCTCGTCGTAAACCTCGGTTGCGCCCTTGTCCTTAATGAAATCCTTTATTTGGGCAAACGTCAACACATCCGGGTCGCCTGGACCGCTCGCCTCCGCTCCTATTCCCACATTCTCTGTGCTCTTCAGCGTCCACGAATATCCATAAACAGGCATACCCACCACAATTTTCTGTCCAGAAACCCCTGCGGCTAACCACGACTCAACGCCATAACTGGTGCTGAAGTCTGAATTGGGATCGTACAGAGCTGTGGCAGCCCCCGTGATATTTATCCGGTTTGGGCTGGTAAAATCGTAGGTCATGATGTTCACCCAATCCATATTATCTGATATAGAGGAGATGGGATATTCTCTTACCACGCCCCATTGAAAGAATTGGTTTGAGAAATAGACGGCGGCGGTGAGCAGCAGGGGATCCTTGGCGGAGGTTTGAGCCTCTTCCACCACTGCAGCTTTCCACTCACCAATTTTCCATGTCCGCGAGGGTTTCTGGGTACTCCCAGTCGAGGTCCAGGCCATGGAAGGAATATTGTCTGGCCAGAGATATGGCAGAATCAATGAACGTTTTACGCAACGAGGAATCGGCAGCCATTTTGGAGTAGTTGTCCTTGTTGGCATTTCCTCCGCCGATAGAAAGCAAGGTTTTGACGGAGGGATTAGATATCTGCAGCGTTGAGGTAAACTGTGTTATGCTTGCTTGATTGTCTGCGGAGACGGTGACCTGAAAAGTGAGGGAATCGAGATCTGCGAAGGCGTAGATGAGATGGGTGTAGAGAGAGGCATCCACGGAAGAGAGGGGGAAATAAGAGTAGCTATAGGCAGGCCAGTACCCAACTTTGACGGCGCAGGAATGGTGTACAAGGCAGAGGCTCATTAGCATAACCAGCATATGCAATGTGCGCTCCATGCTTCCAATTCTGCAAATGGCTTAGCTTCCTAGCCTACCTAAGTATTTATAACGGATCTCAAGTCGTGATGCGCTGGTCAAACCGGCAACAAGACTACTGTAGTAGTCTGTGCCCACACGCAATAAAATTCTTTTCACTTGGTAGTGGGATTGGGATGGCATAAATAAATAAAATATAAGCAATTGGAAGGGGATTATTGAGTAGTGCAGATTTGGTCCAATACAAACCGTGTGATCAAATCGGCACTCTTCATTATGAGGTTATAAGTCAAAACTTTTGGGGGTAGGTCATCCACTCTCTAACTCCAACCCAATCTCGAATTTTTTCTTAATTTTATATCTTATATCTATCTCATCAGAGCGACTTATAAAACTAAGGTGTTACGTAAGTACTGTTGCATAAAACTAGCACAATATCACCTCAACGCTGCAAGGATATAATGAATTTCAAAAGTACAAGTAGAGGACATCTGCGACAAAAATATGATGGGGAGAATATTGTAATTAGCGGGAGCAAGTCTACGCCGTTCGGGTCAATGACACAGGGATGTTTGGTGGTGGTGCTAAAACTCCATCTTTCAAGTACGGACCTTTCTTTCTAGTGCAAAAGTATATACAGCTGTGGGCTATTTAGGTATCTGTTTATAAGTTCCGGTTTATAAACATTAGCTTGTATGTTGTTGGAGAGTATCAGAATTGGTGAATGTTTACTTTTATTAGCAATTGTATGTGAAATGTATTATGGAAATGTCGTATGAGATTTTTTGAAGGATTCGTATTGAAAGGAGAGAAACGATGGGAGAGGAAGAAGGGTGAAGATGAAGGGGTTAGAGGGTGGAGTAGTGCGGGGGCAACGAAAATAGAAAATAGAAATAATGTGAAACTCAAACGTTGAACAACATGATGAAATATATCGCAATCCTTTGAAGGAAACCAGGGGTGTTGTTTAAAACGATGCGTAAACAATTTATAGATATACATGTGAATGTAAGGAATGGTAGAAAAATATTGCCGAAGTGAATATGAGTTTGTAGTTTTATCTGTATCATTTATAGACAGGAAGATGTGGAGAGTAAGTAGCATCCAGAGGTGGTGACGTCATGTAAAGTTCTCCCCATCAATGATTGTGATGACATCGTTATTCAACAATCGCTAAAAAAAGGGGACATGTGTGGGTTGTTGTGGATTTTGATTGGACAAGGGAAATTAATCACTTACATGGGCCACACCTTCTCCACGGATGAGATTATTCCTCCCCAAGAAATATTTGGTATATGAGCTCAACTATATAGTAGAGATTTCACTTGGACTATTTCAATCTCCCTTGTATTACTTACATATGTGCAATTGGTGCTTCAGATGTGAATTTTCCCTTACTTTTGTTGTGAATATGAATGTTAAATATGCAGAGGAATACTTTTTATAGGTTATCCTAGTTTTAATTGTCAGAATATAGGTTTTAATGCATAGATAAAATTCAGATTGAATGTTTTGGCAACTTTTATATGAAAATCCAACAATGCGTGTTTATGGGTAAATTTATGAGTGAAACCTCTTTCCCATAGGGTTTCATAATGTAGCCAACTTTAACACAAACTCAATACACTGCAAATATTTTGAACTCAAAGAAAATAAATCTTCTTCTTTGTTATTCAATCATGGATTACAATGCTTCATAGATAGGAAAACAACTCACAACTCGAGTTTTCAATCAAACTCTAACTAACTTTGACTAAATCTACTCTAAATGGCAAAGTTTACTATTTTTAGCAGTTTACAAGAACTTGTTATTCTTAGTAACTTTGCATCCTTATTCCTATGGGCACAAAAATTGCCACGCATCTTCTATATGCCTAAATTAGAGAAATTGCCAACTTTCTAACCTACCATACATTCAAGAGACTAAAATTAACTAATTCTCTAAAATAGGAAAAAACCAAATTACAACTTAAATCCTAATTTTCGGCCCCAGATGGCGGATTTTGGCCTCGAAAATGTGCCGAAATGTGCTCCAACTAGCAAGGATAGTTTACCAGTGCATTTTTCTCGTCGAAACAGGTGGTTTAAAAAGAAACGGACTCAAATGGACACCCAAAGCACAAGTTATGACCTTTTCAAGTTCCTCCTAAAATTAGTGCATCATTCTCCCCTGGTTGAAAAAAACGAAGCTCCTGCAAGTTGTCTTCTTTCGAATTTCTGCCATTTATCTGCATCCAACTTCTTAATCTCCCACTTTGTGACCCATGTGTTGTCCTCTTATTCCAATCCTTTCCAATGTACCAACTTTTTCTTGTATTTTCCATGTCGCATGTTCACTATTTTCTTGTCTAAAATTTGATCCACTTCTTCCTTCTTTTTCACCAGAACTTGTTGCCTCCAATCTACTACTTCAATATCATCCCCTTCTTTACCATCCCCACGAAAGAATATAAGTCTGAAACATTAAACACTGTAGAAATATCAAAATTTCCCAGCAATTCTACATCGTAAGCATTGTCATTTATCTTCTTCACGATTTTGCAAGGACCAATCTTCTTGTACTTCAACTTGTTATAGGTTCCTTTTGGAAACCTTTCCTTCTGAATTTATACCATAACTAACTCATCCACTGTAAACACCTTTCTCCTTCTATGCACATCTGTTATTTCCTTATACTTATCATTACTATTCTGCAGCTTCTTTCGCACTTCTTCCTGGGATTACTGTATATGTTTGGAAAATGCTTTTGCATCATCACTGACTCTGCCATCAATTGGTAGCTGCACCAAATCGAACACCTCATTTGAATTACTCTCATACACAATATAAAATGGAGACTTTCATGTGGATCTATTTATTGAGCTATTATAAACAAACTCAGATTGTGGTAATGTTAAGTCCCATTGTTTTGGATTTTCCCCAACTATGCACCTTAATAGGTCTCCCAAGATCCTATTTACCACCTTTGTTTTCCCATTAATCTGAGGATGATAGGCACTACTGAACTGTAGTTTAGTTCCCAAATTCTTCCATAAAGTTCTCCAGAAAAGACTTAAGAACATTGTGTCCCTATCTAAAGTGATGGTTTCTTGGAACACCATACAACCTAACAAATTCTCTGAAAATCAGATCTACTACTCATGTTACATCACTAGTTTTCTTACAGGCAATAAAATGAACCATCTTAGAGAACCTATCAACAACCACAAAAATTGAGTCATTACCTCATTGTGTTTTTGGTAATCCCAAAACAAAATTCAAACTCAAATTTTTCCATGCTCCTTTGGGAACAGGCAATGGTATATACAACCTTGTATTCTATGCATGGCCTTTTGAGACCTGGTAAATTCTACACCTCTTCACATATATCACCAAATCTCTTTTCGTTTGTGGCCAATATTATTTCTCTTCTACTAAAGCTATAAACTTATCCTTACCAAAGTTCCCAACCAATCCTCCGTTATACAACTCTTTCACTATATTCTCTCTCATAGACCCAATTGGAATACATAGTTATCATCCCTTGAATAGACAGTGATCCTGTAAAAGGTACTCATCTTGGACATCCCCTGCATCGTCTGACAATGGACTACTCAACCTTTCAACAATATTCTTGAAATCAGAATCAGAAGAATAAAAATCCTTTATTGCTTCAAAACCAACCACCTCATTCTCCATAGTTGTAAATAGAGTCGCACACCTACTCAATGCATCCACAACATGGTTTTGTTTTCCTGATTTATGCTTTAGACAAAAAAGTATAACCCTGCAAAAATGATACCCATTTTTCATGCCTAATATTCAACTTCTTTTATGTATTCACATACTTTAGGGAAAGTGCACAAAGATGGGGGGGGGGTGTAAAAAGTGGACACAAATCCATTTTTTTGCCATTTTGTATAGAGCTCAATTCAGTCCATCATTGAAAATAACACAATAGTGATCTACGTCATTAAATCATTTGGAAAATTATACTTATAAAGGAGATCTTGTTCCTATACACAAGGAGGTTGCTATAACAACACTCCCTAGAATAGCTCTCTCCACAAACCACTCAACTTATACAATACGTGAGTTGTTTCAATAACTCACTCAATATAATAATCACCCAAACATATAACTAATAATATGAGTTTTTAACCAACTCATATTATATTACAAATAATAATCATGATTAATAATGTAAACAATATTAATCCTAACATTCACCCCCTTAGTGTGAACATTATTAATCACTAATCTTCACCCCCTTAATGTGAACACGGTGAAGAACCATATTCGAAGAAGTTGAACCACCTCCTGAAAGCACTTCTTAGACCAGGTACAAACTCCATATATTATCTCTTTACCCTCGTAAAGGCGTAGTGTCGAGCTGAATTATGCAGGAATGCTCCCTTCCTCTTTGGGTTCCTGTGGGACTTTCCCTTCCTCCCTGGGTGCCAGAATTCTGAATCTCCAAGATCCACAAGATTCACACTAGCTGGATAACCATCCTTTGAGTCTACCTTGAAATCTTCTCCTGCTCCCGAAAGTGAGTATTCTGAAAACATGACTCCTCCAAAAATATCTGAAAAGGGTTTATTAAGTAAACCATCACACTGCAAAAAGGAACACTAAAAATAGAAACCACACAGCACACATGTCACCAAACCATCTGTGTGGCCCCGTCATTAGCGACTGATGAGAGGTCACTGATTGACCTCCTTCCTCCGTTTTCCTCCATCCTCCGATGTTATGCTGCTAGCTCAACAAAATGTGAACATGATGTACATATGTTTCCACATTGAGATTATTCTTTGATCTCCCTCCCGCAATGTGAAACACTTTTATTTTCCAGACATCGGGTAACACTGAAAATGCGTCCATGAGGCAAATTTTTTTATTTTTTATTTTTCAAACTTTTGACTCGAACAAGACACTGATTTGGCAACTTTATACTAATAATGAATATGGACTATAGTCATATCTTATCAAAAGGACTTTATTTTTGACATTTGATTTTTGACAAGTATAGAGAAAACAATTTAGACTGACGACACACACTTGTTACTCAATAGTAACTCTTACTTTTAGATTCACACGACACTAGATTTTAGAGTTCTAAAACTAATACAAATTGACTTTAACCTATAAACTTTGATCTAAAACAATAAACATTTACTCACTATGAGATTTGAAATTTTAATTAATGGAGGCTATGACATGACATGTACCTTCTACTTCTCACAACTATAACTATCCACAACAAATTTGTGTAATAGACTTGTATCAAATATGAATGAATGAAATAGCATGAGAACTATTTGACCAAAAGATGTCTTTCATTCACGAATTCTTATCAAATTGTCCACTCTGCTGCTTAGTTGCACGTAGAGACACATGTCAAAATTAGAGAAAAAACTGGTGAATATAATCTTTGATGAGGTCGTTGTGATCTATTAGAAAAGATATACGTGGGCATCCAATGTTGAGAGGAAAACTGCTGGTGTGAAAATTAAAATGGTAAGAAAATCCGTGACAAACAGCGACACAAATTCAATTGCTTGACAGTGATCTAATGTCGAATGAAGGTGAGGATTTTATTGAATGCATATATAATGCACTGTATTAGAAAAACTTCCAATTGTATATCTCTACACCCGCAGTTTGTGTCGACCCGTGAATGGATGTCGTGAACCAGTGAGAGCTTACCAAACTCAGGACAAATTGCTTGATTCAATTATTGACGTAAGACCAATTGAATATCAAATCAATGCAATGAAAATGGATCAAAACAAAACTGATCCCCCAAGCAATACACTCAGATCTTGGAGACATCTTTAAGTAACTAGAAAGAATTTTTTGGAACTCGCGAGTAGTTGAAAACAACAAGGCGTTAGGATAACATGTAGATACTTAGAATTCAATGCACAAGTATGATTTGAAATGAACGAATCCAGATATAAATAATTGATTTTATTTGCTCCTTATCCGGTCTTCAATAATATGCTTGAATGAAGTGCATGGATCTAGATACAACTCATCAATGAGACAAAGAGTAATTAAATTGCCCCTGCAAATATATTATTCCTCCATTACGATTATATTGAACTGCAAGAATTGGAGAATGAGGCAGTACTGAATTGATTTCAAAGATAATACTTGAAATTGTGGAGTTTTCAATGTGAAGATCCAGGCTTGTGTAAAAGTTCCCAACAATAAAAATCAAAACTGCACAATAAAGATCACGCTCATCGTGCCAAAATAGGCATTGCAGTGTATGGATCTCTCTCAAAACAAAACACTTATTATATTAAATATTTGCAAAGCTTTTACATATCACAGGGAAAATGAAGAATAATCAGTGCCCCTCCAGTATTTACCAAATCATATTAGCACAAACAAAAAACTCTCAAATTCAGGATTCATTGCTCTGATACCAAATATAGAGCTCAATTCAGTCCATCATTGAAAATAACACAATAGTGATCTACGTCATTAAATCATTTGGAAAATTACAATTATAAAGGAGATCGTGTTCCTATACTCAAGGAGGTTGCTCTAACAACACTCCCTAGAATAGCTCTCTCCACAAACCACTCAACTTATACAATACGTGACTTGTTTCAATAACTCACTCAATATAATAATCACCCAAACATATAACTAATAGTATGAGTTGTTAACCAACTCATATTATATTACAAATAATAATCATGATTAATAATGTAAACAATATTAATCCTAACATTCACCCCCTTAGTGTGAACATTATTAATCACTAATCTTTACCCCCTTAATGTGAACACGGTGGAGAACCATATTCGAAGAAGTTGAACCACCTCCTGAAAGCACTTCTTAGACTAGGTACAAACTCCATATATTATCTCTTTACCCTCGTAAACGTGTAGTGTCGAGCTGAATTATGCAAGAATGATCCCTTCCTCTTTGGGTTCCTATGGGACTTTCCCTTCCTCCCTGAGCGCCCGAATTCTGAATATCCAAGATCCACAAGCTTCACACTAGCTAGATAACCATCCCTTGAGTCTACCTCGAAATCTTCTCCTGCTCCTGAAAGTGAGTATTCTGAAAACATGACTCCTCCAAAAATCTATGAATTGGGTTTATTCAGTAAACCATCACACTGCAAAAAGGAACACTGAAAATAGAAACCACACTGCACACATGTCACCAAACCATCTGTGTGGCCCCGTCATTAGCGACTGATGAGAGGTCACTGATTGACCTCCTTCCTCTGTTTTCCTCCATCCTCAGCAAAATGTGAACATGATGTACATATGTTTCCACATTGAGATTATTCTTTGATCTCCCTCCTGCAATGTGAAACACTTTTATTTTCCAGACATTAGGTAACACTGAAAATGCGTCCATGAGGAAAAAAATTTTATTTTTTATTTTTCAAACTTTTGACTCTAACAAGACACTAATTTGGCAACTTTATACTAATAATGAATATGGACTATAGTCATATCTTATCAAAAGGACTTTATTTTTGAAATTTGATTTTTGAAAAGTATAGAGAAAACAATTTAGACTGACGACACACACTTGTTACTCAATAGTAACTCTTACTTTTAGATTCACACGACACTAGATTTTAGAGTTCTTCTTCACATATCCTTGATATGAAGTTTCCAAGGTATTTCATGCCCCATGGGAATTTTTTCTCCCAACAATTTGTGGATATATGCCCAAGTCTATGACATTTTGGAGATAGAAAAAAGCTTGCATTTACCTTTTTGTATTCCTTTTTTACTCTCTTCTAATCTTGAGACAAAGAATTGCAATATGTAGGTGGAGTTTATCCATATATGAAATTCTCCTAAACTTCCTTCCACACAATAATACTCTTCAAATGATCTCTTTAATACTCAAAGTTGACTCCTTTTAAGATGAGGATATTCATAGAAGAAGAATTTACTAAAGTCATGTTTCACCTGATAATGGATTAAAAACCTTATGAAACTTTTTTAAGTGAGGTTTGATACCAATTATATTTTTTTATATAGATGTAGTGCAAAACAGAGCTGAAATAAATTGAAAAAGAAACTTTGGATCTTCCAATCTGCCTAGAATTACAAGATGTTAACTTCTAGTATTGTTATAAGAGAGATTGATGACAAAATATGCATTGAATAATTTGAAATAATAGTGCTCGAGATTATGGTTTTATTTTAAAATGTGTGAAAATAAAATCATATATAAAATTATTGAAAAATGAATACCACTTGATAATTTTTTTAAAGGAAAATGTCATGATTCTTAAACATAAATGCAACGAAAACATACACCAAGGAGGAACAATCTATTCTAAAATCCCTAAAGATTAGTCCTTCAAAAGAAGGAACCAATTCTAAGAAGAATGATAATAGAAGTGAGCATAAGATGGAAACCAGCGCCAATTGACTGGTTCAAGCTTAATTTTGATGGGTATTTGAAAATGAGAGAGGGCAAAGAGGGTGGAGGTGGTCTTATCAGGGACCACAAGGGCTCTCTTGTATCAATAATTATGTTGGACCCCTTCAGAATCAATCGAATAATTATGTGGAGGCTATGGCTGCGTTGTGGGGATTAAAAATGGCAATGATGTCACATGTTAAGAAATTGTTCATTGAAGGTGACTCCCTAATTATCATTAAAGTTTTAGATGGGAAAATTAGAGTGGGGTGGGTCATAAAAACATTATTGAGGAGGCTAGGAATTTGGTTGAGTCTTTTGATGAGGTGGAGATTTGCCACGTCTTCAGGGAAGGAAATATGTGTGCTGACAACGTGACTAATCAAGGAGATGACATGGAAGAGAGGATGGAGTGCTATGGCTACCATGTGCCCTGGAGCCACATTTATAATCTTATTAATCATTAAAAGATAGAGTAATTTTATTTGCAATTATCATAACAGGTTGGGACATTATTCCTCAAGTCAGGGGATGGCAATATGATGAAAGGATTTTGACGATGGATGGTTGTTTTTCCCTAAATATAGAGCTCAATTCAGTGGTAAAGCTAACCATAATAGGTGCTTGGATAGGTTTGTTGTGAATTTCTACAGAAAAATTTGGGGTGATCATGTTAGAATCGAACCCAGGTTGACCTACCAGGCCATCAAACATGATGCAATATGTCTTGGAGACTTCTCAAGCGGGGAGGTTTCTCTGATTACATCAAAATACTTAAAGGTAATGATCCTTTCCTGGCCCTTGTAATTTTGGTAAGGATTGGGATAATGTTAGAGTTATTCTTAGGGTTATGGAAATTATAGTGTCTGAATATACCATAGCCTGTGGAAAATGGAATATCCATGGATGGGCTTAAATTGTTTAAGGACAAAAACCACAGAAACCACGAAATTGCTACCTTTTTTGGTCTTAATGAAAAGGTTCACTTGTTCGCGGATGGTATTGCAAGGAATTATTTTCCTGATAAATGGGTTGATGTCAGCAAGGTGGTGATGAAATACATCACTTTCTTTGAAGGTAAATTTAGGAAAAAAATTACCTATCATTTGTTCATTTTTAACTTTGTTTGAAGAAACCAAGCCACGAGTCTACCTTTTTTTCCTTCTAAGATCCCTTTTAGTGTCTATGAAAGATTTCAAAGATGACAAAATTGATACCCCTTTACACCATGACCTCATCTTGCTATTATATTAGAATGGGAACCATATCATTCCTCCCCAACCCCGAGCCACAAACTCTAATGATGAAACTCTAGGCATCCAAAATGAAAAATATGAAGAAGAGAGAAAAAAGCCTTGGGTAACAAAGAAGGTGAGGCGGCACTGAGGTTCTTTCCAATTTGAAAACTGGTGATTCTTCTAAGGGGATATTATCAATGAAGACAAAACTAGAGACATCAACATGGAGGCTCAGTCATCTAGCATAGAAGTCTCTATCGATACCCTGCTCAAGGTCACTAAAGATTTGGTGTAAGAAATGTAGTCCATGTCAAAGGGAATAGACTATTAGGGACAAAATAATATAATGGCCTAAAAACACTAACTCATTATACTAAGAACAAGGGTGTCCATCATCTAGGACCAGGTCTCTAAACTTCAGAATAGTGGATCTCCCAAAAAAGGATACACTTGGTCCTTAGCAGCTCGGATGAGGAGCAAGAGGTCATGGTTATAAATGAGGGTGACAATCAGGGGACATTAAAGACCAAGGATTTATAGAACTCGGGCCCCAACTCCAAAACTAGAAGAAGGAAGAAGGAGAAATGTTAGTTGACTTCAGGTTGGTTATTTCTTTAGTCTATTTTTTTTTTTCCTTTTTTCTAGATCATTTGTCGTATTATCTTTAGTGTCTTTAAAAAAATGGTTTGAGGGCCCTTTTTGCATGGTCTCTCTCTAGGCATTGGTCTTGGCCAAGCTTTTTTTGCTAGGTATTACCCTGGCTCCTTTGTTGGCTATTTTGTTTCCAGGTAGCTCCTTTTTATATGGCATTGTATTGTGGGTTTTTGGGTCTCCTTTTTATAATGGCATTGTAGTGTGGGTTTTTGGGATCTATTCATTGAAGACTATACGTGGGCTATTTACCTATTCAAAAAATAAAAAATTCTACACTATTGTGTATTGAATTAATTAACAAACAAGGCTATGATAGCCATTATAATTGAACTTGTTTATTTATGCATGACAAGTTAAAGAATAATAGTAACATATGCAAATACTAAGTTAATTAAAGTCAGCTTAAAATGACTAAAAATAAACTCAATATGATGAGTATCATTCACTGATAAGATATGGTCAACATGCACTTGAAGCTATTAATAGTTCAAGCGACACATGCATAACCACCATGCACACTAGTTAAACTAGTTGCTTCAAACTCTCCTAAAATATAAATGGCCTAAAATAAAAATAATTTTATTCATTAATACTTATAAATGGTGCCCCACCTTTTAGGAATGAATGGATAATTATTTGACCTTAGTTAAGTACACATCTAGTGGACTATAATCTAACTAGCACTTCTAGCTAAAAGTAGAAGATGTTTACAAAAATCACTTAACCAAATAATCTCTCACAAAACTAACTCAAATAGATATACTAAAAAATGGTAAACACAACTAAAATTAATTCTATTAGTAATTAGTTAGGTGCACATATTGGCATCATACTCAACACTTGGTATCCTAATTTAATGGCTTCATCATATATTTCTATTATCATGACATCAAGATCAAAATCACATCCAAGTAATAAAGCATAATTCATGAATCTAATTGTCAGGAAATGAATTATTTATTGTGAACATTAGATGGTAATATATTTTTTAGTGTGCATTTGTTATGTGAGTAATAAACGTACCAAGATTAATGTAATATTGTTATTAACAATATTATGTAAATTGGATTATGGAGAGATTCAAGGAGTTAGCTCAAACAATATAATCCTTAAATATATGATCTATAATTCATATAAATATGTAAGTAGTCTTGAATGAATAATTGAGAAGAGATCAATTTTCTATGTTTATAATTTCTTGTTGTACCAACATTTGGTATTAGAGAAATGAGAGTCATATCTTAGGCATGTTCGTGAAGTTTAAGTTAATTAGACTTGTGTCTAAGTTCATTATCATTGGAAAAGGGTCATATTTAGTACTTGAAGGGTACAAGCAATTTGCGCACAATAATCTATACTCTCTTGTATTTCATTTATCTAGGATTACATAATATATAGGAGAAGTTGCTCCTATATTTAAGGAGAGTTGATCTCCATAAACGAACTCCTATAGCAACTCTATAATAATATATGTGAGTTGTTATAACTCACACAATAAACATTGTTATATGAGTTGTTAAACTCATATTGAATTTTACTATATACATGAGTAAATCTCACATTATTATAATCCACACATAATTAATAATGTCACCACTATAAATTCCTAACATTTCACCCCCTTAATAGGTAATATTCACCCCCTTAATGTGAACATGATGAAGAACCATATTTGAAGAAGTTGAACCACCTT
This sequence comes from Taxus chinensis, assembly GCA_019776745.2. NCBI lineage: Eukaryota > Viridiplantae > Streptophyta > Pinopsida > Cupressales > Taxaceae > Taxus > Taxus chinensis. The sequence goes on along the minus strand of CM034150.1, from coordinate 283,763,409 downwards.
ATGAAAGCACTGCTTAGAACAGGTACAAACTCTATAGATTATCTCTTTACCCTCGTGAAGGCATAGTGTCGAGCCAAATTATGTTGGAATGCTCCCTTCCTCTTTGGATTCCTGTGGGACTTACCCTTCTTCCCTGGGTGCCCGAATTCTGAATCTCCACGATCCACAAGCTTCACACTAGTTGGATAACCATCCCTTGAGTCTACCTCGAAATCTTCTCCTGCTCCCCAAAATTGAGTCTTCTGAAAACATGAATCTTCCCCAAAATTATGGAGAGGGATTTATTCAACACACTGACACATAGAAAAAATAGGAACTCTGAAAAGAACATATATCACACACTACTAAAAAATGTCACCAAATCATCTGTGTAGCCCCGTCGTTGGCGACTGACGAGAGGTCACTGATTGACCTCCTTCCTCTGTTTTCCTCCATCCTCCGATGTTATGCTGCTAGCTCAACAAAATGTGAACATGATGTACATATGTTTCCACATTGAGATTATTGTTTGATCTCCCTCCCGCAATGTGAAACACTTTTATTTTCCAGACGTTGGGTAACACCGAAAATGCGTCCATGAGGTAATTTTTTTTATTTTTTAGTTTTCAAACTTTTAACTCTAACAAGACACTAATTTGACAACTTTATACTAATAATGAATATGGACTATAGTCATATCTTATCAAAAGGACTTTATTTTTGACATTTGATTGTTGACAAGTATAGAGAAAACAATTTAGACTGATGACACACACTTGTTACTCAATAGTAACTCTTACTTTTAGATTCACACGACACTAGATTTTAGAGTTCTAAAACTAATACAAATTGACTTTAACCTATAAAATTTGATCTAAAACAATAAAAGTTTACTCACTATGAGATTTGAAATTTTAATTAATGGAGGCTATGACATGACACGTACTTTCTACTTCTAACAACTATAACTATCCAAAACAAATTTGTGTAATAGCCTTGTATCAAATATGAATGAATGAAATAACATGAAAGTTGTTTTACCAAAAGATATCTTCCATTCACGAATTATTTTCAAATTGTCAACTCTACTACTTAGTTGCACGTGGAGACACGTGTTAAAATTGGAGAAAAAACTGGTGCATATAATATTTGATGAGGTCATTGTGATCTATTAGCAAACATATACGTGGGAATCCAATGTTGAGAGGAAAACCGCTGGTGTGAAAGTTGAAATGGTGAGAAAATCCATGACAAACATCGACACAAATTCAATTACTTGACAGTGATCCAATGCCAAATGAAGGTGAGGATTTTATTGAATGCATATACAACACACTGTATTAGAAAAACTTCCAATCGTATATCTCTGCACCCGCAGTTTTTGTCAACCGGTGAATGGATGTCGTGAACCAGTGATAGCTCACTAAGCTCAGGACAAATTACTTGATTCAATTATTGACGTAAGACCAGTTGAATGCCAAATCAATGCAATGAAAAATGGATCAAAACACAACTGATCCCCCAAGAAATACACTCAGATCTTGGAGACGACTTTAAGTAATTAGAAATAATTTGTTGGAACTTGTGAGTAGTTGAAAACAATAAGGCGTCAAGATAATGTGTAGATACTTAGAATTCAATGCACAAGTATGATTTGAAATGAATGAATTCAGATATAAATAATTGATTTTAATTGCTCCTTATCCGGTCTTGAATAAGATGCTTGAATGAAGTGCATGGATGTAGATACAACTCAACAATGAGACAAAGAGTAATTAAATTGCCCCTGCAAATACATTATTCCTCCATTACGATTATATTGAACTGCAAGAATTGGAGAATGAGGCAGTACTGAATCGATTTCAAAGATAATACTGGAAATTGTGGAGTTTTCAATGTGAAGATCCATGCTTGTGTAAAAGTACCCAACAATAAAAATCAAAATAGCAAAATAAAGATCACGCTCGTCGTGGCAAAATAGGTGTTGCACTGTATGGATCTCTCTCAAAACAAAACACTTACTATATTAAATATTTGCAAAGCTTTTGCATATCACAGGGAAAATGAAGAATAATCATTGCCACTCCAGTATTTACCAAATCATATTAGCACAAACAAAAAACTCTCAACTTCAGGATTCATCACTCTGATACCAAATATAGAGCTCAATTCAGTCCATCATTGAAAATAACACAATAGTGATCTATGTCATTAAATCATTTGGAAAATTACAATTATAAAGGAGATCGTGTTCCTATACTCAAGGAGGTTGCTCTAACAACACTCCCTAGAATAGCTCTCTCCACAAACCACTCAACTTATACAATACGTGACTTGTTTCAATAACTCACTCAATATAATAATCACCCAAACATATAACTAATAGTATGAGTTGTTAAGCAACTCATATTATATTACAAATATTAATCATGATTAATAATGTAAACAATATTAATCCTAACATTCACCCCCTTAGTGTGAACATTATTAATCACTAATCTTTACCCCCTTAATGTGAACACGGTGGAGAACCATATTCAAAGAAGTTGAACCACCTCCTGAAAGCACTTCTTAGACCAGGTACAAACTCCATATATTATCTCTTTACCCTCATAAACGTGTAGTGTCGAGCTGAATTATGCAGGGATGATCCCTTCCTCTTTGGGTTCCTATGGGACTTTCCCTTCCTCCCTGGGCACCCGAATTTTGAATATCCAAGATCCAAAAGCTTCACACTAGCTGGATAACCATCCCTTGAGTCTACCTCGAAATCTTCTCCTACTCCTGAAAGTGAGTATTATGAAAACATGACTCCTCCAAAAATCTCTGAAAAGGGTTTATTCAGTAAACCATCACACTGCAAACAGGAACGCTAAAAATAGAAACCACACTGCACACATGTCACCAAACCATCTGTGTGGCCCCGTCATTGGCGATTGACGAGAGGTCACTGATTGACCTCCTTCCTCCGTTTTCCTCCATCCTCCAATGTTATGCTTCTAGTTCATCAAAATGTGAACATGATGTACATATGTTTCCACATTGAGATTATTCTTTGATCTCCCTCCCGCAATGTGAAACACTTTTACTTTCCAAAAGTTGGGTAACACCGAAAATGCGTCCATGAGGAATTTTTTTTTATTTTTTAGTTTTCAAACTTTTGACTCTAACAAGACACTAATTTGACAACTTTATACTAATAATGAATATGGACTATAGTCATATCTTATCAAAAGGACTTTATTTTTGACATTTGATTTTTGACAAGTATAGAGAAAATAATTTAGACCGACGACACACAATTGTTACTCAATATTAACTCTTACTTTTAGATTCACACGACACTAGATTTTAGAGTTCTAAAACTAATACAAATTGACTTTAACCTATAAACTTTGATCTAAAACAATAAACATTGACTCACTATGAGATTTTAAATTTTAATTAATGGAGGCTATGACATGACATGTACCTTAGACTTTTGACAACTATAACTATCCACAACAAATTTTTGTAATAGCCTTGTATCAAATATGAATGAATGAAATAGCATGAAAGCTATTTGACTAAAAGATATCTTCCATTCATGAATTCTTATCAAATTTTCCAATTTTCTACTTAGTTGCACGTGGAGACACATGTCAAAATTGGAGAAAAAACTGGTGCATATAATCTTTCATGAGGTCCTTGTGATCTATTAGTGAAGATATACATGGGCATCCAATGTTGAGAGGAAAACTGCTGGTGTGAAATTTGAAATGGTGAGAAAATCCATGACAAATAGCGACTCAAATTCAATTGCTTGACAGTGATGTAATGCCGAATGAAGGTGAGGATTTTATTGAATGCATATACAACGCACTGTATTAGAAAAACTTCCAATCGTATATCTCTGCACCCGTAGTTTGTGTCGACCCGTGAATGGATGTCGTGAACTAGTGAGAGCTCACCAAACTCAGGAAAAATTGCTTGATTCAATTATTGACGTAAGACCAATTGAATACCAAATCAATGAATGAAAAATGGATCAAAACACAACTAATCCCCCAAGCAATACACTCAGATCTTGGAGACGTCTTTAAGTAATTAGAAAGAATTGTTTAGAACTCGTCAGTAGTTGAAAAAAACAAGGCATTAGGATAACATGCAGATACTTAGAATTCAATGCACAAGTATTATTTGAAATGAACGAATCCAGATATAAATAATTGATTTTAATTGCTCCTTATCCGGTCTTGAATACGATGCTTGAATGAAGTGCATGTATCTAGATACAACTCATCAATGAGATAAAGAGTAATTAAATTACCCCTGCAAATACATTATTCCTCCATTACGATTATATTGAACCGTAAGAATTGGAGAATGAGGCAGTACTAAATCAATTTCAAAGATAATACTGGAAATTGTGGAGTTTTCAATGTGAAGATCCATGCTTTTGTTAAAGTGCCCAACAATAAAAATCAAAACGACACAATAAAGATCATGCTCATCGTGGCAAAATAGGCGTTGCAGTGTATGGATCTCTCTCAAAACAAAACACTTATTATATTAAATATTTGCAAAGCTTTTTCATATCACAGGGAAAATGAAGAATAATCATTGCCCCTCCAGTATTTACCAAATCATATTAGCACAAACAAAAATCTCTCAACTTCAAGATTCATTGCTCTGATACCAAATATAGAGCTCAATTCAGTCCATCATTGAAAATAACACAATAGTGATCTGTGTCATTAAATCATTTGGAAAATTACAATTATAAAGGAGATCTTGTTCCTATACTCAAGGAGGTTTCTCTAGCAACACTCCCTAGAATAATTCTCTCCACAAACCACTGAACTTATACAATACGTGAGTTGTTTCAATAACTCACTCAATATAATAATCACCCAAACATATAACTAATAATATGAGTTGTTAACCAACTCATATTATACTACAAATAATAATCATGATTAATAATGTAAACAATATTAATCCTAACATTTCAGCCATAATACACTTGCATTATGGCTTGAATGTGTTATAACGCGACAGAGAAAAATCAAGGTCATGATTTAACGCGAGCGTGTTATGGTTTGGTAAGTCCAAGCCATAATGTGAGCACGTTATAATGCGCTCGTGTTTAAATGTGTTATGTGGTATATGTGTTTATGGCATGCTTCTATTGACTAAAATAAATGTTTGTATAAGTTTTTCTTTTATTATTATTTATATTTTATTATTTCTTATACTTTAAATTTATTTTAGTAAATATAAGATGTTTATGGTCACTCTACGCCTTATGGAACTAGTCTTACAACTCCATCTATCACATTTTAGAAGATAGTTTTTCAGATTCTAATTTGGTCAGTACATAGGTATTTTTCAAAATTTCAGCATCCAACCTTCAAGCTTTTAACGGCCTTTTCAATTGGTTATTGACATTTTTAGGAGTTTTATATGTGTCAAAACTATGTATTCACAAGAATCTCTTCTTCCTTGAAAGTGCCTAGTTTTCCTTAGTAATGATGTTTCCTTGTATCCAAGGATCAAGGATTACTGGGGTCTTCACGGCAAGATTAGACATTCATGAATCATCGATTGTCTGAATCAGAATGTTGTTGTATCTAGAGAAACATTTTCAAACATGGGAGTAATGCATCTTGGAAAATAAAATTGAACCTCAGAAATCCTTTCAAATTGCCAGCTTACACAAGCACTTGACATATCAAGCTACGTTCTTCGAATGAAATCTTCATTCCTGATAGCTTTAATTGAAAGAACTATTCAAAAGAGCATTAAAAATGATCAAATTTACTTAGTATCCTAATATTTCAGACCCAAAAATACCACTAGACTTGTTATTTTAAATTTAGGGTTTAGGGTTTAGCGTTTAGGTCTCATGGTTCAGGGTTCAAGGTTTAGGGTTTAGCACTTAAGGCTCGGGGTTTAGAGCTTAGGGCTCAAGCTTTAGGGTTTAGTGCTTAGGGTTTATGGTTTATGATTTAGGGCTCATGGTTAAAGACTAAATGTTTAGGGTTTAGGGTTTAGGGTTCAAGGTTTAGATATCTTAGGGTTCATGGTTTAGGGTTTAGGGTTTATGTTTTATGGTTTATGGTTTAAGGTTTAGGGTTTGGGGTTTATGGTAAATAAGGTTTTGGGTTTAAAGTTTAGGGTTCAGGGTTTAGGGTTTATGGTTGAGGGTTCGATGTTCAGGGTTACCAGTTTAGGGTTTAGGGTTTAGGGATCAATACTCCAGGATCAAGGTTTAGGGTCTAGCAATTAGGGCTTGATTTGTAGTGTTCAAGGTTTAAAATTTAGGATTTAAGGTTCATGGTTTACGGTTTAGGGTTTAGGGTTAAGGGTTTAGGGTTTAAGGCCCAAGTTTAGGGTTCAAGATTTAGGGTTTAGGGTTTAAGGTTTAGGGCTTAGGGATTAGGGTTGAGTGTTTAGGGTTCAGGCCTTAAGGTTCATGGTTCAGGGTTTAGGGTTTAGGGTTCAAAGTTTGGGAATTAGGGTTTTGAGTTTAGGGTTTAGGGTTTAGGGTTTAGGGTTTAAATTTCATGTTAGAAGTTTTGTCACTCAAAATCGGTGGCAGGAAAATAAATTTCTACCATGTACCACCTCCAAATTCCACAATTCATTTTGTTTAAATTTTCTTCAAAAAAGGTTGGAGGACATGAACTCACCATTTTCTTCATGCCTTTAGAGGTCTAGAATGTCAATTCGACCCAAATTTGGAAAATATGGATAACTTGGAAATCTGAATTACATTTATAAAGATAATCTCAAAGCGAAAGAATGCACTTCATAAGTAATTCCAGTGAAATTTGTTTTATTTTTTTATTAATACGTGTTAAAAATAGCCTTGTGATTACATCCTAGTAAAAATAAGTTCCCAGGAGCTAAGGGAGCTTTTAAACTTTTCACACAAGCATGGGGATTTCTCTTTAATAATGACGCAATGGGGAAAACCAACAAGGGTACAACCCCACCTTCCACCAAGGTAAGTGCACAAATTTGGGGGGCCAAAAAATGGATAAAAACCTGAAAACAGATGAAATGCGTACGTGTTACCAAGAAGACAAAACACGTACATGTTTTAGGGAAGTGAAAACGTGTACGTGTTTTGAATAGTATGAAGCATGTATGTGTTTTTGGGTGTCTTGCACTTATAAAAATAAATGTCTAAGTATAATATTTCTTTTATTATTTCTTATACTTTTATTATTTCTTATAGTTTAAATTTATTTTAGTAAATATAAAAAATTAGGGTCACTCTCCACCTAATGGAAGTGGTCCCATAGTTCCAATAGTTATAATCTAGAAGATAGTTTTTGAAAATCTAATCTGGTAAGTACTTACTCATTTTTAGGATTTTAGCAAAGGACCTAAAACTTTCAAGGCATATATATTGTAGTCGGTCTTTGTTTTGGGAAAGCATATAGTCATTTTTTAGGTTTCTTGACCTTCTAAAATGGATTTTGGCCCTACCACTGCTTTAATTAGTACCAATTTTTAAATTTGTTCCATAATTCACTTTAGTGACCATGAATTAACTCTATGATGCTTATCTACTTCTTACTAAAAAGAGATCCTCACTTTGTAGATAGAAGATTGTTACCCTTAATACTTCATAAATAATGGTCCTTGATAGCTTGGTGACATGACTAGCTCATTTTAGATTGTTCTGAAGGGTGTTCAATTAACTACAAAATGGCCAAAATGCCTTTTTAGGCCTTCAGAGGAAGTAGTCTCTCATCAAAACTAAATGATTTGATCGATCACCTTAGACACTATTCCCTACACACTGAAACATGTTGAATGATCTTATTAGGACTTTCCTTTGGGTGAGTGTTTATGATTTACGGTTTAGGGTTTAGGGCTCATGGTTTAGGACTGAATGTTTAGAGTTTAGGGTTTAAGGTTTAGTGTTTAAGGCTCATAGTTCAAATTTTAGGGTTTATGGTTTAGAGTTCATGGTTTAGGGTTTAGGGTTTAGATTTTAGGGTTTATGTTTCATGGTTTAGGTTTTAGGGTTTAGGGATCAAGGTTGAGGGTTTAGGGTTTATGGCTCAAGGTTCATGATTGAGGGTTTAGGGTTCATGGTTTATGGCTTAGGATTTAGTTTTTAGGGATTAGGGTTGAGGGTTTATGTTTGAGGGTTCAAGGTTTAGGGTTTTGGCTTAGGGCTTAGGGTTTAGGGTTTATGGTCTAGGGCTCAAGGTTTAGGGTTTAGGGTTTTGGGCTCGGGTTTTAGGGTTTAGGGTTTAGGATTTAGGGATTAGATTTTAGGGTTTAGGGCTTCAGGTGTATAGTATAGGGTTTAGGGTTTATGGTTTAGGGTTCATGGTTTCAGGTTTAGGGTTAAGGATTTAGGGTTTACAATTTAGTGTTTATGAGTTAGAGTTTAAGGTTTAAAGGTTAGGGTTCAGGGTTTAGGGAAAAGGGTTCAGTATTTAGGGTTTAAGGCTCAAGATTTATGGGTTAGGGGTTAATGGTTATCGGTTAGGGTTTAGGGCTCAGGGTTTAAGGCTCATGGATTAGGCTCACCCATTCAGTCATTGTAATGTTCTATGTCTTACCCATTCTTATAATTATTGACAAAGAGTATTCAACTAAATAGGGTTCATCTACTGCGTAGGTAGAACATTCAAAGGAGTCATCAAAATTTGATGCCTTTCATCTATTGATATTTTAAAGGAGGGAAATGCCCATTGCATGCGAACTATTTCACTCATTGTAATCTTATGTGTCTTACCCATTCTTATTAGTGTTGACAGAGAGTATTCAACTAAAAAGGGTTCATCGACTTTGTAGGAACAAAATTCAAAGAGATTCATCAAAATTTGATGTCTTTCATCTATTGATATTTTGAAGGAGGGAAATGCCCACCTCTCATAAACAAGGTAGTTGTAAAAGTAGACTTAGTGATGGTTCTAGGCACAAGACTAGGAAATATGGTCCTAAGATATTCAAAAAATGAACTCACTCATGAGATCTACTGGAAATATATGAGGTTTAGGGGTTAGAGCTTAGGGTTTTGGATTTAGTGTTTAGGGTTTGTGGCTCAGGGATCAAGGTTCAAGGTTTAGGGTTTAGGGTTAATGATTTAGGTTTTAGGTTTTAAGGTTCAGGATTTAGTGTTCAGGGTTTAAGGTTTATTATTTTATGTTTCAGGGTTCAGGGTTTAGGTCTCAAGGTTAAGGGTTGAGGGTTAAGGGTTTAGGCCACATAGTTCATGGTTTAGGGTTTAGGGTTTAGTGTTTAGGGATTAGGGCTTAGAGTTTAGGGTTTAAGGTTTAGATTTTAGGGTTTAGGGCTTAGGGTTTAGGATTTAGTGCTTAGGGTTTAGAGTTTAGGATTTAGGGGTCAAGGTTTAGGGTTTATGATTTAGTTGTTAGGTTTTAGGGTGTATGGTTTAGGGACCTTTAGGATTTAAAATCTAGGGCTTAAGGTTTAGGGTTTATGGTTTAGGGCTTAGGGATTAGGGCTTAGGGTTTAAGGGTTAGGGTGCATGGTTTAGGGTTTACAGCTTAGGGTTTAGGGTTTGGAGTTACAGATTTAAGGTTTAGGGGTTAGTTACAGGTTTAAGGTTTAGGGGTTAGAGATTAGGGTTCTAGATTTAGGGTTTAGGTCTCAGGGCTCAGGGTTTAAGGTTTAGGGTTTAAGGCTCAAGGATTAGGGTTTCGGGTGTAGACACTAAAATTAGGTCACACTCCCCTTTTGTACCTCGACCAATAAGCACCCTTTATTATATTTACCTAGCCATGACCCCCTTCACCCCATTAATATTAATTTAATTAATCTAATTAAATTAATTTATTATCCTCACTATATTTATTATTTAAATATCTTATTTAAAAAATATCCACACATATAGTTCACCTAGACACCTCACAAGGCCAACTCAACCTAAGACCTATTCTTAGCAAGTTGTCACTACTAACTAAGACTTACCCAAACCCTAAAAATTAATGCATACATTCCCTATAACCACATTCCCGCATGCTCACAAGAAGCTCCCAACCTAATCCATGGGATAATAACACGAGATTCAAGGAAATCAAGAGGATCTCCCTAGTTTTGTAAACCTAGGAAATCCTGCCTTAACCGACGTCGGTTACCCCTAACCGTCGCCAGTTAAGCCAGACCGCTGCCAGTTACCCATTTAACCCCTAAACTACCTTATTCTAAAGGTTGGAAAACATTGGGAGAAAGGTTGACGAGCAAGAACACATCTCAGAGATATAACGTATCTTCAGAGAGCAAATTCAAGTGAAGAACCACACGCAATGAAGGAGATTGAGCATCTTCCCCTGCATAGCCATCCCAGCCATGATCTGATCTATCCAAGCATAGAGGAGTGTACATGTAGCCCATGTAGAATATTTTATTCAATGGGTGATCACTTGCAAACTTCAAACCCATCATCGGCACCTCCCTCCCTCACACACAGGCATTCAGGACCAGAATCCAAGTAAGTATAACATCATACTTTCTTGGTTTATTTCATTTTATCATCTATTGTTTACTTTTACCCCTATTGACCTTCTCCAATGTTTTCACCTCCATATACCCATTAAAATCTTGCCAAATCCTACTCCAGTCACCCAATACCTTGTCTTCACCTACCAAAGTCCTTTATGCAATCACAAAGGAGACCAAAGCTTGTTCTGTGATATTTCCAGATCTCGTAACTGGCACCGGTTACACCTAGCTGTCGTCAGTCACCTCTGACCGACACCGATCTCTGTATTTTCCCACACAGCCTATAATAGAGACCCACCCATGAAATTTCATCTTACCCTCATTCACCTGTGATCTATGTGTGACCTCTGTCAAACCTGCAGAACCTAAAACCAATCATTTGACCTTTCGATTCTATTCTAGATTAACCTGTTAGATTAGATCTATTTCTTATTTTGTTTTTAACTTAGATACCTAAATCATTTCAAAATACAATACAATTTACTTTCTTTACAACATTAAATTGTTTAAAATAGTGGACGGACATCCATCTAGGAAGTATCACACTTCCCAGATCTAGCATATGCTAGGCAATTCACTACCCATATTGTTTAGGTCCTTCTGGTGGTCTTGTTCTCATTACAAGTAGTTCCTCCTAGCCAAAAGGGAGCTCTCACGATCAGCTGTGGATCCATAAGTCATACACAAGCACCAACCCGTCAACCAACATTTGAACAGGTATTCCTCCTATGCCCGTTACCCTATCTGTTTCGTCAATGCTTCAAAGAAATGATCTAAGAATTAGGTGAAACATTTTGGCACATCCAGTGGGACCCATCTAGGGTTCCTTGCATTTCATTCATTCCTAGGAAAAAATTATGTGTTTGTTTCCCGTTTGAAAAGCGTACACACTAATTTTCTTCCCTGGTAATCCACCTCTTCTTTCTATTTGCTCTAAAGGAGACTTTTCTTTTGGTGTAATTAAAAAGAACCATTTCTTCATGTTTTATACATTGTAGTGAAAGATCACTCCTCTTCCTCTTCATCTTATTGTTTCATCCAATTTCACATTTTCGATTTGGGTTTAAAAATAAGTGCATTCCATTCTGATTTATTGCATTAGCTCACATTAATCGAGGGAAACCTATACGCTTGAAGTCATGCCCAGCTGATGGTTGACAAACGAATCATAGAAAATCACTTATATCCTTTTCTCTTTCTCTGAGTCTTACCAAACCACAAAAAATTCAAAATAAATACATTCTTAAACAACCTCCTACCTGGAAGAAGTTGTAGGTGATCACACGATCATGACAAAGTGGGCACCTAGCTCACTGCTCTGTCAAGTAATACTTCAGAGTGAAGCCTGCCCCCACCATAACATACCAGAAACCTCACCTTTTAGATATCCTTCTTTGTAGGAATCCATCCTCACCAAAAACTCTGTTTCACAATTCATGTGTCAATCCCTAAATAGCATAAGCTAAACAAACATAATAGAAAGGAAACTCCTAGGATCACATTTTCTTAGTGTTTATTCTTGGCTTGTGTTTTGAGGTGAGAGATCATGTTCGTCACTTTTTTGTTCATCCTTGCACGCTCCTCATCACAGCTGGTGTATTTCGGCTTCACCTGAGTGTGCCTGGGCCATATCATCACCATTCTTAGAATTCTGGGTCTGATTCTACATCATATTTTAATTCACAGCCACTTTCTTTCATCACTGTTTCAATTTCACAGTAACCATCGTCGGTTACCTTTGACCGCCATTAGTTATACCCAACCGACATCGGTTCCAGGTCCTTTTGCTAACCTACTCAAAAGGACATTTTGCTTCACTTTCTTCCACTTTTCATAGTCTCTGTCACTGTAATTATTCCCATTGATGTTTTAAACATCCTCATATTCTTCATACATGTCAGATTTTACCTTCTGCCTCATTGTTTACTCATTGTCATTTTCTACAGTAATCGGCAGCGATTACCCCTGACCGGCATCAATTTTCCCTAACCAGAATCGGTTAGCCGGTTTCACATTTCAGCCACCATTTGGTACTTAATCTACTTTTTATCTCTAGATTCACCTGTTCCTGTTATTCTCTATTTCGTTTAAAGAGAAGCATCCCTACCTGATCAGTACTGGTTCACATGGTGCTAACCCGAAGACAAGCAAGTGCCCTTGTATTTCACGCCAGTTGTCAACCACTCCGACCTAGTCCCTCACCACCTTCTATTTTATCACCAGCCATGGATCCCATCTAGCCTATTACTATCACTACCAGAGATGAGGAGTTTGCACGAATCCTTGACTAGAACCCTACCGCCTTGTAGTTTTACCTTTCCCACTCGTCCACTCGAGACGCCTTGGGTCAGTTGATATATGGCATGCCTGTATCTATCCCCCTGACTCTCGTACCCACTCCCACATCAGCCCCATCTGGTTCCGTGCTGCCCGCATCCACCTTACCCCCAGTCGTTTCGTAGTTAGGTCATATACCTGCTATGACTGCTGCATTTGCTACCTCTGTGACACCCATTACATCCACAGTACTCTCGATGACTACCCCAAACACAACCTCATTCGCCCCTAATGTCTCACACATACCTGTAGATACATTACCACATCCAGTGACAGTGACCCCTACCCCATTTCAGAACGTGGTTATTTCCATTCTACAATCATTAGACCCTATTTCCACTAGGGTTACCACAACCCTTCCACCCCCATATACATACTACCAACAACCTCCTGTTTCATCCATTATTCATTCTGGGTACGTACCACATATTTAACTGCCTTCTTCTCCACCACCCTACATGGCATCCCCATACACTGGAGTGCCACCCTTGTTATATGCCCAAAACCAACCTTCTCATGCTACAAGAGGCATCCAATCATCACAACCCACCAACGACCTAATTAAATTGTTGTTAGAAAAGTTGTAGACATTGGAGGCATCATTTTCCGGCTCCCACAACACTCTCACCTATGAAAATATTTACAACGAGCCTATTCACCCATCCATTCCTATCCATTCATACCCTGTGCATTGGGAAATGCCTAAATTCAATCATTTCAATAACAAAGAAGTCCCACAACAACATTTTCTGTCGTTCAAACACGGGTGCTATCTGATCGCTCATGATGATGCCTTGCTTTTGAAAACATTTCCCATGTCCCTCACTAGACCTGCATTAGATTGGTATAGTGGGTTACCTAAACACTCTATATTCTCATTCAATCAGGTAGCCTAAGCCTTCTTGGATCATTTCTCTATCAATATTGTCAAGAAGTTTACCATGACCGATCTATATTCCACACATCAGTATGAGGACAAATATATCACAGATTTTATCACTCACTAGCGTAGCATGATCAATAAACTTACTTTCCAACTCCCACAAACTGAACTCATCGAGCTCTTCACATGGGCTTGCGCTAGACATATCTCCCTGACCTTACAGGTCCAAACTTTCCAAACATTCGATGAGGCATTCACTATGGCACGAAAGTTAGAGATTTGGGCCATCAAAGAGAAGAAAATCCAATTACACAATAATAATTTGACATTCAAGTCGAATGATACCTCTTCTTCTTCCAAACCACAAACCAATTATTCAAAAGCTAAGGGCACCACTAACCCAGTGGTACTAAAGGCCAGCCCAGCTCATCCATCAAATCAGGCTAAACCCTCATATAATCTCTCACCTGTTCAAACTTTCCAATTCAAACGAGAGCAACAAAAATATACCCCAATTGGGGAACCTTACTCTTTTGTCTTAGAAAAGCTTATCAAAGCTGGAGCCATCACCCTTCCACCTATAAACCCACACACTGGTTTTGACCCTGCTCACCCCATGCTTGCATGGTATAAAGAACATGATTTCTGTAACTATCATCGAGTAAAGGGTCATAGTGACGACAACTGCATCACTTTCAAAAATATTGTCCAAGAAATTCTCGAGAAAGGTGAGTTAACTATAGATAATCCCAACGCCACCCCCAACCAAAATCTACAAATCTTCAAAAAACCATTTCCCAACCATGCCCCTTCATCCAATCAAACTAGTGAGACGTCAACTCATGATACCTATACCCACGAGGTTCATACTATCTTTCATGAGGTACCTGTCACCTCCCAATTACCCCATATTCCTTCCATAGAGGAGATCCTAGCCCGAAATCCTCCTTCCGCATTGGAACCAACCTCCCCAGTTCCTTCACCAACATAGAAACACCTTTCATCTCCTTCATCACCAACGGAGGGGTCTTCTACTAACATTGAGCCCATATCACCCCTAACTTCACCACTTAGAGAACCTTTACCTACAAGACCTCCTCCACCCATAGAGGAGCACCCATTACCTCCTCCACCCACAGAGGAGCGCCCATTTGTTCCTCCACTTATAGAGAATCTCCCATCATCTCCTCCAACTTATCATAGACCCAGTTGGCATATCTTTGCCTCTTGGCGAGCATTCTCCATCAGCTACCCAAAATTCCGCAGACCTACTTTCGGCTCTCTTATCCATAGAAGCTGAAGTTAGCCAATTCCCTGTCTCTAAGACACATTTTACGGGAATTTCCATTAGGTCCTCACCAACTCCACCCACAGACGTGCCATTCTCACGTTTGTCCGATCACTTAGATTATTTGGATAGGGCTTTACTATGGGGGTGCCTCTTACTCCCCAACACAGATGTAGAAATCCCTCACTGATACCTCCACTATCTACCCAAACACATTTCAACCAATCAAACCAAATACAACCACCTCTGTCGCAACACCTTGCACGATACCTGTTAGCACTCAAACCATACCCTTACCCCTAACCCAACCTACATCTAAACCCAAACCCACACCTACGACATTTTCCTTAACTAAATCTATTACCAATTTAAGGGTCACCCTGACCACTAGCCTTACTCATCCACCTATTAAACTAGATTTAGCTATATCCTCCAACGTCAATACCACACCTACTCCAAAATCCAAACCAAAGAAACAAACTCATCAACCTCATACCTCGACTACACCAATCACACCCGCACTTGTCCCATCTATCTTAAGACCTTAGCTGCCCAACATGGTCAAGCAACCTTCACCCATCTATAAACCAATAACACAACAACCCATTCCTTGCTCACAAACCTCTAACCTACCCAGGCACACAACATGACTTACACCCGCACCTAGAGTCTTTCTACCACCAATACCTCCAATACCTTTAGCTATTGCTTCACTACCCACCACACTTCAGTCATGTCCCTCACACCCCAAGCATGACCCGCATCATCTACCTTCACATCACCCCCATTATCCCCGTGGGTAACTCGCCCTCTTCCTCCATTTGATTTTCCTTCTATACCTCGTACACCCACATCACCTTTACCCCAAAGGGTGCAACCCAAAAATAAAACCCCACTACCCCACAATAAGGTAGTCAAAAAAACTACACACCCTTCTACCCATCCATCTACTGTATCCCTACCCAAGCAAACACAACCCATACCTAAAACCACACCGGAACCTAAAACTGTAACTCAACTTGTTCCTACTCTTCCAAAAATAGTTCCTCGACAATCAACCACACCTATACACAAACCCATGTTCACTTCCCATTGTGATCCACTAACAGGGTCCTATGCCAAAATTTTAACCAACCTCCTTGAGACTTCTATTATCAAATTACTGCCACTCCGACCTTACGACCCCTTCAAACCAAAGCCAAAAGGGTTTGGTGATACTAAAATTTACACGTGCCATCGTGTGCCAGGGCATAATGTGGAGAACTACAAGGCCTTGAAAACCATCCTTATCTAATTGTGTCCACTAGAAACCAACTTTGATGATGACAACCTTCTTGACAAGGATCCTTCATCACCGACACCCATTCCCACACTTCCCACACTTCCCACTCAAAAACCACAACCTCCACCCTCACAGGCCCTAGAGCCACTCCCAAAATTTGAAATTAACATGGTTTGCATTAGAGAACTTGCCACGCCACCACCCTAATGTTGTTGTGCCCAACTCACCTCATAACGATTTTCTCCTCCATTCTTCCCAATGCCATCAATGGATTATAACTACTACCGAATACTACACAAAATGGGTGGAAGCCATACCACTCATCTCCATGAAAGTTAAGAAAATATGTGAGTTCATTAACCATCACATCATTTACCACTTTGGTGTCCCTCATTGCCTCATCACTGATAATGGAAAACAATTCAAAAATAAAACATTGCAACAAATTTGCGATGCCTTCGACATTCAGCTTAGTTTCTCATCACCTTATTATCTACAAACCAACGGCCAAACCAAATCCACTAACAAAACCCTCAACAAAATTCTCATGAAAGTAGTTGATGATACTGGGAAGGATTGACATACACACATTCCTTTTTCCCTGTGGGCATACCGCACTAGTATTCGCACTTCCATTGCGGCCACACCATTTTCTCTAGTTTATGGTACAGAGACTGCTCTGCCTCTCAAAGTCTAGATCCCCTCACTCCACATTTCTCTCCATGACATGCTTACTAATGATGACTTTCATCAGGACCGCTTAGCACAACTAGAGTTATTAGACGAATGTCATCTTAACGCTCTGGATCACCTTCAAGTTTACCAACAATGTATCAAATGTGCTTATGACAAACGTGTTCATGAATGGACCTTCCAAGTCAGTGACCTTATCTTGAAAGAAAATCAACATGTAACTAAAGCAAAAAAAATTAAACGGGGCGAATTTTGTCCTAATTGGCTTGGACCATACATCGTAACTCATACCTATAGATCAGGTGCCTATCATTTATCCTCACTTGATGGTAAACCCGAACATGAGTCCATTAACACATTACATCTTCGACCATTCTATTATTGACTTGTCATCCTAAATCACCCTTTGTCTCTTTACAGGATCATCCCTTGAGCGCTATCCTCTCCATACACCTCCCTAACGATTAAACAATAATCATGTGAGTACCTATCACTTGTTATTTCTTCTTAAATATGTGTACCATAACGCTGCACATAGCATGATTCTCATGGATACTTTTTGTTCATCTTTAGATGAGATCCCATGGTCGTTCCACCTTGCCTTTTGAATAAGAGTCCTATCCTCCACATTGATCTTGTCCATGATTTCAAAGACCTCACATGGAACCAAAATCCTTGAGTCAAACTTCTAATAAAATATGACTCCCTCAAAAGGACATCTTCCTCTCGAAAAAATTTCTGCTATAAATAGACTACTCCCTCGAAGGACAGCTATGTGAGGCTTTTCAAAAAAAATGAGAGAAACTGAAGCTTCCCACATCGATCAACTTCACGAAGACCTCAAGGAGTACCATATTATTTATCCCATATAGACTTCCCACATTGATTAGTCTATCCAAACAAAAAACTTTTTAGTCATGGACTTACCCATTGTGACCTAGGACCCCTTGCCAAAAAGCTCTATCACTCAAAATATATAAAATTAACTACCTTTCACCCTCCTTAAAACTTCCACTCTCATTGTCTTAATTACCTCAAAGGACATATTGGAATTTAGACATTTGGTGATCCTGTGACTACCTTCATCATAGAATAGTTAATCGTGCAATGCCTTTCGGGTCTTATGTTCATCACCCCCTCCAAGGTATGATCTACTCGGTATGATCCTACCCAATCAGGTGGCTTTATTACCCCCCTCTTATCTTTTAGCCATCTTTCTTTATGTTTTGATTACCTTATATAGGACTTGGTCCTCGATGTTTACCTTTGAGGTAATCCTCCCCTTTCGCCATAATCGCCTTCATCTGCATCATTTTACCTATAATCTACCTACACCTATTAAACCAAAACCCACAACATGCCCAAAAACCTACCAACTCATTTTCATATTCTTCCCTAGCTCATAGGAGAACTACATCGGCCTGAGGTCCCTTTTCCTCGAGACTATGTAGGCAACACTCCAAGGGCATGGGACATTTGGAGGTTAGCTCGGAAATTCTCTACCCTAAAACAATTCATCAACCATTCCTAACTCACCATTTACATCACATTTCACTTAGTTCCCCTTTTATAAAAAAATTAGAAATTAAGCCACATACATAACAAGTTGCTTACCACAACATACATTTATTACACCTACCATCCCTCTATCATCACTATGCATAGATTATACAACATTTCACATATGACCCATAGTATCATTCATTACAAAAATCATGAATCATAACTACACCAACCTGACTCAACCATGCCTATAACCTGATTCAACCATGCCTAACCACACTTGACTCAATCCATGCCTAACCAAACCTGACTCGATCCATGCCTATAACTTGTCTCAATCCATGCCTAAACCAACCTAACTCCATCATGCCTAACTCACCTAATTTCAATCTACAACATATTAACAAATCCATAGCTCATCTAACACAAACCATAAACCAATGTTTCATACACACATCAACAAATCACGAAATATCATGAATCTCATCATACAAATCAATAAATGTGTATCTCAATATACATGTCTATCTCATCCTGTCCATCATCTCAAAAATGTCAGCACGTAAGACGATATATATATATAGTACAAAATGTCATCGGCATGCAGGCTAGTCTCATATATACAAAAAGAATGAATGAATCAATACAAAATATCTTCGGCACGTAGGCCGGTATATGCTCAAAATATACAAAAATCACTCATGCATCCTCACTATCTTCGGCATGCAAGCCGGTATGTGATAAAAAATACAGCTAAATTTGGCACACATGCTGACATATATATCATAAAATCACCGGTATACATCAAAATCAGGTGACCGCATATCAGACATCTCGCCGAATGTCCTCCATCTCTGTGTCACCTATACCCTTGGCCTCTTGTGTCCCTACAGGAACCTCACCTAGCATTGGTCACCATGCGATGGTGGCCTCTCCCTGATCGGGCCTTTGAGATTGCTGACCTCCTGTGCTCTCCACACAATGCATGTAAGATTACATCCTCTCAATGGATTCCTACTGTGCTCTATACTCTCTGTAGGATAGATCCCAGTCATCATTAGCTGGTCCTGATAGTATCGTGCCTCACCTAGGGCATCCCGTAACCTAGATAAAGGCATGGTCTATGGTGGTCCCATAGGTCTCAACCCCTGTACTTTCCCTACCGGAACCTACCCTGTAGCGACCTACCCTACGCCAGCCTGTGCACTGGGACCAGCTCCCTATGCCTATGGTGGTGCCCCCTGCCCCTATGCCTATATCTATGCTTGTAAGCTCCAATCTATGCCAAAGCTGTGGCCAACTCACCCTGTAAACCTGCCACGTGAGCCAGTAAGACTGTCACCTAACCATCTCTATCTCCATCTCCATCTCCATCTCCTCCATCCCCTCCCTCCGCCATCTGGTCCTGCAGACTGGCCACATGTACTTGTAACTCTGCTATCTCTACCTCTGACCCCTCGCGTTGTGTCTGCAGTATACCTATATGGGTAATCAGTGACGCTACCTACCCCTGTAGGGCATCTCTCTACACAGTAATGGTAGCTAAGTCTGACTACCCCGGTCTAGGTGGTATGGCTCGTAACTGAGCCACCCACCACTACTTATACCTATCTGTACTTCCGGCGTCATCTATCCACTGATCCACTGAATCCTCCTCCTCCCTTGTAGGAATTGTAGGATGTGGTAGAGGTAGAGGCCTCTCCACATCATCTCTCCAATACTGTGGGAAGGATGGAGGAATATCCTGTACAAGCCCGAACTTATGTCAAACCCTGTCTACTAGGATCATCTCATCCTCCCTGACACGGTGACCCTGTATCCACCTCTCTAGCTAGAGCTCAGCTAGCTCCTCATGCATGTGCCTATATGAGGGGAATCCCACATATGTCCTCCAGATAATGTCCACTCTGGACAACCTCTCCAATAACTACCAAAAATGGTCCACATCATAGGTAGGCCTATCCGATCTCTACTCTCCTATAACTGAC
Organism: Taxus chinensis; assembly: GCA_019776745.2. Taxonomy (NCBI): domain Eukaryota; kingdom Viridiplantae; phylum Streptophyta; class Pinopsida; order Cupressales; family Taxaceae; genus Taxus; species Taxus chinensis. The sequence continues at coordinate 283,742,980 of CM034150.1, read as the reverse complement.
ACCCATCTCCTATATTCCACCCACACTGATCACGATGGGAATTCATCTGCTTGGGGCATCCCTATAGGTCAAACACATACTATGTGCTCATAGGCCCAGTAGTGTAGTATAAATGTACAACATAGGCTAAACCTGCGCAACCACCCATATGCCCACAGCTCTCGGTATAACTACACCAAGAATGCTGGTGCCCTGGAAAACTGGGTCTCCTCTACCATCATATCATGGAGCACCCCCATCAGTGATTGGAGAAAGCGTCCACCCTTTGCATCTGGCAGTGCATAACAGCACACTGCCTCCATCAATAGAACCACTAGCCTCGTCTCATCTAGATGGGCTAGGTACATCTCACCATAGCTCAAACTGGCGCTATGAAATATCAGATCTGCCACCCCCTCACCAATAATTTTCTTGATCAGCTCCTCTAAGGCCTTAGAGGAGATAAAGTAAACCTTGGCACCCAATATAGGTAGCCGCAAAATCTGGAACACGTCCTCCAGGGTGATAGTCATCTCACCCATCGGCGGGTGGAACGTGTTTGTCACGGAGTCCCATCTATCGATGAGCATGATCATCAAGCTGGGTTATCGAACAACATATCGGTAGTGCCGAATCCCACTCAAGCCCACTGCCTCCACGTGATGCATCTCCAAAGGAGTTGCTAAGTTGTGTAGCGTCACCAATAGAGGTGGAACCCTATCCTGCATGTGTAACTACGCTCTCCCCTTCATCCAATCCAATCATGGCATTAATCCCTATTTACCATGACCATATTCACTAATTATCATTACCCTCCACCCTATTTTTACCCTACCCATCTCAACTACCTAACCTACATCACTTTTGCACCCTTGTGCCTAAAATCCTGACTGGTACCAGTTTATTCTAACCGACTTCAGTCACCTTTACACCGGCATCGGTCACCTATTTGGTGACTGCTATTGGTTCATATTTACCAACCATAGTTACCAATGAACCAGCATCAGTCACCTGTTTGGTGACCGATCCCAGTTCTACCCAACCGACACTGGCCAAGCTTGACCGACACCGGTCACTGTCACAGAAAATTCCTCGACTTCCTAAACCCCCCTTTTTTTAAAACTCTCCCACCTGCCCCTTTTACCCCACTCATAATGACCTACACTACCCTAATACCCCTACCCATCCCACTTATACATTTTACTACCCTCCCCCCTCTTTTTTTCCCACTATTCCCCCCATACCCACATTTTACTTTTAACCACCCATAACCAACGAAAACCCAGAAAACCCTACAAATACAACATACCAAAACCTCTAATTTATCTAATCACCAATCTAGAGTTAGGCACTTACCTCATTGCGCTGCCGCCGTCTCGGTGGCACGTCTAGCCGCTGTGCCAGTGGTCCACCTGATCCCTCTCTAGCCTCTGCCATCACCGAATAACTACTCACAACCTCCGACCAATCAATTCTCTCACCTTGATCCTATGGACCCGTTACTCACCAACCCAACCCTCATCTAATCAGACTGCCAGCTCACTGACCCATTTCCTCCGGACACTATTCTCTCTTTTCTCTCTCTCTTTTTTCATTTCTTCACTTCACAAATAACAAATGACAAATAAAAACGTGGCTTTTTTTTTTGATAACCCACCTGACCTAACCGATGTTAGTTACCATTGACTAGCATCGGTCGCATGCCCTACCTAACCGTCACTGGTTTTCCTATACCAACATCGATTATCCATGACACTATCGGTCACCCTCACCTACACATTTCCATTACTTTTCCATTTTACCCCACCCTTTACATTGCTCCTTTACCCCATCGAAACTTTACCCAACCTATTTGCCGTACCTTTCCAGACCTCCTCACCTGCCTACCCTTGTCCTCCTTTAGGAAATTCTTATTCTTTTACCCCTACCTTGGCCTTACCTATGTCATGACCTAGATATTTGGACCTGGACCATCGCTAGTGACCTTTGACCTCATGTGTTTGCTATACCTTATGGCACTATTACCTATGTTGATTGACTTAATGACCTTACCTAGCCTATTGTCGTGATCATTTACCCTGACCCTACCTTTGGTGTACCAGAACATACCTAAATGTTCCTAAACCTAACCTACGTTATGTTTCTTGACCATATCCTATACCCTAGATACCGGATTCACTTCAACCTTGTCTGAATACACTTGTCAACCTTAGACGATGTAGAGTTTTCCTGCTCTTCAACTTGGTAGCGTGCTGTAGTTTATAAGTGTGCGTGCGTTTTATTGTTGCTACCTTTGACCTTGAACCATTACCTAGATTGCTCGAGTACACCTTTTATCTTTTTTTTTCCCCCGTGCCCACCTGCCTTTTCTTCACATTTTCCTTTTATCAACCCACTCACTACTTCAGCCTGATGCCTCGTCAGTTCCTAGCTTGAGGGGGATCACCTTCACCCACAAATGGGGTAACCACATCTCATTTTTGTTAGCGTTGCTTACCAATACAAGCTACACAACAAAAAGGAGAAAAATGTAGACACTAAAATTAGGTCACACTCCCCTTTCTTAACTCGACCAATAGGCATCCTTTATTACATTTACCTAGCCATGACCCCCTTCACCCCATTAATATTAATTTAATTACTCTAATTAAATTAATTTATTATCCTCACTATATTTATTATTTAAATAATATCCACACATATAGTTCACCTAGACACCTCACCAAGCCAACTCAACCTAAGACCTATTCTAAGCAAGTTGTTATAACTAACTAAGACTTACCCAAACCCTAAAAATCAATGCCTACATTCCCTCTAACCACATTCCCACATGCTCACAAGAAGCTCTCACCCTAATCTGTGGGATAACGATATGAGATTCAAGGAAATAAAGAGGATCTCCCTAGTTTAGTAAACCTAGGAAATCCCACCTTGACCAATGTTGGTTACCCCTAACTGTCACCGGTTAAGCCGGACCACCCCCGGTTGCCCTTTTAACCCCTAAACTAACTTATTTTCAATGTTGGAAAACATTGGGAGAAAGGTTGACGAGTAAGAACACATCTTAGAGAGATAACGCATCTTCAGAGAGAAAATTCCAGTGAAAACCTACATGCAAGGAGATTAAGCATCTTCCCCTACACAGCCATCCCAACCATGATTTGATCTATCCAAGCAAAGAAAAGTGTACATGCAGCCCATGCAGAAGCTTTTCTTCAGTGGGTGATCACTTGCAACCTTCAAACCCATCATCGATACCTCCCTCCCTCACACACAGGCATTCAGGACTAGAATCCAAGTAAGTATAACATCATACTTTCTTGGTTTATTTCATTTTATCATCTATTGTTTACTTTTCCCCCTATTGACCTTCTCCAACATTTTCACCTCCATATACCCATTAAAACCTTGCCAAAGCCTACTCCAGTCACCCAATACCTCATCTTGACCCACCAAAGTCCTTTGTGCAATCACAAAGGAGACCAAAGCTTGTTATGTGATATTTCCAGATCTCACAGTAACCGGCACAGGTTACACCTAACTGCCGTCGGTCACCCCAGACTGACACTGGTCTTTGTATTTGACCACATAGCCTAGAATATATACCTACCCACCAAATTTAATCTTACCCTCATTCCCCTGCGATCTATCTGTGACCTCTGTCCAACCTGTAAAACCCAAAACCAATCATTTAACCTTTGGATTCTATTCTAGCTTAGCCTATTAGATTAGATCTATTTCTTATTATGTTTTTAAGTGAGATAGCTAAATCATTTCAAACTACAATAGGATTTACTTTGTTTACAACATTAAATTGTTTAAAACAATGGACTGATATCCATCTAGGAAGTATCACACTTCCTGGATCTAGCATATGCTATGCAGTTCACTGCCTATATTGTTTAATTCCTTCTGGTGGTCTTGTTGTCATTACAGGGAGTTCCTCTTAGCAAAAAGGAAGCTCTCACGATCAGTTGTGGATCTAGAAGTCATATTCCTGCAACAACCCGTCAACCAAAATTTGAACAGGTATTCCTCCTACACCTGCTACCCTATCTGTTTCGTCAACGCTTCAAAGAAAAAATCTAAGAAACAAGTGAAACATTTTGGCACACCTGATGGGACCCATATGGGATTCCTTGCATTTCATTCATTCCTAGGAAAAAATTATGTGTTTGTTTCCCTTTTGAAAAGCATACACACTAATTTTCTTCCTTGGTAATCCACCTCTTCTTTCTATTTGCTCCAAAGGAAACTTTTCTTTTGGTTTAATTAAAAAGAACCATTTCTTCATGTTTTTTGCATTGTAGTGAAAGAGCATACCTCTTCCTCTTCATCTTATTGTGTCATCCAATTTCACATTTTTGATTTGGGTTTAAAATTAAGTGCATTTCATTCTGATTTATTGCATTAGCTCTAATTAATTGAGGGCAACCTATACGCTTGAAGTCATGCCCAGCTGATGGTTGACAAACGAATCATAGAAAAGCACTTCTATCCTTTTCTCTTTCTCTGATTCTTACCAAGCCACACAAAATTTAAAATACATACATTCTTAAACAATATCCTACCTGGAAGAATCTATAGGTGATCACACGATCATGACACAGTGGGCACCCAGCTCGTTGCTTTGTCAAGTCATACTTCAGAGCGAAGCCCGTACCCACCATAACATACCTAAAACATCACCTTTTAGATATTCTTCTTTATAAGAAGCCATCCTCACCAAAAAATCTATTTCACAATTCATGTATCAGTCCCTAAATAGCATAAGCTAAACAAACATAATAGAAAGGGCACTCCTAGGATCACACTTTCTCAGTGTTTCTACTTGGCTTGCATTTTGAGGTGAGAGATCATGTTCATCACTTTTTTGTTCATCCTTGCATGCTCCTCATCACAGCTGTGTATTACGGCTTCACCTGAGTGTGCTTGGGCCATATCATCATCATTCTCAGAATTATGGGTCTAATTCTACATCAAATTTTAATTCATAACCAATTTCTTTCATCACTGTTTCAATTTCACAGTAACCGTTATCGGTTACCTTTGACCACCATCAGTTATACCCAACCGACGTCGGTTCCAAGTCCTTTTGCTAACCTACTCAAAAGGACATTTTGCTTCACTTTCTTCTGCTTTTCACAGTCTCTGTCACTGTCATTATTCCCATTGATGTTTTAAACATCCTCATATTTTTCATACTTGTCAAATTTTACCTTTTACCTCATTTACTCACTGTCATTTTCTATAGTAACCAACAATGGTTACCCCTGACTGGTGTCATTTTGCCCTAACTGGCATCGGTTATCCTATTTCACATTTCTGCCACCATTGGGTACTTAATCTACTTTTTGTCACCAGATTCACATATTCCTATTGTTCTCTATGTCGTTTACAGAGAAGCATCCCTATCTGATCAGTACTGGTTCACATGGTGTTGACCCGAAGACAAGTAAGCACCCTCGTATTTCACACCAGTTGTCAACCACTCCCACCTAGTCCTTCACCACCTTCTATTTTATCACCAGCCATGAATCCCATCCAGCCTATTACTATCACTACCGAATATGAGGAGTTCGCATGACTCCTTGACCAGAACCCTACCGCCTTGCAATTTTACCTTTCCCACTCATCCACTCGAGATGCCTCAGTTTAGTTGATATATGGCATGCCCGTATCTATCCCCCCGACTCTCATACCCACTCTCGCATTAGCCCCATCTAGCTCCATGCTACCTGTATTCACCTTGCCCCCAGTCATTTCACAGTTAGGTCCTATACCCGCTATAACTATCGCATCTACTACCTTTGTGACACCCATTACATCCACCGTACCCTCGATGACTACCCCAAACACAACCTCATTTTCCCCTAATGTATCACACATACCTGTAGCTACATTACCACCTCTAGTGATGGTGACCCCTACCCCATTTCAAAATGTGGTTCTTTCCATTCCACAATCATTAGCCTCTATTGCCACTAGGGTTACCACGATCCTTCCACCCCCATATACATACTACCAACAACCTCATGTTTCATCCATTATTCATTCCGAGTACGTACCCCCTATTTCACTGCCTTCTTCTCCACCACCCTACATGACAACCCCATACACTGGAGTGCCACCCCTATTATATTCCCAAAACCAACCATCTCATGCTACGGGAGGCATCCAATCATCACAACCCACCAACAACCTAATCAACTTGATGTTGGAAAATATGCAGACATTGGAGGCATCAGTTTCTGGCTCCCCCAACACTCTCACCTAGGACAAGATTTGTAATGAGCCTATTCACCCATCCATTCCTATCCATTCATACCCTGTTGTAGGCACCCATAATTACGCCCAAGAAATTTAAATACTTAAATTGTATTAATTATTGTCTTTCTCGCAAATCGACGACATAGCGTAAAAAACACTCATTTTCCCTCATATCATCATTAATTAATTACAATAAGCTAATTAATTAAGTTACCTATCCAACAAATACCCTAATTAATGACCTTCTATTAATAAAACACCCCTTCTACCTAGACTAATTAATTATTATTAATTAATTAGCTTTCATTTCCATTTAACCAATAAATCAATATTAATTGATTTAATCCCCTTCTAATAGCCTAAATCATACTAATATTCCTCTAATTATCTTGTATAAGCTTACATCTACCTATTAGTTAATCACCTTTGATTAATTAAAACACCTCCCAACTCCCATGACTTGCTACTTATAAATTAAACTCTTATAAAGTAAGGTTACCTTTTATAAAGCAACCTTATTCATTCCTAATCATGTTTTACCTTTATCCCACATGCAAAGGGATGAAACATTTCCTTTATCTATTGGGCTATATAAGGAGCCCTCCTTCTACCTTTATACCTAAACCTAAAACTTCTTAAGAGAGAAAATGCAAAGCATATAGCAAAGAGACTAAGAGCTTGCCTTTTGTTTTCTTGAGAGGTCACCATTGTTAAGAGCTAAAACTTCTTATTCTTGCATTCTTTAAGGATCAAACAAATTTTTTTTTTGATTTCCATTGGAGTTAAATAGGTCCATTCATTATTGTTGGTAATCTAGGAGAGTAGAGATGTTAAAATAGCATGCATAGTTTTGATCTCATGTTTTCAAATTTATAATGTTAGTTTAGATCTTGCTTAGTTCTCTATCTTGATGGTGTTTATGCTCTGTTTTAGCTAAATTGTAGAACTATTTTAGGTGGTATTTCTTGCTTCATTTGATTGAGCATTAAGAAAATTATACATGAACACATTTAGCACACCCGGTGGGACTTAATCCATTGTCCTTTGCACTTAAATTCAAGTTTTTTTAGTTAAGTTTCATTTTTGGTTACTAACCCTCTTTTACACATGTTGATCTAACTTATTTTACTTAACTTGTTTTGTTGAGTTTGCATGTGTTGAGTCTTCCTTGTAGGTATAAAGGAGGTGAAGTGCTGTCAAAATTGGAATTGATGGGAAAATTTCAAGATTTCTCCATGTTTTCATTTTTAGAGCTTACTTTTTCAACATTCTACATGCTAGTTTTGTCAATTTCTTGAAAATTTTAAATTATTGAGCATGTACATTAGTGTTTGATAGTGATAAGTCTTCTATTTACATATTAATGTGTTGGGTTGCTATCAAAATTAAATCTTGGAGAGAAAATTTCAAAATTTCATCATGTTTTCATTTTTAGAGCTTACTTTTTCAACATTCTACATGCTAGTTTTGTCAATTTCTTGAAAATTTTAAATTCTTGAGCATGTATGTTAGTGTTTGATAGTGCTGAGTTTTCTATTTACATATTAAGCTGGTGTGTTGTTGTCAAAATTAAATGTTGGTGAGAAAATTTCAAGATTTCATCATATTTTCATTTTTAGAGCTTACTTTTTCATCATTCTACATGCTAGTTTTGCCAATTTCTTGAACATCTTAAATTATTGAGCATGTATGTTAATGTTTGATAGCGTTGAGTCTTCTATTGATACATTAATGTGATGGATTGTTTTCAAAATTGAATCTTGGTTGGAAAAATTTGCCTATTTTGCAGATTAAGGGACATTTTTTTTTGACATTTTTTGAGTGCATGTCAAGTGCATACCCGTGAGCATAAGAGCATATGCGTAACCCATCTTCCAAAGGCCCTAACGTTTGTTCCCAAACTCGAAATGACTCCATTTTTTTGTGTTGGAAAGGTATTGAAGTTAAATATGCAATGAAAACATAAATTTGGGATTTATACTTATGGAAATTATAGGTTTTTTTATTAGTTTAAAACTGGTCATTTTCTAACATGTCTAATGTTTTGATGAATGTTGTATTTCCATACTTACTCGATTTAGACCCAAGCATGTGTATGATCTTCTCTTGCACCTTTTGGTGATATTGAGAATCAAAAACAACTTTGATCTCTATCTTGTTAACATTGGGATTAAACTTGGAAATTTGATTATTCATTTTGCTTAAGGGAATGAACCTTTTACAAAACATTTTTCAATGGTCCTTTGATTTGAAGTTTTCCATTTCTATATAGTTGGGATAAAGTTTGTGTATGCTCTTCTCTTACACCTTAGGGTGATCTTGAGAATCAAAAGCAACTTTAGTTTTTATTTTATAACATTTGGTAAATTGGAAACTTCATCGTTCACTTTTGGCTTAAGGGAATGAACATTTGTCAAGCTTTTTGTATGGTTTATTAAATATAAAAAAATTCTTTAATTTTTAGTTGGATTATTTGTTGTGTATGCTCTTCTCTTACATCCTTGGATAATCTTGAGAATCAAAAGCAAATCTTAATCCTCTTTTAAATAATGTGATTTTCTTGGAGAACTACTACGCTTGAGTGCAAGACCTAAAAACACTTGTCAAAGAAAGGAAGAATAAAAAAGAAATAAAAAACTATTAATACAGTTGTTATACAGGTTGCCAAAAGGTGTTCAAGTAAACCACACCTAATTAAACAAGATAAAAATAACAGCATATTCAAAACACTGTATTGTAAGTTTTTGAAAAGGGTACGTCCCTCTCTTCTCAACTGAAACATAACCCCTTTGACATAATGCCTTAAGCTACAATAATGGGGGTGGTTCTAGGAACCCCAAAGTAGTCCATGTAAGAGGGAACCTTGTGGATGAAATGGGAAGTGCTCCGCACTACCTACTTGACTAGTGATTCCTTTGTGAGATAGCGCTACAAGTTGTCCCTACGTGACCCTTTTAAATACACGATGGATGCATTTACTGCCCACTGTGCTTGAAGGGGGAAAAGTCGAGATACTCCCAAGATAGTCAGGAATATTTGGGTAAATCCTCCCTCTCATAGATAATTTTGTAACACCTAGGGTGAGAGAACCACTTAGGAGAATATAATTTGGCCAGGAGCCCACTTTGACCATTCTAAAACAGTGTTGAGTTGTGAACCATATTTTCATCACGAAATGTGTGACGCGTTACTTTCGCTTAATTTTTCACTTGCCTTAAGGTGAGGTGAAACTCTGCCCAAGTGAGGCTAGAATTTTTCATCCCCACTTTGTTTTACTTCCTACACATTCTTTTGACACTTTGTTGATCAAAAGAAGGGTGACTACCTCTGTGTTACCAATCGATTGTTTCTGCCACTTTTTTGTCTGTTTATGCCCATCCATGTTTGCGGCTGGGTAAGTTAAACATCTAAAGTGTGTGGAGATGTATTGATATCATTGGTATCCTTTGTGATCTTGATACCCACATCTGGATCATCATAATAGTTAGGAATGATTCATCATTTTATATCCCTTTGACATGTTACCTCGTTTGTATTGTCTCGACATAATTAAGATACTTATGTCACGTTTCTCATAAACATGATCTAAGTGTCTATGTTATAGCATTACGTTGCCCACGTTTTAACAAATACTTAGTATACTTTGACTTAGTTTGATTTCAAACATTTTCCCAAATCTTGAAGGGTGTCACTTACTTTGTTTGTGTCGTTTCAATACCACTTTGACACTAGTATATCACTTCTCCGCGAAGCTCGATAGACATGTTCAATTGGTGTGGTTATGTAGCTTACATTTGTAAACCTCGCCCTTTAACATTTAGGCATTGTTGGTTTTTAAACTTTTCGTGGTATCCTTTGATTGGGATTCACATCTACCCTTTGTTAATATTTACGCCTTGTTCATTTCGAGCTTGACGTAAATATTGACATTGTGTTGATCATATTTGCATCACATTTTCATATGGTGTATTTCCTTATTGATTGGCTTTGTGTTTCACACTTGCATGATTGTTCCTTGTGATTATTCATTCAAAAAATTTATTTTCTAGGAAATACCTTTCGATCTCATCAAGATTTAATCATCACGATGTCTATTTTCCTTATACCTTCTTTGGAAAATCACACACGCATCTCCATACTTACTTAATGTCTAGCTGGTTGTCCTTATGCTACCCAAATCGACATGTCACGTCCTTCCCTTTAAAGGAGTTCTATCACACTATCTAGATCTAGACATTTGTGCTTAAAACAACACCAAAAATGAATTACTATCATGCGGTTCCCCATACTTACAAAAATATGGAACCTAGGTTTAGCAATTCAAATCAAAAGATTCCCATTACAACTAAACCTTGTTTAGTTCTTCATGCTAGAGAGCCCATACGGGTAACTCGTTCCCCACCTTCATCTCATAGTCGATGGTATGATTTGGACGCTTTTGATCCAAATTATTATTCAAGTTCCCCCCACTCTTCTTTTGATTATAATTCAAACATTTCTTCTTCTTCCAAGGATTCCAATCCAAACATTTCTTCTGATTCTTCTGATGATTTGGATCCAAAATACTATTCAGATTCATTCAATTTGACTCCTAATTCACAGTCCTCCCCTTCTTCACAGTACCTCTATTATCAATCATCTAAACAATGTTCTCCTCCTCTAAAGATTTGTGCCTCCACAAATCATCTTCATCCTTCATCTAATGTGACTCCTACGTCACGGTCCTCCCTCTCTTTGTAGGACCGCTTTTATCAGTTGCCTCAACAAAATCTTGTTCCTTTGAAGATACGCGCGACTCCAAATCCATCCAATCAAAAATCTAATACAATTCTTAAATCACGGTCCTCCCTTTCTTTGCAGGACCCTTGTTATTATTCATCCAATGCAATTCTTGAATCATGTTCCTCCCCTTCTTCACATGACCTTCTTCATCAATCACCCCCAATAAGTCTTCCTCCTTTAAAGATTCATGTGACTCAAATTCCTTCGAGACAAACATCTGAATCCACCCATCCGTCGCAATCTATAGACTTTGGAATTAATCCTACTATTTTACATACGACATACCATTATATAGGTAGGTCCACACCACCTTCTTCTACTCCTAAGACATATAGCTACACATCTTCTTCGTCCCCCACAACATCTTCTTCTATCAATCATCATCAATCATCTTCTAATTCTCCCACACCAATTGGATCGATTTCTTCGAATCAACCCCTGGTGGTTGATCAAAAACTCATACCGATTGATTTCTTTCAGAATGAAGAAACATTCAAGGCATTTATAGTGGCATATGAAGATATTCCTTTAGCATATTATGATAAAGGATTCTCTTTAGAATTTGATGCGTCTGCATATTGTGAGGGAAATGTTAATTCCTTTTATCAAGAAATAGAAGAAGAGCCTCAAATCACCCAACTTGATCCTCCTCTTATTATTTCATCTTCACATTCTTCATTATGTGATGAAACTCCTTGGTCTTGCATTGATCCATGGCCTATCTTCTCATCACCCAATAATGCTTTTTCTATCATAATTCCTCGATCATAATCTCTTATGGGGTCAATGCCAAGTAGCCCTCCATCTTCATCTAGGTGTGGGTCACCTTCTAGTAGCCCTTCCTCTACTAGTTGTGGGACATTTTTGAGTAGTCTACTATCTTCTATTCTTAGGGCACGTCCAACTAGCCACTTGTCTTCTAGGTATGGATCACCCCCAGGTATTCCATCATCTTATATTGTTGGGCCATATCCTAGTATTCCATCATCTTACATCTATGGGTCACGTCCTAGTATCCCTTCATCTTCTATTCTTGGGGCACGTCCAACTATCTCCTTGTCTTCTAAGTATGGATCACCCCCGGGTAGACCATCATATTCTATTCTTGGTCCATATCCTAGTAGACCATCATCTTACATTTATGGGTCACATTCTAATAGCCCTTCTTCATCTATTCTTGGGCCACATCCTGGTATCCCTTCATCTTCTATCTATGGCTCACCTCCTAGTAGCCCATCTTCTTTAATCCTTGGACTGTATCCTTTTCATCAATCACATCATCATTCTACTAATGACTGGGGCAAGCCCACCATCATTTCTCTCGTTCCTATCATGAATCATAAATGTTCACTTTCTTCTCCTTCTCGAGGTCAGAAAAGTCACAAGACAGCTTATAGGAAACCCAAGCAGGTTCATTATCAAGCTCAGGTCAAAACTTCCAAGAGCTCAAAATCCCCCAACTTGAACAATCTCAAATTTGTAAATTAAGCGCAATTCAAGAACACACATCAACGTAACCATCAAGTATGGCACAAAGTGCATAAACCTCTAGATAGGGAACTTAAGCTGCCACATACAAAATCTATGTTTCAGAATAAATTGCAGTCCTTTGTTGAGTGTGAACTCACCAGGATCATTGAGATCGGGGAAAACATGACTCTTGATAAACAAACACACTTAGTCTCCCTTATCAAGGAATTCGCAAACATCGTTGTTGGATCCTATCACACAAAGTGACTTTCTTAGTCCCCATGGTCCAAAAAAACTGTCAAAAATCTAAAAAAAAAAATTCAAAAATACAAAAAAACATTGGGAAAACACAACAAAAATCAAAGGTACAAGGATCAAACATTGAAATCAGGTGTTGCGTATACATGGATATTTATTTCTTCCCTTCCTTGCCATTCTTATACAAGTCTTCCTACCATTTTCATCCCTTCGATGATATTTTGGTTAGCTTATTCGCATGCATTTTGTGACATTTATCTCTATGGTATCTGTTTGACCTTGGTTTTTATCATCTTAGTAAATTAAAGAACAACTGACCTCTTAGAGATCTTATCACATTCAACATCTAATAAACTTGTTGCAAAGAACTTTTGGACATATTTGTTGACACTAGCCAATGTTGTCATCGTAAGCACTTCTACCTCCTTCCATCAAGCCATTAGTGGTTCTTAACCCCTCGGCAAATAAGAGAGTTGAGATAAGTTATCAGAAAGTAAAAGACTCAAAATCAATCAAAACTCAAAAGGTAAAAGCTATAAAGTAACAACAAATTGATATATTACTTTCTCTTGGGGTATTTCCAATAATATCTATCAGGCTATGGACGCCTAACTGGCAGTAGAGCAATGTTGTGATTAGAATCAAATACATCTCCATCGGGGCTATGGACGTTTGGCTAGCAACAGAGTAATGTACGGCTATCCTTTCACCATCCATTCACAAAATCACCTTTCACAATAAATCATTCCTACACATTGACTAGGGTCTCTTCACTTGTTGTCTATTAAGTCTTCACTTCAAGAGGTAATAAAATCCACGTGCACACACTGGATCTCTATGAGTAAACATGATTAGTATGTTACCAAGTGTCTTTTTTGGACCTTTTTCAGACTCTTACTCTAGTCCATATCTCATCTCACGATTTGTGCCTTTGGCTAATCACTTCTTCATCGTGAGGCTTCTAAGCTACATTCATATCATTCACATCGTTCTTCTACTTCATTCAGAACATCCATATGTATAAGATTACTTTTTTTTCATGTTTTTGGTCACCTTTGTCCCCTTAAAAAAAAACAATCTTCTCCTTCCTTTATATCATGTGCTTTTAGGCCAACTTACACTGGGGGAATCCTTGCTTCTTCCAAGCACTTCATTGGTTTACGTTCACCATCATGTTGAACCTATCCATAATGGCCTTAGGTCCCTCTTCTACATGTGAAGAGTTTTCCTTTGAATATTCCCACCTAATCACTAGGGCATTTTTTCATCTTTACCTTTATGGTATGAACATGGCCTTATGCCCTTGTACATCCCATCTATCGTTAGGGGCATCCACGCTTACTTATCTTCCTGTACATAGTTTCATAAAACTTTCAAAATCAACCAAAACATTCAAATATGTTAGAAAAATAATCAAATACATTCAAATATGTTTAAGAAAACTTCTAAAAATTGAAAATCATCCTACAAAACATTGCTCTTTGGTTCTCACCTTTTCATATGTGTAACTTATGGATCATCTTGATCTACCTCCATCAACAAAAGCTAGGCTGCTTACTTTGTCCGTACTCTGGAGCACAACGAGTTGCATGGTACTGTTTTGTAGTGCACATTGCTTTTCCATTGGACCCAAGTGTCCTCCATTATTTCCCTCACATGTATCCTTGCTTGGGCCACCATCATCAACCCTTGTCCTTAATTTACATAGGTCAAAACTAAAGCTCGATAATAAAAAAATTATATTATGTTTCTCTGTTAGTTTAGCTTGTTTACTTTCTCATATTGCATTACATTTTTTATGTTTCATGGAGTTAGGAATTTTTCACTTTCTCGTATTGCATTGCATTTTTTATGTTGCATGGAGTTGGTATTTTCAGCAATGGACAATCGTTCGTAGTATGGCTTTTCATGTCATTCTACCTTTGTCGTATGCTTATATTTTTCATAAGGACTGATGGCGTAGCTCTTATGGTAATATGATGACACTGAAATTGTTCCAATACATAGTGGCTAGAGGCTAATCTCTTCTCTCCCCTCCTCCATATTCCTTCTGCATTGCTTTCCTCTCACCCCTATTCTTCCATCTTATCGGGGCATCTTGCCTCTTCCCATACTTCTATCTATCTCTCACCTTTTTCAATCATCGATCATCTTCTTTCGTCACCCCATCGACACTTGAGGGGGCGTCTCTCACTTCTATTAATTTTTCTTCTACCTCTTCAAAATTCCACCCATCTACTATCTTTGAAGTGGCATCACTTATGCCACCCCAAAGAGGGGAAAATGTAGACACCCATAATTACGCCCAAGCAATTTAAATACTTAAATTACGTTAATTATCGTCTTTCTCACAAATCAACAACATATCGTCAAAAACACTAATTTTCCCTTATATCATCATTAATTAATTACACTAAGCTAATTAATTAAGTTACCTATCCAACAAATACCCTAATTAACGATCTTCCATTAATAAATCGCCCCTTCTACCTACACTAATTAATTATTATTAATTAATTAGCTTTCCCTTCCATTTAACCAATAAATCAATATTTAATTGATTTAATCCCCTTCTAATAGCCTAAATCGTACTAATACTCCTCTAATTATCTTCTATAAGCTTACATCTACCTATTAGTTAATCACCTTTGATTAATTAAAACACCCCCCAACTCCCATGACTTGCTAAGCATAAACTAAACCCTTCTAAAGTAAGGTTACATTTAATAAAGCAACCTTATCCATTCCTAATCATGTTTTACCTTTATCCCACATGCAAAGGGATGAAGTGTTTCCTTTATCCATTGGGCTATATAAGGAGCCCTCCTTCTACCTTTATACCTACACCTAAAACTTCTTAAGAGAGAAAATGCAAAGCATATAGCAAAGAGACTAAGAGCTTGCCTTTTGTTTTCTTGAGAGGTCACCATTGTTAAGAGCTAAAGCTTCCTATTCTTGCATTATTTAAAGATCAAACAAAGCAATTTTTCAATGCCATTGGAGCTAAATAGGTCCATTCATTCTTGTTGGTAATTTAGGAGAGTAGAGATGTTAAAATAGCATGCATAGTTTTGATCTCATGTTTTCAAAGTTATAATGTTAGTTTAGATCTTTCTTAGTTCTCTATCTTGATGGTGTTTATGCTTTGTTTTATCTAAATTGTAGAACTATTTTAGGTGGTAGTTATTACTTCATTTAATTTAGCATTAAGCAAAGTATACATGCACACACCTGTGCATTGAGAAATGCCTAAATTCAATCATTTCAATAACAAAGAAGACCCACAACAACATTTGTGGTCATTCAAACACGGGTGTTATCTGATCACTCATGATGATGCCTTGCTTTTGAGAACATTTCCCATGTCCCTCACTAGACCTGCATTAGATTGGTATAGTGGGTTACCTAAACACTCTATATTCTCATTCAATCAGGTAGCCTAAGCCTTCTTGGATCATTTCTCTATCAATATTGTCAAGAAGTTTACCATGACCGATCTATATTCCACACATCAGTATGAGGACAAATATATCACAGATTTTATCACTCACTAGCGTAACATGATCAATAAACTTACCTTCCAACTCCCACAAACTGAACTCATCGAGCTCTTCACATGGGCTTGCGCTAGACATATCTCCCTGACCTTACAGGTCCAAACTTTCCAAACATTCGATGAGGCATTCACTATGGCACGAAAGTTAGAGATTTGGGCCATCAAAGAGAAGAAAATCCAATTACACAATAATAATTTGACATTCAAGTCGAATGATACCTCTTCTTCTTCCAAACCACAAACCAATTATTCAAAAGCTAAGGGCACCGCTAACCCAATGGTACTAAAGGCTAGCCCAGCTCATCCATCAAATAAGGTTAAACCCTCATATAATCTCTCACCTGTTCAAACTTTCCAATTCAAATGAGAGCAACAAAAATATACCCCAATTGAGGAACCTTACTCTTATGTCTTAGAAAAGCTTATCAAAGATGGAGCCATCACCCTTCCACCTATAAAACCACAAACTGGTTTTAACCCTACTCACCCCATGTATGCATGGTATAAAGAACATGATTTCTATAACTATCATCGACTAAAGGGTCATAGTGATGACAACTGCATCACTTTCAAAAATATAGTCCAAGAAATGGTCGAGAAAGGTGAGTTAACTATAGATAATCCCAACGCCACCCCCAACCAAAATCTACAAATCTTCAAAAAACCATTTCCCAACCATGCCCCTTCATCCAATCAAACTAGTGAGACATCAACTCATGATACCCATACCTGCGAGGTTCATGCTATCTTTCATGAGGTACTTGTCACCTCCCAATTACCCCATATTCCTTCCATAGAGGAGATCCTAGCCCGAAATCCTCCTTCCGCATTGGAACCAACCTCCCCAGTTCCTTCACCAACATAGAAACACCTTTCATCTCCTTCATCACCAACGGAGGGGTCTTCTACTAACATTGAGCCCATATCACCCCTAACTTCACCACTTATAGAACCTTTACCTATAGGACCTCCTCCACCCATAGAGGAGCACCCATTACCTCCTCTACCCACAAAGGAGCATCCATTTGTTCCTCCACTTAAAGAGGATCTCCCATCATATCCTCCAATTATAATAGACTCAGTTGACATATCTTTTCCTCTTGGTGAGCATTCTCCATCAACTACCCAGAATCCCGTAGACCTACTTTCGGCTCTCTTATCCACAGAAGCTGAAGCTAGCCAATTTCCCGTCTCTAAGACACATTTAATAGTAATTTCCATTAGGTCCTCACCAAATCCACCCACAAACGTGTTGTTCTCACGTTTGGCTGATCACTTAGATTATGTGGATAGGGCTTTACTATGGGGGCACCTCTTACTCCCTGTCTTAACACAGATGCAAAAATCCCTTGTTGAGACCTCCACTATCTACCCAAACACATTTCGACCAATAAAACCAAATACAACCACCTCTGTCACAACCCCTTCCACGATACCTATTAGTGCTCAAACATACCCTTACCCATAACCCAACCTACATCTAAACTCAAACCCACACCTACAACATTTTCCTCAACTAAACTATTACCACTTTAGGGGTCACCCCAACCACTAGCCTTCCTCATCCACATATTAAACTGGATTTAGCTACATCCTCCAATGTCAATACCACACCTACTCTGACACCCAAACCAAAGAAACAAACTCATTGACCTCAGACCCCGACTGCACCAAACACACCTATACTTGTCCCATCTGTCTTAAGACCTCAGCTACCCAACATGGTAAAGTAACCTTCACCCATCTATAAACCAATAACACAACAACCCATCCCTTCCTCACAAACCTCTAACCTATCCAAGCGCACAACACAACTTACATGTGCACCTGTAGTCTTTTTACCACCAATACCTCTAATACCTTCAACTATTGCTTCACTACCCACTACACTTCAGTCATTGTCCCTCACACCCCAAGCATGACCCTCGTCATCTACCTTCATAGCACCATTGTTATCCATGTGGGTAACTCGCCCTCTTCCTCCATCTGCTTTTCCTTCTAGACCTCGTACACCCACATCACCTTTACCCAAAAGGGTGCAACCCAAAAATAAAACCCCACTACCCCACAATAAGGTAGTCAAAACAACTACACACCCTCCTACCCATCCATCTACTATACCCCTACCCAAACAAACACAACCGATACCGAAAACCACACTAGCACCTAAAACCGTAACTCAACCCATTCCTACTCTTCCAAAAATAGTTTTCTCGACAATCAACCACACCTACACCCAAACCCACGTTCACCTTGCCATTGTGATCCACTAGGAGGGTCCTATTCCAAAATTTTAACCAACCTCCTTGAGACTTTTGTTATCACATTACCCGCCACTCCAACCTTACGACCTCCTCAAACCCAAGCCAAAAGGGTTCGATGATACTAAAAATTTTTGCATACTATCATGTGTCAGTGCATGATGTGGAGAACTTCAAGGCCTTGAAAACCATCCTTATCCAATTGTGTCCACCAAAAACCAACTTTGATGATGACAACCTTCTTGACGAGGATCCTTCATCACCGACACCCATTCCCACACTGCCCACTCAACAACCACAACCTCCATCCTCACGAGCCCTAGAGCCACTCCCAAGATTTGAAATTAACATGGTTTGCATTAGAGAACTTGCCACGACACCATCCCAATGTCATTGCACCCAACTCACCTCATAAGGATTTTCACCTCCAGTAGGTTTTTGCCCTTCATGTTGTTATACCACTCATCCTACACCTTCTCCATTTTCCAACTCCCCTCAAATCAACATGATACACGTCACTGCACGTGTATAGAAGGGCAAAGAAAATGTGACTGACCTACCAACAAATCCTATACCCAACATACCATCTACACCCATACCTAAAATAACTATCCATGGCCCCACGTACCCCATTTCTAATGTCATCACACATCACACCATGCTCAAAAAATTACACCAATCTCCCCTCAAAATGTCCTTATATGACCTCATCCAAACCTTGTAATCCCATTGTCAAGCCCTTGTAGAGGTTCTTCAATCTATTAAGGTTTTACCCAATGAACCTACACCCGTAGCCTCCATTATCACACCCCATCATGTAGCCTCTCTCACCAAATTACCACTTTCATATTCACCCCATCTTGTTCACCAAGTGGCCTCCCTTAGCTTCTCAGAGGAAGAGATTGCGCCACACCAAAATGACGACCCAAACCTAGCCCTCTTCATCTCCATCCACATTGATGACATATGGGTACGCCTTGTGATAATTGATGGAGGTGCTAACATTAACATCATTTCATCCCATGCATTCACTATTGGGCCCCTAATTTAGCTTCCAAATATTAAGGGCACGTAGGCATGCATGGCAAGAGAAAGCGTGCAAGTATAGGCATGCAAGGTAGAGTTCAAAAGGATTCTTGAAGAACATAGGATGCGCATGCCACACGAAGAACAATTCAGGACTTATTCTTTTTTGGCCTTTGGGATAGAACACATGAAGAACGTGTTCCGTTCGGATAAGGTTCCAACCTGGTGACAGGGTGTCCTTGAGGGAATATACCTTGCTATAGAAGAATCCAAAAATTTAATCATGACATGGAGAGGCATGCGTTCGGGGTGACCCACACCTTGAAACTTGGGGCTAGATCTGAGGCTGCAGAGGAGTTTGTTAGAGCTCTAAGGCCTATTTATATCCACACCCTTGGTAAATAAAGAGAGATAAAATTGAGGTAGTGGAGCTCTGCAAAATTACTGCGAGAGCTATGAGATGAAAATGGGTACAAAATTCCAGTAAGGATGTAATGGGAAAATGGGGAACGAAATTTTTTGTCTTGGGAGAATACATGTATGGATCCACATATGGCGCATGACTACAGTCTGCCTTCTGTAATCTTTTATAAGTAAACACTATGAATGAATGTGATAAGGTTTCCGTGACAAATGTATCAAGACTCTTTCTCTATATTATCTACATATTACTATTGTACTCCAGTTCTTATATAATCGTGAATCGTGCTTAAATGGTTAAGTATAGTAGTAGATGTACAACTCTTAGTTCTATTATTTTTGTTGTGCGCTTTGGTTCTATTATGACTAAAGGGGTGTAGAATCCATCTTGAGCTCTATAGCCCTTCATGTTTGTTAAATCACTAAGTCAGAATCACAAGCTATGCCTTCCACTAGACTCACATAAAAGAGAGACTCAGCTCTTTCTCGCGCGCCTCGGGTGAGCGCCCACTGGGTGATAGGTCGGTGTGCATGAGGTTCCCTTGTTCTTAGTGGGTGAAAAAGTGACTACATCTTGGTTCCGTTTCTAGGACCTCTTTTCAAAGTTGTAGGGGAACATGGCATATATCATGATCTCTGTAAAAAGTGATGGTGGAGCACTTAACACTTGAAGGTGTTGAAGATTGGTTTAAGAGCATGGAGGATGAATTTTATCAATGATTTAGTACTGGATCTGGGTTGGATATGCGAAGATGGGTGGAAGACACTCTTTATCATGAGTTGTATAAAACCTTCTTGTACTATTTCCTAGTAGAGTTATTTGAATGGCTCTCAGCTTATACATCCAAATCGGGGTGGTGTTATAGATCATACCCTTGGACCCAAGAAACATATAAGAACCTACAAGATGCTGATCTAACGTGGACCCGTGCTATAGATCATTGGTGGAAGGGAGTACTGGCTAGCTACACTCTAGAATATGCCATTTCCACGTATTCTTGTCTAGAGGTTGCTGAGTTTGAGTTCTTGCGAGAGCCCAGGGGATCATTTTTGCGTGTTATTCCCCTTGCAATCAAAATCTTGATGGTAACCATGGGTTTAGAGGTATTTAATATGGCTACCTAAACCACCCTGAGTGCTAGGTGAGGAAGCTAGGTTGGGGAAGGATGGCTAATCTGAGGACTAAACAAGAAAGGGAGGAGAGGCGGCTCAAGTATAACAAAGTGCGTGAAAAGGAGATCAATATACAGCACAGGTTTACAAGTGGGTTATGGAGCTAGACATGGTGGAGAGGAGTTGAGGTTCACGCTAAGGATGTCAAACCTGAACAGTCTGTGGTACCCCACCTTGGTAAGTGCGAAAGAGAAAACCTTGTGAATTCTTATGAGAGTCTTTCACGTAGAGAGAGAAGAGTCGTTGGCACACATCTGACTCTACCTAGCGACCAGACCTTGGCGCTTGGATTGTTTGAACGAGGGAAGAGTACATTTGATCCATTTGATATTGATGGAAGCAACCAATTGGTGCCTAGAACATACTATTTCTCGTTCGGGACTTCTATGGTTTCACACAGTATTCTAGTATTTGGTGGAATGTTTGGACAAGGCACGTATACAACCAGTTTTGGAAGCATGTTAGGAAGTGGTGGGGGAACTACGACTGGGAGTGGTACTAGTTCACAAACTATCGGCACGCATTTCAGTGGGATGATGGGAGTGCTCAGCATGACAAACATGGGTCCTGTACCTAATACAAGAGGATCTAGAGGTGGAAGTGGTGGAGCTGGTGGCTCAGGATCTAGTGAATCCGGTGGAGGAGGAAACACCGGAGGAAACCAAGGGACTGGATCGGGAGGGCAAGGGCCTCAGCCACCTCCTCAAGTCTTTTTTGAGATGTCTCTACACTTTCCAGATTATAGTGGAATAGAAGATGTCACGGAGCATGTGCATAAGTGCGAGTTGCTATGGTGCGCAAAGGGAATCACGACCCAGGATCGAAAGGCTAGTCAATTTACAACAACCTTGTAAGGACGCACACATAGTTGGTATAGAAAGTATGACCCTCATTAGACTGTTGTGAATTATACCGCACTGAGAAATGCATTCTTGGCAGAATTCCACATACCTGAGTTTGAGTAGAAGAGCATTAGCTCCCTAAAAGTAATCCAGCAGGGAATGGTAGAAAGCATGCAGGAATATGATGTGTGCTTTAAAAATATTTTGTCTAAGTTGTCTTATGATATCCACCCTTCATAACATGCTTAGTGGTTTGTTGGAGGGTTGATCACACCCTTTAGGAGGGCCTTATCTCATAAAACATTCACGGACCCGTGTGAAGCTTTGGAAGTTGCTTTACATGCTGAAGTAGTTGGTAGTGTTGACACTGGTGTTAGCCCATTTCTGGAGGCTCAGATTGCTGCCATGGCTAAGAAATTGGAGAAATTATCTGCCAACATAGTTCTAGAGATTCGCAGAGTGATGTGGTGCACGGATTGTAACATGGAAGGACACACAAAGGATAATGGTGGGATATGTGCTCGGAAGGTGGTACACATCATGGCAGTAAACTGCGAGATATGTCACGATGACCATGATGCAAGTAGATGACCCCTGTTGCAGCGTGCGATCCATAAAAATGTATCTTGTTATTGAAAAATATGTACCTCAACCACTCATGACACCAAGGATTGTAGATTGATTAACCAGATTCATGAGGTAATTTATCTTGGTGTGCGCCAGACTGGAATTGCCAGTAGTTCCAAAGGAGATGAATGTCGGTATGAGGAGCGCAGAGATGGAGATGCACGTGGAAGAGGGTTTCATGGAGGATTTCATGGTCATGGTAACTGTGGAGGAAGAAGTGAGTTCCCATGTGGGACATGTTTTAATTATGGAGCCACAGACCATTATAAGTGCGAATGTCGAGATCTTCTACAATGCTCCTGGTGTGGAAAGAAACATAAGTACGAAGAATGCCCAGAGTTGTATGAACATATGAGTCAGCAGTACCAAAAGGATAAGTGCGCTACCATGGTGAGTATTAAGAAGGCTGACGCATAGTGGCTTCCACGAGTAATACGTGAATTAGAACTAGAGCCTGTTATGGTAACAACGAGGGTGGAATCCACATGTGCAAGGGAAGCGCCTAGGTAGATACCGTTGGTTTCAAGAGAAGAAGTATTACATGGGAAGTATCCAAACCTGGCTCACCAGAAAGAAGTCTACCAGGAAACCATGGACGTAATTTGAAGTTTACAAGGGGAGATCCAATGCTTAAAAGAGCAGACTAGAAAAGATGAGCAAAGGAGACTAAGGGATGACTTGGATGTTATTAATGAGGTGTGTAAACTACTGAGGTAGGAGAATATTATTCCCTTACTAGGGGCATGGTTGAGAGAAAGGGTGCCACATGCCAGGGAAGGACACGAAAGGTAGATCCTGCATGCAAACCTCCCACCTCATAGCCTTGATTGTGACAAAGAGATTACCCTGAACGCAGTAGTGGATGGATGGTTGCTTAGGAACATCATCATTGACACAGTTATGGAGGTTAATGTTCTCACTCTGGATGCCTGACATCAAATGGGAAGGCCTGCATTGCAGCCATCTTCAAATGTGTTGTATATGGAAAATAAGACAAAGGCGATGCCCATAGGTGTCTTAAAGGATGTAACCATTACTATTCAGGGGACTAGGTTCACTAGGGATTTTGAAGTCTTGGCACTTTCCGAGGCAGATAATTTCCTGGCTCTACTTGGGCACCCATGGTGTTATAAGAATAATGCAGATCTCTGGTTTAACAAGGGGTACATAAGCTTTGAAAACAAGGAAGAGCAGGTAGTTATACCACTGGTTGATGGGGATTCCACACCCTATACTGAACCCCTATGGGAGGAAGTCCTGGACTAAATATATGTGCACTCCATAAGAGATCCAGAGACCATCCACCCTACAAAAGAAGTCATCCAATTTGATGATGCTCAAACTATTAGTGATACTACCAGTATAGCATGTGATAATTGGGCACGTGGGACTTATGAATTGATTGGGTGACATTTGAAAGGATTAGTAACCAAGGTAACAATGACACGTACAGTTCAGTGCCTGGGAGGGAAGATAATAACAAAGTATTTTGGGGATGCATACCCTGACGTCTTTTTGAGAGGGATGGAAGCTCACTGGAGGGAGGACGAGCGGTAAAGTATGCTAGGTTATGTTTTAATAGGCACAGCAGCAAGGTGGTGGGCCGCGCATAGTGCAAACTTGTTGGAGTGGTGCGAAGTCTAAATTGTGCTCATTGTCTGATTCTTGAAAAGAAACGTACCCACCACTATTAAGGATTACAATGGTAATGGACCCACCTCTTCCCACATCCAGGCATGTGTGAGGGTCTAGGGACAAGGCGCGGAAGCTTTACCATGGGTGCATAAGCTGTATTTGACACTACAAGGTTGAGCACATGCTTGGTGTAGACACCCATAATTATGCCCAAGCAATTTAAATACTTAAATTGCGTTAATTATCATCTTTCTCGCAAATCGACAATATATCGTCAAAAGCACTCATTTTCCCTCATATCATTATTAATTAATTACACGAAGCTAATTAATTAAGTTGTCTATCCACAAAATACCCTAATTAATGACCTTCCATTAATAAATCACCCATTCTACATAGACTAATTAATTATTATTAATTAATTAGTTTTCCCTTCCATTTAACCAATAAATTAATATTTAATTGATTTAATCCCCTTCTAATAGCCTAAATCGTACTAATATTCCTCTAATTATCTTTTATAAGCTTAACCTACTTATTACTTAATTACCTTTGATTAATTAAAACACCCCCAACTCCTATGACTTGCTAAGCAAAAATTAAACCCTTTTAAAGTAATGTTACCTTTAATAAAGCAACCTTATCCATTCCTAATCATGTTTTACCTTTATCCCACATGCAAAGGGATGCAGTGTTTCATTTATCCATTGGGCTATATAAGGAGCCCTCCTTCTACCTTTATACCTACACCTAAAACTTCTTAAGAGAACAAATGCAAAGCATATAGCAAAGAGACTAAGAGCTTGCCTTTTTTTTTCTTGAGAGGTCACCATTGTTAAGAGCTAAAGCTTCCTATTCTTGCATTCTTTAAGGATCAAACAAAGCAATTTTTGATTGCCATTGGAGCTAAATAGGTCCATTCATTCTTGTTGGTAATTTAGGAGAGTAGAGATATTAAAATAACATGCATAGTTTTGATCTCATGTTTTCAAAGTTATAATGTTAGTTTAGATCTTGCTTAGTTCTCTATCTTGATGGTGTTTATGCTTTGTTTTAGCTAAATTGTAGAACTATTTTAGGTGGTATTTCTTGCTTCATTTGATTTAACATTAAGCAAAGTATACTTGCACACATTTGGCATGCCAGGTGGGACCTAATCCATTGTCCTTTGCACTTAATTTCAAGTTTTTGTAGTTAAGTTTCATTTTTGGTTACTAACCCTCTTTTACACATATTGATCTAACTTGTTTTTGTTAACTTGTTTTGTTGAGTTTGCATGTGTTGAGTCTTCCTTGTAGGTATAAAGGAGGTGAAGTGCTGTAAAAATTGGAATTGATGAGAAAATTTCAAGATTTCTCCATGTTTTCATTTTTAGAGCTTACTTTTTCAACATTCTACATGCTAGTTTTGTCAATTTCTTGAAAATTTTAAATTCTTGAGCATGTAGGTTAGTGTTTGATAGTGCCAAGTCTTCTATTTACATATTAATATCATGGGTTGCTGTAAAAATTTAATCTTGGTGATAAAATTTCAATATTTCATCATGTTTTCATTTTTAGAGCTTACTTTTTCATCATTCTACATGCTAGTTTTGTCAATTTCTTGGAAAGTTTAAATTCTTGAGCATGTATGTTAATGTTTGATAGCGTTGAGTATTCTATTCATATATTAATGTGATGGGTTTTTGTCAAAATTAAATCTTGGTAGGAAAAATTTGCCCATTTTGCAGATTAAGGGACGTTTTTTTTACATTTTTTTAGTGCATGTCAAGTGCATACCCGTGAGCATAAGAGCATGTGCATAACCCATCTTCCGAAGGCCATAAATTTTACTCCCAGACTTGAAATGACTCCATTTTTTTTGCGTTAGAAAGGTATTGAAGTCAAATATGCAATGAAATCATAAATTTGGGATTTATACTTACAAAAATTGTAAGTTTTTTAGTTAGTTTAAAACTGGTCATTTTCTAACATGTCTAATGTTTTGATGAATGTTGTATTTTCATGCTTACTCGATTTAGACCAAAGCGTGTGTATGCTCTTCTCTTGCACCTTTTGGTGATCTTGAGAATCAAAAACAACTTTTTTCTCTATCTTTTTAACATTGGGATTAAACTTAGAAATTTGATTATTCATTTTGCTTAAGGGAATGAACCTTTACAAAGCATTTTTCAATGGTCCTTTGATTTGAAGTTTTCCATTTCTATATAGTTGGGATAAAATTTGTGTATGCTCTTCTCTTGCACCTTAGGGAGATCTTGACAATCAAAAGCAACTATAGTCTTCATTTTCTAACATTTGGTAAATTAGAAACTTTATCTTTCACTTTTGGTTTAGGGGAATGAACATTTATCAGGAATTTTGTATGGTTCATTGATTGAAAAGTTTTTCTTTAATTTTTAGTTGGATTATTTGTTGTGTATGCTCTTCTTTTGCATCCTTGGATGATCTTGAGAATCAAAAGCAACTCTTAATCCTATTTTAAATAATGTGATTTTCTTGGAGAACTACTAACGCTTGAGTGCAGGACCTAAAAACACTTGTCAAAGAAAGGAGGAATCAAAACAAAATCAAAAACTACTAATACAATTGTTATACAGGTTGTCAAAAGGTGTTCAAGAAAACCACACCTAATTAAACAAGATAAAAAGAACAACATACTCAAAACATTGTATTGCAGGTTTCAAAAAAGGGTACATCCCTCTCCGCTCAACTGGAACATAACCCCTTTAGCATAACGCCTTAAGCTACAACAATGGGGGTGGTTCCAGGAACCCCAAAGTAGTCCACGCAAGAGGGAACCTTTTGGACAAAATGGGAAGTGCTCCGCACTGCCTACTTGACTAGTTATTCCTTTGTGATATAGTGTTACAGGTTTTCCATTTGTGGCAACCCCAGTGATAGTACATGTAGACGCACTAGTTGCCTATTGTTCTTGAAGGGGGTAAAGTAAAGTTGAGATACTCCCAAACTAGTCAGTGTGACTTTTTGGGTAAATCACACTCGCTCGTGGTAACTTTGTAACACCTAGGGCGAGAGAACCACCTAGGAGAATATACTTTGGCAAGGATCCCACTTTGACCAATCTAAAATAGTGTTGAGTTGTGAATCATATTTTCATTGAGAAATGTGTGGCGTGTTACTTTCACCTAGTTTTTACTTGCCTTAGGGTGAGGTGAAACTCTGCTGAAGTAAAGCTGGCATTTTTCGTCATTCTTTTGATTTGTTTCCTTCACATTATTTTGACACTTTGTTGATCAGAAGGAGAGTGACTACCTTTGTGTTACCAATCGATTGTCTCTACCACTTTTTTGTCTATTTACACCCATCCATGTTTACAGCTGGGTAAGTTAAATGTCTAAAGTGTGCGGAGGCGTATTTATATCATTAGTAGCCTTTGTGATCTTGATACCCACGTCAAGATCATCATCATAGTTCATATTAATTCATCATTTGATCACCCTTTAACGTGTTACCTTGTGTGCATTGTCTCGACACAATTAAGATACTTATGTCATATTTTTCATAAATGTGATCTAAGTATCTACATTATGGCGTTACGCTACACACATTTTAACACATCCTCAGTATACCTTGACTTGGTTTGGCTTCAAAAATTGTCCAAAATCTTGAAGTGCATCACTTACTTTGTTTGCGTCGTTTTGATACCACTTTGACACTAATATCTCACTTCTTCATAAAGCTTGATTAACGTGTCTAATTGGTTTGGTTACATGGCTTATGTTTGTAATCCTCATCCTTTAACATTTAGGCATGGTTGGTTGTTAAACTTGTCATGGTATCCTTTTATTGGGAGTCACATCTACCCTTTGTTAATATTTATGCCTTGTTCATTTTGAGCTTGACGTAAATATTGTCATTGTGTTGATCATTTTTGCATTAGACTATCACTTTACACATGCATTTTACATAGGGAGTAGTTACTTGTTGATTGGCTTTGTGTTTCACACTTTTGTGATTGTTCTTTATGATTATTCATTCAGAAAACTTGTTTTCTAGGACAATCCCTTTTGATCTCATCGAGATTGCATCATCACGATGTTTATTTTACTCAGCCCCCCTTTGGAAAATCACACACACATCTCTGTACATAATGAATTTCTAGTTGGCTGTCATTGTGCTGCCCAAATCGGCAGAGAGCCTTCTTCACTTTGAAGAATTTTGATTGCACTATCTAGGTCTGGACATTTTTGCTTAAATGACATAAGAGATGACTGATTATCACGTGGTTCCTCACGCTTACGACAATAAGGAATCCAAATTTTGGTGTTCACATCAAAGGATGCCCATCATGACCAAACCTCGATTGGTTCTTCGCGCTAGAGAACCCATTCGGGTAACTCATTCCCCACCTTCATCTCATAGTCGGTGGTATGATTTGGACACATCTAATCCAAATTATTATTCGAGTTCCCCCCACTCTTCTTCTAATTCTAATCCAAACATTTCCTCTTCTTCTGAGGATTCCAATCCAAATATTTCCTCTCACTCTTCTGAGGATTCAGATCCAAACTACTATTTGGATTCATCTAATCCAACTCCCAAGTCATCTAATGCAACTCCTAAGTCATGGTCCTCCCTTTCTTTGCAAGATCCTCTTCATCAATCATCTAATGCGACTCTTATGTCACAGTCCTCCCTTTCTTCACATGACCCCTTTCATCAGTCGCCCCAATAATGTCTTCTTCCTTTGAAGATACACGTGACTCCAAATCCCTCCAATCAGAAGTATAATACAATTCTTGAACTGCGGTCCTCTCTTTCTTCACAAGACCCTTGTCATCATTCATATAATGTGATTCTTGAATCACAGTCCTTCCCTTCTTTGCAGAACCTTCTTCATCACTCACCCCCACAGAATCTTCCTTCTGTGAAGATTCATGTGACTCAAAGTCCTTCAAGACAAACATCTGAATCTACCCATGCATCACAATCTACAGAATTTGGACTTAATCCTACTATTTTACATACAACATACCATTGTATAGGTAGGTCCACACCACCTTCTTCTACTCCTAAGACATCTAGCTACACATATTCTTCATCCCCCACATCATCTTCTTCTATCAATAATCATCAAATATATTCTAAGTCTTCCACACCAAGTAACCTATTTCTTCCAATAAACCCCTAGGGATCGATCAACAACTCATACCGATTGATCTCTTTCAAAATGAAGAAACAATCAGGGCATTTATAGGGGCATATGAAGATATTCCTTTAGTAGATTACAAAAAAGGATTCTCTTTAGACTTTGATGCGTCTGCATATTGTGAGGAAAAGGTTGATTCCTTTTATCAAGAAATAGAGGAAGAGCCTCAGATCATGCAACTTGATCCTCCTCTTATTCTTCCATCTTCAAATTCTTCATTATGTGATGAAACTCCTTGGTCTTGCATAGATCCATGGCCTATCTTCTCATCACCCAATAACTCTTCGTCTATCATAATTCCTCAATCACAATCTCTTGTGGGGTCGGTGCCAAGTAGCCCTTCATCTTCATCTAGGTGTGGGTAACCTTCTAGTAGCCCTCCCTCTTCAATTTATGGGACATTTTCTAGTAGCCCACTATCTTCGATTATTGGGTCACATCTAACTAGCCCCTTATCTTCTATGTATGGATCACCCCCGAGTAGTCCATCATCTTCTATTCTTGGGCCACATCCTGGTAGTCCATCATCTTATATCTATGGGTCACATCCTAGTATCCCTTCTTCTTCTATTCTTGGGCCACATCCTGGTAGTCCATCATCTTACATCTATGGGTCACATCCTAGTATCCCTTCTTCTTCTATTATTGGGCCACATCCTAGTAGCCCTTCATCTTCTATTTATGGGTCATGTCCTAGTAGCCCTTCTTCTTCTATTCATGGGCCACATCTTAGTAGCCTTTCACCTTCTATCCATGGATCAACTCCTGGTAGCCCATCCTCTTTAATTCTTGGACCATATCCTGTTCATCTATCACATATTTCTTCTATCAATGGTTGTGGCAAGCCCACTACCATTTCTATCATTCCTATCATCAATCGTAAATGTTCACATTCTTCTCCTTCTTGAGGTCAAAAAATTCAAGCATCAGCTTATAAGAAACCCAAACAGTTTCATTATAAAGCTCAGGTCAAAACTTCCAAGAGCTCAAAATCCCCCAACAATTGGAACAATCTCAAATTTGTAAATAAAGCGTGATTCAAGAACACACATCAACATAACCATCAAGTATGGCGCAAAGTGCATAAACCTCTGGATAGGGAACTCAAGCTCCTGCATACAAAATCCATGTTTCAGGATAAATCACAGTCCTTTGTTGAGTGTGAACTCACCACGATCATTGAGATTGGGGAAAACATGACTCTTGATAAACAAACATGCTTAGTCTCCCTTATCAAGGAAGTCACAAACATCGTTGTTGGATCCTATCACACAGAGTGACTTTATTAGTAACAACGGTTCAAAAAAAAATAAAATATCAAAAATCTAAAAATAAAAAACAATGCAAAAATACAAAATAAAAATAAAAATAAAAAACAACAACCAAAATCAAAGGTACAAAGATCAAACATTGCAATCAGGTGTTGCGTACACATGGATATTTATTTCTTTCCTTCCTTGCTATTCTTCTACAAGTCTTCCTACCATTTTCATCCCTTCGGTGATATTTTAGTTAGCTTATTCGCACGCTTTTTTGTGACATTTATCTCTATGGTATCTGTTTACCCCTAGTCTTTTATCACCTTGGTAAATTAAAGAATGACTGACCTCATGGAGATCCTATCACATTCAAACATCTAATAAACTTGTTGCGGGGAAATTTTGGACATATTTTTTGACACTATCCAATGTCTTCATCACAATCACTTCCACCTCCTTCCATCAAGCCATCAGTGGTTCTTAACCCCTTGTTAAACAAGAGAGCTGAAATAAGTTTTCAGAAAGCAAAAGAATCAAAATCAATCAAAACTCAAAAGCTAAAAGCTACAAAGCAAAAGAAAATTAATATATACCTCTCTCTTAGGGTATTTCCAATAATCTCTATCGGGGCTATGGACGCCTGACTAGAAGTAGAGAAATTTTTTGATTATAATCAAATACATCTCCATCAAGGATATGGACACTTGGATGGTAGCGGAGCAATGTACAACTATCCTTTCACCTTCCATTCACAAAATGACTTATCAAAATAAATCATTCCTACACATTGGCTAGGGTCTCTTCACTTGTTGTCTATTAAGTCTTCACTTCAAGAGGTAATAAAATCCACATGCACACACTATATCTCTATGAGTAAACATGATTAGTATGTTACCAAGTGTCTTTTTTTGGACCTGTTGTTGCAAATCAGCAGCACCCCTGGATGCAAATCAAGGTTCTGAATTGATGTTTTAGGCATCCAGTGTGATTGCACAACATGGAAACCTCTCTCCAAGTGGGAGACTTGTGAAAATGAGAGAGGAATCTCTAGATTAGAGGCTGGTTCCTCAAAATCCTTTGAGTTAGATCTATATTTTGCACAACTACAGAGGTTCAGATCCTAATCCTACTCTAAATTGCAAGGAGACAAGGATAAAAATGCAAAAATGAAACTAAACTAAAGATGGTGATGCACCAAAAGGAGTGGTGAAACATTTTTTTCCATGTAAATAGACACAAATTCATGAAATGCAACAAGGGAAAACATACACAAGCTGATAGATGTAATTAGAGGTCTTAAAATGAAGTAAAACAATACAAACAGAGGACTGAAAGCATTCACAGAGTTTGCACTGTCAATTCCATGTAAAAATCTCTTGCATTCCACCCTCAAAGAGGTATAAACCTACTACAATACTTGAAAAAGGTTTGATTCTTACAACTATCACTTGCTGGAGGTGAAAGAAGAAGTTTTCTATATCAAAAAGTGTTCCACCATGAAGAAATGAGCTAAATCTGGCTTTTATAGTACATGGGTCGAGCCCAGGAGAGAGAAAATGTGAAAAACACATGGGAGCCATCCCTCATTGATGGAAAATGCATTAAAACAACATGGAGGACATTACAAACCCATACCCTATCATTTTTAACCATATTGGAGAAGAATGCGACCCATTCTGTATTAAATTTGGTTGTTGAAATGTCATTTCTGGCCATGGACACGTACCAGAACTGTTTTTGAATTTTATCTCTCCAAACTAAACCAAAATTATAAATTGACCATGGAATCATGTAGAGAATTTTAACATCTTTCCAATGATATAAAGAACGTGAAAATATGAGCTCTGGATCAAAAGATATGATTGTTTGAAGATTTAGGGAAAAAACGGCCCAAAAACGGATCGGCGGGAAAAAATTTCAAATTTTACCTTTTTTTTGTCTTTGGAAAAATTTTCAAAAATTCCCCGTGCTCTGCTGGTCGGATGCCATGTGGCAAGCTCTGATTCACTCTAGAATTCTCTCTCCTTCTCTTTTCCGCGGGTTTTCCTTTGAAAATCGACCTTTTTATACTCTTTTGGAAAAAATTTCATACTTGCCTCTGACCCCCGAACTCCTCCGCCACGTGGCAGCTTCCTATTGGCTACGGGCCTCAAATGGGAAAATTTTCCACAAAAAATCCACTGAGCCATAACTTGAAAAATATAAGGAGTTACGAGGCAAACTTTACCTTTCTGGAAAGCTGAGAGAGTTCTATCTGATGGTGCCATTTTCAGAAAGCCTTGAGTGCCTGAAAATCAAAAAATGTAGACTGAGGCACAAGAGAGGAAAGAACACAAGGAGTTAGCCACAAAAATGAGCTGGGGCACCATTTTGAATAACAATTTTGGTGACTCAAATGGGTCATCTGCCTACTAGATGAAACTACCAGTTGCCTGAAGTAGTCCATTGGGCATGGAGTCATCAAATATTCTATTTAGAACCTCAACTGACTTAGAATGTGCAAGGAGGAAGATGGAATATCACATGATGGAAGAAAGGACTGCAAAACATCTCCAGGGACAGCAAGTTGTGCCAAAGCACTTAGGGAAAGCAAAACTAACCTACAGCAAAACAATGTGCAAAGCACTTGGAGGAATGAAAATCTAATCTAATATTTACAAGGTGGTAAATTTCCCTCTAGAAGCAACGCTTGAGATAGATTCCATTGAATGGAATATGTAGTTCTTCACCATCCAATGGGGCCAATTGGAAAGTATTGTTGTTCTTGCACTTCGTGACCATGTATGGGCCACTCCAAATGGCATCAAATTTTGAATGCCTTCCCGGTTTTGCTCTATCCACATCCCATTTCAACAATAGATCTCCAACCTGAAAAGATCTATCCTTGGCCTTCCTATCAAAGGTCTTTTTTATCAAAGCTTGATCCTTTTCCATTGCTTGGGATGCCTGATTTCTGACCTCCTGTAGCTCGATCAACTCTGCATATCTCACCTCCATGGGCTCAAACTCTTGCAACTCTAATTGCTTCATGAGTTCCAATGTTGGCAACTCAAGTGACATGGGCAAGATTGCCTCTCTTCCATAAACAACCTTAAATGGAGAGTTACCTGTGGATCTCTTCGGAGTTATCCTATCAGCCCATAAGGCTAATTTTAGTTTGGTATGCCAAGACCTTTGATTCTCATCAAGAGTCCTCCTAATGATCCTCAACAAGTTCTTGTTTGTAGACTCGGCCTAGCCATTACCTTGAGGGTAATAGTTTGATGAAGTGCATAGGTAGATCCCGTTCTTGACAACCCACTCAGTCACCTTGGATCCAATGAATGCCAATGCATTATCTGAGATTATTGTAGCAGATATACCAAATCTGGTTGCTATCCCCTCATAAAAGTCTAAGATGTTGGACTCATTTGCTTCTTTGAGTGCTACTGCTTCAATCCACTTGTGAAGTAGTTCGTAGCTGTCAAAATCCATTTGTGCCCTTGACTTGAATTAGGATTAATGACTCCAATGAAGTCCAAACCCCATTGCATGAATGGCTGGTCAACTGAGATTGGATGCAATGGAAGGGCAGCAAGTTTCTCTTTTCCTGTGAAGAATGCACAATTCTTACACCTCTTGATCCATGCATAGCAATCACTGAAAATTTTAGGCCAATAATAACCAGCCTTCATGATTTTTAGAGCTGTCACTCTCGGTGCAAAATGACCACCAGCTGATCCACCATGGAACTCTTCCAACACCCTATGAATCTGATTTGTGCTAATGCATCTCAGCAACACTCCATTCACATCTTTCTTGAACAAAACTCCATCAACAATGGCATATGGGATAGCCTACAATCTGAAGTGTCTTTTTTGGGTCTTGTTCATCTCCAGAGGGCATAGGCCTATGCTTAGGAAGTGCATTATACCTTGGGTCCAGCAAGGAGTGGGGGCAACATTGTTTTCTTCTTGAGTGCCACATGGCTCATGGTTGTCTTGAACTGTCAAAACAGCCTCTCCTTCATTGCATGCTTCTTTTTTCTTCCCCAAAACCAGCTGCTCACACAATCCTTTTCCTCTTACTAGCTTGGTGATTTTGATCTCAATGTCATACTCCATGACATGGGTGATCCAACCTGCCCTTTTCTCATTCAAATCTTTGTTGAGGAGGAAGTCCTTAACCCCAGCATGTGAGACCAGCAACTGGACCTTGATATTTGAGACTAAATGTTTGAATTTCTTCAAGATTCTGATTACTGCTAGCACATACTTCTCAATAAAAGAATACCTCACCTCATAGTCATCTAGGCTATGGCTGAAGAAAGTAATTGGCTACTCATCGTTGTCCTTGTTTTGCTGTACCAAAATGGCAGAAATAGTATCATTACCTCCAAATGCATAG
Source organism: Taxus chinensis (assembly GCA_019776745.2). Taxonomy (NCBI): domain Eukaryota; kingdom Viridiplantae; phylum Streptophyta; class Pinopsida; order Cupressales; family Taxaceae; genus Taxus; species Taxus chinensis. Next base: position 283,707,864 of record CM034150.1, on the reverse strand, counting down.
AGGATGAAATCCTTGGAGAAATCTAGGTTGATGAGAGTTGGTGCTTGAGAGATAGCTTCTTTGATTGCTTCAAAAATCTCCTTGCCTTCTGCTGTCCACTTGAAAGCCATGCTCTTCTTTAACATTTTGGTGATGGGCTTGAAAAGGGCTGCAAAATCTAGGACAAACCTCCGGACAAAGTTTATTCTCCCCAAGTAACTCTGAAGGGCCTTCTTATGGCTTGGCAATGATAGTGCTCTTATGGCTTCAACCCTCTCTGGATCAATTGATAATCCTTCTTTGGAGACAATATGGCCAAGGAGCTTTCCTTTATATGTAAGAAAGATACACTTCTTAGGATTCAAAGACACTCCAAATTTCCTACACCTCGTGAAAACTTGTCTCAAAATGACAGAGGTGGTCTGCTGCATTTTTGGAAAAAATAGTGATATCATCAAGGTAAATCAGCACTACGTTATTAATCAAACCTTTGAACACCATGTCCATTACTCTTTATAAGGTAGCACCAATGTTGGACAGCCCAAATGGCATCTTCCTGTATGCAAAATTCCCCCATTTGGTTGTGAAGGCCGTCTTGAACTGGTCTTCTTCCTTCACCATAATCTGATTGTAGCCAGAGTAGCCATCAAGTAGTGAAAACCTCTCGGAGCCAGCCACAACTTGCAAGATTTTCTCCATGGAAGGGAGTGGGTAATGGTCCTTGAGAGATGCTCTATTTAAGTCTCTGAAATCAACACACAATCTGATCTCTCCACTCTTCTTTCTGACTGGAACCAAGTTGGCAACCTAACTAGAATGCTTGATTGGGAATATGATTCTTGACTCAATCAGCTTGTCCAATTCTTTCCTCATGAGAGGCTCCATGTGTGGATTGACTAGTCTTTGTTTCTTCCTGACAGGCTTAGTATTTAGATCCAATTCAATGGTATGCTGAGCTAAGTTGGGATTGAAACCTTTCAAATCTTCATAGCTCCATGAAAACACATCAGGGAAATCTTGACACATCTATACGAACTCATACCTTTCTTGATCAGTTGTCATCTTTCCAATTTGCAATGGTTTGTTTTCTTCTACCAAGATGGATACTGAATCCTCTCTCTTGACCTGAATGTTTGCTTTCTCCTTTCTAAACTAATCATTGGGATTAAAAATGGACTCCAAAGTGATAAGTCTCTTGGGTAGCTTGTTAGTTCTCAGTTGTACCACTTGGTCACCATACTGTTGTTCTAATTTTTCTTGATTCTTAGTTGAGAACTCAGCTTCTTCTTGTAAGAAATGGATGATTTGCTGGTCATTCTTAAACACTTGCCAACTGACATTGTTATCCAGCACTGAAGGCCTCACAATCACATGGATGTTTGGCTGTACCTTGTCTTGTTGAATGCTTTCCACAATTTCAAAGGCTGCCCCTACTGCTGCAAGCCTATCAGCAGCTTGATTCTCTTTCCTAGGAATGGATTTGATGCCAAAACCCTCAAAATCTTCCATGAGGTCCCACACCCTATTCTTGTAGCACCTGAGTATATCATTCTTGGCAGCATGATGTCCCTTGACTTGATTTACAATCAATTCACTGTCACCAAAGACTTGCAAGTTCTTTATTTTATTCTTGATTGCCCAATGCATCCCTTACACTAAGGCTTCATATTCAACAGTGTTATTGGAGCATGCAAACTGAAATCTAAAAGCTGAACAGTACCTTACTCCTTGAGGTGAAACAAGCATGGCTCCACCTCCTGTACCTTGTCTACTTCTTGATCCATCAAAAAACAACTACCATACCACATTGTCATCCTTGTGGTTTGGCTTGGTGATGTTAGGAATAGGCTGATTTTCTTCATGTATACAATAGACCCCTAGCTCAGATTCTTCTACTTCTTGATAAGGATCAAAAGCATGTACCTTTTTTTCCCATTCATCAAGAGTTAGATCCGGGATGCTCCCAACCTTGGTGTCAGCTTCATCGGTGCTTGGGTGGTCTTCTTGATCAAATGCTGAATAATTGGTGTTGATCTGACTTGGAATGTAAGGCTCAATGTGGAAGTTTGCAATAGGTTCAAACCTGATTGTAGCCTTAGTTCCATAACTCATTCTGAACAACATGTGTGACCAATCAGCAGACAAATATCCCCCAATCTTGGCTGTGAAGTCCCTTGACAAGCATAGGGCAAAGAGTGGTGGAAGGTCTATGACTGATACATCTTGTGAAACAACAACATTTCGACATGCATGCAAGGTAAGACTCAAGTTTCTAATCACCCCAATTGTTGTTATTGTTGTCCCATCCAGCTGCACTACCCCTTTGGATATGGTTTCATACTGGAGCCCTAGCTGGTCAGCTATTTGTTTAGGCATCACTGAGCTACTTGCCCCGGAATCTATCATGTAATTGTGCACTAACTGATTTCCAATGATTAATGAAACATAGAAAGGAGGGGGCTTCAACATTTTACCTTGCTATCCTCCATGATTTCCCTCAGGCTGGGCAGCATTTGTGAGCACTTTCTCTTGCATCTAAACTTGCTAATTCGAAGTTGGCCAGTCCTTCAAGGCAGTTTGTAACAAGTCTCTTTGTCCTGGGATAGATAGGGATTCCCACATTGATATATTAACATTTGTCTTCTTCATCTGATCAATGATACTGAATGGTGATGAAGGATCTCTTTGTTGTCCCTTTTCTTGTACATTCACTCCTTGCATGTGGGCAGCAATAACTAGTATTTTAGTTGGTTTATGAGCTATTCTTGGCTGCCCTTGTGCATTTGAAATTGGATTTTACTTGCCAACCATTTGTGGAGCCATGGAAGGTTGTGGATAGGTTGGAGCTAATGGTTGTTCTTCACCCAAATTCCTTCTTTTTGACCTTGTGTTTATTGCAACACCTTGAGAGACCATTTGATTCATGCCACAAAAATCCTCTGCTTGCCAATTCACCAACATGGTGTCATTTGGAGCTGATTGTTGTTGGAATGTTTCTTGTTGTTGGTTGTTTCCTTGACTACCCTCACCCTCCACACCAGTAGTTGTCACCATTAATGCTTGATTCAAAGCACCATTGAAGCACATGGATTGGTTATGAGGTTCATTGCATGGAAAACACCAGTCATACTCCTAAGCAATGTTGTTTTGTGTTGGCACCAATGCCTTAGAGGCAGATATAGCATTTGGATTGTAGGGCTGAAATGGTCTATTGGTAGGAGGCCTTGTTTGATTCATATTTTCAGCAGGATTAGGAGGTATTTTTGGTTGGTATGGTTGCTTGTTGGACTGAGCTTGGGGCTGGTAAGAAGGTCTAAAACCTTGGGCTTACTGCCTCTTGAGAGTGACTAGCTCATTGCCTAGGTTTTACAATTGCTTCATGACTTCTTGAAGCTCATTTGGGGCACTTGGAGATGAAGTAGAAGTTTCATTTGAACTTTGATTTCTAGGAGTGGGAGAAGGAGCCAAATTAGGTGCTTGATTGGTATTTAGACTCTCTAAACTTGGAAACAATGGCATGGGAGGTCTAGGGGCTAGTTTGCCAGCTTGGATCAAACAATTTTCAGCCCTAATGGCAATGCTATAAGCCATAGGGATAGTTATGCCTCCCATGGACTGAATCAACATAGAAATATCAAAATTTAGAGCTTTGAGATAGTAGAGAAAAGAACCTTCTGCTGTTGGTCTGACCACCACTGGAATTCTCTCCCAAGTCTTTTCAAATCTGAAGTTGAAATCAGTCAGCTGCTCATTGGGAGCTCTCTTGATGGTTGTCAGTTGCTCCAAAAGAGACAAGTTGTCTCCCTTCTCTCCAAATTGCTCATGAAGTGCTATACATAGCTGATTCCAATTTGTGATAGAACTAGCTCCAAGGCTTCTAAACCATTGCAATGCTTTCCCCTTGAATGAAGATGCCAGCAATTTGACAGCCACTTGCATCTCATTGATTTCATGAATTGCACAAAGATTGGCAATGTCTTTAACATGATCACCTGGAGTAGTCTGATTTTCTCCAGTGAAGTAGGGAATGTTCTTAAAGGCTGCAATTAGAATTGGATGTTGTGCATTGAGGGCAATTTGGCTTCTTCCTGTGAAGTTGACATAGGGGTTGTTTTGTGCCATTCTAATTGGTCTTAAAACCCTTGTTGACTGAATGAAAGGCCTACCAGGTGGAGGAGTTGAGAGAGTTTTGTTTGGTGGAGATGGAGACCTTTTAATCCTTCTTCCTCTTTTCCTTCTTCTTGGAGATAACTGCATGTATTCAAAAAACACTTCTTCTTCTCCAACTCTTGACCTTGTGGTGATTCTTCTCATGAGTTTTCAGGCCTGCACTGCTGAAACCAGTTGATTCTTCCCCTTGGAGTCGCCACATATGCAAATTATAGCTCTTTTCAAGCAAGAAAATTGTAGCAGATGCACATCAACTTTGCTGCAATAAAAATGAGATCTCTAAGGTCCCACCGAGCGTGCCAAAACTATTTTTGCAAATTAGCAACACCCCTGGATGCAAATCAAGGTTCTGAATTGATGTTTTAGGAATCCAATGTGATTGCACAACATGGAAACCTCTCTCCAAGTGTGGGACTTGTGAAAAAGAGAGAGGAATATCCAGATTAGAGGCTGGTTCCTCAAAATCCTCAGATTTAGATCTATATTTTACACAACTACAGAGGTTCAGATCCTAATCCTACTCTAAATTGCAAGGAGACAGGGATAAAAATGTAAAAATGAAACTAAACTAAAGATGGTGATGCACCAAAAGGAGTGGTGAAACATTTTTTTCCATTTAAATAGACACAAATTCATGAAATGCAACAAGGGAAAACATACACAAGTTGATAGATGTAATTAGAGGTCTTAAAATGAAGTAAAATAATACAAACAGAGGACTGAAAGCATTCACAGAGTTTGCACTGTCAATTCCATGTAAAAATCTCTTGCATTCCACCCTCAAAGAGGTATAAACCTGCTACAATACTTGAAAAAGGTCTAATTCTTTCAACTATCACTTGCTGGAGGTGAAAGAATAAGTTTTGTATATCAAAAAGTGTTCCACCATGAAGAAATGAGCCAAATTTGTCTTTTATAGTACATGGGTCGAGCCCAAGAGAGAGAAAACGTGAAAAACACATGGGAGCCATCCCTCATTGATGGAAAATGCATTAAAACAGCATGGAGGACCTTACAAACCCATACCCTTTCATTTTTGACCATATTGGAGAAGAATGCGACCCATTCTGTATTAAATTTGGTTGTTGAAATGTCATTTCTGGCTATGGACACGTACCAGAACTGTTTTTAAATTTTCTCTCTCTAAACTGAACCAAAATTAGAAATTGACCATGAAATCATATAGAGAATTTTAACAGATTTCCAATGATATAAAGAACGTGAAAATCTGAGCTCTGGATCAAAAGATATGATTGTTTGAAGATTTAGGGAAAAAACGGCCCAAAAACAGATCGGCGGGAAAAAATTTCAAATTTTACCTTTTTTTTGTCTTTGGAAAAATTTTCAAAAATTCCCCACACTCCGCTGGTCAGATGCCACGTGGAAAGCTCTGATTCACTTTGGAATTCTCTCTCCTTCTCTTTTCCGTGGGTTTTCCTTTGAAAATCGACCTTTTTATACTCTTTTGGAAAAAAAATCATATTTGCCTCCGACCCCCAAACTCCTCTGCCACGTGGTAGCTTCCTATTGGTTGCGGGCCTCAAATGGGAAAATTTTCCACAAAAACTCCACCAAGCCATAACTTGAAAAATATAAGGAGTTAGGTGGCAAAATTTACCTTTCTGGAAAGCTGAGAGAGAGTTCTATCTGATGGTGCCATTTTCAGAAAGCCTTAAGTGCCTGAAAATCAAAAAATGTAGACTAAGGCACAAAAGAGGCAAGAACACAAGGAGTTAGCCACAAAAATGAGTTGGGGCACCATTTTGGATAACAGGACCTTGTTCAGACTCTTACTCTAGTCCATATCTCGTCTCACGATTTATGCCTTTGGCTAATCACTTCTTCACCGTGAGGCTTCTAAGCTACATTCATATCATTCACATCATTCTTCTACTTTGTTCAGAACATCCATGTGTATAAGGTTACTTGTTTTCCATGTTTTCGAACACCTTTGTCCCCTTCCACAAAAAAAATCTTCTCCTTCCTTTCTATCACATGCTCTTAGGCAAACTTACACTAGGGGCATCCTGACTTCTTTCTAGCATTTCATTTGTTTATGTTCATCATCTTGTTGAACCTATCCATAATGGCCTTGGGTCCCACTTCTACCTGTGAAGAGTTTACCTTTGAATACTCCCACCTTATCGTTGGGACATTTTTACATCTTCACCTTTCTGGTACGCACGTGGCCTTATGCCCTTGTACATGACATCTATCGCTGGGGGAATCCACACTTTCTCATCTTCCTGTACATAGTTTCATAAAACTTTTAAAATAAACCAAAACATTCAAATATGTTTAAGAAAACTTATAAAAATTGAAAATCATCCTACAAAATGTCACTCTTTGGTTCTCACTTGTTCATGTGTGTGACTTGCAGATCATCTTGATCTACCTCCATCAACAAAATCTAGGCTGCTTACTTCATCTGTACTCTAGGGCATAACGAGTTGCCTGGTATTGTTTCGTAGTGCACATTACTTTTCCATCGGACCCAAGTGTCTTCTGTTATTCCCCTCACTTGTATCCTTTCTTGGGGCACCATCATCAAGCCTTGTCGTTAATTCACACAGGTCGTAACTGAAGCTTGATAATAAAAACATTATATTATGTTTCTCTGATAGTTTATCTTGTTTACTTTCTCGTATTGCATTACATTTTGTATGTTTCATGGAGTTAGGCATCTTTCACTTTCTCGTATTGCATTGCATTTTTTATGTTACATGGAGTTGGTATTTTCAGCAATGGACAATCGTTCGTAGTATGGATTTTCATGTCGTTCTACCTTTGTCGTATGCTTATATTTTTCATAAGGACCGATAACATAACTCTTATGGAAATATGATGACACCGAAATTGTTCCAATACAAAGCGGCTAGAGGCTAATCTCTTCTCTCCCCTCCTCCATATTCATTCTACATCGCTTTCCTCTCACCCCTATTCTTCCATCTTACCGAGGCATCTTGCCTCTTCCCATTCTTCTATCTATCCCTCACCTTTTTCGATCATCGATCATCTTCTTTCATCACCCCATCAACACTCGAGGGGGCATATCTCACTTCTACTAATTTTTCTTCTACCTCTTCAAAATTCCACTTGTCTACTATCTTTGAAGTGGTGTCACTTATGCCACCCCAAAGAGGGGCAAATGTAGACACCCATAATTACACCCAAGTAATTTAAATATTTAAATTGCGTTAATTATCATCTTTCTCACAAATTGACAACATATCATCAAAAGCACTCATTTTCCCTCATATCATCATTAATTAATTACACTAAGCTAATTAATTAAGTTGCATATCCAACAAATACCCTAATTAATGACCTTCCATTAATAAATCACCCCTTCTACCTAGACTAATTAATTATTATTAATTAATTAGCTTTCCCTTCCATTTAACCAATAAATCAATATTTAATTGATTTAATCCCCTTCTAATAGCCTAAATCGTACTAATACTCCTCTAATTATCCTCTATAAGCTTACATCTACCTATTAGTTAATCACCTTTGATTAATTAAAACACCCCCCAACTCCCATGACTTGCTAAGCATAAATTAAACCCTTCTAAAGTAAGGTTACCTTTAATAAAGCAACCTTATCCATTCCTAATCATGTTTTACCTTTATCCCACATGTAAAGGGATGAAGTGTTTCCTTTATCCATTGGGTAATATAAGGATCCCTCCTTCTACCTTTATACCTACACCTAAAACTTCTTAAGAGAGCAAATGCAAAGCATATAGCAAAGAGACTAAGAGCTTGCATTTTGTTTTTTTGAGAGGTCACCATTGTTAAGAGCTAAAGCTTCCTATTCTTGCATTCTTTAAGGATCAAACAAAGTAATTTTTGATTGCCATTGGAGCTAAATAGGTCCATTCATTCTTGTTGGTAATCTAGGAGAGTAGAGATGTTAAAATAGCATGCATAGTTTTGATCTCATGTTTTCAAAGTTATAATGTTAGTTTAGATCTTACTTAATTCTCTATCTTGATGGTGTTTATGATTTGTTTTAGCTAAATTGTAGAACTATTTAAGGTGGTAGTTCTTGCTTCATTTGATTTAGCATTAAGCAAAGTATACTTGCACACACTTGGTATATCCATTCTGAAACACACCGCCAAACGGGAAGTTGGCAAGAATTAACGGCTGACTTGGTTCACACATTCGAGTACCGAAGTACCAAGCAACTAGTTGATGAGGTGTTGTAGACTATCAATTGCCTCACTCTGGGGGATTGCACCATGGTGGAATATAGGTTAGTAAACTTACTTGGTGGACCTAGCTTAGAAGTGCGGTTTGAAAAGGAGGAACCAAAAGACATACAATTTGAGCACGCGTGGGATGAAAAGTAGAAAGGAAAGATGGTATACCTTGTTGATGGAGAATAGATAGAGAGCTTGAATGTTGACCATTCGGTTGGGGTGCATGAAGTAGTTGACAGTGCGGATGCATGTGCGCATGCGTATCATGAACCACTCAAAACCAAGAAAGTTAACATCGCCTCGAAAGAGGAGCCCAAGGAGGCTATCATTGGGGACTATTGGTCGGACAAGGAAGTATCAAAGATCATTGATATCTTACGCAAATTTGAGGATTTATTCCCATGTGGATACCATGAGTTGAAAGGCATCCACCATTCATTAGGGGAAATGAGGATAAGGTTGAAATATGGTGTGTGCCTGGTCAGGAAAAGGCCTTACAAGATGAATCCCAACATGCGCGCAAGGGTTAAAAAGAACTAGACAAAATGATAGCATCCGGTATCATTGAGGTTTTGGAGGAATCAGAGTGGATAAGTCCAATGGTGATTAACATAAAGAAGGATGGTCGGATTAGGATATGTGTGGATTACAGGGAATTAAACGTTGTTTGTATCATAGATCCTTTTTCCACCCCCTTTACTGAAGAGATTTTGGAAGGAGTTACTGGGTGCGAGGTCTATTCCTTTACGAATGGATTCTCGGGATATCACCAAGTAAGGATTACCAAGGAAGACCAAGATAAGACAACTTTCACCACCGAGTGGGGAGGCTTTGCATATACATTCGTGCCCTTTGGGCTAAAGAATGCGCCCACTGTATGCTCGCGCATAGTGGTACAAGAATTTAAGGACTTCATCCACAAGTTCCTTTAGGTATATTTGGATGATTGGACATTGTATGGATTGGTCAGGGACCATTGTGATAACTTAAGGTTTATGTTTGAAAGATGTCAGCAGTTGAGGATCTCCCTCAGCATAAAGAAATGTATCTTTGCAACTCCTTTTGGAATGTTGTTGGGGCATATCATAAGTAAAGAGGGCTTACTGGTAGATCCCACGAAGGTTGTAGTTATTGTGGGATTAGGGGAGCCTACCAGCCAAAGCGTTGTACGCAGATTTCTTGGACACACTAAATACTATAGAAAGTTCATTAAGGGATATGCCAAGATCACCGTGCCATTGGAAATATTTCTTAGACACCAAAGTGCCTTTCATTGGGGAGAGGCATAGCAGAGGGCATTTGACACTCTAAAATAAAGGCTTATCACTGCACCTATTCTACGATTCCCATCATGGGATAAACCTTTTCATGTCCACATGGATGCTTCTGGTACAACAATGGGATCCATTCTTGCTCAACCAGGAGAGGGGATTGTTGATCATCCTTTGTGTTTTACAAGTAGAAAGCTGACACCAGTAGAACAAAATTATACAATGATCGAGCGCGAGGCATTGTCAATGATCTACGTGCTTCACAAATTTAGGAAATATCTACTGGAAACTCCTTTCATATTCTACACTGACCATATGTCTTTGAAGTATCTAGTAAACAAAGCAGTGTTACAAGGGCACATATTCCATTGGGTTCTTCTATTTCAGGAGTTTGAATTCAAAGTGGTGGTAAAACTGGGAAAGAAAAATTGTGGGCCAAATCATTTATCAAGGATTGATTCAAGAGAGGACACACAGAGTATTGAGGAAACCATGCCAGATGCACAACTATTCAGGTTGTGGCACACACCCTCAGAACTAGAAGACATTGTTATATTTCTCAAGGAAGGTGTGGCACCCAAAGGGATGAATGCTCTGGAAAGGGAAAGGTTAGCCATATGTGCAACTCCCTTCATGTTGATCAATGGGGATTTGTATAAAATGGGCCACGATGAGGTTTTGTGCTGGTGTGTACTAGAACATGAATGCGTAGCTATAATAGAAGAGGCCCATGGTCGGATTACTGGAGGACACTATGCATGGAATGCAACTGCGCACAAGATCCTAGACATTGGAATATGGTGGGAGATGATTCACCAGGATTGTATTGAATTTTGAAAGGCATGTGACCACTGCCATTGCCTTGGAAAACTAGGAAAAAGGGATGAGATGCCCTTGCGCCCCATCACCAGCACGGAACCTTTTGAAAAGTGGGAAATATATTTTGTCAAACCAATCTCACCAGCTGCGTGAAGGACTAACTCGCGGTATATTATTACCTGTACTGATTATCTGACAAGGTGGGCAGAGGCCGCACCCACTAAGGATTACACCGCAGTCACGATTGCTAGATTTTTGTGGGAGAACATTATCAGCAGGTATGGGTGCCCATTAAGTTTAACAAGTGATAGGGGAACTCACTTCTTAAATGAAACAATCAGGATCCTATTAGCAGAATTCATGGTAGCCCATCACAAGACTACCCCTTATCACCCTCAGGAAAATGGGACTGCAGAGGCATTCAACAAAATCCTTAGTCACACATTGACTAAGATATGTGACGTAGGAAGGTAGGATTGGGATGACAAGGTATCATCAGTCCTTTGGGCATACAGAACAACGTATAAAAGGTTGAACAAGGCCACACCATTTCAACTAGTGTTTGGCACAAATGTTATTTTGCCGGTTGAATTTATGCTACCATCACTGCATATAGTGCACGTAGGAGGGTTGGATGATGAACAAGTGTTGGAAGAGAGAATTGATGAGTTAATAAAGTTGGATGAAAGGTGCTCACTAGTAAGATGGAGCCAAATAATTGAAAAAGCTAAACAAAAGGCATGGCATGACCAACACATTAAAAACAAACAGTTTGAGGTTGGCCAGATGGTATTGTTATATGATTCTAAAATTCTATGCCATCTTAGAAAGTTGAAGGTGCATTGGTTGGGTCCTTATGTAATTTCATACATCCTTGATTGGGGTGCATGCCAGCTACAAGCGTTGGATAGAAAAAAATTACCTGGACACTTCAATGGGAGTAGGTTGAAACCCTACTATAAATAATGCTTCTTTGTGTTTGTAAATAAGGCAGTTCTACTAGTTAGTTTAGAGTTTCCTTTTATGCTTTTCCTTTCACATTGTTGTCATATTTTGCACCTTGGGTGCCGGTAACCTTATTAATTTTTAAACTTATGATTACGTAGAGGACCACGCATCGATTTAGTGTGGGGTGAGGTGATTAAGAGAGGCATGAAGTTATTCTGTAGGAAAATTGAGTTGGTAAGACCGTTTGAATTGGCCCTGGTTAAAAGATGCATTAGGAAGGTAGATGGATGATGAAATAAAGGTCCATTGGAAATCCACGTACAAAGGAGGAAAAAGCGTAAAAACACGAGGTAGGAGAAAGTAAGAATCATGAGGATGGAAGAGGTGCCTTTGGCACTGGTAATAGGCATGTAAAAGTCTTCTGTCAAGATGGATTTTCTACGTGCCAGAAGGTTGGAAAAATGTTTCGCGTAAGGATTGGGCACAGGTCAAAAACATTTCGCACTAGGATTGAGCGTGTGAGGAAAATTGCTGAAGTCAAGTTTGTTTGAAAATGCTACATTAAATATTATCGTATGGTGGTAAGTAGCCTAACCTTTAATCGTAAAAGTGGGAAAAGCTATAAATACAAGGATGGTAAGTTCATTATTTTACTTTGCGAAAACAAGGAGAACAATTTTCTTTCAAGAGCTAGGATTTGAGAGCTAACTCCTGCGAAGAAGAATATCATAAACTTGTGCACAATTGGTCTGGTTGATCTACAAACCAGAGCAGAAGTGATTCACGGGTGTGAGCAACATTGGGAAGGAGCATCGTGATCAACAGAGGAAAGTTAGAAATTAGGGATTGTACCCTAGGGCACGGGGCGTGCAAAGAAAACTCTTAGACAACCCGAAGGCAACCAAGGAATGAAAGCAAAGGGTAAAATGACAGCCACGAAACTAGTTGATAAGCCTGCAGTACAATCTAGAAAGGGAAAGGGGAAGGGAAAGGGAAAGTAGAAAGAAGACAAAATCCCCTTGGATACTAATGAGGAATGGTACTCAGAGATGTAATACCTGGATAGGGTTTTGCTAGGGCAAGAGTGGGAGTCCCACATCAGACAGATGACCGTAATCGATTATAATCACTGGTCGAGTATAATTGCGAAGGAAATGGCACTGGAGTTGGTGCACCCCACAAACAAACAAACACCTAATGGGATGTTGATTTATAATGATGTAGTCAAGGTGAAAATTGAGAAGGCAGGGCTTCTCCAGCTTTACGAGTTACCATACTTCGGGAAGCCTGAGCGCCTATACCAATGGTTAATGACGCGTGTGCATGAAGATTTCTTCTGCTTCGCAGGGTGCAAGATGCACATAACCCCACAATTAATCTCACACTTTACAAGCCTGAGCTATAAAGGGGACACGATCCTAGACGACCTCCAAGATGAGGAGGTAATTAAGGAAACCATCACATCCCAAGATTATAAGAAGGGATCGAGGTACTACGATGTCACAGATATCAGTGATCCGGTGATGAAAATGGCCACGCACCTCATTTCCAAGCTAAATGGACAAGAGAGGTGGACCCAAGGTGAGCAAGCCCTAGTTGAATGTATGAAGAAAGGTCGCGTAAGGCACCATGTATAATATCTCCTAGTACATAGCAGACAAGATTATAAGCAGCGCAGATGACGAAGGAAAGATATTCTTTGGGAACATTCTACTAACCATTATGTTCTCAGAAATCGGGGTGCCAAATGCATCTGATAAGTTTGTATGGGAGTACCCTGATGAATACCCTTCACCCGCGGACAGGTTCCATAAGTATACTTGTGAGTCAATGATGGGGGTGCACAAGGCGCGCTTAGATAAATGGTATATGCACCTTAGGAGTGCATTCGGGGTAGAATGGAAGATCCCAGAGTAACTCCCTATGGCAACTGAAGGAGAAGAAGAGTTTGTAGTGTACCAGCACTTCTACATTAGCAGATTTATCTTATTGGATGGAAGTTAGAGTCCCTAGTGCAAACTCCCCTTCTCATTTACTGCCCAATTCTTCCAAGCAGGGGTAAATAGATATCGAGAGTCGAAAAAATTAAGACTCGACCTGTCCACCCTCGACAGTGAACACAGAGAGATGAGGAAGAAGCTGGTCTACCCAGGAAAGCTCACGTACGTTGAAAGGTACGTGTCACAGGACATACACATCGTAAGGCCAATGACCTTACCGATTGCTGAGAGTGCTGTTGCCAGAATTTACCTACGCATAAGGCCAAATTTTGAGAAGGGTGCGTATATAGAAAATGAAATATCCATCCTAGATGACCCCATGGGAAGGAAGAAGCCAACGCTAAATTGTAAGGAGAAAGAATAAGAAGAGGAAGAACAAGGGGTAGTGGGGAGGTAGGATGTAGGTAGCACGGGGCTGAGTACCTATGTCTAGAAGAAGAGAAGAATGGTGGTCAAGGAAAAGACCCTAGAGCCTACGAAGCCACCATCCCATGAAGAACCTCCAGATGAAGAAAAGATAGCATCCCCCACTCTAGAATTTTCTACCAGAGAAGAAGAACAAGGAACAGAGGAACAAGGGTCTGGAGATATGAACGACGATGTAGGTGAAAGGGATGACGATGAAGGGGAAGATCTGGAGGTGGAGCAAGAGCCAATTGATATCCATGACTCATAAGGAGAGGAGGTTGAGAACGTAAATGATGCCTTCATCTTTGTAAGAAGGAAAGGCTCCCAAAGGGAGGAAGGTGCGCAAAGCGAAGAGGAGAGCAAAGGGGCTAGTACCAAGGAACTAGATATGCCCAAGCTCACTCAGGAGGAGGTGGATGAAAAGGCAATGAGGGAGGAAGAGAAGATAATTTATGCCTTGGTCAATGAAGAGTTGGAGCGCAGTGCGAAGCTCGTGCTTGGCGAGTTCAAGAAGGAGTAGAGGGAGAAGTGTGGAAGTAGCATGAAAGGACCAACTCTCTCGATAACTATTCCCAAGGGCCTGCGAATGGGAAGTAAATGTGTGGAAGGGGGAAGAACAATGATGAGTTACATTGATGACCCCAAAAAAAAAATTTGCGTGTATTTCCAAAGTACCATGCCCACCAAGGAGCTCACTGCCATGGAGTCCTTTGATCCTGAGGGTGGATACCCGCAAATGAGGAAGATGTTATCTTGGGCATTCAACTCCCACCTCAATAAGCCTAAATTCAAGATTAACCAAGGAACGGTATTGAAGCTGTCTGAATGAAAGGGGGACAACCCCATTGTAATCACACAGTAACTATCGGATGAGTAAATGTGCAACATGTTGAACAAAGTATCCATGGAAATTGAGGCTAGGCTCTTCGGTAGAAATGACAGGGTTAGAGTCCTGGAGGACATGTTAGAGAAGAGGAAGGAAGAAGTGGTGAAGCTGACAAAAGATCTCAAATTGGAGAAATTAATCAGCACTCAACTATAGAGGGAGCTTTAGGAAGAAAAGGCCAGGGTATGTGAAGTTTCTAAGAAGGTGGAGCTCATCTCCCAATCAATTATCATGAAGCACCCAGACCTTAACCCTCTTGTAAAATAGTATAGATCCTCCCTGAAGTGCCTAAAGGACTTGACTCGGATCCTCACCATGGAGAGGCAACTCTTGGCTTTAGAGTCAGCAGAAGAGATAGCGGTGTGCTTGGAGAAAGAAGAAAATTTGAAGGTCATTGCACTCGTGGCTGAATACAACAAGGTGCTCACAAACGTAAGATCAGCTACACAAACTGTGGGGGTCACTTACAACCACTGCACAGATCAAGACAAGGTGACAAGCATACTGCTTGCCTACGACGAGGCTGAGTTGAAGGAATTTAGAGAGAAGAATAAGGGTAATAGAGCCGAGTGGGAAAGGATCATATCCGAGGTAGAAAAGAAATCTTAAGCCATTGAGAACCAGTGAGTCTCAATCAAAACCCGGCTAAAAGAGCTCTACAATGTCATCACAATGAAGATGGATGCCCTGGAATACCACGCTAAGGAAATGGAGACTATGGTGGAAACCATTACCACACATGGGGAAGGGCTAACTTACGACCAGGTGAGCACCTCGGTTGGTGACATCTGCACTAAATAGTAGAAGGAAGTCAGTGCTTGAAGTACACTAGAGGCCAACCTATAGCAAAACTTTCCCCTCCTCCTTCTTTAGGAAATTTCCTTTTATTCTTTCTCTTCCCCTTTCTTTATTCTTTCCCCCCATTCTTTTCCAAGGAAAGGCCTTGCATTCTTTTGTACTTCATTCTTTAATATGGTTCCCTAGGGCAGAGAACATGTGAAGTGTGGGGTAATGTTGGGCCCCTAATTTAGCTTCCAAATCTTAAGAGTGCATAGGTGCACATGGCAAGAGAAAGCGCGCAAGTATAGGCGTGCAAGGTAGATTACAAAAGGCTTCTTGAAGAACCCAGGATGTGCGCGCCACGCGAAGAACAATTCGGGACATAGCCATTTTTGGCCTTTGGGACAGAACACATGAAGAACGTGTTCCATTTGGATAAGGTTCCAATCTAGCGATAGGGTGTCCTGGAGGGAATATACCTTGCGATAGAAAGATCCAAAAGGTTAATCATGACATGGAGAGGCATGCGCTCGGGGTGACCCACACCTTGACACTTGGGGCCATATATGAGGCTGCAGAGGAGTTTGTTAGAGCTCAGAGGCCTATTTATATGCGTGCCCTTGGCAAAGAAAGAGAGACAAAAGTGAGGTAGCGGAGCCCTACAGAATTACTGCGAGAACTATGGGATGAAAATGGGTACAGAATTCCAGTAAGGATGTAATGGGAAAATGGGGAATGAAATTTTTGTCTTGTGAGAATACATGTATGGATCCACATATGGTGCATGACTATGGTTTGCCTTTTGTAATATTTTATAATTAAACACTATGAATGAATGTGATAAGGTTGTCATGACAAATGTATCAAGACTCTTTCTTTGTATTATCTGCATATTACTGTTGCACTTTAGTTCTTATATAATCGTGAATCTTGCTTAAATGGTTAAGTATAGTAGTAGATGTACAACTCTTAGTTCTATTATTTTTGTTGCATGCTTTGGTTTTATTATGACTGAAGGGGTATAGAAGCCATCTTGAGCTTTATAGCCCTTCATGTCTGTTAAATCACTAAGTCAAAATCATGAGCTATGCCTTCCACTAGACTCACATAAAAGAGAGACTTGGCTCCCTCTCGCACGCCTCAGGTGAGTTCCTAGCACCCGCTGGGTGATAGGCCGACACGCATGAGGTTCCCTTGTTCTTAGTGGGTGAAAAAGTGACTACAGGTCACTCAAATGTGCATATCGTTACCATTCCCAATGCATAAACATCTGGTCATGTTGCGTTCATTCAATGACGCTATCACCTCCACACTAGGGCACTGTCATCCTACATGTTCACGTGGGCCCCCGCAATGTTCCAAGAATTGAATTTACATTTTGGAGGGGGGATTTTAAAATAACTTGTTGCTTGGTAGACCCTGGATCTGTGTCATGGGTTATGTTCCTTCCACTTTGCATCATTGTGTAAATTTTGAACACAAAGGACACACTTATACCATTCTGGCTAAGCCATCACCTTTCAAAACATGGCAACATGCTTTACCGACCCAATGATGTGCTCATACCTATCAATTCATCTACCTCTGCAACCACTACTCACTTCACCTACACCTCCACCTACTAGTACAAGCCGCTGCTTTCACTGCACATACCTCCTCTATTCCTACTGATGTTATAACCTACATCGGCTGACCCATTAGCTTCCCAATCTGTTAACTCCACCTCTGCATCGACCTCAGACACATCATCCATTCCAGCTGACCTACATACCAATGACTGATCCCTTGGAAGGTGTTTTCCAACACCTCACTCTGGGGAAGTACCACCTATATAATGTTAACACATTCCTTACTCCACAGAAGTATGGAAGCCTTCACCAACACCCTCACTATGATCACCGTATAGGAGAACACCTCCTTTATGGTCCCCCTCATCTTCATACTAGTCTCAACTATGGGGGACTTGATACTACCACTTACACACCTAAACCACCATCACAAACCCATCCATTTTCCGCTGACTTCCAATCACCATTTCACCCATACCTTCCTGCACCACTGTGTGTGGAAGGGTTTTGGTTTCAGATTTTATGAGTAAGGCTGCCATACAGTTATTCCATGTACCACCCATAAATATAATGACTATAGTGGTATCAGCTTCCCCGAACCTCCTACCAAATAGGCCTACATTGAACTCATTGAGGACCCTAGCTCTTCTCCACCTTCATCTTCATCACCACATTCACCTGCTCCACTTTCATCACCACCTCACAGATGGAGTCGATGGTTCCTGAATCTATCCCTCCTAAAAAAATTTCGTAAACACCATTTCCTTGGGGCCTTTAACTTATCAGCGTGAAGGCGAGGCCCCTTCCACTCTTCCATTCCTGCATCCTGAGATGATCAATGATGACACACCTATAATTCACGTCATTCAATGTTAGGATGATAAATCCATACTCGCCTACCTTGATGCATAAGACTCATATATTTATTGGTCGTTACCCTCTGAGACACAAACCATGTTGAATGAATCGACTATCGAGATCAAAATTCATACTCAGGATGACCTGCACATCCTAAAGATCAAACAATCTTTAGATGCTGTTGAAAAAGAAGCCATCACTTCTTTTCTTTGAGATCATAGCCATGCTTTCACTTGGTCTTACGCGGACATTACCTACTCAGCCAAAAAACCTATGTCAGGACCAACACCGATCACTTACACTTCATGTACATCAAACCTTATCAAAATCATCGTGCCACGCGATGGTTTATGCTTTTAGCTGATCTTGACCTTGAATTCATTCATCAAAAGTCCATCAAGGGCCAAGCTATCTCAACCAACTGGCTAACGCACCTATTTCCAAGGATCAACCCTCTAATTTTGACTTTCCTGATTAGTCAATTACTACTCTTTCCCTGGATGAACCCCCTTACCAAATGACACTATTCATCGACAGTTCCAAGTGTCAGCATGGGGGCGTGGCTGATATTAGTGTGGTTCCTCTGGATGGAGAACCCATGCCTTTGTCTTTCAAACTAGAATTTGAATGCACCAACAATATTTCTGAGTACGAAGCGCTCATACTAGGTCTCCAAGCCGCATATTCCCTAGATGTCAAATCAATCCACATCTTTGGTGATTCACAATTGGTCGTCAACCAAATCAATGGTATATATCAATGTCATAACGAGACACTTCAAAAGTATAAACATCATGTAGACATACTTTTTACCACCTTTGATCGTTACACCCTTCAAACCATCCCACGTTCAACCAAAAAATTTGCCGATACGATGGCCTGCTTAGCTTCCCAAATACCCACTTCCCCTGTCGAGTCCAAAATATTTGTCACCATACAACAGCTCCATTCACCTTCTTATTTACCTCACAATGTTTACTCGATTGGAACCAACACCCCAAACCCGAGTGACCTTTGGTATAAACAATACTCTAACTACCTTTCTCTCTCCATCTTACCTCCTGATCTCACCCGTAATGGACAATGCGCCTTCCTTAAAAATGTCTCTCATTTTGTTATTTTGGGGGGACTCCTCTATAAGTGAGAATTTGATGGTATTCTCTTACAATGCCTCACAAGTTCTGAAATTCCTTATACCATTAAGGAGGTTCATGATGGCATACGTGGAGGTCACTTTATTGGCCTTGCTATTGTTAAGCATATTCTTCACCTAGGCTATTACCAACTGACCCTTAACCATGATTGTTGCAACTATGTCAAAAAATTTGTAAAATGCCAACAACATTCCAACCTTCATCATATACCCAGTCATGCCTTACAGGTCGCTAGTGACCTTTGGCCCTTTTCTCAATGGGGTTTGGATCTTATCAAAGAAATCAATCCCCATTATTCCCAACACCATCAATGGATCATAACTACTACCAAATACTACACAAAATGGGTGGAAGCCATACCACTCATCTCCACGAAAGTCGAGAAAATTTTTGAGTTCATTAACCCTCACATCATTTTCTGCTTTGGTGTCCCTCATCACCTCATCACTAACAATGGAAAACAATTCAAAAACAAAACATTGCAAAAACTTTGTGACGCCTTTGGCATTTAGCTTAGTTTCTCATCACCTTATTACCCACAAACCAATGGCCAAGCTGAATCCACTAACAAAACCCTCAACAAAATTCTCATGAAATTAGTTGACGATACTGGGAAGGATTGGCATACGCACATTCCTTTTGCTCTATGGGCACACCGCACTAGTATTTGCACTTCCATTGCGGCCACACCATTTTCTCTAGTCTACGGTATAGAGGCTATTCTACCTCTCAAAGTCCAGAACCCCTCACTCCACATTTCTCTCCATGACATGCTCAATGACAATGACTTTCTTCAGAACCATTTAGCACAACTAAATTTATTAGATGAACGTCTTCTTAAGGCTCTGGATCACCTTCAAGTTTACCAACAACGTATCAAACGTGCCTATGAAAAACATGTTCATAAATGACCCTTCTAAGTCGGTGACCTTGTCCTGAAAGAAAATCAACACATAACCAAAGTAGAAAAAAGTAAACGGGGAAATTTTTCTTCTAATTGGCTTAGACCATACATCATAACTCGTACCTATAGATCAAGTGCTTATCATTTATCCTCACTTGATGGTAAACCCGAACCTGAGCCCCTTAACACATTACATCTTCGAACATTCTATTGTTGACTCATCGTCCTACCTCACCTTTTGTCTCTTTACAAGATCTTCCCTTGAGTGCTACCCACTCCGTACACCTCCCCAACGATTAAACAAGAATCATGTGAGTGCCTGTCACTTGTTATCTCTTCTTGAATATGTGTACCACGGTACTGCACATTGCATGATTCTCATGGATATTTTTTGTCTACCTTTAGATGAGATCCCATGGTCATTCCACCTTGCCTTTTGAAAAAGATTCCTATCCTCCACCTTGGTCTTGTCCATGATTTCAAATACCTCAGATGGGACCAAACTCCTTGAGTCAAAATTCTATTAAAAGATGACTCCCTCAAAAGGACATCTTCCTCTCGACAAAATTGCTGCTATAAATAGACTGCTCCCTCAAAGGAAAACTATGTGACGCTTTTATAAAAAAAAACAAGAGAAACCGAAGCTTCCTGCATCGATCAGGTTCACGAAGACCTCAAGGAGTACCATATTATTTATCCCATATAGACTTCCCGCATCGATCAGTCTATCCAAACAAAAAACTTTTTAGTCATGGAATTGCCCATTGTGACCTAGGAACCCTTGCCCAAAAGCCCTATCACTCAAAATATATAAAACTAACTACCTTTCACCCTCCTTACAACTTCCACTCTCATTGTCTCAATTAACTCAAGGGACATATTTGAATTTAGACATTTGGTGATCCTGTGACTACCTTCATCGTAGAACAATTAATCATGCAATGCCTTTCGGGTCTTATGTTCATCACCCCCTCCAAGGTATGATCTACTCGGTATAATCCTACCCAATCAGGTGGCTTTATTGCCCCCTCTTATCTCTTAACCATCTTTGTTTACGTTTTGATTACCTTATAGAGGACTTGGTACTCATCGCTTACCTTTGAGGTAATACTCCCCTTTCACCATAATCGCCTTCACCTGCATCATTTTACCTATAATCTACCTACATCTATTAAACCAAAATCCACAGCATGCCCAAAAACCTACCAACTCATTTTTATATTCTTCCCTAGCTCACAGGAGAACTACATAGGCCTGAGATCCCTTTTCCCTGGGACTATGTAGGAAGCACTCTGAGGGCATGGAGCCCTTTGAGGTTAGCTTAGCCATTCTCTACCCTAAAACAATTCATTAACCATGCCTAACTCACCATTTACATCACATTTCACTTAGTTTCCCTTTTATAACAAAATTGGAAATCAAGCCACATACATAACAAGTTGCTTACCACAACATACATTTATTACACCTATCATCCCTCTATCATCACTATGCATAAATTATACAACATTTCACATATGACCCATGGTATCATTCATTGCTAAAATCATGAATCATAACTACACCAACCTAACTCAACCATGCCTACAACCTGATTCAACCATGCCTAACCACACCTGACTCAATCCATGCCTAATCAAACCTGACTCAATCCATGCCTAAAACAACCTAAATCCATCATGCCTAACTCACCTAATTTCAATCTACATCATAGTAACAAATCCATATCTCATCTAACACAAACCATAAACTAATGTCCCATACACACATCAACAAATCACGAAATATCATGAATCTCATCATACAAATCAATAAATGTGTATCTCAATATACATGTCTATCTCATCTTGTCCATCATCTCAAAAATGTCAGCACGCAAGCTGATATATGTATAGTACAAAATGTCATCGGCACGCAGGTCAGTCTCATATATACAAAAAGAATGAATGAATCAATACAAAATATCTTTGGCACGCAGGCCAGTATAGACTCAAAATATAAAAAAATCACTCGTACATCCTCACTGTCTTCGGCACATAGGCCGGTACGTGAAAAAAAATACAACTATCTTCGGCACTTAGGTCAGCATATATATCATAAAATCATTGGTATACATCAAAAATCAAGTGACTACATATTAGACATCTCGCCGGATGTCCTCCATCTCTGTGTCACCTACACCCTTGGCCTCCTGTGTCCCTACTAGCACCTCACCTAGCGCTGGTCACCATGTGCTGGTGGCCTCTCCCTGATTGGGCCTTGGAGCTCACTGACCTCCTGTGCTCTCCACACTATGTGTGCAGGATCTCATCCTCTCACTAGACGCCTGCTATGCTCTGTACTCTCCATAGGATAGGAAGTCTATCTTGGCCACCATGAGCTAGTCCTGATAGTATCTCACCTCATCTAGGGCATCCCATAACCTAGATAAAGGCATGGTCTATGGTGGTCCCGTAGGTCTCGGCCCCTGTACCTACCCTGCCGGAACCTGCCCTGTAGTGACCTACCCTATGCCATCCTGTGCACTGAGACTAGCTCCCTGTGCCTGTGGTAGTGCCCCCTACCCCTATACCTGTATTTGGGCCTGTAAGGCCCCAATCTATACATGGGATGTGGCCGACTGGCCCTATAAACCTGCCACCTGAGCCAGTAAAGCTGTCACCTGACCATCTCTGTCTCCATCTCCATCTCCTCCATCCCCTCCCTCCGCCATCTGGGCCTGCAGACTAGCCACCTGTACTCGTAGCTATGCTACCTTTTCCTCCGACCCCTCAAGCTTTGTCTATAGTATACCTATCTAGGTAATTAGCATCGCTACCTGCCCCTGTAGGGCATCTCTTTGCACAATAATGGTAGCTAATTTTGGCTGCCCTGGTCTAGGTGGTATGGCTCATAACTGAGCCGCCCACAACTACTTATACTTGTTTGTACATCCAGCATCATCTATCCGCTGATCCACTACCTCCTCCTCCCCTATAGGAATTGTAGGCTGTGGTAGAGGTAGAGGCCTCTCCACGTCATCTCCCCGATAATGTGGGAAGGATGAAGGAATATCCTATACAAGCCCGAACTGCCGTCGAACCCTATCTACCAGGATCATCTCATCCTCCCCGGCACGACAACCCTATATCCACCTCTCTAGATGGAGCTCAGCTAGCTCCTCATGCATGTTCCTATATGAGGGGAATCCCACATATGGCCTCTAGATAATGTCCACTCCGGACAACCCTTCTAACAACTACTGAAAATAGGCCACATCATAGGTCGCCCTATCTGATCTTTGCTCTCCTATCACCGGTACCCATCTCATGTATCCCACCTACACTAATCTCACTAGGAATGCATCTGCTCAGGGCATCCCTATAGGTTAAACACAGACTATGTGCTCGTAGGCCCAACAGTTTAGTATAAATGTACAACATAGGCTAAACCTGTGCAACCACCCATATGCCCACATCTCTTGGTATAACTACACCAAGAATGTTGGTGCCTAGGCAAACTTGGTCTCCTCTACCATCATATCATGGATCACCCCCAATTTTGATAAGGGAAAGAATCCACCCTCTACATCTGGCAGTGCATAGCAACACACTGCCTCCATCAATAGAACCACTAGCCTCGTCTCATCCGGACGGGCTAGGTACATCTTGCCATAGCTCAAACTGACGCTATGAAATCTCAAATCTGCCACCCCCTCACCAATAACTATCTCGATCAGCTCCTCTGAGGCCTCAAAGGAGATAGAGTAAACTTAGGCACCCAATATGGGTAGCCGCAAAATCCAGAACACGTCCTCCAGGGTGATAGTCATCTCACCTATCGGCAGGTGGAACGTGTTGATCGCGAAGTCCCATCTATCAATGAGCAAGACCATCAAGCTGGGCTATCAAACAACATGTCAGTAGCATTGAATCCGACTCAAGCCCACTGCCTCCACATGCTACAACTCCAAAGGAGTCACTAAGTTACGCAGTGTCACCAGTAGAGGCGGAACCCTATCCCGCATGTGTAACTGCACTCTCCCCTGCATCCAATTCAAACACGGCATTAATCCCTATTTACCATGACCATATTCACCAATTATCATTACCCTCCACCCTATTTTTACCCTACCCATCTCAACTACCTAACCTACATCACTTTTGCACCCTTGTGCCTAAAATCCTGACTAGTACCAATTTATTCTAACCGACTTTGGTCACCTTTACACCGACATCGGTCACCTATTTGGTGACCACTACCAGTTTATCTTTACCAACCACGGTTACCACTTAACCAGCATTGGTCACTTGTTTGGTGACCGATCCTGGTTCTACCCAACCGACGCCAGCCAAGCTTGACCAACGTCGGTCACTATCGCAGAAAATTATGTGACTTCCCAAACCCCCCTTTTTTTAAAACTCTTCCACCTACCCCTTTTACCCCACTCACAATGACCTACACTACCCCAATACCCCTACCCACCCCACTTACCCTCCCCCCCTCTTTTTTTGCCCGTTATTCCCCCCATAGGGTAAGTGCACGAAGTTAGTGGACAATTCCGTGGACATTAAAACCTGAAATTCAAGAATCCGTGATCACGGTTTACATACCACGATTGCAGTTTTTAAACCATGATCACGGTTCCTAAATTCCAGGTTCGGGTAATTACATGAACCTAAAATCTGTGATCGTGGTTTAGAACCATGAGCATGGTTATAAACCATGATCGTGGAACTCTGAAACAAAAATTAGCAGTTCCTACGACTCCTTATTTTCCCCAATTTTCATTTCAAACTGCGATTTTCTCCTAGACGTTTTTCACTCGAGCTTTGAATACCACCTCAAAATTACTCATCGGACTTCTGGATCATGATAGATTCAACCATGCCACCAAGACGAGGAGGTAAGCCCCCGATTTTAATTATTTTTTTGCATTTTAGGTTTTTTTTGCATTTTAGGTTATTTTTTTGCATTTTCATGGGTTTTTTGAAATGTTTGTTTATGTATACAATTTTCTTGTTTTATCAGTTGGTCAGCAAGCTCAAAATCATGCAAACCATCAAAACATTCCTCAAAACCCACCGAACATTCCTCAAAACCCTCTGAACATTCCTCAAAACCCTCCTCCAAACATAGATCCGCCTCTTGTGGCTCCTTCTGTCCCCACTGAGCTAGCAGGAACACAAGATAATATCATTGGAAGAATCCAAGAAAATAAAATTGTCATTGAGAACCTAATTCATACTATAAGACAAAATCATGCCACAAATCCATCCTGCATGACTTTAGCCAATACATTGCAAACATTTATTGGTGAAACTCGAGTCCGCAACCAACCAAATACATAGATGGAATACCTTTAGAGGTGACTGTAGGTGGTGGTATGCAGATAAACTATCCCATGCGGCCGTAAAAGAATTTTTTTTGGAAAAGACCTCATTTGTGCATTATTTACTGACCCTAGAACCAATGCCCCCCCCCCCCCCCCCCCCCCGCAGTTACTTGCAAACGGTTCCCAATCCATTGGTGCCACGATGACCGAATCAAAAACAATTTTTGGACCGATGGTGGATGGTTTTTTTATTAATCCACCATGCAACAACAATGAGGTTCCTCTTTATTTTTTGAAGAAATTATATTGCGAGTTCGTGCTCAATGAGGTCCCGAATTATTTTGACTTTTCTGAATTTTTTGGTCGAGGAGGTGGCTCTGCATAGAGTAGACCTGGTGCACGCATAGGTCAACCTAGGATCCCCCATGCCCCAAAACCCCCACTGCCTTCAGTTATCCCTCCTATAGTGAAGGAGGTTGTGGAGATTGATACACTGCATGCATTGAGGGAGCTCACTGACACTCTGACCCAGCATAGTGACCAGATTACATCTGGTGATGTTGGTGGAGGCGTCAGTTCTAGCACACCACACACCACTTTGGATCATGTGGTGTCATATGCACTGTGGGCGAGACATCATTTTCTTGGTTCAAAGGATTTCTTTTCTATAGATGAGATGCTGGGGAATGTTTTTGGAACTGGTGCCATTGATATTGGTCTTTCACAGGTAAATTTCAAATAAATATAAATAATATGTATATATATACAATAGTTTAATTCACATGTTTGAGATTTTAATATATATGTATTTGATTGTACGTCATGTACATACATGTAAAAAACTAATTTTTTATTTTATTTTAAATAGCAAGAGCTGGTGAAGGAAACATCCGGCGTCGACATGCTAGCTACTGTAGCTGGGCGTGTTTCAAACGTAAGTTTCAAGTTGTACAAACTTACATTTTTAATTTCATTTGATTGCACTAGATTATTATTATAATGTTTCACGTGTATGTTGTACATATTAATATGTTTGTATTTTATACACAGGAGCCTGGCGGGTCATCATCTACTCTGGGAACTGAGGCTACTGGCACGCCTCACATGAGTTTTACGCAGGTTAGTAAATCTCTTTACACTTTGTTTCTAATTACTGGAAGTTCACGTGGATTACATGCTTTGGACCTCTGTTATGTGGTGCACAGTTATGTAGATTTTAATATTGACTTTGTACATGTTTTTTGTATAGCTTATGACTGCTAGAGAGACTCCTCCATATATGCAGACTATGGAGGCTACTGTAGATACTGCCATAGCATCTGCAGATCCACTAACTGAGGTACAATTTTTTCAAATTTGTTAAATTTTGGAGGTTCATTATTTCTTATTACTTAAATCTACAATATCAAATTTTGTATGTATGTGAAATATTTAATTTGAAAATTAATTATTTGTATGTAGCTTACCCCTCGTGAGTCTATTAGTTGTCCCTGTGATGCGTCAACAACAAATTGATAGGGATCATGACATTGCGGTAAGATTTCACATGCATTTTAACTAAATTGTACAAGTTTCTAAATTTTGAATGTATTTTAAAATTTTGGGTGTTAAAAACTTGTTGTTTATGAATGTGCAGGTTAGGTTGTAGGCATGCTTAGAGACACCTAGGACCACATGGATGAAATCCATAGTGGCATCTCCCTCCACTACATCCCCAGGTCATGGACGTGCTACTTCTAGCAGGGTGAAGAGAGGGAAGATGTTTCATGAGTAGATTCATAGTCCACATGGATGTACATAGATATATATATGGGCCATCTGGTCCTAGTGAACATGTTTCTTCATATAGTCCATTGTATATATATAGCCTTTTGTGACCGCATGTGGTCCTATATACATTATGACACACTTAGTTTGAGATGTACACATACATTATGAACTTACATATATTTTCAGAGACGTGCGTCTAGAGCACACTTTGTTTGATTCTTATATATCCATGTGTGTTGGTTTTCATAACGATAAATCTGAACTATATGTTTGATTTGATTTCATTACATGTATGATATCCTTCTATGTATGTTTTTCATAACCATTTAAATTAGTTCTAGATATGTATGTTTGATTTAAAATTAAAAAACCATGTCCCGGAGCACTACATGGTACAATTGTTAAGAAAACCTATTCCATTAAGCAAAACCATGCTAGGTGAACTACAAAAGGGCAAAATTTACGTACAATTACTTTTTTTTTAAAGCTAACACTCAATCTGTTGCATATCAACTAATGCAAACATTGATAGAAATAAGTGAGGTAGAGTTCATCTTGAACTATATATGAATATTTAACGTTACTTATGGTGCAACATTGAAGATTTTACAATTTTCTCGATTTTCAAGTTTTACAATTTTCATATTTCTAGAATTGAAGATTACACAGAGGTTTCAAATTTTTTTCTTTGTTATCAAAACTTATTATTTTTAGTAAGGCTCATATGCCAATTTAATAATAAATATTTAATTATTTGGATTGAGATGAATTTTTGTCATTAGATTACGTATTTTCATATGGTTTCCTACTTCAAATTTCAAGTGTTTTCGATCTCCATAATTGCAAGGATCTAAAAAGGTAAGTTTCTTCTCTAAAATTTTAAATGGGATCCTATAAAAAAATTAGGGTACCAATGGAAAATATTTTTAGATCATCTTCAAGGAGTTCATGAGTAGAAGTTACGGGTAAAATTGCAGGGGAAATGGAGCAAAAAATGAAGGAGATATGAGAAAAAATGTGATTTTTGCAATAGGGTTTCTTGAAAATTTAGTAGCATAACTAAATACTAGTAGCAATGAAGGAAAAGGAAATATTAAAAAGGGATTAAAAAAATGGCTAAGTGTATGTTTATACTCACCTCTTAACATTAACCTAGCTAACTCACCTTCTTTAACTCATCCTTTTAACCATTCTGGATTAACCCTGGTTACATGGCATGACAGGGTAGGGTTACAAGCCTTAAGTGAAAAAGGGACTTAAAGGGGTGATAATGTGAGAAGGGGTTAAGTATTCATGAGAGGGGGCAACATAATCAAGTTGGGGTGCTGAGGAATTGAATACCTAGTGAGAATGTTACAAGCCTTAAGTGACGAAAGGGAGAGATTTCATGTGGTGGTGCATTCTGATGTCCCAAGTTGAAAAGGGTAAATATTTGACAGTAAGCCCTTATTAGTATTCTTAGGTTCCACCCATCACATGAAGAATCCTCCCTCTAATGAAGAATCAACTCATGTATTCCTCCATAGAAGATTTTGAATGATGAGGCTTTTCCATAGACCATCTTGTTGAATCTGGAAACTACAAATGAAACTTTCTCATCTTCCAAGATGTTCACATGCTCCAATGTGTTGAGTCAATTCTCAGGAATGGCATGGATATTTCCACATTGACTAAAATATTTTTCATTTAACTCTTCATAGGATTCTAGAGATATAACCTAAGATCTCTACAAGGGCTTCTAAAGTATTGACTATTGAAGGAAAGGGTCACAAATATTTTCCTGAATCAATTCTTAAAATTTGAATCCTGAAGATTCTTCATGTGGAATTATTCTCCCTGAGAGGAGTACCAAGCTCATGCATTCTTGTGCCAAGATCTTCCAAAAATTTTGATACATTCTCCTCATGGGATTCAAAATCAGAAATGGCTTCTTTTAGAGCATCAAACCTCTAGGTGATGGTATGGGACAAAATTTCATACAAGTTCTCTGAGTCAGATGAAAACACACTTGAGCTCACCAAGGAATGAGAATCAAAATTATTCATCTCACTCGCAAATGGGAGATTATTTTCCCAATGGAATTTCTCTTTCTTGATCTCAACTCTATTCCTATTTGATTATCAAAAATATGACCAAGAACAATCTAAACAAAGAGATAATCTCAAGAAATAGATCATGTTCCCTTTTTCAAGGATCATGCTCACCCAATGGTCACATGTCCTTCTTTGCAGTATGAATGCTTGATCTTGCTTGATGGACTAGGGGGTTGAAGTTTTAGATGGGAGACATTGCTTCAATTTGAGGTAGAGATGATCAATCTCATGCAATCAATGATGGCACTTATGAATAAAATTTCCTCACACATGTGTTCCCTTAATTGTTTGATGATTTACTTATACTCCTAATTCTGTGTAGTGATCTGTGATGAAGAATCCTATTACAATGCAAAAATAATGAGCATGTAAGCACATAGCTGGGGTAGCAGAGGATGGAGAGAGATCACCACAACAACATAGCTCAAGAGAGCAAATCAAGGATAGTGATGAAACACCTAAGAGGAAAGAGGCAAGTCCCAAAGAGAACAAGACAAATGGAAGGTAAACAAGTGACATTGAATGTTTTGAGTCCTAGGAAATGAACGGAGGCGAGGAGTGAGAAGTCATGCCTCAGGACGTCGTGGCACTGAACCAAATGCACTAGCACATCTGGGTGGCCAGGTGAACGCTATAGGATATGGTGTTTTGGTGCACAACAAGGTTGTTGCTTCCTGGCTACTTCGTTCAGGCGTAGTCCCTTAAGAGCCCTGAGACCAAAAATATCGTTAAACTTCGATGGGTGACTACTCGGACTCCGTGGCACCTAGAGATTCCTCATCTGATCTAAAACCTCAGTGTAGGGACCCTCTACAAATCCTCTCTTGGTTTTTTCCTTCTCATTTTGGTGCTCTCGCTGCCCTATTGTTTGCAAACGCGTGAAATAGTGCAATTGGAGCCAGTGTAAGGTTGTCAAATGCTATATTTTGCAAATGGTGGGTCATGGCACCAAACTGACTGCGTTGAAACATCTAGGTGGCTAGGTGAATGCTAGAGGAGGTGAATTTTTGGTGTGTGACAAGGTCATTTCTTTCGGGCTACTTCGTTTGGGTGTAGTCCCTTAAGAGCCTGAGACTAAAATATCATTCAACTTCGACGGGTGACTACTCAGACTCCATGGCACCTAGAGATGCCTCGTCTAATTTGAAACCTTGGCGTAGGGACCCTCTACAATAGCCTCTCTTGGTTTTTTCCTTCTCATTTCGGTGCTCTCGCTGCCCTATTGTTTGCAAACGCGCGAAATAGTGCAGTTGGAGCCAGTGTAAGGTTGGCAAATGCTATATTTTGCAAAGGGTGGGTCGTGGCACCGAACCGACTGTGCCAAAATATTTGGATGGCTAGGTGAATACTAGAGGAGGTGGTGTTTTGGTGCACAACAATTTCGTTGCTTCCAGGCTACTTTGTTCAGGCGTAGTCCCTTAAGAGCTCTGAGACCAAAATATCGTTCAACTTTTACAGGTGACTACTCGGACTCTGTGATACCTAGAGATGCCTCATCTGATCCAACACCTCAGTGTAGGGACCCTCTACAATAGCCTCTATCAGTTTTTTCCTTCTCATATCAGTGCTCTCGCTGCCCTATTGTTTGCAAACACGTGAAATAGTGCAGTTTGAGCCAGTGTAAGGTTGTCAAATGCTATATTTTACAAACGGTGGGTTGTGGCACCAAACCAACTATGCTGACACATCCAAGTGGCTAGGTGAATGTTAGAGGAGGTGGTGTTTTGATGCGTGACAAGGTCATTGCTTCCGGGCTACTTCGTTCGGGCATAGTCCCTTAAGAGCCCTGAGACCAAAATATTATTCAACTTCGAAGGGTGACTACTGAGACTCTGTGGCACCGAGAGACATGCCTCGTTTAATTCAACACCTTAGCATAGGGAACCTATGCAAAATCCTCTCTCAGTTTTTTCCTTCTCATTTCGGTGCTCTCGTTACCCTATTATTTGCAAACACGTGAAATAGTGCAGTTGGAGCCAGTGTAAGGTTGTCAAACGCTATATTTTGCAAACGGTGGGTTGTGGCACCAAAATGACTACATTGCACAACACATCTGGGTGGCTAGGTGAACACTAGAGGAGGTAGTGTTTTGGTGCATGACAAGGTCGTTGCTTCTGGGCTACTTCGTTCCGGGCGTAGTCTGTTAAGAGCCCTGAGACCAAAATATCATTCAACTTTGACATGGGTGACTACTCGGACTCCGTGGCACCTAGAGATACCTCATCTAATCTAACACCTTGGCGTAGGTACCCTCTACAATAGCCTCTCTTGGTTTTTTCCTTCTCATTTTGGTGCTCTCGCTGCCCTATTGTTTGTAAATGCATGAAATAGTGCAGTTTGAGCCAGTGTAAGGTTGTCAAACGCTATATTTTACAAACAGTGGGTCATGGCACCGAACCAACTATGTGCTGACACATCCAGAGTGGCTAAGTGAAAACTAGAGGAGGTGGTGTTTTGGTGCGTGACAAGGTCGTTGCTTCCGGGCTACTTCGTTCGGGCGTAGTCCCTTAAGAGCCCTGAGACCAAAATATCGTTCAACCTTCGATGGGTGACTACTAAGACTCCGTGGCACCTAGAGACACCTCGTCTAATCCAAAACCTCGACGTAGGGACCCTCATAAAATATCCTCTCTCAGTTTTTTCCTTCTCATTCCGGTGCTCTCCGCTGCCCTATTGTTTGCAAATGCGTGAAATAGTGCAGTTTGAGCCAGTGTAAGGTTGTCAAATGCTATATTTTTGCAAACAGTGGGGTCGTGGCACCTGAACCAACTGCGCTGACACACATTTCTGGGTGGCCAGGTGAACGCTAGAGGAGCTGGTGTTTCAATGCACGACAAGGTCGTTGCTTCTGGGATACTTCATTTGAGGCGTAGTCCCTTAAGAGCCCTGAGGCCAAAATATCGTTCAACTTCGATGGGTGACCATTCAGACTCCGTGGCACCTAGAGACACCTCGTCTGATCCAACACCTCGATGTAGGGACCCTCTACAATATCCTCTCTTGTTTTTTTCCTTCTCATTTCAGTGCTCTCGTTGCCCTATTGTTTGCAAACGCGTGAAATAGTGCAGTTTTAGCCAGTGTAAGATTGTCAAACGCTATATTTTGCAAATGGTGGGTCATGGCACCAAACCGACTGCACCGACACATCCGAGTGGCCAGGTGAACACTAGAGGAGGTGGTTTTTTGGTGCGTGACAAGGTCGTTGCTTCCGGGCTACTTCGTTCGGGCGTAGTCCCTTAAGAGCCCTGAGACCAAAATATCGTTCAACTTCAACGGGTGACTACTCGGACTCCGTGGCACCTAGAGATTCCTCGTATAATTCGAAACCTCGGTGTAGGGACCCTCTACAATATCCTCTCTTAAATTTTTCCTTCCCAGATCGATGCACACGCATAGGTATGGTCTTGTAAACACTTGGGAAGGAGTCATTTTCAAAATTTTACAACTTTGTCAAAATTTACAACTTTGTCAAAATTTACAACTTTTTTAAAATTTACAACATTTTCAATATTTATAACTTTTTCAAAATTTACAACATTTTCAAAATTTACAACTTTGTCAAAATTTATAACTTTGTCCAAAATTTACAACTTTTTCAAACAATGAAAGCTTCTCTTAGCTTCGAGAATTTAAAATTCTCTACTAACAGTGCCAACCATGTGAAGGTGGAAGCTTTTCTGGCACCAATAACCTAAACATAAAAGTGTTAGTCAAAGAAATTTAAGTTTTAAATCAAAACCATATACTATCTATATATACAAAATACACAAATTTAAAATAAAACATATTTAAACTTAAATCTAGATATTTAAACCAACAAATTTATATATTTATTGAAAAGAAATTATATATACCAGACATGAGCATTGTAAATTCATTCCAATGAACCATCAGGATTGGATCTACTCTGAATAGCAGACAAGATTGCTTCATGATCTGACTCTCGAACCTTCCAAAGAATCTTGTTATTAGGCCTTCCTCGATATCTATACAACTAAATATTTGTCACTAGAACTAGATGCGAATATAAGAGTATTTTTCTATGTGTCTCAAAGTCTTCAAACACCCAAACAGAGGATTTTTTTAATGGATACCGTTGAAGCCAAGTTCCAGTAACTACCACTGACCCTATAGGATACTCAATATCTTCGCCATCTATAATAGGAGAAGTCAACTTTTTTCTTTCCTCGATGCAACGACATAAGAAATAGTCTTTTCCTTCTTCATTCTCTTCTGTCTCAATTACTACAAACACATGTCCTATAAACAACAAAGGTTAAACAACTCAAATTTAAATTACGAATTAAAATTTCAATGGACATAATTCAATACAAAAATTAAATAAATAACCATAAATACCTTGTCGCACCAAAATCAATATTTTGTTAAAGTCCTTGGATGTTGCAACTTCATCTGCAAAAACAAGTCGTAATGCTTGTGGAGGTTAATAACTAGGAAGCAGAGTTAGAGGCCTACAAATCCATCCATCCACCCATTCTTGTGAATCACACTCAACAGTGACAAATTCGATACAAGATGCACAAAAAAATGTCAAATTTCTTGTCCATACGGCCCATGAAGTAGCGTCTGAGCTACAAAATGAGTGCATATCACTAGACCTAGTGAGTGTCATACAATCCTCGTAGTTAGCAATTTGTTGTTCCTCTATCAACCAAAAAAATCTGTGAACTGTGAAATTTTCTTGAGAACCTTGGGCCATGTTGTCATTACACCATTCTACTATACTCTTTACATCTTTTAATTTAGCACCATCTTTGTACTTCAACTCTTCTCTTGCAAGAGCTCTTTTCACACATGCCCCTGCACCTTCATGCTCTCCTTTTCCATGTCCAGCCTCAGTGAAACTCCAAATATGTTGCACACCCATCTTGACGTGCATTTTACTCATCCAATAAAACATTCATGCATTCTTAAACTGAGATGTGTAATTATCTGACCATATATAATGTTGTTTGAAGTGGATGTCCTTATCAAACAAGTTTCCATAAAATAACTGGAAACACCCTTGCACAAATTCAGTAGAATGAGTACGATCATCACTGATATAAAAGTGGTACTCTCTTTAAAAAAATTGATCATTCTTTGTACTGTTAGGAGAATGTAGAAATGCTATATGCATAAAAAATGGTAACTTGTACTGAGTTGTAATATTGCGATTGAACCTCCATTTAAAAGGAACGATAACCAGATCATACCAAGCCAAGAAAACAGATGCTAATCAAACACCACAATCAATAAGATGAAAGTAATTCACTAGAATAACTTTACATAAAACCTTTGCAAACAAATGAGAAACAATATCATATATTATTATGGAACTCAATTCATTACATTGAGAATGTGCCTTGCTTAAATAGGAAAGGAATAAAAATCTAAGAACCAGTCAAGGTCGTAGATCAAGCCATAAATCAAGGAAATAACTAGTCATCAAAGAACTAGTCAAGACCATAGATTTAGGAGAGAACTAGACATCAAGGATCTAGTCAATACCATAGATCAAGGAAAGAACTAGTTAATACCATAGATCAAGGAAATAACTCTACCTAACAACTAGATAATATCTCCTAATATCTAAATAAGATAAAATAAATATCCACACGCATAAGTGGGTGAGGATAAATACAATAAAGGTAAATAAAGTACCTAAGTGAACATGAGTTAAAGTAAATACCTACTCTAACACCCCCTCTTAAGCGAAGCTAGGGGCCAAAATAAAAGTGGCATGTCCACAGTATGAGTCTCGGCAACTAGGCCTAATGAGGTACTCATGTACAATAACTGGGAAAAAGGGACACCGTAAGGTACCCAAAACTAGTAATAACAAAGTAAAGAGAGTTAAAACCCACTCCAAGGCATCCCAAGAAGTTCATCTCAAAAAACTCATACAATGCTAAAGAAGTTTGGTGTGCACTATGGTATGAATCCACTACTCGATCACAAAACTCAAAAACAACTGACACTTGGTTTCACCAGAATAGCTCCATACAAGGAGACTATTAATGGAGTGATGTCGAAAGTGTAAAAAAAGAAGCACCAAACATAATTCGATCAACTACTGCAAATAGGTGTGCCATGATCCAAAAACAAAAATCAAAGCAACAAGGCAAGGACAAAAAATCCAGAGTGTTGCGATCCAAGAAAAGCCAAGGTAACAAGGCAAGGACACTAAACCCGAAGAAGCAGGATCAACACCACACCCTCCCTTACTGTTGAATGGGTGGAGTGATGCTATAAATCTATATGAGTTGTCAAAAAACTACTCAAACACTGACAAACTAACACTAGGCTCCACTAGAATATCTCCTCCACAAGAGAGACTGTCAACATGCCAAAAGTGTCGAAAATACAGATACAAAATCTCTCAGCAAACAAGAGAGATACACTACACCTGCTAAAGAAAAATTCTCACAACAAGAAGCATCACAATGTAGAAGGTATAAAAAGTGGAACAAGAGGTCGAATGGTGGAGGAGCCATGCCTTTAGAGTCCTCTCAATGAATGCCTATGTCACCACCACGAGTGATCATATATCCACCCCAAATTAACACGGATGGATGAAGAAGATACTTGCATATGACTTGGTGTAAAATGCACAATGGGTGCATGTAAAAGAACATCAGAATGTGTGTCATGTTGATCATGTCTGATAGCTAAAATCTCAGGTTTATCAAGCCTGAGTGAAGGTGCAGAACTCATGTTTTGCTCATGATCCTCAGAAAGAGTCGAGTGAACAAAAAAAGGAGCTCTATCAATGTGTGATCCCAATGAAGTATCTTCTCGAAAACCAATGTCATGACGAGAATTCCACTTAACATGTGGAATAGAGGAAACAATACCCTGTGAATGTCTGCTAATGACTCCGCTAGTGAGACCCATAGAATGGAGCATGTGAGAACTGAATGCAGTGGTATGCTTCTTAAAAAAACCATACAAGTGAGCAGAAATAGGATACACAACATGTGGTACTGTAATAGGCATAAATGTGGAAGAGCATGTAGTAACAAGCCTCACAGGTTTATAAGCATCAAAAGTAGGTTCATGCTTAAAGACTAGCAGATCAATGTCATTGGGTACAAGAGCAACAACTGCAAGTGGACTAGGGGCATAGATATGGTTGTCCACAATATGATAGTGATGTTGTAGGCTAGTAAGTTTGTTCTGCAGGGAGTGTATTATTGTATCCTTATCATGATTGAGTGATTATAGAAGAGAATTTCACTTCTTGAGCGATCTATTTTCTTCCACAAATTTTACAATATCCTCTTGAAGTCCACATACTTCAGAGAAAAGCATATCATTCTTAGAATCCATGATAGGTACAAACTACAACTCCCAAAAATTTAGGACGTCGGGCTCAGCCGAAATTGCATCCACAATTGATTACAACACTCCTCTATATTTGGCACTTTATAATTATAGTGCAAGTCTCAAAATAAATAACTCCAATGGAAAGAGCATGAAAAAGCAAGCACTTTTACAAAAAAACAACACTCAAAACCGAGTTACCGATCAAAAGTTACTAGCTTTTTACTTTTTTCTCTGTTATTTATTATAGTTTCCACTAAAACAAAATAAATTATTGTTGCCTTCACCATACAAATAAAATTAAAGGGGGCTGAAGCTAAGCACAAATCACAAGCTTTAAGCCCTCATACAACCATACCATATGACCAAGGGCTAAGGATTTTAATGGTAGCAACCTGTAGATTTACCTGAAATAGAAAAAAATGTGCACAGTTTCTGGACTGTGTAGACAGTGACCTTTATTGCCGAAAATAGCAACCTGCAGATTTGCCTGAAATAGCAAAAAATGTGCACAACATCTGTGGACCCCTGCCAAAAAAGGAAAGATCCGAAAACCTTTCTACGCGTAAACCAAGACAAATATGCCACAACAGAAAATTGCTATATGTAGATCTCAAAAAATCCAACATACCCAAAAAATAATCCCTCGATTTCTTTTCTGTGGGTGCGAATCCCGAGGCAAACTAGTGTGCTTCTCTGTAACAACAACAAAAACCACAAAAAATGACTGTCTATGGAAATGGCCGAGTTTACAGTCGATCTTAGGGTTTTCACACCTTCCGGATCCAATGGAAGCCTCTATTTTGCATAAAAGTGCATGCAGCAAAAAAATACAACCAAATCCCAAATATATGAATATACAAAGATTTTATTTGCAAAATAAAACTTATATACGGATGTCAAAAGCAATCTCCAGCTCTGATACCATGATAGGAACGATAACCAGATCATACCAAGCCAAGAACATAGATGCTAATCAAACACCATGATCAATAAGATGAAAGTAATTCGCCAGAATAACTTTACATAAAACCTTTGCAAACAAATGAGAAACAGTATCATATATTATTACGGAACTCAATTCAATACATTGAAAATGGGCCTTGCTTAAATATGAAAGGAATAACAATCTAAGAACCAGTCAAGGTCGTAGATCAAGCCATAAATCAAGGAAATAACTAGTCATCAAAGAACTAGTCAAGACCATATATTTAGGAGAGAACTAGACATCAATGATCTAATCAATACCATAGATCAAGGAAAGAACTAGTCAATACCACAGATCAAGGAAAGAACTATACCTAACAACTAGATAATATCTCCTAATATCTAAATAAGATAAACTAAATATCCACACACATAAGTGGGTGAGGATAAATACAATAAAGGTAAATAAAATACATAGGTGAACATGAGCTAAGGTAAATACCTACTCTAACACCATTTGTGGTTGCAATGTGTAATTCTATGTAAAATCAACCATTGAAACAATAGTACCAATAGGAAATGTGTCTTTACATAGCTTTAACTTTCATCTAACCATCGAGCTCTATGTGTATGCCTCGCATACTCATAAACAATTTCATCCTTTAATTTTCTCAAAAATTGGAAAACAGACATTCGTTCTGTAACTAGCTCACACCATTTAGACTTTTTTCCATCTTTTAAATGGTATACAACTAATTTATATTTATCAAACTCAACTAAATTATGTTCTATTGTACCTTCAATTTCCTCATGGATGCAACTTTCCAATTT
This sequence comes from Taxus chinensis, assembly GCA_019776745.2. Taxonomy (NCBI): domain Eukaryota; kingdom Viridiplantae; phylum Streptophyta; class Pinopsida; order Cupressales; family Taxaceae; genus Taxus; species Taxus chinensis. The sequence continues at coordinate 283,669,650 of CM034150.1, read as the reverse complement.
AGGTAATTCGCCGCATGTACTACAACTTCCATCTAAACAATCCTGACTATAAAAAAAATTTCCAACTTCTTTTTCACAAAATATAGCAGGAATGAAATCCCTGGAAGATATTGGTGGAACTTGAACACCACATTCCGATAACATAGTTTCAGAACGAAAATTAAAACAAATACGTAAAAATTTAGCATAATGCATCACAAATTCAACATGTTGCCTACAACAACAAGTGGTGCGAGCGTGGTTGATTTTCACATATAATGGTTTCAACATTTCAAAAAAACGTTGACTAATTTTAATTTCTAGATTCTCTTGTTCAAACTTACGAAAAAATTGAGTTTGAGTCATATCTAAGAAATGCTTTGGATGTGGTTCATGATTAGTAGAACCAAATCTTTGTTTTATAACATCTCTTGTATTAGGTGAAACTCTAGTGTTATCATGCCGAAATTTAATAACAACTTCTCTTATAGCATCAGAATTATTTTTGTCCTTAAGTGGTGATCTAGTAGAAAATTCCCAAAAATCGGCATTATTGAGTGATTGAAGGATATTACGTCTTTCAATTGCTTTCATTAGAGTTTTTCGATTAACTTACAACATTTGACTTGTTTGCGTAATCAAATGTTGTTTTTTATTGATTCACTTACAACACTAGTAGCAAGTACACGACGCACAATATTACTATCCCTAGTGCATCTCTTGACACCAATAGTGTGATATGCATCATGAAGGTTTTCAAAAATTATAGAGGTTTGACCATGTATATTAGATGTTGTCAATCCTAAGGTGTTTAATGTAGGTCTCATTTTAATCAATTTCATCAAACTAACCAACAACTGACATCTTTGGGAATCATTTAAAATTTCAAAATGATTATCCTAAATTTCAGTGGTTTTTCTTCTAATTTTCTGTTCAGAAAGTTTGTCAGACATTGGTTTCAAAATGTTTTCATCAATTTCAATAAAAAAATTAGGTTTCTTACGTAAAATCCTGGGAGGTGTTTTTGGCAAATTTTTCCTGTCTACAGTTTCAACATGAATTTCCTTATTCACATTTTCATTGTCTCCTTCAATTTCAACATTTGCTACATCATGAGTATTTAATTCTTCTTCAACATTGACAGTAAAAACATCTTCATCACGAGTATTTAATTCAACTTCAACATTGACAATAGAAACATTACCTAGTTCTTCATTGCTTACAATAGTTGGGGTTGAAAATGAACCTCTTCTTGATTCACGAAGTTTCCACATTCACTCAACATTTTGAATTTTGTTGGCCTCTAATTCGTTTGGTGTTTTTTTACTTAATGAATTCCTTTTTTGACTTTGTTTCTTGTCTCCCATGATGTTTTTCTTCCAGTGATAAGAAAAACATGCAGAAAAAGATAGAATTTCACAGTAATTCATATGGTAAGGTCAGAGAGTAAAAATCACATGGTAATTCAGATATTGGGATGTGTGTAAATATGATTTATGAACCACGAGTGTGCTTTATAAACTGCGATCATGGTTTATAAAGCGCGCTCACGGTTTGTGTTTAAAAAACTGTGATTGCGGATCTATCTACCGAACCCAAGCCTTGGAAAAAAAAAAAATTCCCCAACCAAAGCTATGGAAGGTCATTATGAAGTGTAAAAGGTCAAAAAACCTCAAATCTGCTCTTCCAAAGACTTGAACCATGCTAAAAAAACTGAAAACATTTCACAAAAATGGTGTCATCGTATAGGGGAGACTGTTAGCTTCATAGAAATATTGATTTTAAAGTGAATAGAATAAGATAAATATCATTTTGTAATTTTTTACTAACAATAGGTCTTTAAGACATTTTTTCCCGTGAATATTCATGTCTACATTTAAGACTATAACTTTTGTTTCACTTATCAAAATGTGATAAAACTTATACTATCCCAAGTGTGGACAAATTCTATACACGTTAAAAATATATATATTTGATTTCGATATTTTTTGATATATTTATGGTGGGCAAATGGAAAGCGCTCCGTTTTCTAAATATTTTCAGACCACTTTCACGGAAAAAATCATAAAAAAAAATTTCTCAAAAAAATACAAAATAAAATCCATCCTAAGATAGACAACTACATTTAACGTTTCATCGAAGGAAAAAAAAAATAACAAGATTTGGTCATCCAAAATGTGGGCAAACGGAATACAATCTTATAAGTTTTTTCAAAAAAAAAACTAAGTCATATAATTTTATGTGTTTAATATAGCTAAACTTGTCCATTTTTTAAAAAAATTAGTATTTTAGAAACTAGATTCTGAATGCTATGATTCATATTTATATAAATTTTTCTAATTTTGAGTGCGCGTATAGCTAATAATCCCTACAAGTTGAGATTTCAATGTTTTTTGCATTATGATGTCCACGGATGACCCTATATTTGTCCATCAACATCCTACACTTATCCCATACCCACATTTTACTTTTAACCACCCACAACCAACCAAAACCCACAAAACCCTAAAAATACCACATACCAAAACCTCTAATTTATCTAATCAGCAATCTAGAGTTAGGCGCTTACCTCGTCGCGTTGTTGCCGTCTCGGTGGCACGTCTGGCCACTGTGTCGGTGGTCCTCCTGATCCCTCTCCAGCCTTTGCCATCACTGAATAACTACTCACCATATTCGACCAATCAATTCTCTCGCCCTGATCCTGTGGACCCGCTACTCACTAACCCATACCTCGTCTAATCATACTGCCAACTCAATGACTCATTTCCTCTAGACACTATTCTCTCTTTTCTCTCTTTTTTTTTCGTTTCTTCACTTCAAAAATAACAAATGACAAATAAAAATGTGGATTTTTTGTTTTTATAACCCACTCGACCTAACCGACGTCTGTTACCATTGACCGTCGATCGCATGCCATACCTAACCATCGCTAGTTTTCCTATACCAACGTCGGTTATCCATGACCACCATCGGTCACCCTCACCTACATATTGCCCTTAATTTTCCATTTTACCCTACCCTTTACCTTGTTCCTTTACCCCATCCAACCTTTACCCAACCTATTTAACTTACCTTTCCAGACCTCCTCACCTACCTACCCTTGTCCTCCTTTGGGGACTTCTTATTCTTGTACCCCTACCTTGGCCTTACCTGTGCCATGACCTAGATATTTGGACCTAGACCATCGCTTGTGACCTTTGACCTCATGTGTTTGCTATACCTTATGGCACTGTTACCTATGTTGATTGACCTAATGACCTTACCTAGCCTATTTTCGTGACCATTTATCCTGACCCTACCTTTGGTGTACCAGAACATACCTAAACGTTCCTGCACCTAACCTACGTTGTGTTTCTTGACCATATCTTATACCTTGGATACCGGATTCACTCCAACCTTGTCTGGATACACTTATCGACCTTAGACGATGTAGAGTTTTCCTGCTCTTCAACCTAGTAGTGTGCTGCAGTTTATACGTGTTCCTGTGTTTGATTGTTGCTACCTTTGACCCTGACCCATTACCTAGATTTCCTGAGTAGACCTTTTATCTTTTTTTTTTCCCCATGCACACCTGCCTTTTCTTCACATTTTCCTTTTATCAACCCACTCACCACTTCAGCCTATTGCCTCATTAGTTCCTAATTTGAAGGGGATCACCTTCACCCACACATGGAGCAACCACATCTTATTTTGTTAGCATTACTTACCAATACAAGATACACAACAAAAAGGGGCAAAATGTAGACACTAAAATTAGGTCACACTCCCCTTTCGTACCTCGACCAATAAGCACCCTTTATTACATTTACCTAGCCATGACCCCCTTCACCCCATTAATATTAATTTAATTACTCTAATTAAATTAATTTATTATCATCACTATATTTATTATTTAAATAATATCCACACATATAGTTCACCTAGACACCTCACCAAGCCAATTCAACCTAAGACCTATTCTTAGCAAGTTGTCATAACTAACTAAGACTTACCCAAAACCTAAAAATCAATGCCTACATTCCCTCTAACCACATTCCCACATGCTCACAGGAAGCTCCAAGCCTAATCCGTGGGATAACAACACGAGATTCAAGGAAATCAAGAGGATCTCCCTAGTTTAGTAAACCTAGGAAATCCCACCTTGACCGACATCGGTTACCCCTAACTGTCGCTGGTTAAGCCGGACCACCGCCAGTTACCATTTTAACCCCTAAACTACCTTATTCTCAAGGTTGAAAAACATTGTGAAAAAGGTTGATGAGCAAGAACACATCTTAGAGAGATAACGCATCTTCAGAGAGCAAATTCCAGTGAAAACCTACATGCAAGGAAGGAGATTGAGTATCTTCCCCTGCACAGCCATCCTAGCCATGATCTGATCTATCCAAGCAAAGAGGAGTGTATATGCAACCCATGCAGAAGCTTCTCTTCAGTGGGTGATAACTTGCAACCTTCAAACCCATCATCGGCACCTCCCTCCCTAACACAGGCATTCAGGACTGAAATCCAAGTAAGTATAACATCATACTTTCTTGGTTTATTTCATTTTATCATCTATTGTTTACTTTGCCCCCTATTGACCTTCTCCAAAGTTTTCACCTCCATATAACCATTAAAACCTTTCCAAATCCTACTCCAGTCACCAAATACCTCATCTCGACCCACCAAAGTCCTTTGTGCAATCACAAAGGAGACCAAATCTTGTTCTGTGATATTTCCAGATCTCACAATAACTAGCACTGGTTACACCTAACCGTCTTCGGTCACCCCTGGCTGACACCAGTCTCTGTATTTACCCACACAGCCTAGAATAGAGACCTACCCACCAAATTTCATCTTACCCTCATTCACCTGTAATTTATCCCTGACCTCTATAAAACCTGCACAACCCAAAACCAACCATTTGACCTTTGGATTCTATTCTAGTTTAACCTGTTAGATTAGATCTATTTTTTATTGTGTTTTTAAGTGAGATACCTAAATAATTTAAAACTACAATAGTATTCACTTTGTTTACAACATTAAATTGTTTAAAATTGTGGACTGACAACCATCTAGGAAGTATCACACTTCCCAGATCTAGCACATGTTAGGCAGTTCACTGCCCATATTGTTTAATTCCTTCTGGTTGTCTTATTCTCATTATAGGTAGTTCCTCCTAGCCAAAAGGAATCTCTCACAATCAGTTGTGGATCCAGAAGTCATACGCGTGCAACAACCCGTCAACCAACATTTGAATAGGTATTCATCCTACGCTCGTTACCTTATCTATTTCATCAACGCTTCAAAGAAAGGATCTAAGAATCAGGTGAAACATTTTGGCATGCTTGGTGGGACCCATCCGGGGTTCCTTGCATTTCATTCATTCCTAGGAAAAAAAATTCTGTTTATTTCCCTTCTGAAAAGCGTACACACTAATTTTCTTCCCTGGTAATCCACATCTTCTTTCTATTTTCTCTAAAGGAAATTTTTCTTTTGGTGTTCTTAATAAGAGCCATTTCTTTATGTTTTCTGCATTGTAGTGAAAGAGCATCCCTCTTCCTCTTCATCTTATTGTGACATCCAATTTCACATTTTTTATTTGGGTTTAGAAATAAGTGCATTCCATTCTGATTTATTGCATTGGCTCACATTAATTGAGGGCAACCTATACTCTGGAAGTCATGTCCAACTGATGGTTGACAAACGAATCATAGAAAAGCACTTCTATCCTTTTCTCTTTCTCTGAGTCTTACCAAACCACACAAAAATTCAAAATACATATATTCTTAAACAACATCCTACCTAGAATAAGCTATAGGTGATCACATGATCACGTCATAGTGGGCATCCAGTTCACTGCTCTGTCGAGTCATACTTTAGAGCGAACCCCGCCCCCACCATAACATACCTGAAACCTCACATTTTAGATCTCCTTCTTTGTAGGAATCCATCCTCACCAAAAAATCTATTTCACAATTCATGTTTTAGTCCCTAAATAGCATAAGATAAATAAACATAATAGAAAGGGCACTCCTAGGATCACATTTTCTTAGTGTTTCTGCTTGGCTTGCGTTTTGAGGTGAGAGATCACGTTCGTCACTTTTTTGTTCATCCTTTTATGCTCCTCATCACAGGTGGTGAATTTTGGCTTCACCTGAGTGTGCTTGGGCCATATAATCATCATTCTCAGAATTCTAGGTCTGATTCTACATCAGATTTTAATTCACAACCACTTTCTTTCATCATTGTTTCAATTTCACAGTAACCACCATCGATTACCTTTGACCGCCATTAGTTATACCCAACCAACGTTGGTTCCAGGTCCTTTCCTAACCTACTCAAAAGGACATTTTGCTTCACTTTCTTCTACTTTTCACAGTCTCTGTCACTGTCATTATTCCCATTGACATTTTAAACATCCTCATATTTGGCCCACCTGTCAGATTTTACCTTCTACCTTGTTGTTTACTCACTGTCATTTTCTACAGTAACCGGCAGCGGTTACCCTTGACTAGCGTCAGTTTTCCCTAACTAGCATCAGTTATCTTGTTTCACATTTCAGCCACCATTTGGTATTTAATCTAATTTTTGTCGCCAGATTCACCTATTCCTGTTGTTCTCTATGTCATTTACAGAGAAGCAGCCCTACCTGGTCAGTAATGGTTCACATGGTGCTGACCCGAAGACAAGCAAGTGCTCTCGTATTTCACGCCAGTTATCAACCACTCCCACCTAGTCCTTCACCACCTTCTATTTTATCACTAGCCATGGATCCCATCCAGCCTATTACTATCAAATGACTCCTTGACCAGAACCTTGCCGCCTTGCAGTTTTACCTTTCCCACTCATCCACTCGAGATGCCTCAGGTTAGTTGATATATGGCATGCCCATATCTATCCCCTCGAATCTCGTACCCACTCCCGCATTGGCCCCATCTGGCTCTGTACTACCCGCATCCACCTTACCCCCAGTCATTACATAGTTAGGTCATATACCCGCTATGACTGTCACGTCTGCTACCTCTGTGACACCCATTACATCCACTGTACCCTCGACGACTACCCCAAACACAACCTCATTCGTCCCTAATTTCTCACACATACCTGTAGCTACATTACCACCTCCAGTGACGATGACCCCTACCCCATTTCAGAACATGGTTCTTTCCATTCCACAATCATTAGCCCCTATTTCCACTAGGGTTATCGTGACCCTTCCACCCCCATATACATACTACCAAAAACCTCCTATTTCATCCATTATTCATTCCAGGTACGTACCCCCTATTTCACTGCCTTCTTCTCCACCACCCTACATGGCAGCCCCATACACTGGAGTGTCACCCTTGTTATATGCCCAAAACCAACCTTCTCATGCTACAGGAGGCATCCAATCATCACAACCCAACCAATGACCTAATTAAATTGATGTTGAACAAGATGCAGATATTGGAGGCATCAGTTTCCGGCTCTCACAACACTCTAACCTACGACGAGATTTACAACAAGCCTATTACCCATCCATTCCTATCCATTCATACCCTTTGCATTGGGAAATGCCTAAATTCAATCATTTCAATAGCAAAGAAGACCCGCAACAACATTTGTGTTCGTTCAAACATGGGTGTTATCTAATCGCTCATGATGATTCCTTACTTTTGAGAACCTTTCCCATGTCCCTCACTAGACCAGCATTACATTGGTATAGTGGGTTACCTAAACACTATATTCTCATTCAATCAGGTAGCCAAAGCCTTCTTGGATCATTTCTCTATCAATATCGTCAAGAAGGTTACCGTGACCGAACTATATTCAACATGTCAGTATGAGGATGAATCTATCATAGATTTTGTCACTCGCTAACGCAGCCTGATCAATCAACTTACCTTCCAACTGCCACAAATTGAACTCATCGAGCTCTTCACACGAGCTTGCGCTAGACATATCTCCCTGACCTTGTAGGTCCCAAATTTTTGAACATTCAATGAGGCATTCACTATGGCACGAAAGTTCGAGATTTGGGCCATCGAAGAGAAGAAAATCTAATTACGCAATAATAATTCAACATTCAAGTCGAATGATACCTCTTCTTCTTCCAAACCACAATCAAATTATTTGAAAGCTAAGGGCACTACTAACCCAGTGGTACTCAAGGTCTTCCCAGTTCATCCTTCAAATTAGGCTATACCCTCATCTAATCTCTCACATGTCCAAACTTTTCAATTCAGACGAGAGCAACGAAAATATACCCCAATTGGGGAACCTTACTCTTCTGTCTTAGAAAAGCTTATCAAAGTTGGAGCCATCACCCTTTCACCTATAAAACCACATAATGGTTTTGACCCTACTTGCTCCATGCCCGCATGGTATAAAGGACATGCTTTCTTAATTATCATTGAGTAAAGGGTCATAGTGACGGCAACTGCATCACTTTCAAAAATATTGTCCAAGAAATGCTCGAGAAAGGTGAGTTAATTGTGGATAATCCCAACGCCACCCCAACCATAATATACAAATTTTCAAAAAACCAGTTCCCAACCATGCCCCTTCATCCAATCAAATCGGTGAGACATCAACTCACGATACCCATACCTGTGAGATTCATGCTATCTCTCATGAGGTACCTGTCACCTCCCAATCACCCCATATTCCTTCCATAGAGGAGATCCTAGCCCGAAATCCTCCTTCCGCATTAGAACCAACCTCCCCTGTTCCTTCACCAACAGAGAAACACCATTCATCTCCTTCATCACAAATAGAGGGGTCTTCTGCTAACATTGAGCCCATCTCACCCCTAGCTTTACCACTTAGAGAACCTTTACCTACAGTACCTCCTCCACCCATAGAGGATCACCCATTAACTCCTCCACCCACAGAGGAGCGCCCATTTGTTCCTTCACTTATAGAGGAGCTCCCATCATCTCCTCCACTTATCATAGATTCAGTTGACATATCTTTGCCTCTTAGCAAGCATTTTCCATCAGCTACCCAGAATCCTACATACCTACTTTTGGCTCTCTTATCCACATTCTCCTACACCTGTTACCCTATCTATTTTGTCAACACTTCAAAGAAACGATCTAAGAATCAGGTTAAACATAGGGTTCAAGCCTTAAGGTTTAGCGTTTATGGTTTAGTGATTAGGGTTTAGGGTTTAGGGTTCATGGTTCATGGTTTATGACTTAAGTTTCAGGGTTCGGAGTTATTGGTTTAAGGTTTAGGGGTTAGAGCTCGGGGCTCAAGATTTAGTGTTTAGGGTTTAGGTCTTAGGGCTCATGGTTTAGGGTTTAGGGTTAAGGGTTTAGGGTTTATGTGTTAGGGTTTAGGATTTAGTGTTTAGGGTTTAGGATTTATTATTTTGGTTTTAGGGTTTATAGTTTAAGGTTTAGGTCTCATGGTTGAGGGTTAAAGGTTTAGGTCATAGATTTCAGGGTTTAGGGTTTAGTATTTAGGATTTAGGGCTCAGACTTTAGGGTTAAGGATTCAGTGTTTAGGGTTTAGGGTTTATGGGTTAGGGTTTAGGATTTAGTTTTCAGGGTTTAGGGTTTAGGGTTTAACATTTAAGGCTCATGGTTCATGGTTTAGGGTTTAGGGTTTAGGGCTTGAGGCTCAAGGTTTAAGGTTTAGGGCTTATGGGTAAGGGATGAATATTTAAGGATTATGGCTTAGAATTTAGGGTTTAAGGTTTATGGTTTAGGTTTTTTGGTTTAGGGATCATGGTTTAGGGTTTAGGTTTAGGGCCTTGAGTTTAGTGTTTAAAGTTTAGGGTTTATGGTTTAGGGTTTCGATTTTAGAATTTAAATGCTAAAATATTTAGGCTAGATGTTGAAAGCCTTAAAATTACCTATGTACTGACCAGATTATACTATAAAAACTATCTCCTAAACCTTGACTAATGGAGTTGTGAGACTAGTTCCATAAGGTGCATAGTGACCCTAATTTCTTATATCTACATAAATAAATTTAAAGTATAAATTTTTCATTTATTATTATTTATATTTTATTATTTCTTATACTTAAACATTTTTTTGTGAATGGAAGCATGTCAAAAGCATATACAATGTTTATACTATACAGTACGCGTACGCATTTGTGTTTTCTCTTTTTCCAAGCAATGCCTCAAGGCTTGGGATCCGATTTGGATCCCCAATCTTGAGGCATGGACCTACACAAACGCATCAAACAACATGTTTTTGCAAGAAAATGTAAAAATGCTATCAAAATAAAACAATCGATCCATTTTAAAAAAATTATACCACGATGTAGAGCAGAGTTTCTTCTTTCTAAAAATAAATAATTTCAATTTTTTTGACTAGTATAAGGTTTCCATATTATTTATTTTATGACTATGCCTCTTTATAATTATTTTTTGAAGTTTAAATACGTCTATCTTTTAGCGTGTATCTTTTTTTTGGGTACCGAAATCGAAAAAAATTATACTAGCTCAAACTAGGCATAATTCTATACATATTCAAAAAAATCTAATTTCCGATATTTTTTGAGGTAGTTGTGGGGGGGGGCACAGTCAGAGCTCCGTTATTTTTCAAAACATTAAATTTCTGTACTATAAAAATCATAAATAAAAAAATATTCATTAAAAAATCTTTAAAAAATTCTAATCCAAACTAGATGCTCCTAGATATCTTTCTACCAAAGGGTTTTTAAAAATACTAAATGGTGCTCAAAAAATGGTGGGGCCACGAAAGTCACTCTATTATGTTTTTTAACAAGAACAGGAGCACCTGTTGGTATTTTAGTTGTTTGACCCACTTAAACTTATCCATTTTCAATAAAACTTAGTAACTTAGAAACTAGACTCAAAATTCAACTATGCATATTTCTACAACATCTTCCAATTTTGAGTGTAACTATTTCGAAAAAATCATACAAGTTGAATTTTTTTATTTTCAGAAAAATGCGCCCACTTAAGACCCCCTTTTGGCTCCCCAACTTGGTGCACTTACCTACCAACTGAATTCCACAGGCACTATCACTGCCATTGACATTACCAACAATCTAAATGGGAATAGTTATTCAAGTGTGGGTGCCTTTTTTAAAAGTTCCATATTCAATTACCATGACCAAAACCAGAAATAGGACCAGGAACACGACCTAGACCAGGACCTAGACTGAAATTTTGAGAGGATTTATGAGGTTCAATTTTATTTTCCAAGATGCATTACTCCAACGTTTGATAATGTTTCTCCAGATGCAACGATATTTTGATTCAGACACTCGATGATTCCTGAATGTCCAATCCTGCCACATACCCCATTAGTCCTTGATCCTTGGATACAGGGAGACATCATTACTGGGACAAACTAGACACTTTAAAGGAAGAACATGTTCTTGTGAATATATAGTTTTGACACATCACATCACACCCTTTATTAGGCTTGATGGCTACCCATATCTTTTTTAAGGTGCTTTTGAAAGCTTCTATGGGTTTATCATAGAAGGAATTACCAATGAATGAAATGTCACTAAGCCGTAGGCTAACTAACTCCCATTCAGAACTAAACAAGAAATATTTACTAGGAAATTTATAACTCCTTTATGTCCTTAGTCATACCCATATTTCTATGCTTATTTTTCACAGGCATACTCAATGATGGTTCTAGGCATAAGACTAGGAAATATGGTCCTAATATTGTTATGCCATCCTAGTATAGTAGTTAGAATCCATATTAGTCTTGTTGATACTTAGTACTAATTAGCAATGAAATCTAATTCTCAAACTTTCATTTTCTTTACTCATCTTCCATGTCATACTGAATAACTGATTGATAGGGCAGTTTCCCTCTTCAATGGTGATAAATTGAATATGAATATGATCCTTAAGAGGGGAGCTGCACCTAGAGAGGTATCGTTTTATCCTACACCTAAGCCTTAAGTTGTAATCCCTAAACCCTAAATCCTAAACCCTATTTTTAACAGTGTGAACCCTAAACCCTAAACCCTAAATCCTAAACCCTAAGCCATAAGCCATAAACCCTAAACCCTAAACCCTAAAACATAAACCCTAAACCCTAAAACCTAAACCCTAAATCGTGAACCCTAAACCTTTAAACTTAAACCCTAAACCATCAACCATAACCCCGAGCCCTAAACCCTAAGCCTTAAACCTTGAGCCCTAAACTCTAACCCCTAAACCCTTAATCCTAAACCCTTATCCTTAAACCCTAAAAACTAAAACCTAAGCCCTAAACCCTAAACAATAAACCCTAAATCCTAAACCATAAACCCTAAACCCTTAACTATAAACCCTAATCCCTAAACCCTTAGCCCTGAGCCATAAACCCTAAACCCTATTTTTACCACCATAAACCCTAAACCATAAACCATAAACCATAAACACTAATCCCTAAACCCTAAACCATGAGCCCTAAGCCCTAAACCCTAAACCCTATTTCCTAAACCCTAAACCCTAAACCCTAAACCCAAAAAAATATTCCTAAATCTTCCTAAATTTCCTCCAACACTTCCAAGATTCTCTAACATCACCTCCAAATCCTTAATATAGTTATTGAACTATCCTAGAAGGTGTTTTATTAGCTCATAACTATTCAAGTATTAGGGTTTAGGGTTTATTGTTTAGGATTTAGGGTTTAAGATTCAGTTTTGAGGGTTTAGAGTTTATGATTTAGCATTTAGGGCTCTTGGTTCAAGGTTTAGTGCTTAGGGCTTAGGGCTATGGGTTGATTGTTTAAGGTTTGGGGTTTAACATTTACAAATATTAACCTATCGCCATGTGGTGATCATATCTTTTGTACTTACAAATTTAGGGCCATTTTTGTTTAGATCCGAAAGGGGTAGCTACATTATCTTGAAATTATTCATGAAACCTTCAAGTCTTATAGAAAAATGGATGTTAACAACATTTAAAGGATTCACATATCTTTCCAGTGCCTATTTATTTTCCTCCTAACTCCTTACGAAGCTCCCAAAATCATCCGAAGAAGTCAAATTTCACCATTAGAGTGTTTGTTCCCTGCAACTAGAAAACTCATTGTTGATAATACTGCCCTTGAATGAGTAAACCTTTCCTAAATATTCCTAAAAAAATCCTACAAATGTCAATAACCAATCCAAAAGTCCCCAAAACTTAAACACTGACTATAGTCTTTCACAAAACAGATATCAATTGTATAATTTAAATCCTATAAGATTGAATGTTGAATGCTAAAATCCTGAAAAATACCTATGTACTAACCAAATTAGAATATGAAAAACTATCTTCTAAACCATGACAGATGGAGCTGTGAGACTAGTTCTATAAGGTGTAGAGTGAACCTAACATCTTATATTTAATAACATAAATTTAAAGTATAAGTTTTTCTTTTATTATTATTTATATTTTATTGTATAAGTTTTTCTTTTATTATTATTTATATTTTATTGTATAAGTTTTTCTTTTATTATTATTTATATTTTATTGCATAAGTTTTTCTCTTATTATTATTTATATTTTATTATTGCATATACTTATATATTTATTTTAGTCAATAGAAGCATGCCACAAACACATTTACCACATGGAACATTTAAATGTGAGCGTGTTATAACGCGTTCATGTTTCATCTTTTTTGGGTTTGAAATTCCCAATCCATAGGCTTGGATTTCCAAACCAAAGGTTTGGACTTTTTATGCATGATTAAAACCATGTTTCATAGAAAAAAAAATCAAAATTTACCCCAATATCTCATGCATTAAAACATAATATTCAGAAATAAATTATACTATGATGTCAAGCTTGGTTTTACGTTGATGACGATATAATTCTTTCAAAAATCTGATTAGTTTAAGGCTTTCATCCATAATTTCTATTACTAGTGCCTTGTTTTCTTGCAAAAACCTATGCATACATTTTGGTGCACACTTTACGATTTTTTCATCCAAAGTTTTAAAAAAAAATTAGTTTTTTAAAAACTCCATTCTAGATGCACTCAACGAAAGAAAACTAAAAAATGACTTTTTTTCTCGAAGTTATGCGGGTGCACACACAAATATTTCATTTTCGAGATATGTGCACTTTGAAAATTAATAAAAAATTATATATTCATCCAAAAAATATGAAAAATTAATGGTACCTCGTACATGGTCTTAGCTAAATTTCTACTAAAGGGATTTAAAATAAAATTATAGAACTCAAAAAATGGCGGGGGGGGGGGGGGGGGGGGGGGGGGCGCACAAACACAATATGTTATTATCTTTTTGACACAAAAATAGACATACTTTGTGTGCGCACCACATTTGACCCTCTTAATCTCAACTATTTTTTTTTTAAATAGTAGTTTAGAAACTTGATTCTGAGATCTACGGTACTTATTCTTATCACTTTGTCAAATATTGAGCATAGGCATGCTGAATTATTCAATGAAGTTTAGGTTTCACTAATTTCAAGAAAAATGTGTCCCTTTTTGACCCTCTTTTTGTCCCCCATCTCCATGCACTTACCCTTCAGGGCTAGGTGGTATGTAAATAACACAAACTCCTTAGGCTCTAAGCAATGCCTCAATTTTTGTACAATTGCATAAAATTCCACATCATAAGTAGAGTAGTTATTTCTTACCTCATTTAATTTCTCACTAAAGAAAGCTATTGGCTTCCTGCCTTGACTTAGGACAACACCAATAACCACATGTGAGGCATCACAATCAACCTCAAATGCTTTAACAAAATATGGTAGTTCCCAAATAGGTGCTTTTGTCACCTTCTTCTTCAAGAACTGAAAGTTGTCTTCAGCTGCCCTTGTCCACAAAAACTCCCTTCCTTTTGTGCAATCTTTCATAGGTGCTACAATACTACTAAATTTTTTAATTAAATTCCAATAAAATGTTTCTAAACCATGAAATCTTCTTACCTTTGTTATACTCCATGGAGTAGGCTATTCAATAATTTCCTTTATCTTTTCTGAGTCCATCTATACCCCATCTGCTAAAATAATAAAACCCAAAAAATACCAAACTCTCTTGCATAAAGGTGCAATTATTCAAATTTGCATAGACCTTCTCCTTCCTTAACACATCAAACATCACCCTCAGATGCCTCAAAATTTCTTCTTTATTTTTACTGAAAATCAAGAAATCATCAAAATAAACCACAACAAACTTACCATTATACTCCCATAGCACAATGTTCATCAGCCTCATAAAAGTGCTAGGTGCATTAGATAACCCGAATGGCATCACCAACCACTCATATAATCCATTCCCTATCTTGAATGTTGTTTTCCACTCATCTCCTTATTTGATCCGAATATGATGGTAACCACTTCTAAGATCAATCTTGCTGAAATACCCAGATCGAACAAGCACACCCATCATATCATCAAAGTGAGGTATTGGGAACCTATACTTGATTGTAATTTTATTGATTTCTCTATTATCCATACACATTATCCATGTTCCATCCTTCTTTGAAGTTAATAAATATGGATTTGCACATAGACTCATGCTCTCTCTTAATACCCCCTTTCTTATGAGCTCTATCACTTGCTTATTTAATTTTGTATGCAATGTAGGGATAATCCTATAAGCCACTTGATTTGGGAGTGAATACCCTGAGATCAAATCAATATGGTGCTGAATACCTCTTTTGGGTGGAAATCCATCTAGTAGCTCATCAGGAATAACATCAAAAATTTATTCTATTAATTTTGTTGTCTCTGCCAATATTTTTTCACTTGCAGGGTCATCCTTATTTGCGACCAGTGCGTAACAAAACCCGGTTGCCTTTGCCTAAAAAATTGTTTTGCAGAAAGCATATTTTCATTCTTCCCCTCTTCCTTAAGAGGTAGAAAAACTATTTTTTTTCCATCCTTCCAAAAAGTATAAGTATTCTTTCCCCCATCATGAATAAATTTTCTATCAAATTGCCATGGTATTCCTAACAACATATGACATGCATCCATCTAAATAACATCACACCAAATATCATCCTTATAAATTTTTTCAATGGAAAATTTATTAAACATATCTTATTAACAGTAACTTCATTACCCTTCTTAAACCATGCAATACGGCAAGGGTTATGATTCTTCTCACAATGCAGGCCCATTTTCTCAACCATCTCATTTGAACTATATTCTTACAACTACCACCATCACTAATAAAATTACATACCTTTCCTCTTGAAGTGCATCTTAATCTGAAAAATATTTTTATGTAGCCATGCATCACCCTTGACCTCCTTTCTTTGAGTAATCATCATCCTTTTGATCATCATATTTTCTCCCATGTCCAGTGGAATTTCTAGGTCATGTTCTTCTTCTTGTTGTTCAGATTCAACAAGATTTACTCTTAGAGGATCTGCTTTCCTCTTATCATGTGTATAATGATTCAGGCATTCAAATTCCCTATTCCCCTCTTCACCACATTTGTAACAAACAAATGGTCTTCGTGGAGCCTCCCATCCTCTACCACCAGCATATCCTCTACCCCTAGGGAATCCTCCACCTCTTTGTTGATTTGGGAGATATTTTTTTTGTATTTTCTTGTTTTTCAACTCCACGAGGTTGTTCTCCTCTACCTTGATTGAAACTTGCTCATCCCCAAAAGGAGGATGAGGCCCCCTATTGATCACAAATGATCTCCTCTTTGACAGTTTCATTTTTCTTCAACCTTTAAAGCTAGTTGATAGGAATCCTCCATGATCTTGATCTTGTGAATGCTTATCTCATCTTGAATGGAAAAATTTAATCCATTTACATACCATATAACATAGCATGACCTTTTAATTTCGTGCATGCAAATTTTACCTTATTTTCCTCTGACATAGCCTTCCAGTCAAAAACATTTACCATGTTAGCTAACCAATCTATCAGCTCCTCTAGTTTTAGGCTACCTCCATAATCTGAAACATCAACTCTTATCCCATCATTCTTTCCTTCTAATGCTTGCAACATCCTTTCTTCAAAAGCTAAGGGTGGTCCTTGTGTTTCCTCTTATTCACAAAATTCTTCTTAATTTGTGTCATCTCCACCTTGATTTCCTCTCTGGGCTATAGTTGTAGTAAGCGCAACAACTTACCTCTGCAGATCATGCATGTTTCTATTCATATGGTGAATCCCACCCCCTCTTCATGTTCCTCTTGCTACCATTATTATTTTTTCCTTCACCAAGATTTGAACTTGCTCTAATACTAGATAATGTAGCTAACTTTAACACAAACTCAATACACTATAAATATCTTGAACTCAAAGAAAATAAATCTTCTTCTTCGTTATTCAATCATGGATTACAATGCTTCATAAATAGGAAAACAACTCACAACTCGAGTTGTCAATCAAACTCTAACTAACTTTGACTAAATCTACTCTAGATGGCGAAGCTTACAATTTTTAGCAATTTACAAGAACCTGCTATTCTTAGTAAGATCATATGCTTATTCGTACGAGCACAAAAATTTTCACACGTCTTCTACATGCCTAAATTAGAGGAATTTCAAACTTTCTAACCTACCATACAATCAAGAGACTAAAATTAACTAATATCCTAAAATAGGGAAAAAATTAAACTATAACTTAAATCCTAATTTTTGGCCCCCAAATGGCGGATTTTGGGCCCAAAAATGTGTCAAAACATGCTCCAAATGGAAAGGATAATTGACTGGTGTGTTCGTCTCGTCGAAACAAGTGGTTTAAAAAAATGAGCACCCAAAGCAAAATTTATGACCTTTTCAAGTTCCTGCAAAAATTAGTGCATCATTTCAACTCTTGACGTGGTTGATTGCAAATATTTTAGAACGACGATATTTTGAAAGATTTGATCATTTCTAAGGATTAGAACATTGTTATTGTGAAGATAGAGGTTGAAATACATAGAGATGAGATATTTTCTTTTCTTTAGTTGTTAAAATGGAGATTAAATGCATAGATAGGTCAATGGTTTTACTATTTACTTACTTATTCATAAATTCTTGCAAGCTTGTGTTTGTTTTTGGTTAAATTTATTTATGGAAACCACTTGTGAGTAGGATTTGAAATCTTGACATCTTGTATATGAAATCTGAAATTTATTTCTTGCAAAAAAATGTCCATATAAATTGATCTACTCTCTATCTTTTTCCGCTAGCATTTCCATATTGTGAATTGTATAAGTTTAATTTTGTTTATGAAGTGGGTTTTCTTAAGGGGTTGGTCTCCCTATTCATTACAAAGGTTGAAGTCATATTTGTATCGAAACTAAGATCTAAGAAACTAAGGTTAATGTCGTGTTCCCTAGCGGTGCCCATTTTTTGCAACTGACTCTAAGTTGGGGATGATTTGAATCATCACAATCTCAAGGACCTCGCCAAGAAATATAATAAAATATTGATACGGAAGATGGGATATGTTTCCAGTGGTGGTGTCATTTTTTGTTAATCATAGGAAAGCACCTCATGTTTTTGTGGGGGGTAGAGTTGTGAATGAGCATGACAGAGCCACATCTTATCAAACAAATATTGTTTTCAAAATAAAGTATTTGTTATGGCAGGTCTCATTTGTAGCAGAGAGTGGTGCGCGACTTCATAGGAAAAGGACTTGTAATGACGTTGTTATATATAAAAAGTTATGTCTAGCCATTTCTTGATGTGGATCAATTACCTCCCTCCCTTATCTTCTCATGTTATCAACCACATGTTTTGTACTGTTGTTTCCAACTTTGAGGTGTTGTTGACATGGACGAAGACTCATAGCCTACCGTAGAACATTTACGAATGCAACGATGCAGCCTATCAGAATGAAACATGTTACCTCTACTTTATATTATTTGGAGAAGATCATGTATATCTCTAAATGAGCGTACACAATTTTCATGAGGAAGTATGAATTTGTTCAGAATTTGGCATATGAAATGATAGAAGAGAATGCGAAGGACGAGTCACTGAGAGAGGTGATTCGAATGGATCATTCCACTATATTTGAGTGAACTTTGAATCTCTTGGATTTGGTATTGTGCGACCACCAGACGAGTGGAATGTCGTGGAAAATGATAGGTGGATCTCATGCCTAAATAAACATTCATGCAACCATTTTATATTATTTTGATGTCGACACACGAACTGTCATAATTGAGAAGATTTTGTCCATATACATTCTGACAGGAAACACGTCTTTGGCGTACAAATAAAATCATATTAAAAACAAAACAAATAAATAAAAAATTTTAAAAAAAAAAAAATGTCGTCAATTACTAGTTTTCTTGCTTATGAATTATGTAAATGTTGGCATGCTTTTAGGACTTAAAATGTATCCAAGTGCATGATTTTGTGTCTACAACCTCCAATGCCCGACATAGCTATCCTCCCTCTCATTACTCACACAACTACAAATTCTTGATAGTCAACTCACCAAATCATCTACCCTTGTTTGTGGCTATGATTCTACTACTTGAAAATGCATTAACGCCATCACTTTACCTTTACAAGTTGGGCCCAAAACCCTTCCTACATTGTTCTATATCAATGATACATCATTTCAATTCAATTGTTTATTCGGTAGACAATGGATCTACGTTATGCATGTTGTTCCTTCTATGGCTTATCATTGCATTAAATTTTTACATGATGGATATGAGCATACTATTTTTGCCAACCCAAAACCATTCAAGTTTTGCCACATAAACCTAGTCATTTCCATGCTTATACCCCCATTCAATCCAATCCCCTAACATACTATAGATACATATGATGTCGGTGAATCCAGTACTTCCATTTCCTTTAATACCTCCACATTCACCCCTTTCATCCCTAAACATACCATTTATTTTATTTCTCCTACCATATCTCCCTCCATCACTACCTCTATTCCACCATTCATTTCCCCTTCTAGTCCTACATCTACCAATACTCCTAATATTCTTCATAATGTTATCCAACAAGATAATTTCCACACCGACTATTCTGATAATGAGGTCAACGTCATAGAACTTACTGATGAAAAGTTGTGTAACCTCGACTTTACTCGTTCATTGATATTTTTTTGGATGAGTATCGATTCAAGAAACCTCCCCCCTCTACTACAATCATGATTCCTTTCTAATAAAAATTACATACACTGGACCTCATATCACCTCCTCCATCTCCCCAGGACACCTCTGGTCTACAGATCAATCCTTTTACATGCATTTTACTAATACATGACTCTTATTAGCCTCATATACCATTCAATCCCACTTTCCATGACATTTTTTGCAGCCATAAAGGCTTAACACAATTAGGATTCAAACTTGTTGATCTCCTCCCCCTCATCTTCCCCACTTGTATCATGGATATGTATTCATTATCATTTCCTACGGCCTCTGTGTATTCCATTTATTGGTATTCCTTTCACATACACACAGTTCATTTCTACTCACTCTCAGAAAATCTTTTCTCGACTATATTTTTGGTACCCTCGACCTAAACCATACTACTATTACCTTTCATATTCCTTTTAGCCACATCTCTATTTGTAAAGATTCCTTCTTTGGTTTTTCCTAAAACTTAACTCACTAGTATGCACATTATTTTCTGCAACCCCCTTTTACTAATGAAGAGTATGCTATGGGATTTTATAATTTATCCTAAGGAAATATCTTTTGATGATCAAACTCACACCATCGTATATTATGTCTCTAATGCAAATCCTATAGAATATGACCCTGAAAATTATGAGTTTACTATACACCCCACCCCACATATAATCGGGGGGCATCTAACTTTCCCCCCTCACTAGTCACATCCTGGTGACTTTATTTCTCTATCTCTCACGCTTTGTGCTTCATGTATACCTTTTTTAGTATTGTCACATCTCAAGTATGCATAATATACCTTTGCCACTTGATTATGCACACATATTCTTAAGGTTCATACATGATTATTGAGGCGTTCACTGAACCTCTATCACACACTTGGGGGGCATCACACTTTCTCCCCCCATCCATCACTATTGGTTATCTTTATCATCTACTCATAGCTTATCTACTACACTTCACACTCTATGCTTCATGATAAATCTTTCCTCACATCTACCCTCATTCACGTACAATACCTTTGCTACCTGATGATGCACTCTTGTTATACGGTTCATACTTGACAGTAGAGGGCACAATTCCTAAATGAACCTCACATTATGAACATCCGTTGGGGGGCAAGGCAGACCCTCCCATCTGGAGATCTTACATTTCACAACATACCCTCTTTTTCACACAACATATGCACATCATAGTTGTCTTTACTCTTCTAAGCTTATACTACTTACATGTTGTACTTTTTTTCCTATGCTAGCAAGATTCTTAGCGTGTCATTATCTTTTTCTATACACACATACGCCTTCACATGGTATCTTGAGGTGAATTCAATAATTTTATATATTCTTATAGGATGCATGATGCTCAACACTTCTCTTTACTAGTCGCGCCAAGGCTCTTAGGGGCATCTACCTTTGATACTCCCATACTCCACACATCATTGTTCCTACTATTACAATATTTACCACTTCTTGGCACTATCACTTACTTTTCACTTATCTATATATACTTTGACATAATATTTATCTTTCTAACATGTTAATGGGTTCTTCGTGTGTAGCAATTTTCTCACAAGAAACTATACAACCATGATTCTCTATTATTTCTTGTTTACTATTATTTTCTATTGTTTGTGGTATATGCTTTATGTCATTCTTCATCATTATTTTATTATGCCCGATTCGACCCTAATTTTATTGCGACATTGTGACCAATGTCCCATGTATGCAACCTGCTTTTTACGGTCACTCTTATCTTCATAGCTATTTGATACATTGTCTTATTTTGCAAGGTAGCTCTTTTACACAAATGCTTGTTTGCTAGTCTCTCTTGTTTATATGTGCCTTGGAATCTACCATGTACATCCCCTACCCCTATAGGTATCCATATTATGACATACATATTAGTTTCAGGTCCCCTCATTTGGGCTACCTCCTCCTACATTCGTCACATACACCCCAAACTAAGGGGACAACTATTGGGTGAACAAATCACCTTTCCAGAAGCACGAAACTCTAAAACAGAACAACATAATACATAATTATAAAAATAATAAAGTGATAAAGTGGTCAAAAATCTGACTTGGATCACAAACACAACAAAAACTAGCGCCCAGTATTAGACATGAATGGTGAGCGCTTGTGTCTCACCTAGGTGTTTGTGTCCCGGGGGAAAAAAAAGACAGTTTCTTGGTTCAACAAATTTTCCAACGGGTTAAAATATAGATCTATAGTTTTAGGAACCTGTATTTATTTACATAATTCATTCAATCGGATATAATTTGATTACAAATCAGGATGTGCCAATTAGCAATGGCACTTATCATTTGAGAAGCATCATGAAAGGAGAGGAAAATAGACCTCTCTCCCCAACACTCTTCTCTTGGTGTGATACGCCCAAAAAACTCATCCTTGGTGTGACATCACCCAAAAACCTCACTCTTTGCGTGAGATCGCCCAAAAACTTCATCTTTGGCGGTAGGACACTCAAATTTGTGGCTTGATGCTTTCTTGGTTGGGAATTTATCACTCCAACCCCATCCAACAACATCTCTAAAGAAAATAAGACAAATTCCTATCATATAATATCTCATACATTAGGTGCACTCTTTCCTTAGTCACTACTTTTACATACTTATACATATGTTATTCTAATTTTTCACATATGGGACTTTGACTACTATTTTTCTCTTCTTTTACAGATCCGTCCTTACAAGCAACAAGAAGCAACTCACATATATAATCACAATCTCCAACAACATGTTACTACGCATACAATTCACCCTTAGGGTCTACCTCCTTTTCCTAGTTTCCACACTTCACATTACCACCACTTCACGCTTCACATGACTACTTATCCACTTGGCACGCTATCGGCTACACTTCTCTTCAGTTTATAAGCTACACATTTTCTATCTACTTTGTGATATTAAGTATTCACTCAACAACATAAAGTGGGGGAAAATGTAGATAAAAAATCTATGCACTTGGGTACATTTCTATGTCCTAAAGTATATTAATGTATACATGATTCCTAAGCAAGAAAACTAGTGGTTGACAACTCCTTTTAGCATTTTGGTTACTTTATCTCTTGCACCTTACTATCCTTACACACCTTATAATTTTGCCATCACTTGACTTATTTATCTTTTGATGGCCTCAAACAGTAGAGCCCAGTTAGGACAGAAGAGCCCTATCCCTCCTAGGTGTCCTTGTCCCTCTCTTTCTTGTTCTTACTATTTTGGGTTCCTTTTCACTTCTTGGGAACCTTTTAACACTTTGGGTTGGTATTTCAATTTTCAATTACAAAATTCAAACAAAGAAATCATATATACACTTAGTTACTTCTTCCAAATAAAAGGCCAAGAATTATAAGCATTATCTATCATCACCTAAGCTTGCACAAAGGCATAAGAGCACTACAAATCATACATCTAGCACATTCATACAAGGCACACAAGTTTCATTGGTCTTCATACACAACAGAGGAGGGGATTTCATTCTATTCCATCACACACATTCTTCATATTTGACAGTATAGATCTATCATGTTATCGTCGTGTAACTTTCACAAGGAAAACCTAGGGAATGGATCAAATATACACACATGCCCGGAGAACTAAATGGAGTCTGATATGTAGTGCAACACTTGGTCGTAAATTCACTCTTTGAGTAACCATCTGGGTCATTACAACTCTCCATTCTGCATCTTTTTATAAGATTTGATATGGCTTTTGGGCATGTGCAGGTAGTTATTTGTTTTGTAGGTTATAGGTACGACCAATTATTTAACATGAAACCATAGCGATAAAGAAAAATTAATAATGAATCTCTTCTGACATAAAAAATACCAGATTTCCAAGCATATGAGCAAACACGGGCACTCGGATCACTCACTAGTGCCTGAGGTGCTCCTGCCCTCATGTGGCTAATTTTGTCCTACACATTTCTAGGGTTTTGAACCCTCATCGAGTCTTGACGACATTGTTTCCATCCTGTTCCAACAAATACACAGTCTCGACCATTCACAGATTACACAGAATTAGCGAAGTTATCATCCCTCTTTCATTTGATTAGGGTTTTATATTGTTGAATGCTTATTATTTCGACATTACTTTATTTTATCGCCTGAATATCATTTATTGGAGTAGTTTCTTTGAAATTAGATTTAATTCAAATTAGACTAAATTACGTTACTCTTTTTACTCATGAGTGGCTAGTCAAAACCTTTTTTTTAATATAGAACACATCTTCAGACATTTAACCACCATCTCCAACTAACACAATGCAATTATAACCTTGCTAGGATGAAGTCAATCATGATAAATAGAGTTGTTGGAGAGGATTTTTCTTCATCCGATAAATTCATCCTTGAAATTCTTAACGATTAGTTGTTCAAATTCACTGTCTAGTCCAATCCACTTAGTGTCAATTGAGTAGGATATTGTTTACAACAATCACCTATAGAAGAACATTCACAATATCCATTTAAAGGGCCTCTTATCTCACATATGTGTGGACTACCAAGGATATCACAACAAGGAACCTAATTGCTAAATCAATCTCTCAAGCGCATAACCCAACTCTAAGTCTACATTTATCCTACATGGACTCAATAGGTTATTTGAAAAAGATAAATCACACACCAACTATCATTGCTAAGTTTTAGAGGTACTATTGAGGTATTTATTTTCCAAAACACATTGTTATGCACATCTTGCACACATTCATTGAGTGGGGAACTATGTGTGTTTGATGCTACTTTAGATTATTTCTACATAGGCATTGCAAAGGTAACTCAACCCAATCACACTAACCCCCTTTTTAGGCCCTCAATTCAAAAAAAAAGAATGATATCTAAGCTAATGTACATATGTGATTGTCACAATTTGAACATATAATTAGGATCCCAAAGCATAGAAAAAGATTGTACTAGAGGTGAGATTCAACCAAGCCCTGCATAGGACAAATCAATCCGTATAGGACAAAGTTTTCCCTTGCGAATTTTTCTAGAACTAGAAACTTCGTCCTCTCAAATTCAGACTCCTAGATTTTTAGGATAGTTTGAAGACACTTTTCTTAGCCTTCATACACACTCTCTTTTCATTGTCCCCTTGTCTCATCTAGTAAATCTATACAATCTCTTCTAACCCTAACACATACTTACTTTATTTAGCTCACATAAGCTTGTGTATTCAATGTATTTATTATGACATGATTTAGGATATGTATATTTAATGTATTTTTGGTCTTAATTCATCATTACACAAAGTTATCTATCATAAATTAGATTAACATTAATTTTTAAAAATATAGTGTAAATCAAATTGATCAACATCATCTCACTTAGGATTAACTCTATCTTTCGCAATATCAGCTTGATATAAATTAATATTTCTCTTGATATTTTGGTTCACGAAATTGAGGTCTTTGGAAATTTATTGTTATTCTATTTTTTTAGCATCCTTGTTAACTAGGGCATGAGTTATAAAATCTTTTAGCATAACAAGGGTCTTATATAGAACCTAAGGATTTGGATGGACTATGTGACTCAGATCACATTCTCCACCTACTTGTTAAACTTATTAAATACCTCCTACAAGATAACCCAATAATTAATCTTCATCGTATTTTTTATATATTCAAAATTAAGGCTCATTTCCTCATATGGTTTATCCTTTGAAAATCTAACAATTGTCCATTGAGTAGTAGACACGTTGTTGTTGCTCACATTTATCAACAATTACTTTGATTTTGAAGCAAAATCACCATATCTCTATTTCCTACATCAACATCATTATTTTCCTCTTGACTATCACTCTCCTCGAATTTACTACCATCTTATAGACTTACAAACCTTTAATTTTACAATACTATCATTTCCTCTGACACCAATTCCCCTAGACTATTGAAAGGGCTTACATTTATATTTTCTTTTCATGTTAACATCAAGGGCAATGAAAGGAGATATATTGTGATCATTGTGCCTCCCTCCTTGACATCATTTTACATTATAATATACCATATTTTCTACTTTTGTCTACAAATTGTTATAAGCATTATTACAAATTATCCGCTTGTGTCCACAATTGACCCTTTCATTGATTATTGGTTTGGAGGAGGATGATAATTATTGAATTGCAAAATACTTTTCCCTTGTTAATGTATCTTGATTCTATGTTATTTATAAAAATATTATTATGATCAATAATTTACACTTATTGGATGGATTACTGGATTTCATGAGCCAATTTTAAACAATTAAACACTAACATGCCACACGTTTATGGAGAACTCCAAAGTTTTAAATGGCATGTACTTGTTAATCAAACTATCCATCAAATATACCTGAATACATTTATTTCAATCACCTTTGCAGGTTATACTAAAACCTGATCAATAACATTTAAATTTGATGTTGTTTTACACTTTGTTAACGAGCAATTTTAAAAATTATGGGTTTTTCCAACTTAGATATTAAAAATCTGATCATCATTTTTTAATGTGTAAACTCAGAAGTACAGGCATCGGGCATCTCTACCCATATCAGTAACTTCAATTAATTAATAAACACGGTAAAGATTATATACTATGGGAGTTCACACAGGAGATATATAATATTTTTGATGGCAGTAGCAGCATCTCTAGCCAGTCGTGATCAACACCAAAGAGCAGTTAGATTCTGAAATGGTAGATTTGAAGATTCTCAACTCCCAAGTTCTTGAAATTGCCATCCTTGCGCTGCTTGTAGAATTTGCCCCAATTGTATTCCCTGTATTTGGGAGGATTCTCTTCACTTACCAACTCCTGCAGAGGCTTCACCATCACATCCTGCGAAGGATTAAAGAAGAAGGGAATTGACATGCGTCGTCGCGTCTCATTCACCACCACTCTGTGCTCTACACTCTCGTACCTGTCATTGCTCCACACCTGCCACCATTTTCATTAAATCATTCATTCATTCTAGGTCAGGAATAGATAAAATTATTACCTAGGTACCTGTATGATGTCTCCGACATTGACGACGAAAGCGTCGGGGCGGGGTTGGACGGGCAGCCACTGCCCGTTATCCTTTCGCCTGACCTGGAGACCACCCACCTGGTCTTGGTAAAGCAGAGTGAGGCCACCTGAGTCCTTGTGCCTGCCCACGCCCAGTGCCAGCTCAGGAGCCGGGCACTCCGGGTAACAATTCAGCCGCACAAAGCTCATATCATCGCTGAAATATTCATTCAGCCGCTTATCAGGCAATCCCAGACTCCGTGCTATTAATTCCAACAATTTCAACGACACCTCCCTCGCAGCCTCCGCGTATGCCACGCAAGCTTCCCTGAAATGTGGAAGTTGACGTGGCCACCGGTTTGTGAAGGTGTCTGTGAGGCGGTCATGTGGATTCAAAGACGCAGGCAGTTTGATCGTTTCTCGCGGCGCGTAGTCGAAAACCTCTTTCCAATCCCTCACGTTTTTTGTAAGCTCTGTATCGAAGTAGCCCAAAGGATTGAGAGCGTCTCGAGATGCTTTCCTCTTTTCCTCCACAGGTAACGCGAACAAGTCGGCTGCCGCGGATTCCACTCCCCGGAGAAGATCGTGTGGAATGCCGTGGTTTATGAGCTGGAAAAACCCCCAGTCTTTGCACGCCTTTTCCACCTCCTCTGCGGAGCTCTTGTACAGGTCTATCGTCGGTATTTCCACATCCTCATCCACACGCTTCCACTTTGGTGTGGGACGATGCTCTTCGCTTTGAATAAAGCCTGCTCCGATCTTCGCCTCTGCCTCAACGCCCATTGTTGTTATTATTTCTTCTACACTACTCGTGCAGGTATGATTTGCTTTATAGAGAAAAGCAAGGAAAGCGTAGCTACGAGTCTGGACTCTGGACAGGCGGATGCATTGCAGTTGGAGACGTAAAAAGAATACATTGAACATGGACAAGTTTTGTTGTGATAGATGCGTTGAACGCGACTAGTGAGACAATGTTAACATCACATTCATATATGTATTTCTATTTACTTACACTACGTAACTTATTAACGAGTGAAAAGAAGTGCGCACCTACGTTAGCACTTATGTCATGTACTTATATCCTCCTTTTCGGGGATGTTTTGTTTCCTACCTTGTTTGACGCGTATATAATTTTACTGGTTTTATTATTTTCGAACATGTTTTGTTTTGTATGTTGTTCGATGTGTATACAATAGCAATTGAATGTGACTATGTGATAGGAATGTCAAACATGATGTGTTGAAGAAGTTAAACTTGAGAGAGCGAAACATTGGAGGAAGAAGAGGGACTATGAAGAAGGGGTTTGAGGGAGGAGAAGTCTAGAGAAGGCAAAAATGTTATAGTGGTAACCAGTGTGAATCTCTTCTTTCTTACGTCCATGCACATATGAGCCACACACCATTTTTGCCAATCATTTGAAGGATAAAGGGGGTGTCATGTGCATTTCGTTAAGGAAACATACTTTAGAGATATATCAGAAAGCAAGTTGTGATTGATGAATATCAAAATTAATTAGTTGTTAACATTATAAATTCACCAATCGATATCGTGCAATATTGTTTGTGCATACTTTGTTGTTGGCCTATCCTTTTTTGTGTGTATATTAGTGATGGTGTCTATTTTAACAATCTTTGTTTTGTCGATGCAATGAAGGAATTGTGAAATGTGGGTTTGCTTCTAATATTATGCACTGAGTGATATGTTGCGGAACAAAAGATTGGCACAAATGTGCATTCCACCCCTTACGCTAACAACTACATCTATAAAATCAATCTTCCATTAATCTTCAATTATTTTCTATGCCCTACTCTAAACTCCCATATTTGCCTAGTTGGGAGGATGATGATACAGGTATGAAAAGGGTAAGATTGAAACACATAATAGAACAACTTGAAGCAGAAATACTATCTCACAAGACCGTTCAAGGACCTCAAACAAATTCATGGGATGGTAGGAGTGAGCTCACCAACATTCCCTCCAGAAAGTATAAATATTTGCACAATGCATATAACTAGTAAAGGAGGCAATACAATCTCAAAATGTCTAACTTGATTCCAAGGTCGAGCACTTTTTATATTACTAAGGGAACTTGATGACGTATGCCCAAGGGGAAAACCTTAGGCCATTGACCCTGACATCCACATTCTCCCAACCCTCAAAGGATTTATAGAGTCTCCTTCACCACCGCATGTAGAAAAGAAGCTTGCATATATTTGATTATGACACGCTTTTTCCATTTCCCATCGCAACCTCCATCTCATCCTCTTCATTCAACTTATCCTCTTCGTTAAGAGACAACACAATGTCTACAAAAATAATGGGTGTTGCCATCGAAGTTGTGGATTTTCAGGCCCTTGAGTCAGTGCTCGTACACGAAGTATATAACATGTTTTCAATCGTGTTTACCAACTTTTTTGTTTCCCCTCTGTAGACACTCAAATTTGGAACTTTATCCACTTGATGTTGTTGGTTGTGACTATGCTCCTTTTCTAAGAAAAATATCCACATCTTATGTTTGTTTAGTACATCTTATTGTCTTTATCCCAAATTGTTTATTCCTACACACTAATGTATCGTCACATTCTAAATATACTCCATATCGATGAAATAATATTGTTTATGGAGGATGGTATTGCTAGGTTCGCTTTACCAAGAAGGTGGCCGGAGGTTTTCTTCCATAGATCATGAAATATATAACCATTGATGGTAAGTTCCGTAAATTACACACCCACCACTTCTCTTTGTTGGATTATTTTTGACACAATAAAAGGATGAGCATTCCTTTCTATCTGTTCTGCTCCTTGAAGAAATCCACTCTAGACTTCCAGGCTGAAAAATATGTCGCTTTAATCCATTAGGGGCTTATTCTCTTATTACTGAAAGTCGGCTCCCCTATTTTAGAACCTAAGGTTTCTTTCTCTAAAAAATGTTGGCAGTTCTAGTGATGATTTGGAGGATTTTCCGCCCCTATCAAAAATATTAAAGTTGTTAAAGAAGGAGAATAAGAGGAATAGGGATTTCAAAGTGGCTTCTTCTCTTCAAAGCTTGGCATGTGAGTCTCGTTTGAGTTTCAATTCGAGAACAAGATGGAGAATATTACTTATGTTATTGTCTCCCAAAGGTTTGATTCTTTGGAAATTATTGTGGCCTCTCTTAACACGAATAATAGTAACCTAGTCATAATGGTTAAGATGTTGAAAGCGGAGGTGACTATCCAAGGAAAGAGACTTTCTGTTCTTCATGATAAAAGGTTAGAGGATTCGATCAAGGATAAAAATAGGAGGCTTGTTCTTAGCAGCTCGAGTGAAGAGGTTGAGACTCTCCTTCAACATCAAATTGCTAATGCAAGACCGAGCTCAAGGACCAGGTTGAAGACTCTTTAGTTTCTCTTTTGCTAACTTTGTGTTGTCAATTTTGTTTTGTTCCTATTTTTGTAATGGTTTTTCTTTGAATCGGTTTTCAGAGTTTTTCTCCTTTATACGGTGCCTTGATTCAATTTCTTTTTTACTCTTTTTGGCTGGTGGTCTCATACCTTCTGTAATCTTCAATGAATATCTTTTGTAATGGCCCTTGGGACCTATCTAATTATTACAAATAATTATTTTTTTTGAATATAAGTGCATATAATTCGTATTAACCTCTATTTATCATAATATAAATTTCAAATTTCATTCATTGACACCCTGTCCAAAATTGTACAGTAGGGTCAATATGTCATTTTCAGTCCTAACCAACTTCTACAATCTTAGACCAACACATCCTCCAACTTTGCTTTTAAATTGATTATCTTTTTTGGGTCGTTTTATCCTCTTGTCTTAAACTTTTCATAATTATTTACCTTTAGAACCCTATCTAATAAAGTTAACATCACCTCATTTACAGATATGAAAATCAATTGGCACTCTCATTACAAATACTAATACCACTATTATCACTAGTTGCAGGTATTAATGCATTATTTTGATATTGCATGATTAATGTTGGAAGTTAATTAATCAGACAACCCCTGTAACAAACCTTACATTCATTTTTATTATTGTGCATGCCCATAACATTAATAAAAGTTAAAAAGGGTGTAAACATTTAGTGAACCTGACTTTTGATTCAATTTTTATTGTTAAAACCTTGGTTTACCTAGGGTCCACTTATGTTTTCTCATCTTTTTCACTCTTAATTTTGTCTTTGTATTTCTATTTTATATCATTACATCTCTACCTCATATATTATATGATCTTTTCTTCAAACCTAAGGGTTCACTCCCCTATGTCAGTATGGGTTGCTATCCCTCTGACTAGGTCCATGTTAATACTCTGCATAAGGATGGGGCCGCTTATGTTGAACTTTTTTTCACATAATTGATATAAATCCTACCTATATAGATATACAATTTGAGATCAAATCTATCACCATAAAATACCTTTCACACTTTGATCCTACTCCTCTAGTTCCCACATATAATGCAATTACAACAAGACATAATAAGCACCCAATTTGGGGAAATCCACCTCAGATCCTTTCGGTAAATCTATTTATCTTTCTAAAGGGTATATATAATATATTGAAACAACTCAATAATACCCATGCTAATATCTCTCTTTTAAAATTATTTTGTAGAAAGAATATTTTCATTCTTCCCCTCTTCCTTAAGAGGTAGCAAAACTTTTTTTTTTCCATCCTTCCAAAAGTATAAGTATTCTTTCCCCCGTCATGAATAACTTTTCTATCAAATTGCCATGGTATTCCTAGCAACATATGACATGCATCCATATGAATAACATCACACCAAATCTCATGCTTATAACTTTTTCCAATGGAAAATTTATTACACATATCTTATTAATAGTAACTTCATTACCCTTCTTAAACCATGCAATACGGTAAGGGTTATGATTCTTCTCACAATGCAGTCCCATTTTCTCAACCATCTCATTTGCACCATATTCCCACAACTACCACCATCACTAATAACATTACATACCTTTCCTCCTGAAGTGCATCTTAATCTAAAAAAAAAAATTATGTAGCCATGCATCACCCTTGACCTCCTTTCTTTGAGTAATCATCATCATTTTGATCATCATATTTTCCCCCACATCTAGTGGAATTTCTAGGTCATGTTCTTCTTCTTCTTGTTCAGATTCAATAAGATTTACTCTTGGAGGATCTGCTTTCCTCTTGTCATGTGTATAATGATTCAGGCATTCAAATTCCCTATGCCCCTCTTCACCAGATCTGTAGCAAACAAATGGTATTTGTGGAGCCTCCCATCCTCTACCACCAACATATTCTCTGCCCCTAGGGAATCCTCCATCTCTTTGTTGATTTGGGATATATTTTTTTGTATCTTCTTGTTTTTCAACTCCACGAGGTTGTTCTCCTCTACCTTAATTAAAACTATCTCATCTCCGAAAGGAGGATGAGGCCCCCCTATTCATCACAAATGATCTCCTCTTTGACGGTTTTTTTTTTCTTCAACCTTTAAAGTTAGTTTATAGGAGTCCTCCATGATCTTGATCCTATACATGCTTCTCTCATCTTGAATGGAAAATTTTAATCCATTTACATACCTTGCAGCCATTTTCTCCTCTGTTTCTTCTTGTTCTACACGAATAGACAACTTGTAAAACTCATGTGTATTTTTGCATGGTTTATAAGTCCTGTATGATATTTTGAAACCTCCTATAAAGGGTTTGTGCATAATCAACAAGGAGAAATTTTTCTTTAAGATTAATCTCCATCTTACCCTAGGTCCTAATCCTCTCTTTCCCCTTCCTTGACTGCTCCTTTTGTAGGTGATCCCACCATAACATAGCATGACCTTTTAATTTCATGCAGGCAAATTTTACCTTCTTTTCCTCTGACATAGCCTTCCACTCAAAAATATTTCCCATGTTATCTAACCAGTATATCAGCTCCTCTAGTTTTAGGCTACCTCCATAATCTGAAACATCAACTCTTATCCCATCATTCTTTCCTTCTAATGCTTGCAACATCCTTTCTTCAAAAGCTAAGGGTGATCCTTGTGTTTCCTCTTATTCACAAACTTCTTCTTAATTTGTGTCATCTCCACCTTGATTTCCTCTCTGGGCTATAGTTGTAGTAAGCGCAACAACTTACCTCTGCAGATCATGCATGTTTCTATTCATCTGGTAAATCCCACCCCCTCTTCCTATTCCTCTTCCTACCATTATTACTTTTTTCTTCACCAAGATTTGAACTTGCTCTAATACCAGATAATGTAGCTAACTTTAACACAAACTCAATACACTATAAATATCTTGAACTCAAAGAAAATAAATCTTCTTCTTCGTTATTCAATCATGGATTACAATGCTTCATAAATAGGAAAACAACTCACAACTCAAGTTGTCAATCAAACTCTAACTAACTTTGACTAAATCTACTCTAGATGGCGAAGCTTACAATTTTTAGCAATTTACAAGAACCTGCTATTCTTAGTAAGTTCACATGCTGATTCGTACGAGCACAAAAAATTTCACACATCTTCTACATGCCTAAACTAGAGGAATTTCCAACTTTCTAACCTACCATACAGTCAAGAGACTAAAATTAACTAATAGCCTAAAATAGGGAAAAATTAAACTATAACTTAAATCCTAATTTTTGGCCCCCAAATGGCAGATTTTGGGCCCAAAAATGTGTCAAAACATGCTCCAAATGGCAAGGATAATTGACTAGTGCGTTCGTCTCGTTGAAACAAGTGGTTTAAAAAAATGAGCACCCGAAGCAAAAGTTATGACCTTTTCAAGTTCCTACAAAAATTAGTGCATCATTTCAACTCTTGACGTGGTTGATTGCAAATATTTTAGAACGACAATATTTTGAAGGATTTGATCATTTCCAAGGATTTGAACATTGTTATTGTGAAGATAAAGGTTGAAATACATAGAGATGAGATATTTTCTTTTCTTTAGTTGTTAAAATGGAGATTAAATGCATAGATAGGTCAATGGTTTTACTATTTACTTACTTATTCACAAATTCTTGCAAGCTTGTGTTTGTTTTTGGTTAAATTTATTTGTGGAAACCACTTGCGAGTAGGATTTGAAATCTTGAAATCTTGTATATGAAATCTGAAATTTATTTCTTGCCAAAAAAATGTCCATATAAATCGATCTACTCTCTATCTTTTTCCACTAGCATTTCCATATTGTGAATTGTATAAGTTTACTTTTGTTTATGAAGTGGGTTTTTTTAAGGGCTTGGTCTCCCTGTTCATTATAGAGGTTGGAGTCATATTTGTATCGAAACTAAGATCCAAGAAACTAAGGCTAATGTCGTGTTCCTTGGCGGTGCCCATTTTTGGCAACTGGCTCCAAGTTGGGGATGATTTGAATCATCACAATCTCAAGGACCTCGCCAAGAAATATAGTGAAATATTCATACGGAAGATGGGATATGATTCCGATGGTGGTGTCATTTTTTGTTAATCATAGGGAAGCACCTCATGTTTTGGTGGGGTGTAGAGTTGTGAATGAGCGTGACAGAGCCACATCTTATCAAACAAATATTGTTTTCAAAATAAAGTATTTTTTATGTCAAGTCTCATTTGTAGCAGAGAGTGGTACGTGAATTCATAGGAAAAGGACTTGTAATGATGTTGTTATATATAAAAAATTATGTCTAGCCATTTCTTGATGTGGATCAATTACCTCCCTCCCTTATATTCTCATGTTATCGACCACATGTGTTGTACTGTTGTTTCCAACTTTGAGGTGTTGTTGACATGGACGAAGACTCATAGCCTACCGTAGAACATTTACGGATGCGACGATGCGGCCTATCAAAATGAAACATGTTACCTCTACTTTATATTATTTGGAGAAGATCATGTATAACTCTAAATGAGCGTACACAATTTTCATGAGGAAGTACGAATTTGTTCAGAATTTGGCAGATGAAATGATAGAAGAGAATGCAAAGGACGAGTCACTGAGAGAGGTGATTCGAATGGATCATTCCACTATATCTGAGTGAACTTTGAAGCTCTTGGATTTGGTATTATACGACCACCAGACGAGTGGAATGTCGTGGAAAATGATACGGTGGATCTCATGCCTAAATAAACATTCATGCAACCATTTTATATTATTTTGATGTCGACGCATGAACTATCATAATTAAGAAGACTGGGTCCATATACATTCTGACAGGAAACACGTCTTCGGCGTACAAATAAAATCATATTAAAAACAAAACAAATAAATACAAAATTTAAAATAAAAACAAAAAATAGTCATCTAGTTTTCTTGCTTATGAATTATATAAATGTTGGCATGCTTTTAGGACTTAAAATGTACCCTAGTGCATGACTTTGTGACTACAACCTCCAATGCACAACATAGCTATCTTCCCTCTCATTACTCACACAACTACAAATTCTTGATAGTCAACTCACCAAATCATCTACCCTTGTTTGTGGCTATGATTCTACTACTTGAAAATGCATCAACACCATCACTTTACCTTTACAGGTTGGGCCCAAAACCCTTCCAACATTGTTCTATATCATTGATACATCATATCAATTCAATTGTTTACTCGGTAGACCATGGATATACGTTATGCATGTTGTTCCTTCTATGGCTTATCAGTGCATTAAATTTTTACATGATGGATACGAGCATACTATTTCTGCCAACCCAAAACCATTCAAGTTTTGCCACATAAACCCAGTCACTGCCATGCTTATAACCCCATTTAATCCAATCCCCTAACATACTATAGACACATACGATGTCGGTGAATCCAGTACTTCCATTGCCTTTAATACCTCCTCATTCACCCCTTTCATCCCTAAACATACCATTTATCGTATTTCTCCTGCCATATCTCCCTCCATTGCTACCTCTATTCCACCCTTCATTGCCCCTTCTAGTCCTACATCTACCAATACTTCTCCTAATATCATTAATAATGTTATCCAACAAGATAATTTCCACACCGAAAATTATGATAATGAGGTCGACGTCATAGAACTTACTGATGAAAAGTTGTGTAACCTCGACTTTACTCCTTCATTGATATTTTTTTGGATGAGTATCAATTCAAGAAACCTCCCCCCTCTACTACAATAATGATTCCTTTCCAATAAAAATTACATACACTGGACCTCATATCACCTCCTCCATCTCCCCAGGACACCTCTGGTCTGCAGCTCAATCCTTTTACATGCACCTTACTAATAAATGACTCTTATTAGCCTCATATACCATTCAATCCCACTTTCCATGACATTTTTTGCACACATAAAGGCTTAACACAATTAGGATTCAAACTTGTTGATCTCCTCCCCCTCATCTTCCCCACTTGTATCATGGATATGTATTCATTGTCGTTTCCTATGGCCTCTGTGTATTCCATTTATTGGTATTCCTTTCACATACACACAGTTCATTTCTACTCACTCTCAGAAAATCTTTTCTCAACTATATTTTTGGTACCCTCGACCCAAACCATACTACTATTACCTTTCATATTCCTTTTAGCAACATCTCTATTTGCAATGATTCCTTCATTCGTTTTTCCTAAAACTTAACTCACTAGTACACACATGATTTTCTACAACCCCCTTTTACTAATGAAGAGTATGCTATGGGATTTTATAATTTAACCTGAGGAAATATCTTTTGATGATCAAACTCACACCATCGTATATTATGTCTCTAATCCAAATCCTATCAAATATGACCCTGCAAATTATGAGTTTACTATACACCCCACCCCGCATACAATCGGGGGCATCTGACTTCCCCCCCTCACTAGTCACATCTTGGTGACTTTATTTCTCTATCTCTCATGCTTTGTGATTCATGTCTACCTTTTTTAGTATTTTCACATCTCCAGTATGCATAATATACCTTTGCCACTTGATTATGCACACATATTCTTAAGGTTCATACATGATTATTGAGGCGTTCAATGAACCTCTATCACACACTTGGGGGGCATCACACTTTCTCCCTCCCACCCATCACTATTGGTTATATTTATCATCTACTCATAGCTTATCTACTACACTTCATGATCTATGCTTCATGATAAATCTTTCCTCACATCTACCCTCATTCACATACAACACCTTTGTTACCCGATGATGTACTCTTGTTATAAAGTTCATACTTGACAGTAGAGGGCACAATTCCTAAATTAACCTCACATCATGCACATCCGTTGGGGGGCAAGGCAGACCCTCCCATCTGAAGATCTTGCATTTCACAACATACCCTCCTTTTCACACAACATATGCACATCTTGGTTGTCTTTATTCTTCTTAGCTTATACTACTTACATGTTGTACTTTTTTTTCCTATGCTAGTAAGATTCTTAGCGTGTCATTATCTTTTTCTATACACACATACGCATTCACATGGTATCTTGAGGTGAATTCAAGAATTTTATATATTCTTATAGGATGCATGATGCTCGACACTTCTCTTTACCAGTCGCGCCAAGGCTCTTAGAGGCATCTACCTTTGATACTCCCATACTCCACACATCATCGTTCCTATTATTGCAATATTTACCACTTCTTGGCACTATCACTTACTTTTCACCGATCTATATATACTTTGACATACTAGTTACCTTTCTAACATGTTGATGGGTGCTTTGTGTGTAGCTATTTCCTTGCAAGAAACTATACAACCATGGTTCTCTTTTACTTTTTGTTTACCATTATTTTCTATTGTTAATGGGATATGCTTTATGTCATTCTCGATCATTATTTTCTTATGGCTGCTTCGACCGTAATTTTCTTGTGACATTGTGACCGATGTCCCATGTATGCAACCCACTTTTCGTGGTCACTCCTATCTTCATAGTTGTTTGATACATTGTCTTATTTTGCAAGGTAGCTCTTTTACACAAACGCTTGTTTGCTAATCTCTCTTGTTTATATGTGCCTTTGGTTTCTACCATGTACATCCCCTACCCCTATAGGTATCCATATTAAGACATACATATAAGTTTTAGGTCCCCTCATTTGGGCTACCTCCTCCTACATTCGTCACATACACCCTAAACTAGGGGGACAACTATTGGGTGAATAAATCACCTTTTCAGAAGCATGGAACTCTAAAACAGAACAACACAATACATAATTAGAAAAATAATAAAGTTACAAAGTGGTCCAAAATCAAACTTTGATCACAAACATAGAGTAGAAAATAGCGCCCGATATTAGACATGTTTCGTGGGCACTTGTCTCCCACCTAGATGTTTGTGTCCCGAGGGAAAAAACAGACAATTTCTTGGTTCAGCAAATTTTCCAACAAGTTAAAATATAGACCTATAGTTTTAGGAACTTGTCTTTATTTACATAATTCATTCAATCGGATACAATTTGGTTATAAATCGGGATGTACCAATTAGCAGTGGCACTTATCATTTAAGAAGCGTCACGGAAGGAGAGGAAAATAGACCTCTCTCCCCAACACTCTTCTCTTGGTGTGATATCACCCAAAAAACTCATCCCATGTGTGAGATCACCCAAAAACCTCACTCTTGGCATGAGATCACCCAAAAACTTCATCCTTGGTGGCAGGACACTCAAATTTGTGGCTTGACGCTTTCTTGGTTGGGAATTTATCACTCCAACAGCATCTCTAAAGAAAACAAGACAAATTTCTATCATATAATCTCTCATACAGCAGGTGCACTCTTTCCTTAGTCAATACTTTTACATACTTATACATATGTTACTCTAATTTTTCACATATGGGAGTTTGACTACTATTTTTCTCTTTTTTTACAGATCTGTCCTTACAAGCAACAAGAAGCAACTCACATATATAATCACAATCTCCAACAACATGTTACTATGCATACAATTCACCTTTAGGGTCTACCTCCTTTTCCTAGTTTCCACGGTTCACATTACCACCACTTCACGCTTCACATGACTACTTATCCACTTGGCACGCTATCGGCTACACTTCTCTTCAATTTATAAGCTACACATTTTCTATCTACTTTGTGATATCAAGTATTCACTCAACAACATAAAGTGGGGGAAAATGTAGATAAAAAATCTATGCACTTGGGTATATTTCTATGTCCTAAAGTATATTGATGTATACATGATTCCTGAGCAAGAAAACTAGTGGTTAACAACTCCTTTTGGCATTTTGGTTACTTTATCTCTTGCACTTTACTATCCTTACACACCTTACAACTTTGCCATCACTTGACTTATTTATCTTTTGACGGCCTCAGACAATAGAGCCCAGTTAGGATAGAAGCGCCCTATCCCTCCTAGGTGTCCTTGTCCCTCTCTTTCTTGTTCTTACTATTTTGGGTTCCTTTTTGCTTCTTGGGCACCTTTTAACACTTTGGGTTGGTCTTTCAGTTTTCAATTACAAAACTCAAACAAAGGAATCGTATATATACTTAGTTACTTCTTCTACATAAATGGCCAAGAAATATAAGCATTATCTATCATCACCTAAGCTTGCACAAAGGCACAAGAGCACTACAAATCATACATCTAGCACATTCATACAAGGGACACAAGTTTCATTGGTCTTCATACACAAGATAGGAGGGGATTTCATTATATTCCATCACACACATTCTTCATAGTTGACAGTATAATTTATCATGTTATCATCCTGTAACTTTCAAAAGGATAACCTAGGGCATGGATCAAATATACACACATTACCGGAGAACTACATGGAGTCTGATATGTAGTGCAACACTTGGTCATAAATTCACTCTTCGGGTAACCATCAGGGTCATTACAACTCTCCATTCTGCATCTTTTTATTAGATTTGATGTGGCTTTTGGGCATGTGTAGGTAGTTATTTGTTTTGTAGGTTACATGTACGACCAATTATTTAACATGAAACAATAGCGATAAAGAAAAATTAATAATGAATCTCTTCCGACATAAAAAAGACCAGATTTCCAAGCATCTGAGTGGACACGGGCACTTGGATCACTTACTAGCGCTTGAGGTGCTCCTGCCCTCATGTGGCTAATTTTTTCCTACACATTTCTAGGGTTTTGAACCCTCATCGAGTCTTGACGACATTGTTTCCATCCTATTCCAACAGATACATAGTCCCGACCATTCACAAGTTACACAGAATTAGCGAAGTCATCATCCCTCTTTCATTTGATTAGGGTTTTATATTGTTGAATGCTTATTATTTCAACATTACTGTATTTTATCGCCTGAATATCATTTATTGCAGTAGTTTCTCTAAAATTAGATTTAATTCAAATTAGACTAAATTAGGTTACTCTTTTTACTCATGAGTGACTAGTCAAAACCTTTTTTTGAATATAGAACACATCTTCAGACATTTAACCACCATCTCTAACTAACACAATGCAATTATAACCTTACTAGGATGAAGTCAATCATGATAAATAGAGTTGTTGGAGAGGATTTTTCTTGATCCGATAAATTCATCCTTGAAATTCTTAACGATTAGTTTTTCAAATTCACTATCTTGTCCAATCCACTTAGTGTCAATTAAGTAGGATATTTTTTACAACAATCACCTATAGAAGAACATTCACAATACCCATTTAAAGGGCCTCTTATCTCACATATGTGTGGACTACCAAGGATATCACAACAAGGAACCTAATTGCTAAATCAATCTCTCAAGCGCATAACCCAACTCTAAGTCTACATTTATCCTACATGGACTCAATAGGTTATTTGAAAAAGATAAATCACACACCAACTATCATTGCTAAGTTTTAGAGGTACTATTGAGGTATTTATTTTCCAAAACACATTGTTATGCACATCTTGCACACATTCATTAAGTGGGGAACTATGTGTGTTTGATGCCACTTTAGATTATTTCTACATAGGCATTGCAAAGGTAACTCAACCCAATCACACTAACCCCCTTTTTAGGCCCTCAATTCAAAACACAAGAATGGTATCTAAGCTAATGTACATACGTGATTGTCACAATTTGAACATATAATTAGGATCCCAAAGCATAGACAATGATTGTACTACAGGTGAGATTCAACCAAGCCCTACATAGGACAAATCAATCCGTGTAGGACAAAGTTTTCCCTTGCGAATTTTTATATAACAAGAAACTTTGTCCTCTCAAATTCAGACTCCTAGATTTTCAGGATAGTTTGAAGACACTTTTCTTAGCCTTCATACACACTCTCTTTTCATTGTCCCCTTGTCTCATCCAGTAAATCTATACAATCTCTTCTAACCCTAACACATACTTACTTTATTTAGCTCACCTAAGCTTGTGTATTTAATGTATTTATCACGATATGATTTAGGATATGTATATTTAATGTATTTTTGGTCTTAATTCATCATTACACGAAGTTATCTATCATAAATTAGATTAACATTAATTTTTAAAAATATAGTGTAAATCAAATTGATCAACATCATCTGACTTAGGATTAACTCTATATTTCGCAATATCAGCTTTATATAAATTAATATTTCTCTTGATATTTTGGTTCACGAAATCAGGTCTTTGGAAATTTATTGTTATTCTATTTTTTTAGCATCCTTGTTAACTAGGGCATGAGTTATAGAATCCTTTAGCATAACAAGGGTCTTATATAGAGCCTAAGGATTTGGATGGACTATGTGACTCAGATCACATTCTCCAACTACTTGTTAAACTTATTAAATACCTCCTACAAGATAACCTAATAATTAATCTTCATCTTATTGTTTATCTATTCAAAATTAAGGCTCATTTCCCCATATAGTTTATCCTTTGAAAATCTAACAATTGTCCATTAAGTAGTAGACACTTTGTTGTTGCTTGTGCATTTATTAACTACTACTTTGATTTTGAAGCAAAATCGCCATATCTCTATTTCCTACATCAACATCATTATTTTCCTCTTGACTATCACTCTCCTCGAATTTACTACCATCTTATAGACTTACAAACCTTTGATTTTACAATACTATCATTTCCTCTTACACCAATTCCCCTAGACTATTGAAAGGGCTTACATTTATATTTTCTTTACATTTAGATGGCAGTAGCATCTCTAGCCAGTCGTGGTCTAATCTATTACCGACACCAAAGAGCAGTTAGATTCTGAAATGATAGATTTGTAGATTCTCAACTCCCAAGTTTTTGAAATTGCCATCCGCGCGCTGCTTGTAGAATTTGCCCCAATTGTATTCCCTGTATTTGGGAGGATTCTCTTCACTTACCAACTCCTGCAGAGGCTTCACCATCACATCCTGCGAAGGATTAAAGAAGAAGGGAATTGACATGCGTCGTCGCGTCTCATTAACCACCACTCTGTGCTCTACACTCTCGTACCTGTCATTGCTCCAAACCTGCCATCATTTTCATTAAATCATTCATTCTAGGTAAGGAATAGATAAAATTAAATCATTATATCATTCATTCTAGGTACCTGTATG
The DNA here is from genome assembly GCA_019776745.2 of Taxus chinensis. NCBI lineage: Eukaryota > Viridiplantae > Streptophyta > Pinopsida > Cupressales > Taxaceae > Taxus > Taxus chinensis. Next base: position 283,627,281 of record CM034150.1, on the reverse strand, counting down.
ATGGCTCCGACATTGACGACGAACGCGTCGGGGCGGGGTTGGACGGGCAGCCACTGCCCGTTATCCTTTCGCCTGACCTGGAGACCACCCACCTGGTCTTGGTAAAGCAGAGTGAGGCCACCTGAGTCCTTGTGCCTGCCCACGCCCAGTGCCAGCTCAGGAGCCGGGCACTCCGGGTAACAATTCAGTCGCACACGGCTCATATCGTCGCTGAAATATTCATTCAGCCGCTTATCAGGCAATCCCAGACTCCGTGCTATTAATTCCAACAATTTCAACGACACCTCCCTCGCAGCCTCCGCGTATGCCACGCAAGCTTCCCTGAAATGTGGAAGTTGACGTGGCCACCGGTTTGTGAAGGTCTCTGTGAGGCGGTCATGTGGATTCAAAGACGCAGGCAGTTGGATCGTTTCTCGCGGCGCGTAGTCGAACACCTCTTTCCAATCCCTCACGTTTTTTGTAAGCTCTGTATCAAAGTAGCCCAAAGGATTGAGAGCGTCTCGAGATACTTTCCTCTTTTCCTCCACAGGTAACGCGAAAAATTCGGCTGCCGCGGATTCCACTCCCCGGAGAAGATCGTGTGGAATGCCGTGGTTTATGAGCTGGAAAAACCCCCAGTCTTTGCACGCCTTTTCCACCTCTTCTGCGGAGCTCTTGTACAGGTCTATCGTCGGAATTTCCACATCCTCATCCACACGCTTCCACTTTGGTGTGGGACGATGCTCTTCGCTTTGAATAAAGCCTGCTCCGATCTTCGCCTCTGCCTCAACGCCCATTGTTGTTATTATTTCTTCTACACTACTCGTGCAGGTATGATTTGCTTTATAGAGAAAAACAAGGATAGCGTAGCTACGAGTCTGGACAGGCGGATGAATTGCAGTTGGAGACGTAAAAAGAATACATTGAACTTGGACAAGTTTTGTTGTGATAGATGCGTTGAACGCGACTAGTGAGACAATGTTAACATCACATTCATATATGTATTTCTATTTACTTACACTACGTAACTTATTAACGAGTGAAAAGAAGTGCGCACCTACGTTAGCGCTCACGTCATGTACTTATATCCTCCTTTTCGGGGATGTTTTGTTTCCTACGTTGTTTGACGTGTATATAATTTTACTGGTTTTATTATTTTCGAACATGTTTTGTTTTGTATGTTGTTCGATGTGTATACAATAGTAATTGAATGTGACTATGTGATAGGAATGTCAAACATGATGTGTTGAAGAAGTTAAACTTGAGTGAGCGAAACATTGAAAGAAGAAGAGGGACTATGAAAAAGGGGTTTGAGGGAGGAGAAGTCTAGAGAAGGCAAAAATGTTATAGTGGTAACCAGTGTGAATCTCTTCTTTATTATGTCCATGCACATATGAACCACACACCATTTTTGCCAATCATTTGAAGGATAAAGGGGGTGTCATGTGCATTTCGTTAAGGAAACATACTTTAGAGATATATAGGAAAGCAAGTGGTGATCGATGTATATCAAATTTAATTAGTTGTTAACATTATAAATTCACCAATCGATATCGTGCGATATTGTTTTTGCATACTTTGTTGTTGGCCTATCCTTTTTTGTGTGTATATTAGTGATGGTGTCTATTTTAACAATCTTTGTTTTACCGATGCAATGAAGGAATTGTGAAATGTGGGTTTGTTTCTAATATTATGCAGTGAGCGACATGTTGCAGAACAAAAGATTGGCACAAATGTGCATTCCACCCCTTACGCTAACAACTACATCTATAAAATCAATCTTCCATTAACCTTCAATTCTTTTCTATGCCCTACTCTAAACTCTCATATTCACCTAGTTGGGAGGATGCTAATGCGGGTATGAAAAGGTTAAGATTGAAACACATAACAGAACAACATGAAGTAGAAATACTATCTCACAAGACCGTTCAAGGACCTCAAACAAATTCATGGGATGGTAGGAATGAGCTCACCAATATTCCCTCCGGGAAGTATAAATATTTGCACAATGCATATGCCTAGTAAAGGAGGCAATACAATCTCAAAATGTCTAACTTGATTCCAAGGTCGAGCACTTTTTATATTACTAAAGGAACTTGATGATGTATGCCCAATGGGAAAACCTTAGGCCATTGACCCTGACATCCACATTCTCCCAACCCTCAAAGGATTTCTCGAGTCTCCTTAACCACCGCATGTAGAAAAGAAGCTTGCATATATTTGATTATAACACGCTTTTTCCATTACCAATCATGACCTCCATCTCATCCTCTTCATTCAACTTATCCTCTTCGTTAAGAGACAACACAATGTCTACAAAAATAATGGGTGTTGCCATCGAAGTTGTGGATTTTTCAAGCCATGTAGTCAGTGCTCGTACACAAAGTAGATAACATGTTTTCAATTATGTTTACCAATTTTTTTGTTTCCCCTCTGTAGACACTCAAATTTGGAAATGTATCCTCTTGATGTTGTTGGTTGTGACTATGCTCCTTTTCTAAGACAAATATCCACATCTTATGTTTGTTTAGTACATCTTATTCTCTTTATCCCAAATTGTTTCTTGCTACACACTAATGTATCATCACATTCTAAATATACTCCATATCGATGAAATAATATTGTTCATGGAGGATGGTATTGCTAGGTTTGCTTTACCAAGAAGGTGGCCGGAGGTTTGCTTCCACAAATCATGTAATATATAACCATTGATGGTAAGTTCCGTAAATTACACACCCACCACTTCTCTTTGCTGGATCATTTTTGACACAATAAAAGGATGAGCATTCCTTTCTATCTGTTCTACTCCTTCAAGAATTCCACTCTAAACTTCCAAGCTGAAAAATGTGTCACTCCACTCCATTAGGGGCTTATTCTCTTATTACTGAAAGTCAGCTCCCCTATTTTAGAACCTAAGGTTTCTTTCTCTAAATAATATTGGCAGTTCTAGAGATGATTTGGAAGATTTTCCGCCCCTATCAAAAATATTAAAGTTGTTAAAGAAGGAGAATAAGAGGAATAAGGATTTCAAATCGGCTTCTTCTCTTCAAAGATTGGCACACGGGTCTGGTTTGTGTTTTAATTCGGAGCACAAGATGGAGAATATTATTTCTGTTATTGTCTCCCAAAGGTTGGATTCTTTGGAAATTATTGTGGCCTCTCTTAAGGTAGATAATAATAACCTAATTAGAATGGTTAAGATGTTGAAAGAGGAGGTGACTATCCAAGGCAAGAGACTTTTTGTTCTTCAAGATAAAAGGGTAGAGGATGCAGACAAGGATAAAAATAGGAGGCTTATTCTTAGAATCTCGAGTGAAGAGGCTGAGACTCTCCTTCAACATCAAACTGCTAAGGCAAGACCGAGCTCAAGGACCAGGTTGAAGACTCTTTAGTTGCTCTTTTGTTGACTTTATGTTGTTAATTTTGTTTTGTTTCTATTTTTGTAATGGTTTTTCTCTTAATCATTTTTCAGAGTTTTTCTCCTTTATACAGTGTCTTGATTCAATTTCTTTTTTACTCTTTTTGGCTGGTGGTTTCAGACCTTCTATAATCTTCAATGAATATCTTTTGTAATGGCCTTTGAGGCCTATCTAATTATTACCAATAAAAAAACATTTTGAATATAAGTGCATAAAATTCGTACTAAACCTCTATTTATTATAATATAAATTTCAAATTTCACTCACTAACACCCTGTCCAAAATTGTACGATAGGGTCAATATGTCATTTTCAGTCCTGACCAACTTGTATGATCTTAGACCAACACATCCTCCAACTTTGCTTTTAAATTGATTATCTTTTTTGGGTCATTTTATCCTCCTGTGTTGGACTTTTCATAATTATTTACCTTTAGAACCCTATATAATAAAGTTAACATCACCTCATTTACAAACATGACAATCAATTGGCACTCTCATTACAAATACTAATACCACTATTATCACTAGTTACAGGTATTAATGCATTATTTTGATACTGCATCATTAATGTTGGAAGTTAATTAATCAGAATAACCCCTGTAACAAACCTTACATTCATTTTTATTATTGTGCATGCCCATAACATTAATAAAAGTTAAAAAGGGTGTAAAAATTTAGTGAACTTGACTTTTGATTTAATTTTTATTGTTAAAACCTTGGTTTACCTAGGGTCCACTTATGTTTTCTCATCTTTGTCACTCTTAATGTTGTCTTTGTATTTCTATTATATATCATTACATCTCTACCTCATATATTATATAATTTTTTCTTCAAGCCTAAGGGTTCACTCCCCTATGTCGGTATGGGTTTTTATCCCTCTGACTAGGTCCATGTTAATACTTTGCATAAGGATGGGGCCACTTATGTTTAACTTGTTTTTCACATAATGTATATAAATCCTACCTATATAGATATACAATCTGAGATCAAATCTATCACCATAAAATACCTTTCACACTTTGATCCTACCCCTCTAGTGCCCACATATAATCCAGTTACAACAAATGTAATAAGCACCCAATTTGTGGAAATCCACCTTAAACTCCTTTAGGTAAATCTAGTGCTCCTTCTAAAGGGTATATATAATATATTGAAACAACTCAATAATACCCATGATAATATGTCTCTCTTAAAGCTACTTTAGAAAGTACCAATTTACAAAGATATTCTAGAAGATTTTTTGCGCTCTTTCACCTTGGCTAATGATACTCAACCAGATTCATTTTCTTCTCTCATGGAAACATTCATGTCCATTGATAATTCCATTAATCTTCATACAACTGAAATTCCTCCTATATCTAATGAGGATGCATGCTCACCTTTTAAAACTACTGCAGGCATTTAGGGATTTTTCATTAAAAGAGTCTTGATTGATAACATTTTTGTATTAAATATGTGCTCACATTCATTACTTACAAAAAAATGGGTATTTATCCTATTACAATTGATACATCCACTACTGTTGTGTGTGAATTTGATAATGTTACATGATCTACTTTAAGAAAAATCACCTTTGGATCTCCTCGTTGATCCTAAGAAGTTTCCCACTACTTTTCACATCATGGAAAATGCTCTTCATTACAATAGACTCTTAGGACGTCCTTGGATTCATGTTATGCAGGCCATCCCATCTAATATTCATCAATGTGTCAAGTTCCTACACAATGGTTCTAAACATATTGTACATGTTAACCCAAACCCTTTCGAATATTTCCAAGTTGATATGTATAATATGCAAATGAATATTGTAGACAAAAAAGAGGTATTATTATGGAAATGTAAGCCAAGAAATTTACCAAACTAATTCATGAACTAAAACTTCTAATTGCTACCTCAGATAGAGCAAGATTTAAAGGAAGGAGAATATAATACCTGCACTTACCTACAATATTTCACAACTCCTCCTTTGATGTGGTGGATTTGTTCTTGGATTTCTTGTTTGGTTACTTCATATTTTGGAGACACTTGGGCAGCACCTCCCCTTGATCTTGCTTGATAAATATGATGATAGATTGATTGTAAATGTATTAAAGATGAATGATAGATTGATTGAGTGATAAAAATGGTAAATATTTGATATGAATTTGTGACTTATTTCAAGCTATTCAAGCTAGCTCCCATGGAGGAGGAGAGCTCAATTTATAGTTTGTGGGTGGAGGATTAAATGGCTAAGATGAAGCCATGTTGGATTGGAATTAAGGGTGGAGAATGCATGAGAAGAATGGAGAATTCTAGAATTTGAGATAAGTCTCCATGGAGAGTGGAAGGTTTATTTGAATTTTTAAATGGAGGGAAGTTTAGAGAGGCTTCTAGAAATAAAAGCCTCTAGATTTAGAGGTGTGATGATGTGATTAGGATTGGGATTAGATTAGGTTAATAAATGATTTTTAGGGGTGAGATTACATGGAAAGGATAGGTGTAGGGATGTGTAGGGTAGGTGGGTAGGTAGATGTAAGAATATTAAATTCCTAGGAAATGTTAATGAATAATTAAAATAGGATAATATGATATAATAATGGATTAATGAGATTAATGATAAAATGGGATGCAATAATGGATGAAAATGATTAATGATGAAATTTTGGGATATTTGATAAATGATTAAAAGGGGAAATATGATAAAACGGAATGTTAGATAAATGATAAAGGGTAAATGTGATAAAATGGATTAACAATAATAATTAATCTTATAATTAATTATTATATGGGCATGATGATGTTATTTGTGGGACAAATCAGTCGTAACTAAGCATGTCGACATTTTATATGTCTACATTTTTTCCCTCTTTGAAGTGGTATTGTGGAGCAATGAAAATTCAAAGAAAAGAAGATAAGATGGTAGGATGGTGATATGATGCCCCCTCAAGGGGTTAGGTGGGTAACCACTCGAAAAGAGGAGAGGCCCAAGTTAGTAGATGAGAGGATTAGATGACGAGAAGATTAAGGATAAAGATGTAGGATGAAAGGATTAGGAGATTATTAGAATATTAGGAGAGGATAGGATTATAAAAGGAGAGATGATTAGAGGATTAGATAATACAAGAGAAGATTAAAGGAATAGGAGAGAGGATTAGAGTAGGAAAATATGGGAGAGGAGAGAGGAGTAAATGATGATAATTAGAGTATTAGAAGATGATGATTAGAGGATGAGAAGATTTAAGGATTCATAGGATTGATGACACAGGAATAGATTGTTTATTCAATTCGTATAACAATACAGAAGAGCAAGCTAATATATAGGATGTGTGAGGAAGGAGAGGAGAGGAACAGTTAAATAATTGTTCATTAACTAACAACTAACAATGTATTATTAATTAACTAATGCGCTAACATTCCCCCCCTTAATACATTACTCTTACAAATGTACCCCCTAAACAAATCAAATTTCACTTTGCCGAGAGGCTTAGTGAGAATATTTGCAACCTGAAAATCAGTAGGGAAGTACTGGAGCTAAATTTGGTGGTTCAAGATCTGTTCACGAATGTAGTGACATTCGACCTCAATATGCTTTGTTCGTTCATGAAAAATAGGATTCTTCACAAGTTTCAACACACCTTATTTGTTGCAATGAATGATGGGAGGTTTCTCTTCAAGAATCCCTATATCTGTAAGAATGCGATGTAACCAAATTGCTTCACACACAACTCCTCGTGTGGTGCGGTATTAAGCCTCAGTGGATGAGAGAGAAACAACAGTTTTCTTCTTGTTAATCCACGAGATAGGTCCAGATCTGAGATGAAAAACATATCCGGAAGTGGATTTCCAGTCATCAACAGATCCTGCATAGTCCGAGTCTGTATATACCTGTAAGAAGAACTAAGTGTTCTTCTGATACTCTAGACCAAAGTCAACTATACCTCAAACGTATCTCAACACATGCTTTACTGCTATCCAATGACATTTCTTCGGCTCCTACATAAATCTGGCGAGATAGCTCACAGCAAAGCAAAGATCTGGTCTAGTATAAGATCTTCGTGGGTGCCCAGTTGAGTATATACACTGTTGTCCTGATTGCTTCTACCCAAAACTGATCCTCCAACTTGGCGGTAGAGAGCATACAATGAGCCATCTCCATGATAGTCCTGTTGTGTCACTCGGAAATCCCATTCTATTGGGGAGTGTAGGGTGCAGTCAGATGTTGCTGAATGCCATGCTACTTCAGGTATGCTAAGAGCTTATTTGATACAAATTCCCCCCCTTGATCTGAGTAGAGGAGAAGGAGAGGCCTCCCAGACTACCTAGTGGCGTGCTGGTAAAAGGTTTGGAAATTGGAAAATGCCTCACTCTTCTTTCGAAGAAAATATACCCACATTTTCAATGAGTAATCATAAATGATGGGCAGGAAGTACTCAAAACCTTGGAAGCTAGCTGGCAAGGGTCCACACAGATTGGTGTATACAACCTAAAGATGCTTCGTAGAATGATAGGAGCTCTATTTGAACGGACCTCTATGTTGTTTACCCGCAAGACATCCCGAGCAAACAGGTAAGGAATGGGAGAGTGGAGGAAGCCCTCTTACCATTTCCTTAGCATTTAGTTGATGTAGAGCCCCAACAGAAAGATGACCACATCAAAAGTTCCATAGTGCAGTGGACTCCGCCGTTGAAGTAGAGAGAGAAATGTTAGATGAAGTGACCGCATCCAGTGTAAATAGACGGCCCTTCAGAAATGCTCGAGCAATTACTGAGTCTCCCTGGGAAATGATGCAGGACTTGACCCCTTTTTCAACAAAGAATTCAACCTTACATTTGGGAAGCAACCACTTCCTCTCAGGCTTGGACCGCGTTGTGTACCATTTATGAAGCCAAGAATCTAACGACGAAGCTGCATCTTCAGACAAAGCTTCAGATGATGAGTATACATGATGGCGAACAATAGAAGCCTTCTTGCAGCTTGTAAGAGCAATGTATTAAGGGGGGCAATGTTAGCGCGCATTAGTTAATTAATAATACATTGTTAGTTGTTAGTTAATGAACAGTTATTTAACTATTCCTCTCCTCTCCTTCCTCACACAACCTATATATTGGCTTGCTCTTCTGTATTGTTATACGCATTGAATAATATTCAGTCTCCTTCCAAAAAAACATTTGTAAGAGCAATGTATTAAGGGGGGAATGTTAGCGCATTAGTTAATTAACAATACATTGTTAGTTGTTAGTTAATGAATGGTTATTTAACTATTCCTCTCCTCTCCTTCCTCACACAACCTATATATTTGCTTGCTCTTCTGTATTGTTATACGCATTGAATAATATTCAGTCTCCTTCCATCAAGGATTAGGATTATTATAAGATTATAAGATTTGAGGATTTATAGGATGAGGATATATTGGATTTTAGATTAGCGAATTTATATTTGAGAATGCCCTAGTCAATGATGTATGACAATAGTGAAGATTTTAGATTTGAAGATTTTGGATTTGAAGATAATAGATGTTGAGGATGTTGGATTATAGGATTAAAGATTCCCTAGTCAAGGATGCATGAAAAGGGTGAAGATGTATAATTTAGATAGTGCCCCAGTCAAGGGGTGAAGATTTTGGATTTAGATTTGAGTATGCCCCAATCAAGGGGTTAGGATTTGAGGATTTGGTATTATAGGATGTTGTATTTAGATGGATGTTGAAATCATAGGAATAAAATATTGAGTATGTTAGGATGGTGAGAATAAGGATTGGGTGGTGGATCGATTTAGATGCGAGGATGTTAAAAGATGTCCTGGCTAGGGGATGAAGATTTTGGATGTTGGATGTGAGATGATAATATTTTAGTGTGGATATTGATTAAGGGTTTGATTGGATAGGATGATGATGAGGTTAGAGAGTTAGTTAGATGATGATAAGGATTAGGTGTGGATGATGATAAGGATAAAATATGATGATAGAGGGGTGTGTGCTACCATAAAGTTCCCACTGTTATCATCATTAGAAATTGTGACTAATGATATGGCATAAAGCAAGATGCACTAAAGATTGAGACCAGGATGAAGTAATTGTCAAATGCCCATGTCATAGAACTTACCGGTGACAAGTTGTGTAACCTTAACTTTACTCCTCTTGAGGTAGACGAATCTTATTTCCAAGACACCATCGTTGCTATTGATCTAGGTGAGTATCAATTTAAGAAACTTCCCCCCTCTACTACAACCATGATTCCTTTCAAAGAAATAATACATACACTTGACCTAATCTCACCTCCTCCATCTCCCCAAGACACCTATGGTCTACAACTCGATCTATTTACATGTACCTTAATCATGTATGACTCTTATTGGCCTCATATACCATTCAATCCCACTTTCCCTGACATTTTTTACACACATGAAGGCTTAACACAATTAGGATTTACACTTGTTGATTCCTCCCCCTCATTTTACCCACATGTATCATGGATATGTATTCATTATTTTTACCTATGGCCTCCGTGTATTCCACTTATTGTTATTCCTTTCACATACACACCATTCCTTTCTACTCACCCTCAAACAATCTTGGATCAACTATATTGGTGGTACCCTCAACCCTAACCATACTACTATTACCTTTCCTATTCCTTTTAGCCACATCTTTATTTGCAATGATTCCTTCCTTGGCTTTTAACAAAACTTAACTCGCTGGTATGCACATCTTTCACACACAACCTATCATTGCTAAATTTTAGAGGCACTATTGAGGTATTCATTTTCCAAAACACATTACTATGCACATCTTTCACACATTAATTGAGTGGGTAACTACGTGTGTTTGATGCCATTTTAGAGTATTTCTACATAGACATTGCAAGGGTAACTCAACCCCATCACAATAACCCCCCTTTTTAGGCCCTCAATAAAAAAATAAGAATGGTATCTAAGCTAATGTACATATGTGATCGTCACAATTTGAACATATAATTAGGATCCCAAATCATAGACAAAGATTGTGCTAGATGTGAGATTCAACCAAGGCCTACATAGGACAAATCAATCCATATATGACAAAGTTTTCCTTTGCGATTTTTTCTAGAACTGGAAACTTCGTCATCTCAAATTCAAACTCCAAGATTTTTAGGATAGTTTGAAGACACTTTTCTTAGCCTTCATACACACTCTCATATTACTGTCACCTTTTCTCATCTAGTAAATTGATACAATCTCTTCTAACCCTAACACATACTTACTTTATTTAGCTCACCTAATCTTGTGTATTTAATGCATTTATCATATTATGATTTAGGGTACACATATTTATTGTATTTTTGGTCTTAATTCATCTTTACACGAATTTATCTATCATAAATTAGATTAATAGTAATTTTAAAATTATATAGTGTAAATCATATTGATCAACATCATCTGACTTAAGATTGACTCTATATTTTGCAATATCAACTTCATATAAATTTATGTTTCTCTTGATATTTTGGTTCACAAAATTGAGATATTTGGAAATTTATTATTACTCCATTTTTTTAGCATCCTTGTTAAGTAGGGCATGCATTATAAAATCCATTAGCATAACAAGGGTCTTGATATAGAGCCTAAGGATTTTGATGGACTATATGACTCAGATCACATTCTCCAACTACTTGTTAAACTTATTAAATATCTCCTACAAGATAACCCTATAATTAATCTTCATCGTATTTTGTATCTATTTAAAATTCAGGCTCATTTCCTCATATCGGCTATCATTTGAAAATCTAGCAATTGTCCATTAAGTAGTAGACACGTTGTTGTTACTCACATTTATTAACAAATACTTTCATTTTGAAGCAAAATCACCATATCTCTATTTCATACATCAACATCATTATTTTCCTCTTGAATATCACTCTCCTCGAATTTACTACCATCTTATAGACTTACAAACCTTTGATTTTACAACGGTATCACTTCCTCTTACACCAATTCCCCTAGACTATTGAAAGGGCTTACATTTATATTTTCTTTTCAGGTCAATAACAAGGGCAATGAAAGGAGATATATTGTGATCATTGCGCCTCCCTCCTTGACATCATTTGACATTATAATGTACCATATTTTCTACTTTTGTCTACAAATTGTTATAAGCATTATTACAAATTATCTGCTTGTGTCCATAATTGACCCTTTTATTGAGTATTGGTTTGGAGGAGGATGTTAATTATTGAATTGCAAAATACTTTTTTCTTGTTAATGTATCTTTTTTTATGAAATATTCTATATTACTTAATAAAATATTACAGTCTATCCACAAAAAAATATGGGCGGTAAAAGGCACACCCCACAATCAAACTAGCTGATGGCTAGGAGACTAATGTACTAGGCCCAAGGGGCAGTAACAAACATAGCAACAATGCTAGAAAACAAAAGGAAAAACAAACTAGGCCGCTGCAGCAAACATAGAGGCAAGGGGCGGTGGAGGCCCTTTATCCTCCAGGTTACTACCAAGAAGATCGTTTCCATCTGGAAGGGGCGGCCATCCTGAAGAAATTTCTTCGTCTTTGTCATCCTGCTGATTAGGAGAAATGGAAAGAGCCAACCGGGGACTTTTCCAGAATCCCACCCATCCCACTGCATAGGAGGCGGTGAGTGGTGTTGGGAGCCCCAGCCACTGTGCTGTGCGGAATGATGTGGGGACCCCAATAACCACAGTTGAAAGGGCTCCACCGATGCTGTTAGGAAATAAGAGATAAAATATACGGAATAATCCCTCACAAAATCGCAACAGTAGAAACTAATATGCAGAAATTATTACAGATCTGAAATAAAATTACAAAATAAAATAACACAACACAAAGAGACAGTATTTAACATGGTTCACCCAATTTGGGCTACGTCCACCAAGAATCACTTGCTCAGATTTTATTACAAGCCACCACTCTCTCAATACAATACCCAGATCCATTTGGAGTTATACTCAACAAACTCTACAGAATTCACACCCGAATTTAAAGCACATCTGCAATACATTTTCTTATACATCTATCATATGCATAAGACCATATAAATAGACAACTGCTTAAGCAATTTTACAAAAACCATGGGTATCAAAAACCATGGGGAAAAATCTGGTCCCATAAAACCTATGGGTCAAAAAACTCGCCCATATGAGAAAAGCACGTTTTCCCAATATGTCGGGTGCATTTTTTCGAGGCCAAAAAAATTTTACGCCTAAAAAAAAAATTTCGGGAGCGGTTGCTCGCCCTCGAACCCCTGCCAACATGGTGGCTACCACCCCCAGACACCCCGCTCGGGGCCCGGCCCGGCCCTGAACCCCGGCGAGGATACATGAAAAGTGTACAGTACTCTTAGTGTACAGTCTTCAACACTTTCACACATGAAAAAAATAGGCTCCTACAACCTAACAATCTCCCACTTGGAGACTAGTTTTTCCTCTAAGCAAGATTCTCAACCCCTTCACTGGTTTCTGTGAAGACCAACCAAAGTTGAACACAAACTTCAGTTTTTCCCTTGTGACCACCTTGGTCATCATGTCTGCAGGATTTTTGACTAGTATGAATCTTCTCCAACTTCAACTTCTCTTCCCCCAAAGCTATCCTGATGAAACTGGTACCTTAACTGTATATGTTTTTGTCCTAGAGTGGAAAGTAGAGTTCTTAGCTAGGTGTATAGCACTCTGACTATCACTATGCAAACTTACATTCCTCCTGCTTTATGCCCCAACTCCTCAAGCAATTGTTGTAACCAAAATCATCTCTTTGCTTGCCTCTGTTGGCAGCAACATACTCAGCCTCTGTGGTTTGACCAAAAGCCACCAGCTTCTGTAGTCATGAAATCCAACTCACTGCTGTCCCACCTACAGTGTAAATATAACCTATCGTGCTCCTCCTGTTGTCTACATCTCCAGCCATATCTGAATCTACATAACCACGCAAAGTGGTGTTTGATCCACTATAGCACAAAACTGTCCCCATGGTCCCTCTCAAAATACCGAAGGATCCACTTTACTGCTTGCCAATGGCTCTTTACCTGGGATCACTCATAAATCTACTCACAGCTCCCACTGCATGGGCAATATCAGGCCTATTGCATACCATAGCATACATCAAACTGCCAACTGCTGATGAGTAAGGTACCTTGGACATTTGGTTTCTCTCCTGCTCTGTCTTGGGACACTGCTCCTTTGATAACTTAAAATGGCTTGCCAAAGGAGTCCCAACCAGTTTAGCATCCTATATATTAAACCTATCCAATACCTTCTTAATGTACTCTTCCTGAGATAAAGTTAGCTTCCGTTCCTTCCTATCCTGAGTTATCCTCATACCAAGGATTTGTCTAGTTGCCCCCAAATCCTTCATAGCAAAGGATTCACTTAGCTACTTCTTGAGTAATTTTATTTCCTGCATGTTTTTACTTGCAACCAGCATGTCATCAACATACAAACATAGGATAATATAACTTCCATCCTCAAATTTCTTTGTATACACACAATGGTCAGAATGACATCTGATATAACCTTGCTCCATCATGAAGCTATCAAATTTCTTTATACCATTGACGTGGAGCTTGTTTCAGGCCATACAAGCTCTTCTTCAGTTTGCACACCATCTCCTCTTTACCTTTGACTTCATATCCTTCTGGCTTGCTGCATATATAGCTCCTCCTCCAAATTGCCATGGAGAAATGCAGTCTTTACATCTAATTGTTCTAAGTGTAAGTCTTCTACTGCCACTATTCCAAGAACAGTTCTGATAGAAGTCATTTTTACTACAGGAGAAAAAATCTCATCAAAATCTATACCTTTTTTCTGTGCAAACCCCTTGACCACCAACCGGGCCTTGTATCTTTTCTTGCCTCCTTCTTCCTCTTTGACTCTAAACACCCACTTATTCTGTAATGCCCTTTTTCCTTCGGGTAGCTTTACCAAATCCCATGTCTGGTTCTCCATGAGAGCCTGATGCTCCTCATCCATGGTTTGCTCCCACTTCTTCCTGGCATCTACCTGCATTGCTTCATCAAAGCTCTCTGGTTCTCCACTATCATTGAGTAATAAATAATAAAGAGAAGGAGAAAAACGTTCAGGTTTTTTTCTTACCCTAGAAGACCTCCTCACTATAGGAGTTTGGGGTTCCTATTAAGGGGGTTCCTGAATTGATTCATGGGTCACTTTCCCATCTGGAAGATCCTCTACCACTGCATATTCTTTCTTGGATTCTTCCTTATTTTCCTGCAACTATTGCTTATACATGACTTTCTCATTAAAGACCACATCCCTAGACCGAATGATTTTCTTGTCCTTAATACTCCAATATTTAAATCCAAAGTCATCACCACCATAACCAATGAAAGTACATTTTTCTGATTTAGCCTCTAGCTTGGTCCTATCATCCTTGTCTAAAATGAACAAACACCTCACATCCAAAGACTCTAAGAAATGAATAATCAACTTTCTTACCATACCAAGCCTCCTCAGGTATGCCTCCATCTAAGGCACTTGAGGGTCCTCTGTTTATCAAGTACACAGTTGTGCTCACCGCTTCTACCCAAAAAGAAAGAGGCAGTCCTCCATGTAACCTCATGCTCCTAGCATGTTCCATTATTGTTCTGTTCATCCTTTCTGATACCCCATTCTGTTGTGGAGTTCCTGGAACCATCTTTTTCCTGCGGATTCCATTCTTAGAACAATAATCATCAAATTCATTGTTGCAATACTCCCCTCCATTATCTGACCTAAGACATTTTAGCTTAAGACCTGTTTCATTCTCTACCAAGGCTTTCCATTTAACAAAAGTGTCAAATACATCAGATTTGTTTCTAATACAATAAACCCAAACTTTCCTTATTGCATCATCAATAAAAGTAACATAATAACTTGAACCCCCAAGATATGATACCTGAGCTGGCCCCCATACATCAGAATGCACCAGCGCTAACTTACTCTCTTTCTTTGTACGTCCAACCTTGAGAAACCTTACTTGCTTCTGTTTCCCATATATGCAGTTCTCACATAAATCCAAACTTGTTTCTGTATATCCAGGAAAATTCTTCTTTATGATGTTCATGCCCTTATGGCTCATATGAACGAGCCTATAGTGCCATAATGTTGTATCTACATCTGAAGCCACAAGATTACAATCATTAGTACTATCAGTGGTTAAATACAAGGTTCCAACCTTCTTACCTCTTGCCACCACAAGAGCACCCTTGGTAACCTTCCAAGAGTTTGCTGTAAATATCACAGTACAACCATCACTTCCCAACTACCCTACCGATATCAAATTTCGTCTTAATGTAGGCACATGTCTGACATCCTTCAATAGCCAAGTATTCCCATTCTGCATCTTAACCTGAACAGAACCTTTTCCAACTATGCTGCAAGGCTCATCATCGCCAATAAAAACATGCCCAAAATCTCCTTGAACATAATCAACAAAATAATGCCTATGTGGAGAAGCATGGAAAGAAGCCCCTAAATCTAAAACCCAAGATTCAGTAATATTGTGCAAAGAAAGAATCAAAGCATCCTGACATACATTACCCATTGCCACATTTGCCTCCTTGTTTTCTTCTTGTTGTTTCTTCTTATCCCGAAGCTCCCAACAGTCCTTCTTTGCATGCCTAGGCTTTCCACAATTCCAGCATACAATCTTGTTCTTGGATTTTGACCTTGCCCGATCTTTTGATTTTCCACGGTTTCCTCTATTCTTTTGTCTCCCTCTAGTTTCCATTGTCAAAGAATTCCCTGAAGGAGAAGATTCCCCAAAGATTTTTCTTCACATTTCCTCACTTAGAATCGCCCCTACAACATCCTCAAACTTCAACTTTGAGTTAGCTGGAACCGAGTTACTTACCGCTATTACCAGGCTATTCCAACTCTCAGGTAAAGAGCACAGAATTAATAAAGCCCTAACTTCTTCATCAAATTCTATTGTAACCAAAGCTAGCATATTCACTACCGTATTGAAATCATTTAAATGATTTGCTACTGAACTATTCTCAGACATCTTCATATTAAACAACTTTTTCATTAAAAATATCTTATTAGAGGCAGAGGGTTTTTCATACAACTTCCCTAATGCATCCATTAGATCTTTTGTAGTCTTTTCCTTTGAAACATTAAATAATACCGAAGATGCAAGACTCAGTCAGATCGTTCCAAGTGCCTTCCGATCCAACAAATCCCATTCCACATCTGTCATACTCGAGGGTTTGTTCACCTTCTCAGACAACGAAGTATAAAGATCCTTCTGATAAAGGTAATCTTCCATCTGCATCTTCCAAAGACTGAAATTCTTCCCGTTGAATTTATCAACCCTAGATCTTCCTTCATCTACCATAGCTCCCACTCAAGCTAAAAAATTTCCCTGCGATTCAACACTTCAACAAACCAAACCTCGCTCTGATACCAATTGTTAGGAAATAAGAGATAAAATATACGGAATAATCCCTCACAGAATCGCAACAGTAGAAACTAATATGCAGAAATTATTACAGATCTGAAATAAAATTGCAGAATAAAATAACACAACACAAAGAGACAGTATTTAACGTGGTTCACCCAATTTGGGCTACGTCCACCAAGAATCACTTGCTCAGATTTTATTACAAGCCACCACTCTCTCAATACAATACCCAGATCCGTTTGGAGTTATACTCAACAAACTCTACAGAATTCACACCCGAATTCAAAACACATCTGCAATACATTTGCTTGTACATCTATCATATGCATAAGACCATATAAATAGACAATTTCTTAAGCAGTTTTACAAAACCGTGGGTATCAAAACCATGGGAAAAATCCGTCCCATAAACCTATGGGTCAAAAAACTCACCCATATGAGAAAAGCACGTTTCCTGATATGTCGGGTGCATTTTTCGAGGCCAAAAACTTTTACGCCTAAAAAAAAAATTTGGGGGCCTGCTGCGCCCCCAAAACCCCGGCGAGGATACATGAAAAGTGTACAGTACTCTTAGTGTACAGTCTTCAACACTTTCACACATGAACAAATAGGCTCCACAACCTAACAGATGCTCAAGTTGCCTCCTGGAAGAGCAATGACGATGAGCATGGTTAACCAACTGGCCTCAGCCACGATGTCCTCTCGAACGAACACTCCCAAAAGGAGAGGTAGGGGGTTCCCGTGCCACAGTGCAAGGAGCGTTGGCCCAATGATTCAGAAGGGTATGAAGGTGCCGCACTTTTAGCTTCACCTTGCAGGCCTAGTCCTAGATCTCTAAGAACACATTCGAGATAAGCATGGCCTTATCATAATGCGAAAGAATGCAAGAAAATGTGAAATTAGAAAAAACAATAGAATTGTGTTCTTTCCATATAAAAAAAGGATCTCCACTCTAAAAGTATGCCACACTTGTGCAAAAACATGGGGAATGGAAATAGAATCCCCCAGCAAAGCATGTTGCCAAAGAAATGGAGCTGGTCTAAATGACTGAAAGAAATCATGGACCCAAGCCCAAATAGCTTGAGCTTTTGGGTAGTACCAGAACATATGTATGAGAGTCTCAATGTGCCCAAAAAAAAGGCAAAGCCAAGGAGAAATCCTATAATGAGCTAATCTGCGCCTAAGAGGGAGGCCTTGAAAAAGCAGGCACCAAGCAAAACAGGCTAGCTTGGGATGAAGGATGGCTTTCCAAATGGTATGAAATCTAGCTTCCCAGGAGGACCATCTAGAATTGATGGACCATCTAGAGTTAAGCAAGGCCACCATAGGTAGCCCGGGGGTGAGCAGAGCATAACCTTTTCCTAGGGAGTAATTTAAGAAAGGGGTATCTGGAAACCATTTCCAATCCTTCCACCAAGGCCTGAGAGAGACGACGCCAACTTTGTGAAGCATCTCAACAGGAATGAAATCAAGAACTTCCTAATAAGACTCTCTGCCAAGCGAAACAAGCTGAAACTTGGCTTTAGCTTGAGGCCAAGTGAGAAGCAGTCTGGACTGCCTGCAAAAGATGTCTTTAAGAGTGCACAAGCCTCAACGATATAAATTAAGAGCATGAACCCAAGGTACTTGGGAAAATGACACATCATGAAAATTGATGAGAGGAGACCACCGGATGTTGTGGTCATTAATGAATAGCCCATTTTAGAAACCATCCCCTTCCCAGATTAAAAAGGGTTTGAGAAATTCCCAAGCTTTCCATATTCTTTTGACAACAAAGGTGCCCACAATCTTAACCGGGGCTTTGAGAATGATTAGACTGTGAAAATCCATCCCTTGCCAAATTTTGCACCCTTGAGGGGAGCCTTGAAAAATACAGTTGCAAATCATCACTTTCCAAGATTCGTTTCCAGTGCAGGCCCGAATGATCCACTTGGCTACCAGCGCAGTCCCCTAGCGGCCAATGTCAGTCAAACCAAGACTGCTATAATCCCTAAGTAGGAAACAATATTCCCAGGTAACTCTGTGAAAGCCTTTGCCAAGCTCTGAGCTAGCCTAAAGGAAATCTTTGATAATTTTCTCCAATTTCTTGTAAGAGGCTTTAGTCGGCACCCAACACGAAGAATAACAAACATGTGTGGCAGCTAATATCTTGGAGCAAATTTGAAATTTTCCTGCCAGTGAAAGGGGTTTAGTAATCCAGTACTCCAACTTGCGGGAGACCCTGTCAATAACATACTGCCAAAGTTGATTGGGAGCAACATCAAAAGTAAAGGGGATACCCATAAATTTAAAATTTTCTCTATGCTGGATGTATTTCCAGTCATAACGATTCAACCAACCAGGCTTGGGGAGAAAATATTTCCTGAAGCACTAGGTCTTTCTCCATTGGATACTGGAACCTAAAGCTAAACAATATATGTCCAAACATTGCATGGCATTGTTGATATTTGCTTCTTCCTCCAGGAGCATGAGGAAGGAGTCATCTGCAAAATTCCCATTAACAAGCTAAAGGGGAGTCATGGAAGGGAGTTGAATACCTCTCACAAGCCCTTGATCCTGAGCATGGGCAATGAGAAACCAAAAACCTTCAGTGGCTAGCACATAAAGAGCATGTGCTAAAGGACAACCTTGCCTAATAGAGCGAAAAAGACCAAACTGCTTGGAAGTATGACCATTAACAGATAGAGAGGTTGTGGCATCAAAAAAAAGCATTTTGATAGAGGCAATGAAAATTGAATCGAAGCCCAACACTTTAAGCATCACCAGAATGAAATGCCATTTAATCCTATCATAAGCTTTTTCAAAGTCAATTTTGACAAACATGGCTAGCTGTTTAGAGGTTCTTGCCCACTCCATACCTTCCTAAACAGCCAAAATATTATCCAAAATGTATCTGCTCTGTATGAAACCAGTCTGCTCAGGACTAACGATAACGGGAAAGATGGGCCGAAGCTGAAGAGCTAAAGCCGTAGCTATGATCTTGTATGAGACATTGAGCAAGGTAATCAACTACCAATTACAGATGAGCTCTAGGTCTCCTGCTTTAGGGATGAACTTTATGTGACCCCGATTAATAAGGGCACCGAGGGACCCTGAGTGGAGAGCCTCGAGGTGGACTTGCAATAGATCCCGACCAATCATGTCCTAAAGGGCTTTGTACAAATCGCAAGGAAAGCCATCCATTCCAGGAGCTTTATCATTGGCCATAAGGGAAACAACTTCATATAAGTCCTCTAGAGTAAGCAATTTGTCACAGACAACTATGTGTGTCAGTGAAAGTTTGCAAGGAACTATCGAGAGGCATTCAGCGAGCGCAACTTTTCACCCAGGAGACTCCTCCTGCGCTTTGAAAACCTGAACATAGTGCCTAACAAAGGATTGGACCATCTGAGGAGTGTCTGTAATCCGAACACCATCATCAATAATAGCAGAAATTTGTCGGTTCATGTGCTTGGCTTTGAGCCACTGGTAAAACTCTTTGGTGTTACGGTCTCCAATTTTAAGCCAGTGCAACTGAGCTTTGATCTGGGCACTCTGAGTTGTGTATTCATCAGCAATGCAAATTTTTTTCTGCAATTTTGGAGTTGCAGAGCCACATTGAAAGGAGCCTGTTCGAACACCACCGTCGAGCAGCTTAGCTTGGCAGAGGTGATGGAATAAGCCTGCTGCCGAAAATTAGCAAGCTGGACACCATACATCCGAAGGAATTTAGTGAGCCGAATTATAGCGTCCTTCCACCAACTTATCCAACCCACCTTACCAAGAGGGCGAGGTGCTAGGTTCCAAATTTGGCGGATGTGTGCCAAAGTGGGGTCATGATGCAGTAAAATAGTATTTAAATAAAATTGCGCCTTTTTAATCTTTGGCAGTTGAAAACTCCATTCAATACGGAACCGAATCGAAATGTCGTCGAAAAGAACAACGACTAGAAACGCTTCCACCAAAAGAGAATAACAGCTAGCAAATTTAAAGAAAGGTTGTAAGGAGATCATGGCACGATCCAGCCTTTTAAAAACCTGATCTTGGTCGTTTCTAATATTAAACCAAGTGTATCATGACAACGTGTTGGTGTGGCGTGAATAATTAGGGTCATAAAACCCAAATTTATTACACATGTAAAACCAAGCCTCTCTTTCGCCAGCTGGCCACCTCATGGGTAAAAGGCCCAATTTATCATTGGGTTGCTCCACCATATTAAAATTCCCATTGATTAGCTAGTGCACATTTGGAAGGTCATCAGCCACCCACCCTCAAAGCGACGTCCTTTTTGATGTGTCATTAGGCGCATAAAAATTGATAATCCCAAAGGAGAGATTTTCAATATTCAACAGCACCCAGAGAATACAGTTGTCAAGGTCACATCCATGATTGACGTAATGCAGCTGCCATTTCAAATAAATAAATGTGATCATTCCACCTCTGCCAACAGCATGGTTGCTATAGATAGGTAAACTATCAGGCCAAATAGTCTTGGTGACATAATCAATTAAAAAACTTGAAACTTTGATTTCTTGTAAACATAGAATATCCATATCTGGGAAGCTTTTCCTAAAATCTCACACTATGTATTGGCGAGTGGAGTCTGTGAGACCTCGAACATTCCATGAGTAGCAATTCATGAGGAAACATTGTCCAGATGCATTTCTGAGTCTAGCTCACTCAAACCATCAAGGGCCCCGAAACTGTTCTGTAAAAACCTTTGCTAGTTAACTAAAAAAAATCAGATAGTTGAGTATCCCGCCGGCTATTAGGGCTATACTCCCCTTCCTCGCACTCGTGAGGAGGGCTGCGAGAACGACAAACTACGTACTTTCATAAAGAAACCACTTTTTTCGAAACGAGTAATGGTTGAAAACCACCCTCATGCTGCAAAAGAGCAGGCTGAGTGTTTGAGACCAAAGGTGCCAATTTGCTTGAAGAACCAACCATACTGCCAGCCAATACCTTCATATGAACCAGAGTCAACTTGGTATATGAAGGTTGCTTTGCAACTGAGCTAGAAGAATTTGAAGGAACCTTTCCGGCTTGAATAGATGAACCATGTTGCAAAGGCCCGACATGAGTGGCCTTATTCTTGTTGGTTTTTCAGCCACCCACTGTGTGTCAGCCCTCCTCTTCATGTTGAGGGCAAGGATTGCCCAGAGGCTTTGAAGCGGCGTGGTGAGCGACCAACAAGGGACAGTCCTGAATTTTATGGTTAGAAGATTGACAATGAAAGCAAGTATTTGGAAGATTGATGTATACCACCTTCTAAGAAAAAGACCCATCACCAACCTGGATGGAAATAGACTCTTTCAGGTCCTTCGAAAGATCCATTTCTATGCAAACCGTCTTTTGTGGACGAGTTGCAAAGAACCTATTAGGCTCTGTGTATATAACATGGCCGAGAGTGGCAACAATACACTCTAAAAAATGCCAAGAAGGCATAGGAAGCCCTAGGAACTCAACCCAAATGGGGACCTTAAGAGTCGTCTAGTCAGAGACAACAAAGTCTGTGGTCCATGGTGACAAAGCCAGCAAGGAGCTTCTTACATACAAGGTTTGTTGCTTATGCAAGATGAGGGAAACATGACTAGGATCAACAAATCGAAGGCAAAAAAACCACGGGTTAGATTTTGGATGGAATCCAGTTTAATACCATGCGTCGTCCAAGTAATTTAGACCCATGATTTAAGCATACTTTCAGAGGGAGTCCTTCCAACAAAATAGCCTATTAAGCAGAATTGTTCTAGCCATTTATAGGCGGAATCAAATTCTGAAAGCAGTAAAACAATAGCAGGGGAAGTGTCATCACCTCGTGGAATACTTTCAGCACAAACTTGTGAGGGCGTTTTCCCGGAGCCATTGTTTGCAAAATCGCCGCTCTCTGTTGCAGTTGAAATAAATGGACTAGAGTCGAGCGAAGTCATATTTAAAGCCTGCCAAGCGGCTAAAATGCGTTAATGGCAAAAGATATCTCATTGCAGCTGAACTCGTTGTTCTCGGCATGCAGAACCCTAGACTCACAGCCAGCCTGTTAATGTATCTTGATTCTATGTTATTTATAAATTTTTCATTATGATCAATAATTTACACTTATTAGATGGATTACTCGATTTCATGAGCCAATTTTAAACAATTAAACACTAACATGCCACATGTTTATGGAGAACTCCAAAGTTTTAAATGGCATGTACTTGTTAATCAAACTATCCATCAAATATACCTCAATACATTTATTTCAATCACCTTTGCAGGTTATACTAAAACCTAATCAATAACATTTAAATTTGATGTTGTTTTACACTTTGTTAACGAGCAATTTTAAAAATTATGGGTTTTTCCAACTTAGATATTAAAAATCTGATCATCATTTTTTAATGTGTAAACTCAGAAGTACAGGCATCGGGCATCTCTACCCATATCAGTAACTTCAATTAATTAATAAACACGGTAAAGATTATATACTATGGGAGTTCACACAGGAGATATATAATATTTTTGATGGCAGTAGCAGCATCTCTAGCCAGTCGTGATCAACACCAAAGAGCAGTTAGATTCTGAAATGGTAGATTTGTAGATTCTCAACTCCCAAGTTCTTGAAATTGCCATCCTTGCGCTGCTTGTAGAATTTGCCCCAATTGTATTCCCTGTATTTGGGAGGATTCTCTTCACTTACCAACTCCTGCAGAGGCTTCACCATCACATCCTGCGAAGGATTAAAGAAGAAGGGAATTGACATGCGTCGTCGCGTCTCATTCACCACCACTCTGTGCTCTACACTCTCGTACCTGTCATTGCTCCACACCTGCCACCATTTTCATTAAATCATTCATTCATTCTAGGTCAGGAATAGATAAAATTATTACCTAGGTACCTGTATGATGTCTCCGACATTGACGACGAAAGCGTCGGGGCGGGGTTGGACGGGCAGCCACTGCCCGTTATCCTTTCGCCTGACCTGGAGACCACCCACCTGGTCTTGGTAAAGCAGAGTGAGGCCACCTGAGTCCTTGTGCCTGCCCACGCCCAGTGCCAGCTCAGGAGCCGGGCACTCCGGGTAACAATTCAGCCGCACAAAGCTCATATCGTCGCTGAAATATTCATTCAGCCGCTTATCAGGCAATCCCAGACTCCGTGCTATTAATTCCAACAATTTCAACGACACCTCCCTCGCAGCCTCCGCGTATGCCACGCAAGCTTCCCTGAAATGTGGAAGTTGACGTGGCCACCGGTTTGTGAAGGTCTCTGTGAGGCGGTCATGTGGATTCAAAGACGCAGGCAGTTTGATCGTTTCTCGCGGCGCGTAGTCGAAAACCTCTTTCCAATCCCTCACGTTTTTTGTAAGCTCTGTATCGAAGTAGCCCAAAGGATTGAGAGCGTCTCGAGATGCTTTCCTCTCTTCCTCCACAGGTAACGCGAACAAGTCGGCTGCCGCGGATTCCACTCCCCGGAGAAGATCATGTGGAATGCCGTGGTTTATGAGCTGGAAAAACCCCCAGTCTTTGCACGCCTTTTCCACCTCTTCTGCGGAGCTCTTGTACAGGTCTATCGTTGGTATTTCCACATCCTCATCCACACGCTTCCACTTTGGTGTGGGACGATGCTCTTCGCTTTGAATAAAGCCTGCTCCGATCTTCGCCTCTGCCTCAACGCCCATTGTTGTTATTATTTCTTCTACACTACTCGTGCAGGTATGATTTGCTTTATAGATAAAAGCAAGGAAAGCGTAGCTACGAGTCTGGACTCTGGACAGGCGGATGCATTGCAGTTGGAGACGTAAAAAGAATACATTGAACTTGGACAAGTTTTGTTGTGATAGATGCGTTGAACGCGACTAGCGAGACAATGTTAACATCACATTCATATATGTATTTCTATTTACTTACACTACGTAACTTATTAACGAGTATAAAGAAGTGCGCACCTACGTTAGCGCTCATGTCATGTACTCAGGGATGTTTTGTTTCCTACGTTGTTTGACGTGTATATAATTTTACTGGTTTTATTACTTTCGAACATGTTTTGTTTTGTATGTTGCTGGATGGGTATACAATAGAAATTGATCATGCAACATTGTTTGTGCATATTTTGTTGTTGGCCTATCCTTTTTTGTGTGTATATTAGTGATGGTGTCTATTTTAACAATCTTTGTTTTGTCGATGTAATGAAGGAATTGTGACATGTTGCACAAATGTGCATTCCACCTCTTACGCTAACAACTACATCTATAAAATCAATCTTCTATTAATCTTCAATTCTTTTCTATGCCCTACTCTAAACTCCCATATTCGCCTAGTTGGGAGGATGTTGATGTAAGTATGAAAAGGGTAAGATTGAAACACATAACAGAACAACATGAAGCAGAAATACTATCTCACAAGACCGTTCAAGGACCTCAAACAAATTCAAGGGATGGTAGGAATGAGCTCACCAATATTCCCTCTAAAAAGTACAAATATTTGCACAATACATATGCCTAGTAAAGGAGGCAATACAATCTCAAACTGTCTAACTTGATTCCAAGGGCGAGCACTTTTTATATTACTAAGAGAACTTGATGACGTATGCCCATGGGGAAAACCTTAAGCCAATGGGTGTTGCCATCGAAGTTGTGGATTTTCAGGCCCTTGAGTCAATGCTCGTACACGAAGTATATAACATGTTTTCAACTGTGTTTACCAATTTTTTTGTTTCCCCTCTATAGACACTCAAATTTGGAAATGTATCCTCTTGATGTTGTTGGTTGTGACTATGCTCCTTTTCTAAGACAAATATCCACATCTTATGTTTATTTAGTACATCTTATTGTCTTTATCCCAAATTGTTTATTGCTACACACTAATGTATCGTCACATTCTAAATATACTCCATATCGATGAAATAATATTGTTCATGGATGATGGTATTGTTAGGTTCGCTTTACCAAGAAGGTGGCCGGAGGTTTACTTCCACAGATCATGAAATATATAACCATTGATGGTAAGTTCCGTAAATTACACACCCACCACTTCTCTTTGCTGGATCATTTTTGACACAATAAAAGGATGAGCATTCCTTTCTATCTGTTCTGCTCCTTGAAGAATTCCACTCTAGACTTCCAGGCCGAAAAATATGTCGCTTTACTCCATTAGGGGCTTATTCTCTTATTACTAAAAGTTGGCTCCCCTATTTTAGAACCTAAGATTTCTTTCTCTAAAAAATGTTGGCAGTTCTAGTGATGATTTGGAGGATTTTCTGCCCCTATCAAAAATATTAAAGTTGTTAAAGAAGGAGAATAAGAGGAATAGGGATTCCAAAGTGGCTTCTTCTCTTCAAATCTTGGCACGCATGTCGAGTTTGAGTTTTAATTTGGAGCACAAGATGGAGAATATTATTTATGTTACCGTCTCCTAAAGGTTGGATTCTTTGGAAATTATTGTGGCCTCTATTAAGGCGGATAATAGTAACCTAATCAGAATGGTTAAGATGTCGAAAGAGGAGGTGACTATCCAAAGCAAGAGACTTTTTTTTCTTCATGATAAAAGGGTAGAGGATTCAGTCAAGGGTAAAAATAGGAGGCTTATTCTTAGCAGCTCTAGTTGAAGAGGCTGAGACTCTCCTTCAACATCAAATTGCTATGGTAGGACCGAGCTCAAGGACCAAGTTGAAGACTCTTTAGTTGCTCTTTTGCTGACCTTATGTTGTCAATTTTGTTTTGTTCCTATTTTGTAATGGTTTTTCTTTTAATCATTTTTCAGAGTTTTTCTCCTTTATACTTAGACCAACACATCCTCCAACTTTGCTTTTAAATTGATTATCTTTTTTAGGTCGTTTTATCCTCTTGTGTGGTTTTTCTTTTAATCATTTTTCAGAGTTTTTCTCCTTTATATTGTGTCTTGATTCAATTTCTTTTTTACTCTTTTTTGCTGGTGGTTTCAGACCTTCTGTAATCTTCAATGAATATATTTTGTAATGGCCTTTGAGGCCTATCTAATGTGCTCCTTCTAAAGGGCATATTGAGGCCTATCTAAAGTGCTCCTTCTAAATGGCATATATAATAGATTGAAACAACTCAATAATACCCATGATAATATATCTCTCTTAAAGATACTTCAGAAAGTACTAATTTACAAAGATATTTTAGAAGATATTTTGCACTCTTTCACCTTGGTGAATGATACTCAACCAAATTCATTTTCTTCTCTCATGGATACATTCATGTCCATTGATAATTCCATTAATCTTCATACAAATGAAATTCCTCCTATATCTAATGAGGATGCATGCTCACCTTTTAAAACTATTGCATGCATTTAGGGATTTTTCATTAAGAGAGTATTGATTGATAACATTTTTGTATTAAATATGTGCTCACATTCATTACTTACAAAAAAAATGGGTATTTATCCTATTACAATTGATACATCCACTACTATTGTGTGTGGATTTGATCATGTTACATGATCTAATTTAAGAAAAATCACATTTGGATCTCCTCATTGGTCCTAAGAATTTTCCCACTACTTTTCACATCATGGAAAATGCTCTTCATTACAATATACTCTTAGGATGTCCTTGGATTCATGTTATGCAGGCAATCCCATCTAATTTTCATCAATGTGTCAAGTTCCTACACAATGGTTCTAAACCTATTGTACATGTTAACCCAAACCCTTTCGAATATTTCCAAGTCGATATGTATAATATGCAAATGCATATTGTAGACAAAAAAGAGGTATTCTAATGCAAATGTAAACCAAGAAATTAACCAAACTAATTCATGAACTAAAACTTCTAATTACTACCTCAGATAGAGCAAGATTTAAAGGAAGGAGAATATAATACCTGCAGTTACCTACAATATTTCACAACTCCTTTGATATGGTGGATTTGTTCTTGGATTTCTTGTTTGGTTACTTCATATTTTGGAGACACTTGAGCAGCACCTTCCCTTGATCTTGCTTGATAAATATGATGATAGATTGATTGTAAATGTATTAAAGATGAATGATAGATTGATTGAATGATAAAAATGGTAAAGATTTGATATGAATTTGTGACTTATTTCAAGCTATTCAAGCTAGCTCTCATGGAGGAGGAGAGCTCAATTCATAGTTTGTGGGTGGAGGATTTAATGGCTAAGATGAAGCCATGTTAGATTCAAATCAAGGGTGGAGAATGCATGAGAAGAATTGAGAATTCTAGAATTTGAGATAAGTCTCCATGGAGAGTGGAAGGTTTATTTGAATTTTTAAATGGAGGGAAGTTTAGAGAGGCTTCTAGAAATAAAAGCCTTTAGATTTAGAGGTGTGATGATGTGATTAGGATTGGGATTAGATTAGGTTAATAAATGATGTTTAGGGGTGAGGTTACATGGAAAGGATAGGTGTAGGGATGTGTAGGGTAGGTGGGTAGGTAGATGTAAGAATATTAAATTCCTAGGAAATGTTAATGAATAATTAAAATAGGATAATATGATATAATAATGGATTAATGAGATTAATGATAAAATGGGATGTAATAATGGATGAAAATTATTAATGATGACATTTTGGGATATTTGATAAATGATTAAAAGGGAAAATGTGATAAAATGGAATGTTAGATAAATGATAAAGGGTAAATGTGATAAAATGGATTAACAATAACAATTAATCTTATAATTAATTATTATATGGGCATGATGATGTTATTTGTGGGACAAATCAGTCGTAACTAAGCATGTCGACATTTTATATGTCGACATTTTTTTCCTCTTTGAAGTGTTATTGCGAAGCAATGAAAATTCAAAGAAAAGAAGATAAGATGTTAGGATGGTGATATGATGCCCCCTCGAGGGGTTAGGTGGGTAACCACTCAAAAAGAGGAGAGCCCAAGTTAGTAGATGAGAGTATTGAGGATGAGAAGATTAGAGGATTAGATGACAAGAAGATTGAGGATAAAGATGTAGGATGAGAAGATTAGGAGATGATTAGAATAATGGGAGAGGATAGGATTATAAGAGGAGAGAGGATTAGAGGATTAGAGGGTTAGATAATATGAGAGAAGATTAGAGGAATATGAGAGGATTAGAGGAGGAGAATATGGGAGAGAAGATAGGAGTAGATGATGATAATTAGAGTATTAGAGGATGAGAAGATTGGAGGATTCATAGGATTAGGATTATTATAAGATTATAAGATTTGAGGATTTATAGGATGAGGATATATTGGATTTTAGATTAGAGGATTTATATTTGAGAATGCCCCAGTCAATGATGTATGACAAGGGTGAAGATTTTAGATTTGAGGATGTTGGATTTGAAGACAATAGATGTTGAGGATGTTGGATTATAGGATTTTAGATTCCCTAGTCAATGATGAATGAAAAGGGTGAAGATGTATAATTTAGATGGTGCCCCAGTCAAGAGGTGAAGATTTTGGATTTAGATTTGAGTATGCCCCAATCAAGGGGTTAGGATTTGAGGATTTGGTATTATAGGATGTTGGATTTAGATTGATGTTTAAATCGGAGGAATAAAATATTGAGGATGTTAAGATGATGAGAATAAGGATTTGGTGGTGGATCAATTTGGATGAGATGATGTTAGAAGATGTCCCAGCTAGGGGGTGAGGATTTTGTATGTTGGATGTGAGATGATAAGATTTTAGTGTGGATATTGATTAAGGGTTTGATTGGATAGGATGATGATGAGGTTAGAGAGTTAGCTAGATGAAGATGAGGATTAGGTGTGGATGATGATAAGGATAAAATATGATCATAGAGGGGGGTGTGCTACCATAAAGTTCCCACTGTTATCATCATTAGCAATTGTGAGTAATGATATGGCATAAATCAAGATGCACCAAGGTATTGAGACAATGATGAAGTAGTTTTCAAATGCCCATGTCCTCATATCATTGGACAAATTAATAAAAAATATGATCCTCATATCATTGGACTGTGAAAAAGAAACAAAAGGGGACTCATATCATCAGCCAAAATGTAAATGTAGAAAAGCAAGAAAACACACATAGTGCATTTTATATATTTTTGTGAATGTTTTGATTTTTAGATTTTGGATCTTTGATATTGGATTTTGGATTTTTGGATTTTTGGGATTATCGATGTGTAGATTTTTTTATGTTTGGATTGTTGGATTTTTGGATATTGGATTGTGGATATTTAGATTTTTGGATGTTTGGATTGGATAGATGATGGGGTGTGGGAAGGAATGTAAGGTGAGATGCGAATTTCTCCTATAAGTCCCAAAATGTGTTTAGGTAGGATGAAAAGGAAGGATTGAGGGAAACTAGGTAGGTTGGATAGGACAAGGATAAGATGAGGATTGTTTGATGTTAGATGGTCGATATGATTTAATTATAGGTTGGATAGGATATGGATCAGTTAACTGGTTAGGATTAAATGGGGTGTGGGATGGGAGATAGATAGATGGGATGAGGGATGTGGTATGGGATAAGATGGGGGATATGGAAGATGATAAGATATGCCCCGGTGTATAAGGGAGATGGATTGAGGGATAGATGTGGTGTGCCCCCAAGTATAAAGTAGGGTGGCATGTGTGGATGAATAGATGGGTTAGATTTGTCCCCAGGTGTAGGTTAGATAGGAAGTGAGAGGTATCTGAAAGGGATGATGTCACTAATGAATGATAATAAGGTTGCCCCCAGTCATGATGATGACATTTGAAAAGGGATGTGAGGAGGATTGGATAAAAAGGAAAGTATCATCGTCTTCCCACGGATGTTTGATCTAAGGGGAAAAGGATGTGAATGTGATGGATTGAAGGAAAATGACATTAGTGATGAACAAAAGAAGAGCCTAATGGAACATGTTATAAGTAGAGAGTTACACTAAAACAAAAGTGTGACCAAGGTCTAAACAATACTTGGAAACATACAAGCTTGATGTGTCTGTGAGATCAAAGTATGTGTGGTTGTGATGGTTAATTATTGCTTAAAGTGAAGACTTGATGGGTAGTATGTGATGACAAACTATCCAATTTACAGGGAGTGATTAAGTCAAGTAGGTTGATGGAAGGTGAACGGGAGGTTAAGTCATGCATTGCTCCGCTGCCAACCAGGCGTCCATAGCCCCGATGGAGATACATATGATTCTTGTCACAACATTACTCTACTGTTAGCGAAATGTCCATAGCCCCGGTAGAGTTGTTGGAAACACCCCTAGAGAGAGTCTTAAGGTGGATTTTATTTGATAATTTTGATTTTGATATGATTTTTTACTTTTGGGTATTTAGATTTTTTGCATAAAGAGGATCCACTCTCTTGAGAAATCTCAAGGGGTTAAGAATCACTAGTGGCTTTATGGGGGATGGAAATGAGTGTGGTGATGACATTGGATTGAGTGTCGAAAAATGCACCCAAGGTTCTTCACCAAAAAAATTTTAAGTGTGTTAAAGTGTGTGGATCTCTAAGAGGACATTTTTTTTAATGTTGGAGGTAATGATAGAACAAGGTCACATGATTATAGTAGGTATTATTGTGTGACCACATGTGTGTGCAAGTTGATCAAGTGTTCAAGTGAATGGAGTGGAAGAGGATATAAATGGATGTACTGATAATAATGGATGAGATGCAAAGGGATTTATATATTGGATGGAAGAAGGATAGGTGGGAAGGAAATAATATCCATGCATAGATGACGAATTATGTGCTCAATCCATTTTAGATGTTTGGTATTTATAGGGGCATTAAATGGTTTTTTAGTGGGTTGAGTGGTTGGGATGGTAGGATCAACAAGAGGAGTGGTATAAATGGGTTGTGATGGAGTAGTGGGAGGGATGTTGTTAGTGTTAGGTTTATTTCCTAAGCCTAAACATCCTGGATTTTGATGAAGGGGGTTGGGTTCACAAATGCCTTATTCATGAATGCCTAAGACTTTTCCTCGATGTTTCATATTAGTGAATATATTTTTGGCTATATGATAGGAAACGGATGGGGGAGATGATGTTATGTGGTCATCATAATACTAGGGTGTAATTTTTTCATTCGCTAACAGGTTGGACTTAACAAAGGATGGGGGGTGAGATTTGTTTTGATTTTTGGTCAGTGAGGGATTTTTAGATATATCATGAGATTTGGATGGATGAAGATGTTTGGATATCGAGTGGGATTTGGATGGTGGATTATGGTTAGGGATAGGATCGGGATGTAAAGGTGGTGGATAAAGAGGTACAAGGATAAGAATTCTTTGGTTAATGAGGTGTTGGACATAAGACCTAAATTACATGCAACAATTAGTCGAATATCCATGTGTGTGATGGAAGTCACCATAATAATGTTCCTTATACCAAGATGGTTTGGGAATTTTTTGATTGCGTGATTTGTTTGGGGGATAGAAGATCATGTGAATGTTTTGAGACTGTTGGTGTGTGAGATCCTATATGTCCTCCACACACATATGGAGGGTCATCTCACTTGGGTTAGGTTTAGGGTTAGGTTTAGGTTTTCTTGTGTGTCATGCACTAGGGTTACTCAGCACCCTATATGTATCCCTTCATTTGACATTTATGAGTATGCCAAGACACTTCGTTGTCTTTCTCTACATGTGCAAGTTTTGTTCTATTATGCAAGTTCTTCAGTTGATTGATCGATTCTTCCTTGTGATTACGTTAGAGCTATTACATTTCCTTCAGAGTGTAACTCTATTGTGGTGCATAGTTTTTGATATGATTCTCGCCAACTCTTTCATAGTATCAAAGATGAGATCGGGTAAATGTGTATTCGTCATCTGAATTGTGATTACTCTTGGTTTTGTTAATCTTTACTGCTCGTGCAAGTTATTCGATCATTAGATTCTAGATTTTCATTGCTAACGTTATTAACAAGTTGTTCTTGGAAAGTTTTCATTTTTGCTGTGTTCTTCGTGCATGTGCAAGTATTCCTGAGCTATCAAGGGTTTTGCAGCTACATTTAGCTAGCTGCAGCTAAATTTAGCAGATCAACCAAAATAGAGTATTTTATAGTGTTTTAATTTTTTCACTAAACTGGAAAAGAAAATTATCTCTGTTTTTCTAGTTTTTCTCGTGTTTACATGGTTTTTTTTGCAGATTCAGGTCAAAAATCAGTTTGAAGCCTTGGGTGTTTTGGTGTTCTTTTCCACCAAGCTCCCTTTTGCAGTGGTCGCGTTTTTTTTACTATGGGTCATTTTTTGCTTGGAGTATTCGTTTTCCTTGTGGCTCATGTTTTTTGGGTCATGATTTTCCTACCCCAAGCTCATGTCATGCCCACACCACCTTGCTCATGCTCTTGGCTCTTGTCTCACCTGCACTATCTCCTTCCCTACCGTGGTCACCCTTGCCTACCGTAGCCTGTGCCTGCTTTAGTATGCCTTGCTCCCTGCCTCCATGTGGCTTCTCCCTGTGGCTCCTCCCAACACTACCAACCTACAAAACCCTCCACAGCCGTTCCAACAACAAAAAAACAAATAGAAACAAAGAAAAAAAACACACGTTTTTTGGAAAATCTGCGAACTCCTAAAATTAGGTAAGTTTTTGTTTTCTAAAGGTAAGTGTGTGTTTTTTTCCTTTATTCCACCGTAATTTTTTTGTAAAGTTTCTAAAACTTACTAATTCATTTATTAAGTTTTAAAATTTTCCTTTTTTCAAACCGTAAGTTTTAAAAAAAATTCAAATTTGTTTTTTTTTTTCAAAAGTGGAAATTTTTTAAAAAGGGGGGAGTATACTTTTTAATTAGGATTTAATTTTAATTTTAATTATTATTTTTAATTAATTAGGATTTTTTTAGATCTTAATTAGTTTTTTATAATTAATTAGATTTAATTAAATCTATTTATATTAATTACAATTTCTCCAAAACGATTAGTATTTATTTAAAATCGTCTTTATAGTAACACTTTCTTTATCATTTTTTTAACTCCAAATAGATCTAAAATTAGCTAAACTAGACGTTTCTAAACAATAAATTTTAGGTGTCAATGTCATTTTTTTACTAATCGTGCGCTCAAGTGTGCAGTGACACTCTGAGCACCTATTTGTCTTTTGCATGCCTTTCCGATGTTCTGAAGATCATCAAGACTCATCTTGAGCTCATCAAAACATTATATTTTATCCTTATTATTGCTTACGACTAGTGAGCGCATCCGCCACAGTTTGCAGCAAGGGGTATCCTTTGCAACATGAGGTGCTTTTTCTCACAACCAGGATTTGATTTCGCCTCCTTCCTAGTTTTTTACAATTGTGCTTGTGTAGGGTGTCACTTTGCTACGCTTCTAGAAACACGATTGTGGTCTCCTCTTTTGCGCGTTATTACGCTGATTACAAGGTGAGTTACCAAGTGTTTCCAGATGCACACTCGAACCTGATTATATTCAATGCACTAAACTGTAAAGTGCCAAAAGCAGGGAGTTATTATATTGTCTTGGGTGGTTATGTTTCTTTTTTGCATTCCTTCTCTCTCCTTTCACTATTGATGCACTTTCAATTCCTTTTCTTACGCCATTAAAAGTTTTCGAATGAAGATCAAAAATAATTATGAAACTAAGGGGTAAAGGGTTATTCCACATCACCATGGGAACTGAGACTGAACCAGAGGGTGACCCTAAAAAATATAAGTGGTTAAACCGTAATGATGAAGCTTTAGGTCTTCTTTGCATGTCTGTTTCTCCTTACTTGCTCTTCCACATTGAGTCATCTGAAACACCTAATTCTACGTGGAAAACGTTGAATGGGATGTTTGGACAACAAGATCACATGAGAGCGCATGAGTTGGAAAATGAACTGCTAGGGTTAAATCCTAGTGATTTTGAAAACCTATGAGCATTCTTCTCTAAATTTGTCGACACTAGATTGTTGTTAGAGGAATGTCAAGTAGAGAAGAAATATTCTCAACTGATCTTGTCGATTCTCTCTAAGTTAGGTCCTGAATATTATGTCTTTGTTCAACTTTTTACGTTACAAAATCTACCTTAGGTAAGGATTGGAATATGCCCTCCTTTGATTGTTTTTCGTCCCAACTCATTCAAGAACAGGACAAACTCATTGAAATGGGGTCTCTCAAGTCTAACTCACATGCCCTTGTAGCAAGTACTAGTAAGGAAAAGAAGACTGAAAATAAGAAAGAAAAAGGATCAACCTAAGAAGGAAATCAAGACCAAAACTAAAATTAACACGAACACTTTGACTTCTCAGCCTAGAGCACAGAAAGACAATTATTTGTGTTCCTATTGCAAGAATCTTGGTCAAAAAGAGCATACGTGTATGAGAAAACAAATTGATCACCTTACTCATTTACTTGAGAAAAATCAAATAGGTGTTCCTGAGTCTATCAAAAAAAATTCTCCAAAGGCTGAGTCTTCTACTACAAAAGGTTAAAAATCTGATAAGAAGAAAGGAAAGGCACTTGCAGCCAAATTTGCTCCTTCATCAACGTGGATTATAGATTCTGATGCCTGACACAACATGGCTTCTTCGCATGTTGAGTTCACCAACATCAAGCCTTGTGGTATTTCCCAAACCAGGATGGGTAATGACACGACAGTGTCAGTTTGTGGTAGTGGATCGGTAGAGATGGATGGGGAAACATTCAACCAAGTGTTGAGTGTTCCTGATCTCTCTACCAATCTCTTATCGGTTTACCAAAGGAATGCAAGTGGAATTTGGTCCTAACTCGGTGATTATTCGTGATCTTAACGATGAAACTACAGTGGTTGAGGGAAAGGCGGATCACCATTCATAGTTGTATACCTTTTCCCACTTTACTTCTGATTCTACACCCACTATCTTGCTCACTCATGCAAATGAGGTTAGTAAGTTATGGCATGAGCATTTTGGACATCTAAATTATCGCTACCTTGAACAATTGACCCAAAATGAAATGGTCAATGGGTTACCCCACGTCAAGTTTTCTACAGGTATTTACAAGGGTTGTACCCTTGGAAAGCATCCTGAAAATAACTTTGACAAAGGAAAATCCTAGAGAGCTACTCGTCCTTTGGATCTTGTTCACAGTGATATTTCAAGTCCATTTCCATCTCCTTCATTTACTTGAGCTCTTTATGTGCTAACCTTCATTGATTACTATTCATGATATACATGGGTATATTTTCTTAAGCTTGAGTCAAAATTCTTTAAACATTTTTAGGACTTTAAGGCTCTTGTTGAGAAACAGGAAAAACAGTCTATCAAGGTTCTTCAAACTGACAATGGAGATGAATATGTAAATAATAGGTTCATGGATTTCTATACTTCTGAAGGGATCTTCGTGCAGCATACAATTGCATACATCCCTTCGTAGAATGGAGTAGCAAAAATAAATAACCGTACTCTTAAAGAGATGGCCACTTGTATGATTCACTCGAAGTATCTTCCTCTGCAGTATTGGGCTGAAGTAATGAATTGTGCTAATTACATTCAGAACCGTGTTCCACACAAGGCAGTAAGAGGGATGACACCCTTTGAAGGCTGGTTTGGAAGCAAGCTTGATGTTGAGAACTTTCGATTCTTTGGATCCAAGGCTATGGCTCAAATTCCCAAGAAGAAACACAAGGCATTGGAACCACAATCTAAACCTTGTACCTTTGTAGGGTATCTTAATGGCGTGAAGGGATATCAATTGTTGAATCCTACTTCTCATGATCTTTATATTGAGAGAAGTGTTAAGTTTGATGAGTCTTCTTCGACTTCTACTTCTCTACCTATTAAGGTTCTTCAACTTACTGATTCAGATTCTAACTCATCAGATGATGATGTTATTGAGCATGCTCCTCTTCCTGATCCTCCCGACCATCAGACCCTTGAGTCTTCTGATTCTGACAATACTGATGACGATGACTATGTCCCTTCTCACTCAAGTGATGAATCTTCTAACTCATAGGCTGACCCTCCCAGTCCTTTTTAGGCTAGGAAAATTCTACAAAGTGCTAGAGATTTAGTTGGAGATACTTCGGATATGATACATACTCACTCAGATTTCATTGGACCCCACTCTTTCTTCACCTTTGCCTCTGATCCACAGTCTTTCTGAGAGGCTTCTGGTATTCCTAAGTGGGATTATTCCATGGATGAGGAGTATTCCTCTCTCATGAAGAACGATACTTAGGATCTCACCCCTCTTCCGAAAGGAAGAAAAATCATTCGGTGTAAGTGGGTGTTCCAAACAAAGTATGGAGTAGATGGAGATGTCAAAAATTTTAAAGCGTGATTAGTAGCTAATGGTTTCCCCCATATAGCTAGGGTTTATTATACTAAAACCTTTTCTCGAGTTACGAAGATGACTTCTATTCGACTGACCCTAGCCATTGCCACAAAAAATAGATGGAAATTCCATCAAATGGACGTTAAGAGTGCCTTCCTTCATGGTGACCTAGAGGAAGAGATCTACATGGAACAACCTCCAGGTTATGTCCATGATCCCTCCCTCATTTGTAAGTTAAAGAAGCCCCTTTTATTGCATTAAACAAGCCCCTCATGATTGGTATGCCAAGATGGACTCCTTTTTACTTACATCAGGGTTTACTATGTGTCACTATGATCCAAATGTTTATATTCTATGGCAAGATGACTCCATACTCATTCTCGTTCTCTATGTTGATGACTTGTTGATCACCGGAAGCTCTTCCTCTATCATTGATTCTGTGAAGACCACCTTGGCCAATAGGTTTTCCATGACTGACTTAGGTCTGCTTCATTACTTTCTTGGGATCCATATTTCACAATCTGACTTGAAAATTTTGATTTCGCAACATAAGTATGCTCTTGACTTACTTGCTCATTTTCAAATTTCTGATTACAAGTCTTATCCTACTCCTTTTCTTTCTGGGGTTAAGCTGGTTTATAATTGCTCTACTCCATTGGTTGATGGTACCATTTATCAACAGTTGGTGGGGAGCTTGATTTACTTGACTCACACTCGACTGGATTTATCATATGCTATTGGGATCATGTCTAGATTCATGCAAGAGCCACATGAGTTGCATTAGAAAGCATCTAATCAGATCCTTCATTATTTTCATGGCACCTATACTAATGGCATTCACTATTTTGGAGGGGTGGATATTGACTTGATTGGGTTCACAGATTCTGATTGGGCTAGTGACTTGGATCATAGGAAATCTACCTCTAGCTACAATTTCTCTCTTCGTTCAAGTCCTATTAGTTGGTCTAGCAAGAAGCAGAATGTAATTGTGATATCATCTACAGAGGTAGAATACAGAGGAGCAGTTAACGCTGCCACATAAGTAATTTGGCTACAGGGTATTCTGACAAAGTTTGGCATCCACTTTTGGCAGCCCACCATTATCTATTGTGATAATACGAGCACTATCTCAATTTTTAGAAATCCAGTTCAACATCACCAAATGAAGCACATTGAGATCCATATGCACTTTATACAAGAGCTTATTCATGATGGTATCATCAACATTCAGTACATTCAGATAGCTTATCATATTGTAGATATATTCACCAAGCGCTTCACTGAGGTGAAGTTTCTTCACTTGCGGTCTCTTCTTGGGGTGAGGTATGATGTAGCTTCTCATCTTCTTTGGGCTATTTAGTCCTCCTCTTCTTCTTCTTCTAGGAAGATGTTGTTTGTACATGGTCACCTTATCAGGTCTTTAGTTTTTGGGCTCTATTGACACATCTTTCTTAGTTGTTTAGGAGTTTCTTCTTTTTTCTATCTGAATCATCATAGTCGCTACCCCAGCTTCGATGAAGGGGGGGTGTTGGTGTGTGAGATCCTATATGTCCTCCACACACATATGGAGGGTCATATCACTTGGGTTAGGTTTAGGGTTATGTTTAGGATTTCTTGTGTGTCATACATTAGGGTTACTTAGCACCCTATATGTATCCCTTCATTTGACATTTATGATTATGTCAAGACACTCTGTTGTCTTTCTCTACATGTGCAAGTTTTGTTCTGTTATGCAAGTTCTTCAGTTAATTGATCGATTATTCCTTGTGATTACATTGGAGCTATTACATTTCCTTTAGAGTGTAACTCTATCATGGTGCACTTTTTCGATACGATTCTCACAAACTCTTTCAGAGACGATGTAAGATGGCATTCAAGGATTCTCTTAAAGGAGTGAAGTGGTTTACTGTAAATAGTTTCCGGGGAGTAGGAAGTAAATGTGCAGGATTGGATGGATTATGAGATGTTTTTGTTAGTTTGGACTTATGATTTGGATTATATTAGTGTCTCTTAGAAGATGAAGGGGATAGGTTAGGCCTGGGGGCCGAATTGGATGGTTTAGGCTTGGAGGCCAAAATAGAGTTGGTTGATTTTGGATTGGTTGGAGTATGTGGGTTTGAGGTAGATGGTTGTGGTTTAGGATAAGATTGTTTGGTATTAGTAGATGTAAATGAATGGGATGGGATAGATTTAAAATAAGGGTATAGGTT
Source organism: Taxus chinensis (assembly GCA_019776745.2). NCBI lineage: Eukaryota > Viridiplantae > Streptophyta > Pinopsida > Cupressales > Taxaceae > Taxus > Taxus chinensis. The sequence goes on along the minus strand of CM034150.1, from coordinate 283,588,152 downwards.
TAATGTGGGGGTTATATTAGATTTGGGTCATGTTGAAGGAGATAAAGAGATGGGGTGGGGGGAGGATTGGAATTTGATGTGTTAGCTTTAGGATTTGGTGACTTAGGAATCATGTTAGATTTTTTAGAATTGGAGGATGGTGGAGATGAAATAGGATTAGAGGATAAGGTAATAGTCGGTTTAGGTGACGAAGGGGTTAAGATAGGATTATGTGTGGATGAAGAGAATGAGGGAGGAATAGGAGCCACATTAGATGGTTTAGGTTTAGGGGTAGAAGGGGATAAGGTTGAATGAGAAGTCACAGTGGATGAGATAGTATTGGGCTTAGGTGCTGGAGGGAATGACATAGGCTCATAGGATGAATTTGATGATGGTTTAGGGTATGTGGGACTATTTAGGAGAAATTCTATAGAATTGGATTGGGGTGATGAGGATGACGACAATGGAAAACTAAGATGAGATTTGGGTGATATTGATTTAGGATTAAGTTTTGATTATTGTGGATACTTGAATGGGACACGATTGTAGGTTTTATGATTTATCAATGTTGGAGTTGAGGTTTTGGATGATGGTGGATTATTTTTATGATTTTTTATGGTAGTAAGATGTGGGTCATTATGATTGATAAGGGATTTGGAGTTTGGGTTTTGGGATGGTTGTGTGGGATTGAGATGGGTGCCTAGATTAACATGGACATAAAGAAGGTCCTCTTGTTCTAGGTCAAAATTAGTGATGTAGTCAAAGTCAATTTAATTGGATTTTGGGGATATTGGTTTATGTTGATTAGGTAGCGGTGTGGATTTGGATGATTTGGTTTCATTAAGGAGGAAGTCAATGAGGTGAGAATTTGATATCTTAGGAAGGGGAAATTTTGGATGGGTTTGGTTAGGAGGTGATGGTTTAAAAAGTGATTTGTTGATTGAAGATTGAAGATTGGATATTTTTTTATTAAGTTATTAAATGGTTTTAAGGATGTTAGGATCAAATTCCATGGTTGGATAAGATGTGCGGGTGATTATATTTGAATTAGGATTGTGGATTAAGGATGATGATAGGATTGGGATTGGGATCGTATGATTAAGGATGGATGATTATGACAATGTTTGAGTAATTAAAATTTTAAGGTGATGGTATGGCTAAGGGTGTTCAAAAATAAACAACAAACATGCAACACACCCCTTAACTAGTCAAGCGAGTTTGTAATCAAGTTATATCCCACTTTCAATACCACACACCAACGATGGTGCCACAATTGTCTCTCCACCTATGTGTCGATGTGGGGTTGGCTAGCAAGTGATATTAGAGAGTGCATCCTCCTTGCACTATAGATCAATATGCGGCCAAGAGGTTTCCTAGTCTAACATGCACAAGCTCACTAGGGGATTCCCTGATATACCTTGTGGTATGTGGGGTCCAATTCCGTGTTACAAGGATGATATCTAAGGCCTATATTTTGGGACGTGAAATCCCCTCACTTCACGCCGGTCTTAAAACAAGAAATATCTTAGCTAATAATAATATTTTTCCTTGAATTTGTACTCCCCGCTGGAACACGATGTGGTTCTATGTATGTGGAGATGAATCCCATGGTCACGAGACTCCTAGTTAGATTTCAAGTTCATGGATATCACTTCCACGTCAAGTTGCCCCTACAAAAGAAAAATGAGAAGGCTAGCCACTTTTGATCCTCAAGATCATCCTAGGACATGAGAGGAGAGCATACACAGTGTCGTCTTCAAGATAAAAAAAGAAACAAAGGAAAAACACAAAAATCATGATAAATGCAAGAAAACGGATGCAAGATAAAATGATTAAAAATCATATAATGGGGTCTTCAAGAGGATGCCCTACAAAACAAAGAATAGTAGTTTGATTATAACCCCAAATTCCTTGGACTAAACGAGCTGCAAAACAAAAAGGATTAGTAGTTTTAGATTGATTTTTAACTTTGGTAAGTATAGGAAGTTACACACAAAGTGTTAATAGTTTGGAACAAGAAAAGATAAATTAATGTGTAGTCAAAATAACAAGATTTAGGAAAATAAAAACCATGAATAAATTATCTTCCAAAATACTAAATAACACTTTTAATGCATATAACTTTCAATACCTTTCTGTGAAATAAAAATGGAGTTGTTTCGAGTTTGGGATTAAAAGTTATGGTTCTCAAAAGGAAGGTAAAAAAAATCAAAACAAATGTGCCAAAACAAAACAAATGCATAAATTCATGACATATGTGCCACTTTACAGGAAACAAGCATTGTTATAATATAAATGTGGTGTTTACAAAGCAAATGTGATGTTATGTGTGCAAATGCGATGTTAGAGATACAAATGCGGTGATACGAGTGACTATTATGAAAAATTGAAATTTTAGGGTGCAAATTTGAATAAAAAAATTCCAAATTTTAAAATCTTGTTGTTAGTATGGAATGCTATTAAAAATAGTCAAAATTTTGAGGGGTTAAATGTAGACAAAAAAGAAGGTGTCATTATGAAAATGCAAACTAAGAAATTAACCAAACTAATTCTTAAACTAACATGTCTAATTACTACCTCAAATAGAGCAAGATGGAAAGGAAGGAGAATATAATACCTACACTTACCTACAATATTGCACAACTCTTCCTTTGATTTGGTGTATTTTCTCTTGGATTACTTGTTGGATACTTCATATTAGTGGGATAATTTGGGAAAAACCTCCCCTTTGATTTCTTAATGATTTCTTGATGAAGGATGAAGGATTGGATGATTGGATTGGATTCAAGATGGATGATGAATTGATTGAGTGATAAAAATTTTAGAGATTTGATATGAATTTATGACTAATTTCAAGTTATTCAAGATAGCTCTCATGGATGAGGAGAGATCAATTTATATTTTGTGGGTAGAGGATTCAATGGCTAAGATGAAGCCATGTTGGATTGGGATCAAGGGTGGAGAATGCATGAGAAGAATAGAGAATTTTAGAATAGATATTTCTAGAATTTAAGAGAATTATCCATAGAGAGTAGAAGGTTTATTTGAATTTTTAAATGGATGGAAGTTTAGAGAGGATTATAGAAATAAAAGACTCTATATTTAGAGGTATGAGGATGTGATTAGGATTAGGGTTAGATTAGGTCAATAAATGATGTTTAGGGGTGAGGTTACATGGAAAGGATAGTTGTATGGTAGTTGGATAGGTAGATGTAGTAATATTAAGCTCCTAGGAAATGTTAATGAAGAATTAAAATAGGATAATAATATATAATAATGGATTAATGAGATTAGTAATAAAATGGGATGTAATAATGGATGAAAATGATTAATGATGAAATGTTGGGATATTTGATAAATGACTAAAAGGGGAAATATGATAACATGGAATGTTATATAAATGATAAAGGGTAAGGTATATGTGATAAAATGGATTAATAATAATAATTAATCTTGTGATCAATTATTACATGGGTATAATGATGTTATTTGTGGGAAAAATTAGTCATAACTAAGCATGTCAACATTTTTGATGTCTACACCTATAATAAATCCTCCTCTATAACTTGTTCCTATGGATAAATTTCCAACATATGATGTTGGTGAAACTAGCCATAACCCCACTTCCATGATCCGTACACCACCATTGGTTAAACCAAAAACAACTACACTCATTCTTGTTCCTTCTCCATCTTATACTTCCTCTTTCATCCAACAATTTGGATGGCTCTATTCAACAACAAAATGCTAATTATTATTTCTCCTATAGTGATGATGATCTTATTGAAATCAATTATGATTGCATACATATATTTAATATGAATATTATTGATGAAGGCGAGTCTATGTTTCATTCTCTCTTTTTTCCATTAGCCTTGGGCATTATTAACTTAAAGCTACTACACCTGACACTCTTATTACCACTATTACCAATCCAACTACACTTATCAATGCTAGCCTCAATCCACTACAACATGCATTCAACACACTAGATACTATATTAACCATTAGTTCAATTTCCATACCTTCCCATATTGACACCACTAGAGATATTATATATCTTACTTGATCACAATCTCCTTAACTTTCTTTCTAAGTGACATTTCCCTACTAGAAATCTTTCTTGACAACCTCATAGCCCCTTTTGTGACTCCATCATGTTTAAGGGAATGAAGTAAATAAATGTCATGTTTTTATCATTGTAATCACCAAATTAAAGATGATGGATGTATGAATATTCTTCTTAAGGAATCACTTCACTCACACTATCCCATTTCTTGGGTATGACAAAATCAACTAAGTGATCTTGCTTTAATACTTCCACTACCAATGTCTATAGTCACAGTCAATATTGGAAACATTTTCCACTCAATATAACTACAAATAAGAATGTTTGAAATTACATGATAGTGCATACCTTGGGGCTTACCCCATCATATATTATACCCCTCCTTACTCTTTCCAATTTTTTTCTAAGGCTATATTATGATCCTTATTTCTTTTGGATTATGGGTTATTAAATCTAAGGTTTGGGTTAATCTTGATTCTCAACCTACACCTCTATCTTGTAGATGGTCTTGGATATGACATTTGCATGGTGTTATAGATTAACATAATTCTAGTATCACCTCCCCCCTTCTCATTACTATGGTTACTATTGAAGATTATGGTTTCTCTAATTATCAACCTGAATGAAACACTGGAAACATGTTATGGTTTAAAAATTCCCTTCTTATACCGATGAAGAGTATATCATGACATTACACCATTTCCACATGACATGACAGCTACATGTCCCTTTCTTAAAAAGATATACAATAAGGCTAACCCATGACCTGAGGGTTTAATCTTGGCATTGATGGTCTTCTTGATGACATATAATATCTTGTGCTACCTCTCTCTCTATATATAATTAATTCAAAAATATAAAAAAATCACATATTTGCAAAAATACGAAACTAGGACCTATACACATAGCTTAACATGGTATCAATTTACACTGCATATGTTGTTTGACACTATGGTTTGATAGATCACAGATATTTTCTATATACTATTTACACACATGCATTCATGAGGTAAATTGAGCTTTGTGTAGGGCACACAAATTGTTACATTTTACTAGGAGCTAGCTTGGTTCCTTACATTACTCTCTTAGGGGTATCCCTCCACACTATATGAATGTTAGTGCTTCATTATAGTTCCTTTCTACTGCCTCATTACACTTCATCACATATATGGTGTACATATTATCTTTTGAACTAACAAGACTAACACATGTCTTATGCAACATTGAAATATATTGCTTTATGTTCTTCTTTACTAGTTGATTATGATCGTTGTCTATATTTTTTTGGGGTTAGCACACCAATTGTATAGACATAATTATCATATCTAAGCATACAAGAAATAAATATGGAAATAATCAAGAAGAAACAATACATAAGATTTAACATGGTTCACCCAGTGTGGGCTACATCCACCAAGAAACAACCAATTTATTATCATAGAGTAAATACAATGAAGATATGAAATCTTCCACATCTTCTTGGATGGCATGTACTTTCTTCTCCACAAGTTTCTCATTTCTCTACAAAAGGAAACTTCTTTACAATTCTTGTAAATATTTCTTCATTCTAGCTTCTAACCCTATCTTTCCAGCTTATATAGGCATACACAAACTTAGGGGACTTTAGCTATGCAATTGCAACCATTATATTCACTTTACAACCAAAGATAGATCTAATTCCCGCAACTTAATTATAGAATTCGCGTAAAAGTAACCAATGTTGGTTACCCTAACTAATGTTGGTCCCTAGGTGACCGATGTCAGTTCATCAAATTACGCTGGTTACTATGTATTCGAGAAAGTCTATAAAAGCATGTCAATGAAGCAATTAAGCTCCAAAACTCAACAATCTCCCACTTGGAGTTAAATTGTTGCACTGTATCATACAAATCCTTCCTCTGATCCTTTCCTTGACCTGTTTCTCCCTCTTCAAGTCTCAAACTTGAAGACCAACAGAAGTCGAGTGTAGCTCTAACTTCTCCATTGCCAACAGCTTCATTAGCATATCCACAGGGTTCTCCTTTTTTATGAAATTTCTCCAACATCAATTTCCCATCCTCCAATACCTGTCGTATGAAGTGATACCTCAACTAAATGTGTTTTTTTCTTGAATTAAATGATGAGTTCTTTGCCAAATGAATTACACTTTAACTATCATTGTACAATATGCAATCCTCTTGGTCCTTTCCCAAATCTCCCATGAACCTGCTCATCCATATCATCTCCTTACTAGATTTTGTAGCTACAACATACTCAGCCTCTGTAGTAGATAGGGACACAACCTTCTGCAATCTAGAAATCCATCTAATTGTCACACCACCTACCATGAAAACATATCCAATGGTTCTCCTCCTGCCATCCAAATCACCAACCATGTCTAAATCTACATACCCACATAAAGAAGTATCTAACCCTCTATAGCATAACTGCATGTCGGATGTCCCTCTCAAATACCTAAGAATCCATTGCACTACTTTCCAATTCTCTTTAGCTAGATTAGCCATAAATCTACTCACAACTCCCACTGTTGAAGCTTACAGAACTCGTGTCATGTACTCAACCTCCTCATGTGATGTAAAACATTGATCTTTACTCAATTTGAAGTGTCCATCCATAGGTGTACTTACAGGTTTTGAATTTCACAAATTAAAACTTTCTAACACCTTATTGATATAATGATCCTGAGACAAATACAACTTCTTATTCTTCCCATCTCTGTGAATTTACATGTCAAGGATTGTCTTTGCAGCTCCCAAATCCTTCATTAAAAATGTATGAGCTAGCTTTTCTTTAAGCTCACCAATGTCCTACATACTAGATCCATCAATAATCATATCATCCACATACAGTAACAAAATAATATAGCTCCCATTTCCAAGCATCTTGAAATAAACACAATGGTCAAATTCAGATATCAAATAACCATGCTCATGCATGAAACTATCAAACCTCATATACCATTGCCTTAGGGCTTGTTTGAGCCCATATAAGCTCTCTTTCAATCTTCACACAAATTTCTCCTTACCCTTGACTTCATATCCAAGCGGCTACTACATATAAATCCCTTCCTCCAAATCATCATGAAGGAATGTTGTCTTGACATCAAGTTTCTCTAAATGTAAATATTCTAATACAATAAAACTCAATACAATACAAATAGAAGTCATCTTAAAAACAGAAGAAAAGATTTCACCAAAGTCAATACCTAATTTCTATTTAAATCCCTTTACTACAATCCTTGACTTGTATCTCTTCTATGCACCTTATTCTTCATTGATCCTATAAACCCACTTGTTCTGCAATGATCTTTTACCTACTGGAAACTTAACCAAATCCCATGTCTAGTTTTATTCTAAGGAGTACATCTCCTCATCCATGTCATGTTCCCACTGCTTTTGGGATTTATCTTGTATTGCTTCTTCAAATATTTTTGGTTCACCACTATCCATCAATAATAAATAAGACAAGAAAGGTGAAAATATTTCTGGAGGTCTACTTACCCTTGATGACCTTCTCACTAATATTTGGGGTGTCGGAGGCTCAATCTTCTCATCCTATAGATTTGTATCTACTTCTAACAATGAGCGATGTCAGTCACCTTTTTCCAATTTCGGTCAAGATCTTATGTAACCGACACCGGTATAGGGGACTGATGTCGTTCAGGAGTAAACCGATACCAAATACTGTGTAAACCTGTAGGTGCCAATTTTAAATCTGAGAGTTCATTTTCATCCACAAACTTCTCAACTGATTCATTCTTGGGTACCAAAACTTGATCCATGTACATTCTCTTTTCATTCCAATCAATGTCATGCCTCCTAACAATCTTAGCATCCTCTAAATCCCAAAACTGAAATCTGAAATCACTAGAGCCATAACCAATGAAAGTACATATTTTGGATTTAGCATCCAATTTCTTTCTATTTTCCTTATCAACATACACAAAATCTTCTGAGCCAAATATTATAAGAAAATATATATCTACCTCTTTTCCAATCCAAGATTCTTTTACTATTTCACCATCTAGTGCACTTGAAGGTCCACAGTTAGTTAAATAAACTGTCGTGTCTACCGCTTCCACCCAAAACTATAACGGCAATCCAACATGTATCATCATGCTTCTAGCATGTTCCATGATTGTCTTGTTCATTCTCTCTGCAACACCTTTCTGTTGTGGTGTTCTAGGAACCATCATTTCTCTTCGTATTCCATTTACTAAAAAATAATCATTGAAATCCTTGCTGCAGTACTCACCACCATTGTCATATCTAAGGCACTTTAACTTTGAATTTGATTCATTTTCCACAAGGGATTTTCATTTTTTAAAAGTTTCAAAAACATCATATTTACATTTAATACAATAAACCCATACCTTTTTTGTGGCATCCTACATGAAAGTAACATAGTATTTGGATCCTCCATGAGAAGATACTTGGGCTAGTCCCCACACATCTGAGTGAAAAATCTCTAATTTATGCTTCTTCTTTGTTGCCCCAACTTTGAGAAATCTCACTCTATTCTACTTTCTAAAAATATAATGCTCAAAAAAATCAAGATCTACACATTTAATATCTAATAACTTGCCCTTTTCCATAAATATTTGCATTCCCTTTTCACTCATATGGCCTAACCGATAAAGTCACATTCTTGCATCTAAATCTGAAGTAGATAGCACAGAAAAAGAATCAATAATACATGTAGACAAATATAATGATCCTACTTTCTTTCCTCTTGCTACAACAAGAGATCCCTTGGTAACTTTCCAAGATTCAACTGTGAGTGTAACCATGTAACTAGTTTCACACAATTGTCCTACAGAAATTAGATTTCTCTTGGGGCTTGGAACATGTCTCACATATTTCAATATCCAAGTATTTCTATTTTGTAATTTAAGATGAATTCACCTTTACCAGTAATATTGCATAGTTCATCATCTCCTAAATAAACATGTCCAAAATTACCCTAGACATAAGTTTTGAAATAACCCTTATTAGGGGTTGCATAGAAAAAGGCTCCTGAATCTAAAACTCATGATTTAATTTTATTATCCAAGGAGAGAATTAGGGCATCTTGCATTACCTCTTTTGCAACAACATTTACCTCTTTCCCTTTGTCTGGTAAGTTCTCTTTATTTTCCTTGAACCAACAATCCTTCTGTGCATGACCTTTCTTTCCAAAATTCCAACAGATTATACCTCTACCTATGGATTTAGATCTTCCATTCTTAGACTTTGATTTTCCATTATTCTTGCTCTTGGATCTCTCCTTCTACCTTCCCCTACTTTCTACATTCAAAACATTCCTAGATGATGATTCTCCTATACTTTTCCTGTGTATTTCTTCATTCAGGATTATACTAACCACATCATAAAACTTTAAAACATTAGTAGAAAACATTGTATTACTAACATCCATTACCAAGTTATCCCAACTATTTGGCAAAGAGCATAATAATAAAAGTTCTTTCACTTCATCCTCAAACTGAATACTAACTAATTTTAATTGATTTACAATAGACCAGAAATCATTCAGATCCACTTCCACTACAATGAGTGCCGCGTAGATCTTGCACGCATTGCCACGTCATTCTTTCAAAAGGTTAGTCGTTTTTCTTTATTATCCAAATATTGATCACCCTATTTCATATTCAAAGTGCTTTGAGCAGTGTGTTGGGTAGAAAAAATGATTTGGAAGGGGAAACTTTTTTGTTCAAGCCCCACTCAAGCATTTTGTTTTGTATATATTGAGATTTGGCAAAGAAAACTAGCAAAACCACCAACTATAGCAGAAAAACCCTCACTAAAGCCACTAGTTACTACTAAACCGCATGTTATTTTATAGGAGAAAACCCTACTAAAGGTTTTAAAAAATTATCACGTTCTACATATTTTTTTATTCTGGGCATCGTTTTCTAAAGGGGGGACATCTAAAAATTGCAAATTTAGTTGTTTTTTGCGGTTTTTTCACCTAGAGTCATATTGAACTCCGGAGGCCAGCAAGGCCTCACAAAACAAAAACAAAAACCCTGACATTCAATAATTTTTGCATACTGGATGGAATTGTAATATTTCAGTGTATTTTTCAGTGCATTGTACTAATTTTCAGGTTGTCATATTCAACCACAAAATTATAATTGCTAAAAACTGGAAGATATTTGAAATCAAAAACAATAAAAAATTTGGTTTTGTCACACTTGTTAATCTGATTTTCCAACTTCCTGTCCAGATGAGTGTACGAGTAATCAAGAAATACTAAAAAACTTCGATTATGCAAGGGCTTAGTACCTTGGAGTGACGATGGATGATACAGGCACAAATAAGATAGATGTATGATATAAAGAAGCTAGATCTGTAAAACTAAAACATATAAGATTACATCACAATATGCGAGGGTTACCCGAACAGTGCCGGTTCCAAGAGGATTTTAAATCCCTTGGAGGATGTCAACCCTCATGTCAGATAAGATAATAATAGATCATAGACAGTGGTTATCAGAATATAAGATGACATGTAAATAAAATGACAAGAGGAACTTAGCTTGTGCTCTGATATGGAGATGAACCAGGCATCAAGATGGCAAGATAATAAACCATGGCAAAGGTTTCTTCCTTAAACTAATAGAACTTAATTAATCTCTTTCTTCTCTTCTCTAGGCCTAGGTCTTCTTGGAAAATATCAGTCAGGGTCCTCAAAAAATCTATCTCCATCTAGGGCCATTGAAATATGGGGAAAAACCCATATTTATAGATTGGATGTGAGGTTAAATTATAGGTTAAATAATAACCAGGGTTGAGTAAAGTAGCCTGAGTTAAGAAATATGATGTGATCATGTGGGGACCACGTATTGAATTATTAGATGGAGTGGGGAGCATGATTGACATGGTGGGTGAGATAAAAGATTCCATTTAAAAAAATGGTGTCAAATGGGTGTATTAATACCCATGGATTGAATAATTTGTGAAGGATGAAGATATGCCAAAATTTGAATTATCAAATGGGTCTACATGGAGCCCATTTGATAATTAATCAAATAATGTAAGAAAATAGATAGGATTTCATTTAATTTAAGAAAAAGAGAAGCGAGGATGGAAATTGGATGAATATGAGATGACAGAGGGGCACTATAACCAAAAATAGGTGTCTACATTCGCCCCTTTTTGTTGAGTGGTTTGTGATAGAAAGCCACGAGACAAAAACAAAAAGAGTTAGATGAGATATGTGTCTGAGGGTGGATGAAGACATGACCAAAGGCAAGATGCCTTAGGCAAAAAAGGATCACAATAAATAAAAAAATTATGGTGGTGACTCCAATATCACATCGGTAGAGGTCAATTGTGGTCTCAACGGAGAAAAATGACAACGTTCTACATACCAGTGAGTGGGTGAAGACCACTGCAGTAAGGATGTAAACCAATATGACCAATGGGTCATAGGAAAACATCAAAATATGTGCAACTAAATGTGAAAGATGTGTGCAATCCTTTGCCTACAAGGAATCATGCAAAAAAATCATGCATCTGTAAAAGGGACGAGGATGAAGATAATGATGCCCCAACACAGGGCACGAGAAGGACAATAATTGAGTTATATGCGTCTACAAGTATAAGGATGAAAAGGTGCCCCAACATAAGACATAGATGGAATAATCATAAATGTGGGCAGGATGAGTAGATAGGATAGAAAGGTGAGATAAAATTTTCTAAAAGGGTGATAAATATGATGGCAATCATGTTTCATAGGAAATAGGCATAAGTGTTAGCAAATTATAAGGTGAAGAAGACAAATAAGTCTCATTTCTTCCATAAGTAGGATAAGAAGTAAAGATGCTTTTGCGACAAAACAAAAGCAGAGAAAGTATTCATGGAAGAGGACAAGATTAAATAGGTGATGGCCGTTATGGTATCTTCCAAGACAACAATGTCAAAAAAAGATGGGAAGAGATTCTTAGAAATGGATATGATGATGTCCCTGTGAGAGGACTGATGAAGATAAAAGATGTGACAGGGTTCTCAAAAAGAGAAGAGATCAATGTTGCAAAGAGAAGAACAAGAATGGTAATGAAAGGGATAGATGGCGATACATAAATGGAGAAACATTGGCATTGACTGTGAATGCCAAATGTAAGGGATGTTGAGAAAGAGAAAAGGGAATAGACAGGAGGATTGATTGATTATGAGAAGAGCAAAAAAAATTGAATATGAAGGTGAAAGGGGTATGGAATAGAGGGACGAAGACGGAGGAGGAGAAAATAAGGAATGAAAGGGGAGGAAAAAGATAAAAAAAGAAGAATTATAGAAAAAGGGGGAAATGAAGGACAAAAAAAGAGAAGACAATAAAAGAACAGAGCAGAGGATGAAATTATGAAAAAGAGAGAGAGTTATTCAAGATGAGAGATGTAAAGAAGGATTGAGCAGAGGAAAGCAGAGAGGTAATGGTAAATGAAAGAGATGATAGAGAAAAGAAAATTGAAGGAAATAGATCATAGTGAGGAAATCCAAGGCAAAGAATATGGAAGTGACCGCATGGAAATGCATGTGGATGATGAGATGATAAAGGAGACGAGATAATGCTGAAGAGTAAGTTTTTTGACAGGGAAGTAAGGAGGAGGTGTGAGGTAAAATGGGGAGAAGGACGATGTAGAGGAAGTGAAATAAGATGAAGACCAAAAAGGAGGAGAAGACAACTAAGAAAATTATGCAGAAGAAAGAGAACCAAGAACGAAGATATTTGATAAAGAGTGAGAAACACAAGGAACGTAAAGAGAAGCTTGAGGGAAGGAATGACATCGATTGGAAAAGAAGTGGAGGTGCATGAGATGAGGATATGATGATGAAGAGAAAATAGAGAGAAGGTGTATAATGAAGATAGTGAAGAAATTGGCAAGTAAGAATGGAAGATGAAGAGGTGGCGAGGAAAAAGAATGGATGGGATAGGAGGGGTAATGCTAGTGAATGGATGTTAGGAGAAATCCACCGATAATGATCAGTAGGAAAATATGGGACAAAATGTGAGATGAGGCAGAAAGTAAATGAAGAATGGGAGGGGCAACGCCAATGATGGGACGTTAGGATAAGTCCTCCGATAATTATTAGAGGACATAGAGGAAGGAATGAATGAAGATAGAATGGAGGAGGTCAAAGAAAAGGATTCAGGTTGTGCAAAATGGGGATGAGTGAGTTTAAGGAGAAGTTCACCGATAATTACTAGTGCAAGAATATAAGATGCTGATGAAATAATGTGAGGGAAAGATCAATGACAATGATGGGTAAGTACAGGGGTAGATATGTGGGAGAACTATAGAAGATGGAGTGGAAAGAGTAAAGAAAAGAGGGATAACAATGTGTAGGAAGATGAAGATGAGGAGAGGATGCAGTGGATGAGAATGAATGAGAGAAAAATGAAGAAACAAGACACGAAATGAATGGAGAAGCAATGGTTAAGTAAGATTACCCAGCAACGGATGATGGAGATGAAAAAGAGACCAGTAGGAAGTGGTGTTTATGAGAATGAAAGAGGAGGTGAGAGGATGTGATGATGGAGAATGACGAGAAAATGTAGATGGAGAGAATGTGGGGTAGTGGGGGAGTGCAGAATGACAAATCATGCTTAAGAGGAACTCTTAAGTAAGATCGCCATGCCGCAGGAGGATTTAAGTAAGATCACCAAACTGGCAGTGACGATATGGAAGGAGAAAGACAACATTGTATTGGATGCAGATGTGGAAGGGTTGGTTGGAATGAATGAGTATGATGAGAGGCGGGAGATAGAAGATGAGGAAGATATGATGGGAGATGGAAGGATCAGACGACCAACCATTCTTAAGAGAAACTTTTAAGTAAGATTGCCCTACGATGGAGATGGTTAAGTAGGATTGCCAAACTGAAGAAGAAGAAGAATGATGAAAAGATTGAGAAGTATATACCAAAATGGAACAAGAGATGAAATGAGGTGATATTAAAGTGATAACAAATAAACAAAGGAGTGTGACATGAGTGGATGGAGGAACATATGTAATGTAGATGGAGAGCGTAAGGGTAATTCTTAACTGGGATTTCCATGTGGTGGTAGTGATGATGCAAGAGCGTTAAGCGGAAAAGAAGGAGTGGAAAAACGTTTATGGTGGTGATTGTCGTTTGTTGAAAGAGGAAATGGTGGAGAAGCTTCTACACTAGGAGGATCCAAGGAAGAAGATATACCTTAACTAAGATTTTCTGGCTATATGGATGGTTAAATAATATTGTCAAACTAAAAGTGGAAGAGTAAAAGAGAAACTCAAGAGGAAAGACAAGTAAGATATCTGGCGTCGTGTAAGGGGATAGAAAGGTGAGAAGGATGATGTGGAGATAAATGGTGATGAGTGGACATGGAGAGCAAGGAGCAATGGATCAAAGATGGTGTTGAACATGTTGAGAGATAAGGAGTTGTAGGATAATGAACTTACCTTGAGAAAGACCATCAAGTAGGATTCACAAACTGCAATGGCGATCAAGTAGAATTTGCAAATCGAAAAGTGTATTTGCAAATGCATTCCTGGAGATGATGGATAGATATAGAATTCATAGTGTGAAATTTGATGTGATTTTTATAAAAGATGATTTGGATGAGATGAATGGAATATAGTTGTAGCAAGGGTGTACAAGGAAACTATGTTTCGAACTGGAAATAAATAAGAAAGGTTACCACTCAAAGCATTACACTTGTAGCCAATAGCAGGTGTTAACACATAGCAAATGATAGTTAGCTATACCAAAAGATCACAAGGGAGATATGGATGAAAGATGCTCGTAATCCTAATGTTGACATGACAAAGGAATTGAAGATGTGACTTGTACATGGGAAGAGGGATCTCCAAATGTGGTGTTCCTTAAGTTTATGCCTCAGCTCTGGGAAAGGGAAAGAAAAATAGCATAAAGTTGATAAATGCGGGAATATTTCGGAAAAATGTTGATAAAAGAAGGTTAATCAATGCAGAAAACCTTCCAGATGCCATAATAACAAAGTAGCCATCCTTCAAGGGTATGGTCTACTTTATACATAATATGGATGGCGAGAATAATATAATAGCCATCCTTCAAGGGATCTGTCTATCTCTTTTGATTTTTTGTATACTTTTTTTTTGCATAAACAATTGTCCTTCAAGGGATCAATCTGTTTTTGATAACTTTGATTTTTCCTTTTGCATACTTAAGTTTGAGCTTCACATGGGGGAGAGCTGGGAATAGCTAAGTAAACCACTTAAGAGGGGATACGTAATGTATAAGAGACACCCTGGACCCTTTGCACGACTACAATAGGAGAATGGGATGGTGACATATGTAATGGTTACAGGGTCATAGAAAAGTAGTGAAGGTAGACAACATATTTTAGATTATTACAATGACAAATGGAAGGGGATAAAGATGGCATAACAATCTAAGGATGTAACTAAGTTCTCATTGGTATATATGCTAACTGTAGACTGGTCGGAAGTGCAATGCATTAAGAGGTTCCATCTCTGGTTTACCACCACGAGAGGGAAGACATTGTAGTTGCAATAAGATGGGATGATAGCCAAGCAGGAAACAAAAACTATATCCTGAAGGAAATGAACATATGACCACAATGGTGGATTTAGATGAAAATAAATGATGATGGCCCAAGAGAGACATAAACATAGAAGGACAATCATGGCCCCAAAGGAGGGCTTGATGAAATAAACGGTGTCCCAAAAGAGACACACATATAGCCACAACGGTGGACTTCAAAATAGATGGTGCCACAGAAGAGACACAAATATAGCCAAAAAGGTGGAATTAGAGAAAAAGGTCCCTCAATGGAGAGACAAACATGGCCTCAAAAGAGGGCTTCAATGAAAAAGATGATTCCCCCAAAAGGAGCACAAACATAAAAGAATAAATATGGCCTCAAAGGAGGGCTTAGAATGAGATGAGGATCTGGATATAATTAATTTAGATTGGATGGATGTGAAGAAAGTAAACAAAACAATGTTAAAGAGCAAAGTACCCTTGTAACAAAGGGGTTGTACAGATGAGATGCCCAAGGGTGAGGGAAGGTTGTTCCCCCAATGAGTTAAATGTGAAGGAGGTAAAGGATGTCGAAAGAGTTTAGATGGGATTGTTTTAGATTTGGATAGGGTAAACGATCGGAGACCACAAGTGTGCTTAGTAAGATAAGCGACATTGATGAACAATGGAGGGCATTCCTTTAGAGGAATGACATGGGCTAGATGGATATTAAGGGATGAGGTGGATGGAGGGATCATGGGAGATCTGCCATATGGGATATGGATTGGATTCAAGGCAGATGGAGAAGGAACTTTCCCCCAAATGAGGAAATCAGCTTTCTCAATAAGGTTGTGGACGATTGACCGAAAGGCCTTATAATGTTTGATGTCATGGCCTGGGGTATGATGATAGGTGCAACTGCAATTAGGATTAAACCATGATGGCTTGGGACCATATGGATTAAAGTATTTAATATGAGGAATTTTGATGGAAGATGTTTGAGTTAAATGTTGAAAGATGTCTGCATATGACCTCATTGAAGTGTCATGGGGAAGGTAAATTTTGTGGGTTTTGATAAGATGTCTCAGCTTAGCGTTAGGAGAAAATGTAGATGTAGATTGGATGTGTGAATTTTGTGTTTTGGAGGACAAATCAAATTTGGTTGAAGGATGATATTGTTTTGATGTGGATTGATTATTGCAAGATGTCATAGATGAAAAAAATGATCCTGACATGGGTGTTATGGCATTATATTATTGAGAAGAGGAAAAACTGAATGTTTTTGAGGAGGCTCAGGGGACTATCAAGGATGTTTTCTCAGAGCCTTAGACTTTAACCAAGAAGATTTACCTCTAGCAGGAATGACAATAATTTCAACCAGAGGATCTGATAGCGGTGGTGTGGTTATTAATTGAGAAAATGTCCTAAAAAAAGATGAGGACATTAATGAAGAGACAAGTGTTTGTATGATGCGATTAATGCTATCTATGTGAGATGTGGATTGTTTTGGTTTTGGCATTGGAAGAGATGATTTTGTAGAGGGAGAAGGAAAACCATATTTCTTTGATTTAGGTAGATGTGTTGGTTTAGTAGATGATCCAAAAGGTATCTTTGATAAGGTTGCAGATCGAGAGGATTTGGTTGGTGTGATAAGAGGATTAGGTAAAGAATATTGGGATAAAATTGATGATGTGGCCATGGGCGAAGATATAGGTAAAGATGTCATGGTAGGGATAGGTTTATTTTTTGGTATGATAGATATAAGGTTCGTTGGAATATATATAGATGTAGGAATATTTGGGATATTTGGAGGTGTGAGTGACATGATGACCAATGGAGTAGACCTTATGGGTAATGTAACAAATGCAGGTGTATTCTCAGGTGTATAAGTAGAAGGGAGTGGTTGTTTCATAAATTTTTTGAGGGGTAAGAATGATATGTTTGCTAAAGGGATTTATGTTGAAGATGGGGTTGCAAGGGTGCATGTTGTAAAACTGAGTTTAGTTGGGATGGTTGTGAGTAATGTAGGTGTAGTAACAGGTGTATTTGAGGTAGATGTGGGTGAAGAAATAAATGGAAGAATTGTAGGGATGTGTGCAGATATAAGTGGGGTTGAAATAGGTGTTAAAGATGAATCGAATGTGGTAGATTAGAGTGTGTTTGAAGTGACAGAAGTGGATGGTATGATCAAATTTGATATGGACGTGACAAGGATAGGAGAAGGTGTAGGTTCAAGACATGTAGTGAAAGTTGATGTAGGTGTGACAAGTTCTGAATAAGGGATAGGAATAATGTCCACTTTGGGAACATGCAGAGTTGGTGATAAGATGGGATCTTGATTGACAGTTTCAACCATACAAGCATTTGATAGTTGAGATGTAAAGGGGGTAACATGATTTGTTGGTGGTTGATTAGTTTACGCAGTGGAGGTATTAATTTGGACATCCCCTCAATTTATGAGTTGTTGGACAAGATCATTGAAGGAACGAAATATCTCAATGTTGTGACCTTTGACTCGATGATATTTACAATAGTGGGCCTCTGTGATACCAAATAGGTCTGTGGCTTGTGAGTTGTCCACGGGTTGTATGGGATGAAGTTGGATATGGAGTTTACACTCATCAACTTATCAAATACAGAACTGTATGGTTCTCCTAAGGGAGTGTAGTTGGCTATTGATTGAGGAGATAGTCACTGTTGAGACCATGTGCTTGATGTAGATGGGGATGAGGGTTCAATGACCACAGTGTTGGCCTTAGTCATTGAACTCTTCCTTATGCGTGAATGGTTTAGTGGATTCAAATTTTGATTTAATTGAACTTAGTTTAATATGAACCTACTCAATGGCATGTGTTTCGATCTTGCGAGCCATTATGAAAGCTTCATCAAAGGTTCAAAATGATTAGATCTACAAAGTGGATGATATATGTTTTGCACACGAACGTGAGAATAATTCGATGAGTTTAGTTTGTAGGATAATGAAGGATAGTTGGTTTATAACACTATGCCATCGTGTGACAAAATTGGCGATGGGCTCGTTTTCAAATTTTTGAATGGTATATAGATCAATGATAGGGGTATTGTGTGTGATATTGATAAAAAAGTGTTCTAAGAACAACTGTACAAGTTGGGTGAAAGTGAATAAGGAATGTCGTGGGATACTATTGTACCAGTCTAACCCAGGACCAGACAAAGACATGGGGAAAGTGCAAAGAAGTAAATCATGATCATGCACAATAAGAAAACATGCATGTTTAAATGTGAGGATATGTTGTTGGGGATCTTCTTTATTGTTGAACTTATTAAATGTAGGAAGTTTCCAATGAGGGGGATAGGGTTTGATTGGAACCGATGGATGAATCAGTTCATTACATATTTGTTCATAGGATAAGGTGTTTTTAGGTGCTACGGTAAGGGTTTCTAAACTGTCCAACCAATTCATTAAGGCATGAATTAAATCACTCGAGGTGTTTTAAGTTTGAGATTGGATCGGTTGGGTGGTTTGAAAAGTAGTTTGATAAGGTGAATGATGTGTTTGTGGGTGTGTGGGTGTTTGGTGAAGCGTCAAATAAGGTGGTTGATAAGTTTGTGGATAGGATGTTTACGAAATGGTTCGATAAGACAATTGATTAATTTGTGGATATGTAGGTGTTTAGGGAGCTACTTGGTAAAGACTAACATGTGTCACGAGTTGGGATTGTTGTATAGGCTGGTGTTGAGCAATAGAGGCATGACGATAAGTGGGGATATGTGTGTTAAGAATTGGAGATGCCTAGGCAGGCCTATTAATGGAATTGTCAAAATGGGATGTGTGTGGAATGCGATCCACCAATTTTGGAGATTAGGAGGATTGAGAGATTATAGGAGATTTCTAGAGTAAGAAGTCATATATGGGGTTAGGAGGAGATTCGAGTGTATCTAGAGGAGCAGGAGATGGTGGTACGATCAATTTAAAAAGACTGACTTAACGAGAGATATGAGGGTTCGTATTAAGGTGGGGACAATTTTGTATGACATGGTTCTCATGAGGTGAGACCATGGAGACTAGAGATTGAATGATTGAAGGCATGGTTTTGAGTTTAGAATCCTATTGGGTGAGATCAATTAGAAGAAGTGACTTTATTGGATAGAGCATATTGTTGTTTTGTCTCGATTTGGGAGAGAGCGACAATAGGTGTGAAATAGAGAAACATTTTTTTTATGTATGTTGTTGACAAACAAATTAAGTAGAATATTTTTTAGCCTCATGATTAATTTAGAGGATGTGAACAGAAAAGAAAAGTAATAAAGGTTCCTAAAGGAGTCTAAAGCTGGTTTCAGGTAGTTATGGATTGGGAGATGTCTAAGACATTTTCCTGTTCGGTGTTTAGGTCCCCATCGTTAACCAGGTGAGAGGAACATTTTGATGTGTTAATTATGTTTGTGTATTCTCAGGCAGTGTGTGATAAGTGAAATGCATAGGGTTAAATCCTTTACTTAGGCTATGTAAGTAAGCAAGATGCAGAAAAGAAAGGTTCCTTTTGATCCAAAATGAAATATGATATTCGATGTGGAAAATCACTCAGAGAAGGTAAAATTCAATGCAGAAAAGAGAAAATAGAGAAAAATGAGGAATACCTGGAGAATTGCTTATCGGTGTTATTTGATTACATGTTTTTTAGAGGTATTAATCACATACCCAGAACATCTAGTGACCTTAAAAGTGCACCATTCACAACTAGAAAGGGGGATCTGGATTTTTTAAAAAAATTATTTGATTACATGTGATGATGGCGTACTTGGAGGCAATGGTCAGTGACCAGGAACTCCTGAGTAACCTAAAATGGCACCGTCTATATTTGTAGATAAGGTCGCTAAAAGTATTGTGTAGTGTGTTTGATTTAAACATTGGTCTTTGACAGCATAATGTTTTTGTCGTGAGGTTATAGACATTATCCTGCAAGAAGATAATAAATGTTATTAGTTAAGGTAGTAAAAAATGACTATAAATTTTACAAATGGTGTCGTCGTAAATAAATAAAAATAAAATAATTAATTAATCTAATTAATTAACAAAATTGTAGTTTAATGTTCCTATTTCATTCGAGTAAATAAGTAACAAAAATTAAACAATAGACTATAAAATAATATAAAGGAAGAAATTAAGTCGAAAAGATAAATTAGATTAATGAAATAATAGCTTATATAAAAGCTAAACTAATGAAATGATATGACTTATAAAAGTTTAACCAATAAAATGATATGTCTATAAAATCCCAACTAATAAAATGACATGACTAATAAAATGACATGATTAATAAAAGCCCAACTAATAAAAAGACATGACTATAAAAGCCAAACTAATAAAATGATAGATTTGTCAAACCTACCTAAAGGATGAGTGAATTAAAATTGGTGGGTCATACCACACATGGACACAAATTTTTACATGTGTGATGACATAAAGTGAATCACATGAAAAAGAGAACTAAACGTGACATATACAATTAACTATGGTGTTGACATTCCATGGATGTAGATTACATTTCAATATTGAATGGCATTTTTTAATAATTTAATTCTAATTTCTTTCATTATTTTTTTTTATTTTTTTTATTATAACTTAATTCAATGTTATTTCATAATGTTTTTAATTAACTTTTTTATTATTATTTGCCTTATAATGAAGGTTAATATTTTTATATAAAATAATATAAATGAGATTGTATATTAACGATCATCCAAAGAAAACCCATGACAATATCATAAGCCAGATAGATGGAATGAGCTACAAAATTAATCAATATTAAACCAGATATAAATTTTTATCCTCCAAATACTAATCTTTTAATGACAATTAATTGTGATATTTACAATATTTAATGCCAAACCAAGTTTGAAAACAAACATCAAATCATAAGGTCAATTTCTGGATTCATTTCCCATGCGGGTAAATAGAAAATAAAGAGCACATACCTCTGAGGTGACTTAAACGATGGATTGTGCTACACTGAGATCAACGAAAAATTAAGACCATGCAAACAAGCAAGTTAGACAAGATGAGTAAAATAATAAATAAAACGACTAGATCTAGGATCTGGTCCCACTGGGCATGCCAAATGTTGATATGAGTTTCCAGCTTCCTGTCCAGTTGAGTGTATGAGTAATCAAGAAACACTAAACAACGTCGAGTATGCAAGGGCTTAGTACATTGGAGATGACAATGGTTGATACATGCGCAAATAAGATATATGTATGATATAAAGAAGCTAGATCTGCATAACTGAAATAGATAAGATTAGATCATATATGTAGGGGTTTCCTGGACAATGCCAGTTCCAAGAGGATTTTAACTCCCTTGGAGGATCTCAACCCTCGTGTCAAACAAGATAATAACTAATTATGAACAATAGTAATGGAATATAAAACGAAAAGTAACTAAAATGACGAGGGAACTTAGCTTGTGGTATGTTATGAAGATGAACCGGGCATCAAGATGACAGGATAATGAAACATGGCAAAGATTTCTTCTTTAAACTGGCAGAACTTAATTAAGCTCTTCCTTCTCTTCTCTAGGCCTAGGTATCTCTAGGTCTTCGATCCTTTCCTAAGTCTTCCATCCTCGAAATATGGGGGAGAAACACAAATTTATAACTTATATGTGAGGTTAGATTTGAGGTTAACAAGTAACCGGGGTTGAGTAAAATAACTTGAGTCAGGGATATGATGTGATCACGTAGGGAGCATGATTGACATGTGGTGGGTGAGATAAAGATTCTATTTTTAAAAAAAGTGTCAGATGGGTGTATTAATACCCATGGATTGAATAATTTTTGAAGGATGGGGATAATATCAAAAAGTTGAATCATCAAATGGGTCTACATGGAGCCCATTTGATAATTAATCAAATAATGTGAGCAAATAGATAATATTTCATTAATTTAAGAAAAAGAGAAGCAAGAATGGAAATTACGTGAATGTGAGATGCCGGATGGGTGTTATACCCAAAAATAGGTTTCTACAACACTCGTGAGATCTTCAGATTTCTTCCGTGGTGTTTGGTATATAGCCTCTGGGAAGCACTTATGGGTAAATCTGTCACGACTACTACTGCACTTAATACCTAATATAGTTGCAACAACATTGTTTGGGAGTCGACCATTTAAATTGATGGGGAGTAATAAGGACACAGTGCACATACTTTGAGCCCTCCCATCCGTCTGTGAATGATTACACGATGTAAATCTAGACACTGAAATTATTCGAGTATATAGCAAAGTTACGCGTGCATATGAGGCTATTTCTTTGAGTCGGTTTCAACAATCACACAGGCCCCTTTCAGTACTATCTTGGTACCACATATTGGATTCTTTCACATACGTTAATACCTCTTTCACACATTTCCTAGTATATAGAAAGGGTGAGCTTCTTCCACATATCGACAGGTATATCGGAAGGGCATGTATATAGAAAGGTTCAGTATATCGGACTGATGGTATATAGATTAGAAGACATTATACCTGAAGTGATAAGAGCCTTACCCTTTGTCAGTTAATTATGTAAAATGGGCACCAATGCCCCTAAGTTCTTTCTTCTAGATTCTCAACTTCTAAGAGGAGATAACTATGCAGCATGGAAGACAAAGATCAAAACGCATCTTGAGTTTGAAGAGATTTGGAATGTTGTGGATGGTTCTGTAACCAAATCAGTAACTGATACAACCCAACAATGAAATTTTGATAGATTCAATTAGAAGGCCAAGTTGATAATATTGCTTGTAGTGTCTGACGACGTGCAACCCCACATTTGAGATGCCAAATCAGCCAAAGAAGCGTGGGATAAGTTGAGCACAGTATATAATGCCAAGAAAAAGAATACAATTCTAAATTTTCAGAGTCATTTATACACACTAAATTTCAAACAGAATGATAAAATAGAAGTTTTTTCTAGAAGATTTACAGAATTGAGGGCTTACGTTCTAGCCCTAGGAGAGGAGGTCATTGATGATTCTTTCGTTCCCATTGTTCTGAGATCACTCCCTCCTTCATACCAAATTTCTGTGACAACACTCAGCTTATCAGATTAGACAGTTAGTTTTGACAAGTTAGTAAATCTATTGCAATAAGAAGAATAAATGTACAAAAAAGATGACGAAGAGGAGCAGGAAATTTCTTCTCATCAAAAATGGAAAGGAAAAGGAAAAGGAAAATCTCATTCCTCTCAAAATTTCTAAACATAGCATCAACATGGGGCCAAACAAAATAAGAATAAGAATAAATTTCCTATCTGTAAGAGAGGAAATGATATAAAAGAGTGTTAGTTCAATACCTACAAGAAATGTAACACCCTGAACTATTGTTACTTCCTCTTGAGCATACAAGTGTTGATATGTGATTTCTTTGTAAAAAGGATGTGTTCCTTTGATTGAGAAGTCATGCTTGATATGTACTGTATCTTCTTTGCAGATTGCAGATCTTTGACTGAGTCGGAATATGATTAGACTATTTTATTTCTTTCATTTTACACCTGAGTTTAATCTGACCTCGGAATGAATTATGGAGTTATCCATCTATAAGACCTAGCCTTGGATCAGTGGAATTGATCCAAGTGGTGCTTTAAGTTTATTCATGATGAATTAAAATTATAGACCTTACGCAGGTTGCAAGGTCTGGATGCATTGAATAAGCTAGTCTAGAGTATAACTCAGGCTGATCGTGTTAAATGGATTGGTTCCCGATATCGTAATATATCTGGAAGGTCTTGATCGCGGACTAGGTAATAATTCAGTTACATTTAATTCACTAGCCTATTGGCAGTACAGGAGTGAACCCTGTTCGTGAATGTATGTGTTAGATTCTTTTTCTAAGCATTTGAAATGTTAAGGACTAACTGAATTTATTAAGGTTAGTAACCTAAAAACTAAACTATAACCTAGGGGTTAGATTAGTGTTAATCTAACCTAGACCTAGGCTAAGAGCTAATGTTCTAAGTTAGTATCTATGTGCAAAGTGGTTAGACTAGGTGTTATCCTAAATCCTAACCTAAGTTATTAACCTAACTATTGAACAAGGAGGATGGGGACCTTTGGAAGGGTGTGAACCATGGGCGGCAGTTTCTATGTTATTAAATGCATGGATAAGCATGAGGGACAGGTAATTTGGTGGAGGTTTTTAAAACGGCTAACTTGAGCCGACGTGGCAAGTCGCCAAAGTTGGATATGGTCTTTGGTGTGCATTTGTCCATCGCTAACTATGGCAGTCGGTGGCAGTGAATATTGAGCGGTAAATTGGGAGTAAATGCCATTTATGGACTCAGTCTTCAAGCTCGGATTTCATGGGGAAGCATGCAAAATGGAAAGTTAATGGTTTGTTTGAGTTTTGCATGCACTCTGGTTTTCCTTCTGTCTGTTCACTGGTTCTTCGTACCAGTCTTCTTGGTGTTGCATAGCAAGTATGAGCGTAACTAGCTCTTTCCTCTAGCAAGGAAAATGTATAAGTCATGGAAACAGCAAATTTTTGTTGGTGGATCTAACTTGGAAAAGAAGGAGAAGGTTCGAGCTCTTTCAGTGGTCGGCTTTGAAATTTTAAGCAAATATCCAGGCATGTTAGGCCCTAACCTTTAAAAATCTTGCTTTCTTTCAAGTGATTTCATTAGAACAACTCTGTTCAGATGATTTTTGGAATAGATGATTTATATGGTAGCCTTGTGTGATTTTGTTACTGTATCTTCTTACTGGTTCGATTTTTCAATTTAAACCTTGATGGGTGTATTTTATTTTTCAAACTGTTGCAATATTTCTTGGTGTTTTGCATTCCGGCTTTATTTTGCAAAATATATATGCAAGAATGTGTGCTGGGCTTGCTCTGTGAGAGCCCATGAATTGTTCTCTTGATGGGTACAGGTTACTGTTGATACTTGTTGTCAATGTTTACTGTCGATACTTGTTGTTAATGCTTACTGTTTCTCTATCTTGTTGGGTTTTGCATTTCGGTTAGAATTGAAGAAATGCTTGCAAGGAAAAATACACGAATTTAGCTTGTGGGAGTTCATGCCTTGTTTTCTTGTTTGATTCAGTCGATACCTTGTTGTTTTCACTTGTTGAGATGAATACTGTTGAAACTCTTGAAGGTGCATGATATACCAACTTCTATATATGATATGTCGTGGGTATTATACGTTATTGATGATGTTGAACTTCATTAAACAAAATTACGTCTTGTTTTCTGAGGAAGTACAGTTGCGAATGCATCTTGTTATTGAATACTTGAGTTGATAGTATTTTGACTTCTGAAGGAGTTTTTTATGGAGAATATTACTTGGGTTCGGCTTATTTTAAACCATAGATGCATATGATATGTTTTCCTCTCTGTGTAACTTAGAGCGGACATTGTTTTTGTGGCTCAGTTGGAATCCTTGTTACTTAACCAGTATTTTGCTTCTGTATAGGCCTGAACAGTGAATATTATCATTAAAATGCATTCATCTTGTATAGCGGCTTCTGTAGAAGTTTATTTGTAAAATATCACATGGGTAAGACCTCTTTTTTATCCTGGAGGCGTATATTATGTTTTCCTTCTGAATTTTCTCAGTTGTGAATACTGTTGTGAAATTCTTGAGTCGTGGTCTCATGAAATAAATTTCAGTATAAACCTGTTTAGAGCATTAGTGGTATGGATACAGTTAGAGAATTGAAATGATGCGAAGTGGCTTGATTTTCGATTTAACCTTCGCTATACATGTATAACGTTCGGACACTTATTTTAATTTCTCGTGTTCCTTTTGTCTGTTTTTGTGGAAAGTAAAGGAAGAGTTTTCTTTTCATAACTTACTTGGTTGAGGCCTTGTTGAAATTGTTTCCTGGAAAAAGACTCCTTGTTAGTCATGGTTGTGTTATTTTAAATTCTGTTCCAGTTTTTGAGGCTGTGCGTGTTGTGTGGATTCAGTACGAATATCACTACATAGGCATAGGGAAAACATCATTTGTTTTAATGTTATTGAGCCTCTTGGTTGACTGTGATAAAAAGGTTGTTTTTTATTACGGCCCTGGAAACTAAGTCCTCGCAGAGTTTTAGTTGGGATGAGATTGAGCTGTACGTTGCTGGGTGGATTTGTAGTCATGCTTGTGCATAGTTACGTCTTCTAATAGTATGAATATCCAGTCTTGAGCTTGACTAAACTCAAGAGCTGATTTTGTACCTCGACAAGCGATGACATTGGTTACTCTTCTCATTTGTTGATTGTATGGAAGGTTATGTGGGTCTGTTAATTGATTTTCATTATTGTCTTGGCGCGAAATCTATTGTATCTCTTGGAGGCTACAGGAAGTTGTTCTAATCCAATTCTAACAAAACTGTGGTTCTTCTTTTGATCTCATTTGACTTATTCACATGCGTATAAGGTGAGTGCGTACTCTTAAGGAGACGGTATAGTCATGAGCATGATTGGAAGGGAAATACGAATGACTCGTTTCTTTCTCTTCTGTTGTAAAGTATATGTTGATATATATTTTTATCTAACTATTGGAACTGTTTTAACTATTGCTGGAATCATGGATTGTTATGATATTCATTTTACTATGATGAATGTAATGATCTGTCTGATGTTTGTTGTCCTAGGGATTCAGATGGATAGTTGTCTCACATACTTTCATTCTTCTTGATCCCTTATATTTTGATGAAATATGTTTACTTGTTGGGTGAATTGATCTCATTTAAACAGGGTGTTTAATGAAAACAATTGATGGATTGCAATTGTTTTAAGAGTTAGTGCTTATCATGCTCAGTTCATCGAACTGACCCATGTTGACAAATTTTGCAGATGGTCGCCATAAGTGGTAAAAAGCATGCAAATCTGATAGGATGTTCAGATTGTTTAACTTGGTTTATGATGAATTACAGTTTGATTTTCTAAATGTACTATATGAGGAAAGATGTTCTTCTTCCGTTGAGTATTGTATCAAGTATGTTGAATGCATAAAATGTATTTGTTTAGCTTTGAAAGGAATGGAAATAAATATTTGTTACATATGTGTTTGCATTCGTATCTTGATAGTTTGACCTTCTTAGGTTCAAATGATCTAAAGAGCATTGTTATTATTGTTATATTTGGAGACTTTAGTGATTGTTAATGTAAGCTTGCAAGAATATGAGACTGCATTCTTATGATTGTTTAGCAATTCTAGTGTGTTCTATCTTAAGCTAAATTGAGATATAGATCACTGTCTTACTGGAAACTAGGGTTAATATAAACCTAAGCAGAACGCTAAACAAGCTGAATTAAATTATTAATCCCTAGTCTTGATTATGCCAGGACAACATTTAATTGGATTCTTAATCATTATATTTTGATACTTATAAGTACGATATAAATTCAGTAATGAGAACTGAAATAAACCAAAAAGGGGTTCTGTTGGCAATCTCGTGTGAAGTTCATAAGTTATTGTCCAATTTCGTTGATTTAGAATTATGTATATTCTATGAACTCCTTGATGAGACCTTGGCCTTAATAACTTCTCTGTGTAATGGGTTTTATTGTGAAAGGTCATTCTAAGATGAGGAACCCAAGGATTGGGAAAGGCTAACCTTAGGGGAACGTCTTTAATATAAATTAAACTCTATGTGCGTAACGCTTTTTAATAAGTAGGTCTTTTCGAGGCAGATTTAAAGGTTGATGGCATAAGACAACTACAGGTTTGTACCTTCGAGAATATTAGGACCTTCTCGAATATACCACAATGCAGGTGACTTATGACGACACCCTTTGCATTGATCATTAAGATTTACACCTTTAACTCGAACAAGTTACTCTGGGACCGATTGGGAATGTGGTTACATTATAAGGCTGCCTAGGAGACTTGGGGTATCTTGACACACTAGTTTAACTAGGGTTGACCTAGTATGTCATCTTATCCCTAGTCCTCGGGAGCATCCCTATAACGTAGTCACCTTATTAATCCGTTCTCGAGTGATTAACTTGGGATAGTAGGGACTGACAGAAGTCGGTATAAGACATTCTACATAACATAAGAATGGGGTGAAGGACGTATTCCAGATTGATGAGTATGCCGTTAAGGAATACGAGACATAAGCAGTATGTTTCAAATCTTTGGCCAAAGTATCGCAAGCTGCTGATTGCGTTGTCCTTAGTCACCTAGTCTAAGGGATGAGATGCCGATGAATAATGGTAATAGTTATTCAGTTAGGTTCCTTGGACAGTGCATTCTGAATCCCAGAATAGGGAAGAGAACCGCAAGAGTGATGTGTTAAATAAAAATGCCAACTCTTATTACTCATGAATAGATCGGTAGATTACCGAGTCATGGAATGAATAGATCGGAGGTACTCCAAGTCATTACAGCTGCATATGGTTATCTGTTATAAGAATGGTTATTTGATTTGTGAGTTCTAAATTATGTATTTAGAACCAGGAAGCATTTATCAAAAAAAAATTGACTTGTTCTATTGTCTAAAATGAGGATGTTACAAGAAAGGTTCATCAACTCACTCTGGACCTCAACATCAATAATTTCATAAGGGACATTCAAACTACAATCAAGGGTAGAAAAAAGGGAACTGATGAAGAAAACCCCATCAACAAGGAAATATAGTTGAACAAGAAGAACATTCAGATAATGAAGACTTCTTGTACACTACTCATTCAAGTGAACCATCCACTTCATCTTGTGATGTTTGGTGTGTTGATTTGGGAGCCACTCAACACATGACCAACCATAGAGACTATTTTACCACAATGAGGGACACGCCTTCGAAAAATCATGTTTCGTTAGGTGATGATTCTTCATACATAGTACAAGGGATTGGGAACATTTATCTACCTCATGGTTCACGCAATTGTACACTATTAGAGGTACTATATGTCACTGGGTTAACAAAGAATCTCCTATCAGTAAGTCAACTTCTAGATCACAATTTGAAGATTAACTTTGATATTTATTCCAGTAAGAAATTATTTCCATCTCTCCAGAAGGATACAGATAAGTTTCCTCCCTTCCAAGTAGGAAAACAACACAGAGCTTCATTCCATAAGATTACTTATCAAGCTCATGGTAAGCTTGATCTGGTTCATGTCGATCTTTTTGGTGCGATGTAACTGAGTCATTCTGGATTTCAATACTTCATTCTTTTTGTTGATGACTATTCAAGGAAAATGTGGATATATTTTCTTTGTAAGAAAAGTGATGCTTTTGAGAACTTGAAAAAGTTAAAACTGGTTGTAGAGAACGAGACTGGTCATCACATCAAATCTCTGTGCTCAGATCAAGGGAGGGAATTCAACAGTAATGATTTAAAATCCTACCTATAAGCTCACAGGATTCATCAATAAATGCCTCCTCCACACACACCACATCAAAATGGTGTTGTTGAGAGAAGAAACCATACTATCATGGAAATGTTGCGTTGCATGATCGATGATTCTAGAATAATGAGAACATTTTTGGTAGAAGCAGTAAATACTATTGTATATTTGTTTTAAAAAGTACCCATAGTTCCTC
The DNA here is from genome assembly GCA_019776745.2 of Taxus chinensis. Lineage (NCBI taxonomy): Eukaryota > Viridiplantae > Streptophyta > Pinopsida > Cupressales > Taxaceae > Taxus > Taxus chinensis. The sequence continues at coordinate 283,558,110 of CM034150.1, read as the reverse complement.
TTGATGCAGTAACTCCATATGAAGCATGGTCGAAGTGGAAACCATCTGTTGCACACTTTAGAGTATTCAGGTGCAAAGAAAGTATGCACATACCCAAGAAGAATAGAAAGAAGTTGGATATGAAATCACAAAAACTCATCTTCATTGGCTATAGTGAAGAGAGTCTTGGGTACATATTGACAGATCTGAAGACTAGGAAATTCTACACTAGTGGAGATGTTGAGTTTTTTGAGAAAAAGGAAGCAGAGACTCCTCTTCTAGGCTTACCTGATGTAGATTTTTCACCTATTGTAAAAAAATAATTTTTTGTTGCCGTACAAGATGACAGTGATGATGGGGATGATGGTGATGATCAGATAGAACCACGATCCATGGGATCATTTCAGTGTATGCCCAAGTGGTATACTAGCATGATACGAGATGTAAAATTGGATGTTCCACCGGATACATCCACCACGTCAGTGATGAAAAATAACACTTGACAACTTGTTGATCTTCCACCAGGGAAGAAACCCATTGGTTGCAGATGGATATTCAAAATAAAGTACAAAGAAAATGAGACCATAGACAATTACAAAGTGAGACTGGTACACACAAAATAATTCATTGACTATGAGGATACATTTTCTCTCACAGCTAAGATCAAAATGATTAGGATGATCTTTTCTCTACCTGCACAATTTGGTTGGAAATTCTATCAAATGGACGTAAAAAGTGCCTTTCGTAATGGAGATCTACAAGAAGAAGTCTACATGACTCAACCTGAGGGATATGTTGTACCTGGTAAAGAAATAAAGGTATGCAAACTCAGGAAATATCGGTATGGCCTTAAATAGGTACCCCAGGCTTGGTACATCAAAATTGATGAGCATCTCATAAAACATGGATTTTTTCATAAATCCTTACGATCTCAATCTCTACCTCAAAAATCAAGGGGGGAGATTGTGATTTTTTTTTTCTATGTCGACGATCTAGTCATCATTGGAAATTAAGTGAAGATGATTGATGCAATGAAGAAAGATCTTAATCGACCATTCGACATGACAGATCTCGGGTTGATGCACTACTATCTTGGACTAGAAGTATGGAAGAAAGAGAATCATATATTTTTTTCTTAGTTGAATTATACCAATACAATGCTCGAGAAATTTAGGATGATGGATTACACACCTATTGCTACACCCATGGAGACAAGAATTTAGTTATCTCATTCAGATCCATCTCCTCTAGTAAATGCAACTCTTTATCGGTAGTTGATTGGGAGTCTCATTTACCTCACTTATACTAGACCAGATATCAACTTTGCAATGAGCTATCTATACAGGTTCATGCAGGAACCCAAATTTTGTCATTGGAAGGCAGCAAGGTGGATATTGAGATATCTCAAGGGAACAGTGGATCTTGGTCTAGAATATAAGAAGAATGATCAATTCTTCTTGATTGGATATTCAAATTCAGATCATACATGAAACATTAATGACAAGAAATCTAATTTAGTGTTTGTATTATTTTTGGGATTTGGACCAATATCATGGGGAAGCAAGAAGTAACACTTTTTTATCACTCTTCTACAGAAGCCGAATATTGTGTTACAATTGAAGTTGTCTGCGAAGTGATATGGATACATCGCATACTGGAAGCACTTGCAATACCACAGGACAAACCTACCAACATGTATCTAGAAAATTAAGGTGTTCTCAAACTTGTTTGCAATCCAGTGTTTCATGAAATAACAAATCACATTGAAGTATAGGTCCATTTCATACACGATCATGTCTTGAAACACAACATACATCTTCAGTTTTACCCTACAGATGAACAACAGGTGGATATTTTCACAAATTCACTTGCATGTGACAAGTTTGTGTTGTTCATAGATTTCCTCTCCTCATCCTTTGAGGTAATGCAAAATTAAGTGGGGGAATGGTAGGGTAAACATAGTTTAGTATAGTTAATTTTGTCATTTACTATGGTAATTAGGTAACTATGTAGTTTATTTAATTGTTATATAGTTCTATTTTATTATATTGGTAAGATTAAGTGTTACGTAGTTGTAACAATTATATTTATCTGTATTAATTTTTAATGCTTCCTGTATGTATTTTGGAAGCATCTGTAACAAGGTTATTGTTACACCTGTGCAACTTAATTATTTTTTTGTACATGATTATCCAATATCTATAAATATTCCAACCATTCCTTATGTACTTGATTATGATTGAATATCAATAAAATAATGAGGCTTTTGTCCCTCTTCAATATTTAAATCACCTTCTTGCATCTTTAAATTAAACAATTTTTTCATCAAATAAAATTTATTTGAAGCACTAGGTTTTTCATATAGATTTGTTAAAGATTTCATCAACTCTATCATAGATACTACTTTGGTAATATTCGAAGCCACAAATGTTGTCAGGCTCAATCTTATAGATCCCAAAGCTTTTCTATCAAGAATTTTTCATTCTTCATCAGTCATCTTTGCAAGTATTTCCTTCTCATCCAATGGTAAGTATAAATATTTCTTATATAGATAATCCTCCACCTGCATCTTCAATAATAGATAATCATGAACATAAAATTTCTCTACTCTGAATTTGCTTTCTTCTCCCATTGTTTTTCTCCCACTCAATCAAAAATCCATGTGGTAAATCTGTCAACACACACAACCCTCAAACAAATCTTTGATACCAGTTGTTAGGGTTAGCACACTTGTTGTACATAAATAATTATTAGATCTAAGCATACAAGAAATAAATACATAAATAATCAAGAAGAAACAATACACAAGATTTAACATGGTTCACCCAATGTGGGTTACATCCACTACGAAACATCCAATTTATTATCATATAGGAAATATAATGAAGATCTGAAATCCTCCACTCCTTCTTGGATGTCCTGTATTTTCTTCTCCACAAGTTTATCTTTTCTCTACAAAAGGAAACTTCTTTACAATTCTTGTAAATATTTCTTCATTATATCTTCTAACCCTATATTTCTAGATTATATAGGCATATACAAACATAGGACACTTTATCTATGCAATTACAACCGTTAGATTCACTTTACAAATAAAGATAGATCTAATTCCCGCAGCTTAATTATATAAGTCACGCATAGGTAACCAATGTCAGTTCCTCCTTGTTTGACCGATACCGGTCCCTTGGTGACCGACGTCAGTTCATCAACTGACACCGATAACTATGTATTCTAGAAAGTCTATAAAATCATGCCAGTGAAATAATTAAGCTCCACAACTCAACATATTTGACATTGTTTTCTATAACATGTTTACTACTTATTGTTGTCTTCTTCATTATATGCAGCCTAAGTGCCTTGATTTTCTTGTGACACCATGGATGTCCCATGTTTGTGGATATATGTCTTTCTTATGTGATATTATTTCTCTTATATGTGGCCTAAATTCCTTGATTGTATTTTTAGACCATGGGTGTCCCATATTTGCGGCTCTATGCCTTGAGGTGACTTTTTTTTTAATGTTATTGCTTCTATTTTCTCACTTGACTACTATTATTTATCTCATATTATTTTATTACACATGTGTTATTTCTATTGTTGTTATTGTTTTTTGTCTCTTTACATGCCATGTGTAAAATGGTAGGACCACATGGACGGTCCTGACCATACCATACATGTATTTCCTAGGGAAGTTACATTAGATTTTTCTAAAGTTTTATATTTCCACTTATGGAAATTGGTTTTAAGCATAATCTCAAACTAAATTGACACAATTTAAAGAATTTTATACAATAATTTTCCCCAATTGTATTCCTTATATTTGGGATGATCATCTTCTCTTAACAACCCCTCCATAGACTTCACCATCACACCTACAAAGGATTAAATAATGAGGGAATTAACATGCGTCGTCCCCTGTCACTCACCACCACTTTGTGCTCTACACTCTCATACCTGTGATTTCTCCACACCTTCCATGTACTCCATATTTCATTAATCATTCATTCATTCTAGGTAATAATCACACATTATAAATAACGAATAATATTATTACATGTATGCAGTCTCTAACATTGATGATGAAAGCATCAAGCTAGTTTGGATGGGCAGCCACTGCTCATTTTCCTTTTGCTTGACTTGGAGGTCACCCACCTAGTCTTGGTAAATTAGAGTGAGCTCACTGGATTCCTTATGCCTACCCATGCCTAGTGCCAGCTCAGGATCCGGGAACTTTGGGTAACAATTCAGATGCAAAAAGTATATATCATCTCTAAAATATTCATTAAATTGGTTATCAGGTAACCCCAGGATCCCTACTATTAATTCCAACACTTTGAATGACACCTCCCTAGTAGCCTCCACGTATACCATGCAAGCTTTCCTGCACAATGCACAGTGCACACCAATCAATTTTCATCTCATATTTGGGGATATTAACAATATTATTTAGGCAGTACTAGATATGAGTACCTAAGATGTGGATGTTGACATGGTCAATGATTTGTGAGGGTATTTGTAAGGTGGTCATGTGGATTTAAAGACATAGATAGTTTAATCATTCCTCGCGGCATATAGTCAAAAACCTCTTTCCAATCCCTCACATTTTTTGCAAGCTTTGTATCAAATTATCCCAAAGGATTAAGAGTGACTCAAGATAATTTCATCTTTTCCTCCACATGTAACATGAAGAAGTTAGCTACCACAGATTACACTCCCTAGAGAATATCATATAGAATTCCATGGTTGATGAGCTAGGAAAAACCCTAGTATTTGCATGCCTTTTCCACCTCTTTTGTGGAGCTCTTTTATAGGTATATCATTAGGATTTATGCATCCTCATTTGATGAACAGTAACTCTTCCACTTTGGTGTGGGATGATGCTCTTCACTTTGAATAAAGGATGATCTGATCTCTTCCTCTGCCTCAACACCCATTGTTGTTGTTATTACTATTTCTACACTAGGTACCCGTGTAGGTGTGATTTTATTTATAGAGAAAAGAAAGGAAATCGTAGCCATGAGTTGGGATTTGGAATAGGTGGATTTATTGTAGTTGGGGATGTAAAATTAAAACATTGAACTTAAACAAGTTTTTTTGTGATAGATACATTAAACACAACTAGTGAGACAATGTTAACATCGCATTCATATAATATAAATGTATTTTTGTTTACACTATGTAACAACTTAAGAAGTGCACACCTACATTAGAACTCATGTCATGTACTTATATCCTCTTTTTCAGGGATATTTTGTTTCTTATGTTGTTTGACATGTATATAATTTTATTGCTTTTATTATTTTTGAAAATGTTTTTTTTGTATGTTGTTTGATGTGTATACAATAATTTAAACCAAGTAATTTAATGTGACTATGTGATAGTAATGTCGAATGTGATGTTTTGAAGAAGTTAAACTTGAGAGACAAAAACATCATAGGAAGAAGAGGGGCTATGAAGAAGGGGTTTGAGGGATGAGAATTCTAGGGAAGGAGAAAATGCTATAGTGGTAACCAATGGGAAACTCTTCTTTCTTACGTTCATGCACAAATGAGCCACACACCATTTTTATCAAGCATTTAAAGGATAAAGGGGGTGTCATGTGTATGTCATTAAGGAAACATACTTTGGAGATATATCAAAAAGCAAGGTGTGTCGATGAATATCAAACTTAATTACTTGTTAAAATTACAAATTCACCAATCGATATTGTACAATATTGTTTGTGCATAGTTCGTTGTTGGCATATCCTTTTATATGTGTAAATTAGTGGTGGTGTCTATTTTTACAATATATTTTTTGATGATGCAATGGAGGATTTGTGAAATGTGGGTTTGTTTCTAATATTATAAAGTGAGTGGCATGTTTCTAAATGAAATATTGGCATCTAAGGTCATTCCACTCCTTACCCTGACAACTACATCTACAACATCAACGTTCCATTAATCTTCAATTCTTGTCTATGTTGTACTCTAAACTCCCATATTGGCCTAGTTGGGAGGATGTTGGTGCAGGTATGAAAAGTGTAATATTAAATCATGTAATAGAACAACATGAAGTAAAAATACTATCTCTCAAGGATTTTTAAGGACCTCAAACAAATTCACGAGATGGTAGGAATGAGCTCGCCAACATTCCCACCAAAAATTTTAAATATTTGTATAATGCACATGCCTACTAAAGGAGGTGTAGACACAAAATCTATGCACTTGGGTAAATTTATAGGTCCTAGAGCATACTAATATATACATGATTCCTAAGCAAGAAAACTAGTAATTGACAATGTCTTTTGGGTCTTTTGTTTTGTCTCTTATAATTGTATTGACCTTACATACCCTATAGCAATGTCATTATTTGACTAATTTACCTTTAATGACCTCAAACTCTAGTGCCCAGTTAGGAAACTAGCGCATAGGCACTCCTATCCCTCCTGGGAACTCCTGGCCCTCTCTATCCTTTCCTCACTCCTTTTGGGTCTCTTTTATATTTGGGGCATCTTTTACATTTTTGGGTCTACGTTATAGTTGTCAATTATGAAATTCAAACAAGGGAATCATATATATACATAATTATAGCTCTCAAATAAGGGGTTAGGCACTAAGATTATCTACTATCACCTAAGCATGCTTTTAAATTCAAAAGGTAATTACAAATCATTCATCTATCGCATTCACTCAAGGACAAGGGTTGCATTACTCTACATACACATCATAGGAGGGAAAGTCTATTCTATTCCATCTCACACATTGTATACATTTGCTACATTCTAGATATATCCCTCTATCATTTTGAAACTTATAGAATGGAATCCTAAGGCATCATTGATGCAGTGTGTCTTCTAAAACCTTTAACCATCCTATGAAAATTTTAGATAATGTGAGTAACTTCATCAAACAAGTTGATTTTATTAAGAACTCAAGAACTTATAAAACCATAAAAACACCCAATTTCTTATCAAAATGTACCAAGGAATATAGTAACATTATACCTACTTATAATAATCTAACAAAAATTCTTATACCATTCACAAATATTCATAACTCTATTTTCTCTCTTACACCTTTTAACCTATTATCAAGTGCTCTTATGGCTCTAAAATCATGCAACTCTTGTAGTCCGAAATGATTCACAAGGTTCCAAAACAAAATAAGAACATTTTTGTAAACCTATTATTCCATTATATCTTCTCAAGAATTTTCAAATCCTAAACTTTCTTTTATCTCCTTCAATTCACTCAAGATTGTTTGCTTTTAGGCTTCAAACTAGGCAAAATTCAGAAATTGATTGAATTTTGGTTATAAAATGCAAATTATGGAGTGTATCAGTAAAATAAAACCATTTTCATTTACCCATTATCAATTGTAAAATCTCAAAAAAATTCAACACTCAACCCATTATAGTATTTTTCCAGTTCACTTTCTTATTTTCTTAAGCAATTAGGCTTAAGGTGGATTTTTGGACTATCCCTTCCAAACTGATATAAAAATATCTCTCTTTCAACCATAAAACTTCATAAATAATTTTTTATCCTGATCATTAATCCTTATAAATTATTTATTCAAAATTTCAGCCCTTAAGTCTTTTGTATGGAAAAGCTATGGTATTTTGTTTTTGGTCTAAACTCTCAAAATTGTACAATCCCTACACACAATCAGACTGTATTAAGAGGTTTTTACCTATATATACTTGTTATGTTTGTTTTTCTCTCACTAAACCCTTCAAAATAGGGTATCATACACATCCAGTACTATTTTTATGCCTTTTGAACACCCTAACTGATTCCAATCCTCATTAAAATTTATATACAACTCTATTATGTAATTATTATTCTCTCTACCAAATATTAGAACTTCAAGAGATATAATTAAAGTTATGATCAATTTTCTAGTTGAAACCCATCAATAGGCTTACACAGGGTAGGGAGGGTGTATTTTAGGTTCATTTTTTACTTGTCTTGATTTCATAGGCTTATTATGGATTGTATCACCTTAATATGACATTATTAAACTCTGAAAAAAATCCCTCTTGATTGAAAACAACCATTCAAATTCTTATACCTTCAAAGCTAAAAGAATTACAATCCTCAGGAAACTGTGTACCAGTATTTCTTCAAGATGAATTTTTAAACAAATAATTATCTTAAATCCACAAATAATGACCTTCCATATTCAAATTTCCATAAATTACTCTTCTCATATTCCAATAATTTTAAAACCTTCCTAACATCCATTCAAAAACATAAAGATACAATTTCTTACCTTGAATATGTGTGTCAAGTCTGGTGCAAATTATATGCCTTCTTTACCATTTTTCATCCTTTCAAGCCTCATACCCTAAATGCATGCTTTAATTATTCAAGTAACAATTCTTATCAAATAATACTAAAATTATCAATCACATAATATTCAATAACACATTCTTATTCATAGAATAATCCAAGTGCAAGCATAATTGAGATGAATTTAAAAGGAAATCTGTATTATTTTGTTTTCTTTAGCAGTATACCAGACCTCCTGAGCCTCTTCATGGCTCCTCCACATGTGCCTCAACCTTTTCCAAACTCCCTCCAATACCTAACCTCTCATTAAAACTCTAATTTCTCCTTTCTTAACATGAGAGAAGGTGAGAAGGTAGTTACAAACTAACTCACAGGTGACCTAACCATGATTCAAGATGACTATAAGTCATGAAATCCTAAGACAAAGGCTTAAACACCTTATTTGGTCCCCCAATAATGTATTAAGTGACCTTTTACAACATTATAGAATTTACATTTTATAATTGACACCCCTTAATTAAACTTAGAAATTCTAATTTTCAAAAAATCCATTTTGGAGCGAAAACAAACAGGGAGCTAAAAAACGCCCATGAAAGTTGCAAAGAGGTTAGGAAACATCCTAAAAAACACCAAATAGGCCTATTAAGGCCCATAAAAAACCAAAATTTTAATAAATCCAAAAAAAATTGTATGCACAAGATGATGCTCCTGCATCATACTCCCCAAGTGTGAATATTTTCTTCCATGCAAATGTAATTCTTCTTTCTCTTTTTCCAATTTATTTCCTTCTTTTAAATGCTTCTTCCTCTACTGTGTTTTATCCCATCTTCACTCTTCTTAACTTTCCTTTGTCTTTGCTTGGATTCTAGCTTTCTTGTCTTGTTTCCTTATTGATTTACTCTTTCTTCATCTTCCTCATTTTCTTTTTCTTCTTGTTTCAACTGTACTTTCTCATTAATTTATTTCTTGTTATTAGCTTTAATGTCCACTTATTTTCTTACACATGCACAAGTATAGCTAAAAGCATCATTAGATTGAAAATTTAGAGCCCAACTAGTCTCATCCTTGCCCTCTTTCTTCCTCAACTTGACTCCTTCACTTTCTTGCTGATCAATATTTGTTTACATCTTTGTGCTTTGATCCATATCATTTTATTTTTCCTCTCTTCATGTTCTTGAGTCTTCATCTTTCCTTCATCTTCATCATATGCTTATTTGGTTAAAGTTTCTATAGTATTTTATTTGGTTTTCACCTCATCTTATCCACTCAACCAACTCCACATATTTGCAAGTACTTTTCATGATCCTTTCATCATACTAATAGCTGCATTTTCTTCCTTGACTGGTTGAAATTGATTTTGAGTTTGTTCACAAACTTCTTTTTCTTGTATTTCTTCATTTTTTGTCTCTAGTTCTTCATCCAAGGCATTGTTTCTTGTCTTCATTTATTCATATTATGTACCATAATTCACACATTAAAGGAAACCATAAAATAGAAAAATTGGAGACCATCTAGCCTCTGAAGAAGATCTTTGCAAGAGCTCTTTTCCATTTTCTTCAAGCTTCTCTTTTCCTCCACTAGATTCTTCTTCTTTTTCACCAAACATCTCTCCTACTTCTGGATAACACAAAATAACTTTGATGCCTCTTTTCTTCCTTCTTTCCATTATTTTCCATGACTTGATTTTCCTCATTCTCCTTTGCATAAGCCATTCTACAGGCCATTTTACCCTCTTCATATTCCATCCCCAAACTTGATTTGTCTCTTTTCTTCTTTGTATTAGCCACTACAAGTATTCTTTTATCTCTTTAATCTTTGTCATCATCTCTTCATCATTCATCATCTTGCTTTTGCTCTCTTCCATCTTTTTGTAGTAGTCATCTATCAAGAAACCTATCATTTTTCTCCCTTGTTCTCACGCTTTTCTTCTTTCCTCAAGCAAGTATTTTCACTTTTCTTCTTCTCAACACCTCGCCTATGATTATTACCTAGTAATTTTGTTCTTCCTCACTCTTATTATCTATCCAAGTCTATTTCACCTTGGATCTCCTCTATCTTTCTTCTTCTTTTCTTCATTAAGCATTCTAAGCCAAGTTTCTTTCTCACTACTTCTTTATCACACTTCACTTCTTCTTTTAGAATATATCTTATTTCCAATAAAAATACCCAGAATCTGATACCAAAATGATGTAGTGTATCTTATAAAACCTTCAACCAACCAATTACAATGTTATATAATGAAAGTAACTTCATCAAACAAGACAATTTTCTTAAGAACTCAAGAACTTCTAAAACCATTAAAACACCAAATTTATTATCAAACCTGCACCAAGTCCTATAGTCACCTTCTACCTACTTAGAATCATCTAACAAATTTTTTTATACCATACACTAATATTCAAAACTCTATTTTCTCTCTTACACCTTTTAACTATTATCAAGTGCTCTTATGGCTCTAAAATCATGCAACTCTTGTAGTCCGAAATGATTCACAAGGTTCCAAAACAAAATAAGAACGTTTTTGTAAACCTATTATTCCATTATATCTTCTCAAGAATTTTCAAATCCTAAACTTTCTTTTGTCTCCTTCAATTCACTCAAGATTATTTGTTTGTAGGCTTTAAACTAGGCAAAAATCAGAAATTGACTGAATTTTGGATGTAAAATGCAAATTATGGCATTTCTTAGTGAAATAAAAAAAAATCAGATACCCATTATCAATTTTAACAATATCACCAAGTTTCAACACTCAACCCATTATAGTTTTTTCCAGTTCACTTTCTTATTTTCTTAAGCAATTAGGCTTAAGGCGGATTTTAGACTATCCCTTCCAAAATGATATAAAAATATCTCTCTTGCAACCATAAAATCATAAATATATTTTATCCTGATCATTACTCCTAAATTATTTCTTCAAAATTTCAGCCCTTAACTCTTTTGTATGGAAAAGTTATGGTATTTTGTTTTTGGTCTAAACTCTCAAAATTGTACAATCCCTACACACAGTTAGACTGTACTAAGAAGTTTTTACCTATATATCCTTAACAATTTGCCTTCTTCATACACACCTTAACTATATAAAATACCTTTTTTCCGCCAATTTCTATTCCTTTACTCATACCATAACACAAGTTATATTTATTTTTCTCTCACCAAACCCTTCAAAATAGGGTATCATACACAACTAGTAATATTTTTATGACTTTTGACCACCCTAACTGATTCCAATACTCAAGAAAATTTATATACACATCTTTTATGTAATTATTATCCTATCTACAAAATCTTAGGTTTTTTCAAGAGATATAATTAAAGTTATGATCAATTTTCTAGTTGAAACCCTTGATAGGCTTACACAGGGTAGGGAGGGTGTATTTTACGTTCATTTTTCACTTGTCTTGATTTTAAGGCTTGTTATGGATTGGATCACCTTCATATGACACTATTAAACTCTGAAAATATCCCTCTTGATTTAAAACAGCCATTCAAATTTTTATACCTTCAAATCTAAAAGAATACAATCCTCAAGAAACTGTGTACCAATCTTTCTTCAAGATAAATTTTTAACAAATAATTGTCTTAAATCCACACATAATGAATTTCCACATCCAACATGACAACATAAATTACTCTTATCATATTCCAATACTTTGAAAACCTTTTGTTGATGTGGAATCATATCACCCCTAATTTTTCGCAATTTGATGAATTTAAACTATCAATGTGATTGCATAAATGGAGCTTTTCCCAAAGTGTGGGACTTTGCAACCGGGAAATCTCTCCAGAGAAACTTTGGCTTCCTATTCCTAAATATATCACCACTCACCAATTTATAGAGAAAATAATCTAAATCCTACTCTAAAATTTCAAGGGGACAGGGAAGAAAGATATCAAGAAAAGTAAAATCTAATTCTACTAGAGGTGATGCACCAATGAGGAATGTGGAACACCTGCTTTTCATGGAGATGGAAACCACCATCAGATTAAGGAGGATGAAAACACACCACAAATAAATCTATTGCTATAAATCCATTAACTGATAAACATAAACCATCAAACATGTAATACAACCACCATGCACAGTTAACCAACATTACAATGAAAGACCAAGAGAATGCAATGAACACAAGAGAGGGTTAGAAATTCATCCACAGACTTAAATTATTGCCCACAGATTTGATACATTGCATTACAATGACCAAGAGGAAAAAATTACATTTATAGTTAAATGGGAGGTTAGACTCCACAAAATTCCTTACATAGAAGAAGAGAAGGGAGGTACAAAATAGATTGTCCAACATTTGAAAGGTGGCCCTCATTACAATTTATAGTGGAAATTTTGCAAAGGAGAGAGAAAACTAAATCTTGAATTTTCCGCAAAATCAAGAAAAATGATTCTTTAATCATGTAATGAGTTCCTTCAGATCTTCAAAATCTCTATTTTCATTAATAGCTTGCCTTATGCTTGAAGAAATTGCCTGTGATTGTACCTAATGCCTAATCTAGCTCCTGTAGGCTCATGATGACCCTACTTCTCACCAACCTCCATTAATGGATTTCATATACCACTACAAATATCTCCATTTTTTAGGTCTATAACCCCTAAAATCTGAAATTGATGTTCCCATATTTTAGATCCCAAAATCACCTTTCCAATGACTGTAAGTTTGCAAGAAATTGTTGAGTACCATGGACGATATGCCATTTTTCTGTGGATGTTTGACTAGATTTTATCTATATCTAACCTCTTGGGAACTGAAATTGGTCTTCACTATAAAATTCCCCTCTGAATCACCTTTCCAAAAAGTATAAGTTTATCCAAGATGGATAAAAAATTCCTTAGATATCTCAGTTTGAAATTCGGGAAAAATTAGGGTTTTTTGTGTCCCATCGAGCTATCCTTCTTGTTCATTGAGCTCACTCTTGAACATCGCCGAGGTACTTACTCATGTTGAGTTGTTTTGTCTCCACCATCGAGTTTTTTCCCATACCGGTGAGCTCCACTTGTATGCAAACCTTTCTATCCACTAATCTCGGTGCTAATGGCTCGATGGGCTCATTTAATTGGTTTGGGCAGGAGATTTAAACTTTCGGGACTTCAGGATTTTTTTCTTTGAAGTTTTTGAGCCCTATGTTTTTCACTCCACTTCACTCCAACATCTAAAACTCGCATCCCTTAAAACCCAAAATAGCTCGCCATATCACCGCTTCAACTTTGGGCTTTCAAAACCCGCCTCTTCAAAGTCTCGAGATCATCCTCTTTAAACTTTCCCACATTCAAAGCCCAAAGAAATAGTCTAAAAGCTTAAACTCTGAAATCCCGAACTTGCTCACATTTCAGGGATTCATACCCCATGCCTTCGGTACTCGCGAGCCCTCTCTTTCAAGCTTCTCGCACCACTAACCATCCTAAACAACTCACTGCATACCCTCAAACTCTGATCCTCATTGACCCTAAAGGGAGATTAACCACTTGAACAAATGCCACCATGCCTCCATGCATTCCCCAAGCTCCCCATCAAGCTTCTTGAAATGTTTCAAGTTCTTCACCTCATGACTCGGCCTTTAACTTCACCCAAGCTTGAGTTGGTCTTTGTATCACTGCTAACCCAAGGGTTCAACATCACCCCAAAGTGATGTAATTTCTTGGCCGAGCTCAGGGAGCTCAACCCTTGATCTCCTACAAACATGACTACCCCCCTTCATCTAGTGATAATTTCGAATCGAGCCATGCACGTTGTGTGCCGAGTTAAATCAGATTCTTCATTCACCTGCTTGCTAGTTTGAAACCCAATGGTACACGAGCTATCTCTATGCGAACTCCCAACTATTGAGCTTGAATTTTCACGAGACCCTCAAATTATCTATAGATCTCAAAATCTCGAGCTATTTTAGCTCCACATATGATCTCCCCAACTCGGCTCTCCGAGTAGCTCAGCGAGTTGTTTTTCAGCTCAGTTGGCTCCTTGATGCCAAAATGGGATTTTTTTTATTTTCTGAATTCCGTTTGAAGAATTTTTGATTTCTCTGACTAGGGGAGAGGGGGAAAAGTGTTTAGAGCCCTAAAATGATAAAATTTCCCCTCATGAGCTATTTTTTACCATTTTTGGGGCCAGAGGCCATTTTTGCCTTGCAATGGGACTATGATCCTGGGATGGCCCTAAATGGTCAGATTGTATCCTGAATGTTCCAAAACACTTGCAATTGCTTCCCAATACCTTGAAAGCACCTGTGATATTTCTTACAACCTGTGGGGCCCACTCGGGGACATGTAGCTACTTTTGGACCTTGTTAGGCAATTTTGACCCATGGGGGCAAAAATTGTCAACAATTTGGTAACTCGCAGAGACATCTACCTACTAGATGTACTAAACCAATAGCTTAGGCATGTCCATTGGGTACAGAGTCACTCTATTCCTACAAATTGATCTTGAATCTGTTATAACGAAACCTATAATCATGTGTATACCACCAAACTTGGGTTGTACTATTGTGAATTTCCAATCTTCCTAAGAAGATTTCTTGAGTTCCAACACCAAGGAACTCTATTAAATTTGATGCCTTTCTTTCTCTAATGGCTATCTTCATGTTGCGGTGATCTTGAATAGCCCTTATGGGAGGATTTTTGACTGCTTAAACTCTCAATTTTCATAAGAAAATCTTAAAATTAAGATTTGTGAGAGTAGAAAATTGCCTTGATTGAATCTTTGTACATGTTCCTCTCTGTAACCCTATTCTGCGAAACTGAAATGGATCATCCTCAAACCTAATTCTGGAAAGTATGGAGCACACAATCGACAATTATTTGGCATGTATCACACCTTGAATAATTTTGAATAAGAAAATTTTCATTTTTTTACATCATGGAGCTCTATTAAATTTGGCTTTTCTCATTCTTCTGAAAGTTCCACTCTTTGACATGATGCGGGAGATTGCTATGATTTGGTAGAGGAACTAGAAACTCACCTCTGATTGGCCTTGAAGGACTTGAAGAATGAATATTCATTAAAATCATTCCTTAACGTAATTTTAGTTTCTCTGCATTTGTTTTCTTTTGAGATTTGCAACTTTTTGTCACAAGTATGAACTTCTCCTATTCCAACATTTCATTTTGGAGGCACATTGAACTACACAACGATACAACTTAGGAGCAACAAAACCTGTGCCAAAGCACTTAAGGAAATGAAACCTAAACTAGGACAAGACAATGTGCACATGCACTTAGAGGAATAAAAATTCTAATCTAATATGTACAAGGGTGAAACTTTTCCTTTTCAGTAGAAATGTTTAAGATAGACTCCATTGACTGGAATCTAAAGTTCTTCTCCCTCCAAAGTAGACAATTGGAAGGAATTTCTACTTTTACATCATGTGACCATGTAGGGGCTGCTCCAAATGGCATCAAACTTGGAATGTTTGCCCGAGTTTTCCTGATTTGCATCCCATTTTAGAACTAGGTCCCACTCTTGGAAGGTCCTTACTTTTGCTTTCTTATCAAATGTCTTCTTGATCATGGTCTGATCCTTTTCCATGGTTTGCATGGCATTTCTTTTTATTTCTTCTAATTCCATCAATTCCACATACCTAGATTCCATAGGTTCAAACTCAGATAACTCCAGTTGTTTCATTAGTTCCAATGTTGGCAACTCAAGTGATATAGGCAACACTTCCTCTTTCCCATAAAATAGCTTGTAAGGGGAATTTCATGTCAACACCTTTGGTGTGATCCTGTCAGCCCACAAGGCTGACTTTATCTTGGTATCCCATGTCCTTTGGTTTTCATTTAGAGTCCTCTTGATAATTCTTATCAAAAATTTTGTTTGTGGAATTTTCATGTCCATTACCTTATGGGTAATAGTTTGAAGAGGTACAGAGATATATCATATTCCTAACAGCCCATTATGTGATCTTCAAACCTAAGAATGCTAATGCATTGTCTGATATGATAGCGGTTAGTACACCAAACCTAGTCATTATCCATTCATAGAAGTCTAGTATGTTATACTGATTTGCTTCCTTGAGCGCTACTACCTTGGCCCACTTGGTGAAATAATCCATTGCAATTAGGATCCACTTGTAACCTTGGCTTGAATTAGGATTAATGAATCAGATGAATTCCAATCCTCATTGTATGAAGGGATGCTTTCCTAAAATAAGGCGTAGTGGGAGTGCTACAAGTATTTCCTTCCCGGTGAAGAATGCACATTTTCTACATTTCTTGATCCATTTATAGCAATCAATGAATAATGTGGGCCAATAATAACCCGCGTTCATTATCTTTATAGTTTTTACCCACAGAGCAAAATGACCTCATGATTCTCCATCGTGAAACTCATGCAATATTATTTTAGTTTGACTTATTCCAATACACCTCAGTACGACACGATTTAGATCTTTCTTGAATATAACATTTTCAATGAGCACATATGAAATGACTTGTAGTCTAAAATATATCCCCCTTGTTTTTCTTAACTCTGGTGGGCATAGACCTATTTGCAAGAAATGGATCATATCTTGGGTCCAACATGGGGTAGGAACATTGTCATCTACTTGCTCTTGATCATCATGTAGCACCAAAATAGTTTCTTGTTCATTACCTACTTTAACTTCTTGACTTGAAGCCAATTTTTCACATAGCCTCTTTCCACGAATCAATCTAGTGACCTTCATCTAAATGTTGTACTTCATGACATGAGTGATCCATCATACACAATTCTCATGCAAATCCTTGTTTAATAGGAAATCCTTAATTCCCACATGTGACATCGTCAAATGGATTATGTTATTTAATATTGTGTGCTTGAATTTCTTTAAGCTCCTGATTACTATGAGAATGTGATTATTAATGAAGGAGTACCTAATTTCATAGTATTCCAAACCTTTATTGAAGAAGGTAATCGGTTGTTTAGATCCTTCTTTTTTTTGCTGCACCAAGATTGTAGAAATCATATCTGATCCCTAGAATACATAGAGCATGAAGTCCTTTGAAAATTTTAGGTTGATGAGATTTGGAGCTTGGGATATGGCTTCTTTGATTTCTTTTATACTTGTTTTTCCTTCCGCAATCCACTTAAATTCTAGGCTCTTTTTCAACATCTACATTATTGACTTCACAAGAGTGGAAAATTTTGGATGAAATCCTGTGGACAAAATTGATTCTTCCTAAGAAGCTCTAAAGATCATTCATATGGCTTGGTAAGGGAAAAGCTTGAATCTCTTCAACTATTTCTAGGTCGATGGTCAATACTTCCTTTGACACAATGTAGCCTAGAAGCTTGCCTTCGTGAGCCAAGAATACATACTTCTTTGGGTTCAGGGACACCCAAAACCTTCTGCACCTTTGAAATACTTGCCTTAGATAAAAGAGGTGATATTTTGTGTGCTGGTACCCAGATTTAATCTCCTTCAAAAATTGAGCTACATCATGGATTTTACAAGACACTTAAAGGAAAATAAATGGTTTATATGTCGTTTTGTATCCGGGGAAGCAATTTATCTGACTTGTTAGCACTCAAGATTTGAAGAAGTGGGTAGCACCTTGGAAGGATTTGATCTAATCCTCACTATTTTAGGTTGTGTCTATCAACCAAGGTAAGAGATCCTATATTGTAGCCTTTGTTTTGTGAAGGAGATGAAAATATCCTTATACTATGCAGATTATATGGAGATGGCCTTGATAAAACATGATCAATTTCCCATTATTCAAACTCAACAGAGTTGTCACTACTAAATGATGGAAATGCTTTAAAGAAAAGGCTAAGGCTACTAAAGACATGGTATGATCTTGATTTGCTTTGTGCATTTTTGTAAATGGATTGTATTCTTTTGTTGACACACAATACAATGCAAGGGTATCATAGGTAGGATGAGTTAATTTGAAATGAATTTTGGGGTGGGAGATATTCAAACAAGACTAAAAAAATTTTGCCAACTTCTTTGAGGACCTTTGCAAAACTTGAAAGACTCAAACAATAGAAATGCTTCAAAGAGGTTAAGGTGTTCCTTCAACCAGGATATGTGCATCAAATGGAATCCCAAATCTGCACTCTTCCACATAATCTTTGATGATTTATCACAAAATTTTGAGTTAAATGAATCAGAAAAGCATTTAGAAATTTCTATTCTATCAGCCCTAAGGTACCCCCAAAGGTTTACGATCAAATCTATATCAAGGAAAGCAGAGTGAATTTGAATTTGTTTATCCCTTCATCAGATGAAATCTCTTTTGATTCTAGAATTGAAAATGCCACTAAGCTTTTACCAGAATTAGATATGCATGATAAAAAGTAAATTCCAAACACCATATTGCAACAGGAGCAATAAACACAAATTAAAAACATTCTAAAACATAAGTAAATGCAAATTTTACCAAGAGACAGCACAAAATAATCTAGAATGACCAAATTTATTAGCAGGGGAATGCTATAAGAACAATCTTAGAGCTTGGTAGTGGCTATACATCTGCAACCAACCTAACATGATACAAATTTGATACAAAAGGAGTTAAAATGATTCTCGGGTGGTTTCTCAGAGAATGGGCTTCTTCCCATATTTTCCCGTGAAAATTCTAAGTTTCTCCGACCCTTTATATGACAAATTCATGCAATAAATACATTTTCAATCACTCACTCACTTTACCTCTCAAATATTCCCTCCAAAAGTGGAATATTCAAAGAACCTTTGCTTTACAATATTTCTGGAAAATGGCATTTAACAAACTCACAGAAAGTTTCTAGTTGTTCTTTCAAAAGGCGAATCATTACAAAACTTTCATCATTCTTCAAAGTGGAAGCACATTTGTCATTCCCCGCGCATGTAGACCCCTTTCATTTCATTATTTCATCTTTTCCTTTCCCAATTTTTTACTCTACAACATTGGATTTGGTAATTCACGTTTTTCATGAATTAGAGTAAAAATTCATTTGAAATGTGCTTTGGATTCACAAATTGAGCCCCCAATTTGATCAATTTGGACCCTGCAGGCCAAAACGACACGAATTGGCAAAACATTTGATGAAAATTGATGCAAAAAATGCATCTCCAAACTTCCTGAAGCTCAAATGGCAGCCAATTTGGTGAAATGCAAAACTACCATCAATTTGTTCTTATCTTTAACTCTGAGCCCTCCACGTGGTAGATCCAGGAAAAACAGGCCTCGGGGACACTTTTGACCTTTTTACAACTTTTTGAAAATTCGTAAAATTTCTTGATTTCCTCTGCCGCTCTGCCTTTGTGATTTGGGTCTAACACGTGGCGCAATATGACTGGATACAAAGTCGTAGCTCAATTTTACACATTTTGCATCTTTTTAGACAAAGGAAAAGTTTTCAATTTTCCTCTGGGGCTCCGCCCTCCCGTAAGACACGTGTCCTCATATGATTGGCTGAGGGGAAGCACTTTGATTTCATATTTTAATCTTATTTCACCAAAGGAAATGTTTCAACATTTCCTCCGCTAACTTGCTCCTCTGGGATTGACTCCTCAGATGAATTTTAACTTTTTACCTTCGGGCTTGCAAGTCCATTCAACAATTTTACCCTTTTTATAACTAGAAGCTATAAATAAAACTTGCCTCTGATGGCCCGCCTCCCCGCCTCTGAGCCTACCACGTGTCATCCTTTGATTCAATGGTGGGCCGCAGTCCATTCTGATGATTTTCTCCCTTTTTCCAAAATGGGTGAAAATTCTAACTTTCCTCCAAGGCTCCATCTTCCCCTCTATGCTCTGATGCTAACACATGCCTTCATCCCATTGGCTGTGAGTTTGAGGTCCAATTTTATACTTTAACTCTTTTTCACCAAATTCTAAAAATTGTCAAACTCCTTCACCTTTCCATCTCCCCACCTGCCACGTGTCCTCCTCTGGGGCCTACGGAGCTGCGGGGGCAACTTGCACATTTTTCCAAAAACACAAAAACATTAAGTTTTTAGCAATGACTCATTGATCCTTGTCCAATTACAAACGGCTACGTATGTAAAAATAAATGTGCTAGAATTTGATGGGCAAAGGATGCCCGTATGACCGTCAAAAAACACAGAAATTGTCAGCAACCCCCAAAATCGTTTTTTTCTTCGTGGGTAAATAATTTTTCGATCAAAAGACAAATGGAAAGTGATTTTAGGTAATTTATGACCATGGCAAGGGATTTTTGAGGGAAAATAAGTACAAATCGAATGATTTTGAGCTCCAAAGGCCAGGAAAAAAATGGCAGAGGTGTTTGAAATGGGAAACATTAGGGAAAATGTAAAGTAAACCTTGGGATTCCTTTAGAATGGTGCAAAATGGAGGAAATACAAACAACACATAGCACTCAAACACAAAAATGAGTTTTTTTGTCAAATTTGAAGTATATGAGAATCCTAAAACCATTTTTTCTCATAAATAGGAAAAAAATGCATTTCTCCTTAGCAAAACAGGGATGTTTCAAATTGGGCACCAACACTGTCTTCTTAGAGAACACTGTGATATCATCAAGGTACACTAGCACTATTTTTTTGATTAACCCCTTAAATGTCATATCCATTTCCCTTTGGAAGGTGGCTCCGACATTTGATAGCCCAAATGGTATTTTCTTGTAGGAATATATGCCCCACTTAGTGGTGAAAGACATCTTGAACTGATCATCTTCTTTCACCATTATCTGATTATATGTTGAGAAGTTTTCTAGGAGAAAGAATATTTTTGATCTAGCTACTACCTATAAGATTTGCTCCATTGAAGGGAGTGGGTAGTGGTCTTTGAGAGATACCTTGTTCAGGTCTCAAAAATTCTATGCACAACCGGATTTTTACGTACTTCTTCCTAAAGGGCACCAAGTTTGTAACCCATCTTGAATGTTGAATTAGAAATATAATACTTGCCTCTATCAGTTTTTTTAGCTCTTTCTCCATAATAGGATCGATGTGTGGGTTAACATGTCTTTGCTTTTTCCTAATGGTTTTAACATCTAGATCCAATTATATTGTATACTGAACCAACTTTGGATTAAATCCTCGCAAAAATTCATAGCTTCAAGTAAAGACATCTAGGAACTCCTGAAAAAGTTGTATGAACTCATATATTTCTTGCTCAGTGGCTACTTTGCCAATTTGGAGAGTTTTTCCTTCCCCAACTAAAATTGGCTTTGAATCCTCTCCCTTGACCTGTATATTAGCCTTATCATTCCAAAATTGATCATTAGGATTGAAGATGGAATCCAACGTAGCCAAGCCTTTGGGAAGCTTGTTCATTCGTATCTGCACTATCTGATTCCCGTACTACTACTCTAGTCACTCTTAGTTCCTAGCTGAGAATTCTGCCTCTTCTTGTATGAAATTAGTGATTTTTTGATCATTCTTAAGCACCTGCCAACTAGTGTTATTATCTGGGACTGTTGACCTTACAATCACATGGATGTGTGGTTGTGCTTTATCCCTTTTGATACTATCCACCACATCAAATGTTGATCCAATCACTGCAAGCCTATCTGTAGCTTCATTTTCCTTTCTAGGTATGGACTTGATGTTGAAACCTTCAAAATCTTCCATGAGATCCAAAACCCTATTCTTATAGATTTTTAAGAGATAATTCTTTACATCATGTTGTCCTCTAACTCGATTAACAATTACCTCACTATCCCTGAACACATGTAAGTTATTTATACCTCTTTTCTTGGCCCAGTGAATTCAAGCCATGAACTATGGCTTCATATTTCACTGTGTTGTTTGAACATGCAAAATAAAATCTGAAAGTTGAATAGTACTTGAAATTTTGTGGAGATACTAACATTACACCTCCCCCTACTCCTTACCTTCTTCTCGAACCATCAAAAAACAATTGCCATACCTCGTTGTCATTTTTGTCTTCTGGTTTGGTTAGGCTGGAAATATGTGAATTCTCTTCATGTATGTAATACACTCCTAATTTGACCTCTTCCATATCCTTGTATGGATCAAACTCATGCCTTTTGGTTACCTACTCATCCAGAGTCAAATCCGGAAAGCCTTCAACATTGGTACATGTCTTCTAATCATTTGAAAATTCTTCTTGATCAAAAGTCAAGCAATTTACATTGGTAGGGATATGCACATACGGCTCAATGTGGAAATTAGCAATAGGCTCCAACCTGATTATGGCCTTAGCTCCATACCTCATTCTAAAAATCATGTGTGACCAATCTATAGATAGATATCCACAAATTTTGGTCGTGAAATCCCTTGATAGACACAGTGCACAGAGTGGAGGTAAGTCAATCACAGAAACATCCTATAAGACTGTGACATTATGATAAACATGTAGTGTTAAACTTAACCCTTTGATGACCCCAAATTTTCCAACCGTAATGTCCCATCTAGTTGCACAAATCCTTTTAGCACTGGCTCGTACTTGATACCCAATTGATCAGCTATTTTCTTCGGCATCACCAAGACTACTTGCACCAGAATCTAATCATACAAGTTGTGTACGAACTTGTCTCCAATGATCAATGAGACAGAGAATGGTAGAGGTTTCAAAAAATTTCCTTATTCACCTCCTTCTTGTTTCACTGATGTTGGTAATGAATTTTTTCTTGGTCCTCCAAGTGTCTCCTTTGAAATGGACTAGTTTGCCATTGCGTAGCTTGCAACAAATCTCGTTTATCCTAGAATCACCAATGATTCCCACATGGAAATGTTCATATTTTTCCTCCTTCATCTTATCTAATGATGTTGAAATGGATATGGCCTCTCCTTCTACTACCCTTTAGCTAGGAACAACCATTTTTTGGGGCTTGAATAGGCACCTGTAAGTTGGTACTTGCACTATTGTGGTAGAGTGTCTTAGGCTGACTTTTACACATTCCAAGTTGCACTTGTTCTTGTTGGACCCCTTGCGGTGTGACAGTGGGCTGAGAAACAACTTGGGTTAAATGACTACCCTTCCTCTAATGTTCCTCTTCTTTGACCTTGTTTTGGTAGCCACACCTTGGAAAGGAGGTTGATTGATTCAATAAAAAATCTTCCACTTGTCAATTTACTAATGTCATGTTTCAATTTGAGGGGCTTCTTTATAGCTGTGCCTATTTTTTATCGGTTTTCTTCCTTCAGTTTGGTTCTCGAGACCACACCAACCATTTGAACCTTCAAATATCCTGATTTATTACACCATTGAAACAAGTGAATTCTCTATGTGGTTGAATGCAAGGATAACACCATTCATATTCTTGAGCTAGATTATTCTAAGTCAAAACCAAGTATTTTGAAGTTGAGGCTACATTTGGATCATATGGTCAGAATTTCCTGTTAGTTTGTGGTTGTCCTTTGTTCTGGTTTTGATTTGACAGCTTGGATCCCTGAGGCCTCTTTGACTTGAAAAGGAGGTGTTGTTCACTATCAACTTGAGGCTGGAATAAGGCCTAGATTTTTAAGCCTGTTGTATCTTAATAGCAATTATCTCGTTCTCTAAATGTTTGTTGTACATTGAGCCATTTCATGTTGCTCATTTTTTTATCTCTTGCAAAGCCTTCTTAAGTTCTTGGGTTTTAAAAGGATTACACGAAGAAGTGGAAGCCTCAGTGTTTCTTTGATTTCTTGGAGCTGAAAAAGGGGTTATTTCAAGCACTTGACTTGTCGTGGGAGTTCCCATTTCTGGATATAGAGGCATTGGTGGCCTTGGTGCTAACTTGTCAGCTTGAATGAGGTAATTTTTATGCCCTGGTAGTTATGTTCATAGGCACTTGTTAACGTTGTGGAGCCTATAGACTAGATCATGTGTCGACATATCTTAATTGAGAGACTGTACACTAAGTAGTACTGAATGCACTTTTAGGCGTAAAAATTTTTGGCCTCACAAAAAATGCACCTGACATATCGGGAAACATGCTCTGTCTGGATATTGGCAGAGATTGAAATATGACACCATAGGTCATTATGGAGATGGGTTTTTCCCATGGTTTTGATACCCACAGTTTTGTAAAACTACTTAAGCAGTTGTCTATTATATGGTTTTATGCATATGATAAACATATGAAGAACATTGCAGATGTGCTTGTGAATATCTGGCTGTGAATTCTTGATAGAGTTTGTTGAGCATAGCTCCTAAACGGATTGCAATGGCTATTGCCTATTGAGATGAACGGTGGCTTGTAACTAAAATTTGAGCAAGTCTACTTCATTGGTGGACGTCATGCCCAAATTGGGTGAACCACATTAAATATTATCTCTTTGTGTTGTGTTATTTTATTCTACAAGATTTATTTGATTCACTCTAGTAATAATTTCTGCATAATAGTTTCTTCTGTTGCGATCATCTGGATGAGGGATTATTCCGCATTGATTTCTGATCCTTTATTTCCTATATAAGTGTTCATGGCAATGATTTGGTGGTCCTCCCAGTTGCTAATAGATCATCATTATCTATGTCTGAATTTAGAACCATGTTTGTTTGAAATAGAGGAATGCACCTTCTGCGGTTAGGTGTAACAGTAATACTGGAATTTGGTCGCATGATTGATGGATCGGAAATTTGAAATCTATCATCTACTCATTAGGAACCCTCTTAATTGTCGTTAGATTGATTCCAAATAAATGACAGATTGTCTTCCTCTCTTCTCTGAACTGGTTATAGAGGGTTGTGCATATCTGATCTCAATTGTTAGTGATAGACCTCATTGTCAAGTTTCTAAACCGTTATAATGCCTTGTCTTATTAATGCGATAATTCTAGGACACTTTTGACTATCAACTATCTACTTCATTTATTTCATGAATAATACATATATTTGTAATATATTTTTTATATGGAGTTAGCTTAGGAGTTGTGTTGATTCTCAGCTTCAATGAAATAAGGGGATGGTTAGCTTACTAGTGTTTTGGAGTTAGGACTAGGGGTTTGAGCATTAGTATGCCCATGAAATGTTGCCTGTAAAGTGATACATAAGTATTTAGTTGAACCTTGTGGTGGTTGTATGTTGTAGATGTGCCTTATTGATGAATTGCCTAAGAATCCTATTTGTATTGTAAGGAATTGAGTTTTATTGGGCGGAGGATGTAGATAATTCTCTACTTAGAGGGGATGATGATCTTTATGGTCTTCTATCCTCTTATACCTCTAATGTGGAGATAATTGCTAAGTATCATCTAAGATTATGGCTTGGAGAAATCTTCTTATCGTTCCTTTCACTCATATACTTAGACAACCTATGTTGTTACACCACTAAATTCTATTCCCTGGGAGTTGCCAAATGTGTTAGGAAATGAGCCTCAAAAGGCTAGGGTTTGATCAAAACACACACTTGATCTTGAAAAACTAAATGAAAATGCTTTGAAGGGCTTGAAGATTGATTTCAAAGGTTGAAATTTTCTTTGAACTGACGATTCTAACATCTTGAAATGCAGAGATCCTAAACTTGAAAACCTCCGAAACTTTGAAATTGAGGAAACCCTGAAATCTAAAATCAGGAGACTTCCAAACTTTGAAATTCAAAAGGTCTAAAATTGATGGACTTCCGAAACCTGAAATCCCAAAATCCTAAAATATCAGAAGGTCTGAAATCTCGAAACCTGAAATCACAAAATTGAAAAAACCCCAAAATTTTGAAATTCAAAATTTCTAAAATCTAAAAATACCCTTTTAAAGCATAGGTATGATCTATCAACTAGTGAAATTTGGACTTATTTTGAGCAAGTTAAGCCCTTGAAAATTTATTTCAGAATTTAGCCTAAGAGTTGAAAAGTCTAAAATTAGAGAACTTGCAATTTCTAAGTCCAAAAATGGTGAAAAGGCCTTCAAAGCTCATGGAAAATACTTATTTTTTCCACCGAGCGTGACAAAACTATTAATGCAGAATATCAGCACCCTTGATTTTTTACAATTCAATGAATTGTAACTATCAATGTGACTGCATAACATGGATCTTTTTCCTAAAGTGTGGGACTTTAAAATCAAGAAATCTCTCTAGAGAAAGGTTAGCTTCCTATTCCTAAATCTATCACCACTCACCAATTTGTAGAGAAACTAATCTAAATCCTACTCTAAATTTCTAAGGAGATAGGGAAGAAAGATTACAAGAAAAGTAAATTCTAATTCTACTAGAGGTGATGCACCAATAAGGAATGTTGAACACCTTATTTTCATGGATATGGAAACCACCATCAGATTGAGGAGGATGAAAGCACAACACAGATAATTCTATTGTTATGAATCCATTAACCGATAAACACAAACCATTGAACATGTAATACAACCACCATGCATAATTAACCAAGATTGCAATGAGATATCAGGAGAATGCAATGAACACAAGAGAGGGTTAGAAATTCATCCACAAACTTATAATATTTCTCCACATATTTAATACAATGCATTGCAATGGCCAAGACGTAAAAATTACATTTACAGTTAAATGAGAGGTTTGACTCCACAAAATTCCTTACAGAGAAGAAGAGAAGGGAGGTGTAAAACAAGATTGTATAACATTTGAACTGTGGCCCTCATTCAAATTTATAGTGGAATATTTGCAAAGGAGGAGAAAGAAAAATGAATTCTAAATTTTCCCCAAAATATTCAAAAAACTATTGTTTAATCCTATAATGATTGCGTTTAGATCTTCAAAATCTCTCTTTTCATTAATAGAAATTGCTTGTGATTACACCTCCTGCATAATCTAGCTCCAGTAGGCTCATCAAGACCCTACTTCTCACCAACCTCCATTAATGGATTTCACCTACCACTACAAATCTCTCCATTTTCATAGGCCCTGAACCCTTGAAATCCTAAATTGATGTTCCTATACTGTATATCCCAAAATCACCTTTCCAATGACTATAAGTTTGCAAGAAATGGTTGAGTACCATAGAATATATACCATTTTCCCATGGAAGATTATCTATATCTAACATCCTAGGAATTGAAATTGGTCTTAACTATAACATTCCCCTCTAAATCACCTTCCCATAAAGTATAATTTTGTCCAAGATGGATAAAAAATGCCCTATATATCTCAGTTTGAAGTTCAAGAAAAATTAGGGTTTTTTGAGTCCCATCGAGCAATCCTTCTCGTTCATCGAGCTCACTCTCAAACATCGTCAAGCTACTTGCTCATGCCGAGCTGTTTTGTCTCCGCCACCGAGTTGTTTCCCATACCAGTGAACTCCACTTACACGTAAACCTTTCTATCCACTTGGCTTGGCGTTAATGGCTCGATGGGCTCATTTAATTGGTTTGGGTGGGAGATTTAAACTTTTGGGATTTCAGAATTTTTTGCTTCAGAGTCTCCGAGACCTATTTTTTAGACTCCACTTCACTCCAACATCTGAAAATTTCACCCCTCAAAACCTGAAATAGCTCACCACATCACCATTTTAACTTCGGACTTTCAAAATTTTCCCACATTCAAAGCCTGAAGAAATCATCTAAAAGTTTCACCTCCAAAATCCCAAACTCACTCACATTTCAGGGATTCAGATCCCGCACCTTCAGGACTTGTGAGCCCTTTCTTTCAAGATTCTCACACCAATAACTCTGAAACTACACACCATGGACCCTCAAACATCAAACCTCATTTACCCCGAAGGTCGATTGACCACTTGAACGATTGCTATTATGCCTCCATGCATTCCATGAGCTCCTCATCAAGCTTCTTAAAATGCACTGAGTTCTTCACCTCACAACTCGGCCTTCAACTCCGTCCAGGCCCAACTTGGTCTATGTATCACTGCTAACTTGAGGGTTCAACATTGCCCCAAAAAAATGTAATTTCTTGGTCAATCTCGGGGAGATCAGCCCTTGATCTCCTACAAAAATGACTCCCCCCTTCATCTAATGTCGAGTTTGATCCAAGCCATGCCCATTTTGTGTTAAGTTGAATTGACTTCTTTGTTCACCTGGTTGTCAGTTCAAAACCCAATAGTGCTTGAGCTATCTCCGTATGATCTCCCAACCGTCGAGCTTGACTTTTTGCAATCCCCTCTAATTCACCACAAAGCTCAAGCTCCCAAGATATTTTGGCTCCACATATGATTTCCCCAACTCGGCGAGCTGTTTTTCAGCTCGGTTGGTCCCTTAAGGCCAAAAATGGGGATTTTTTATTTTCTGAATCCTGTTTGTGGAATTTTCAACTCTCTAACTGAGGGAGAGGGAAAAAATTGTTTAGAGCCCTAAAATTCTAAACTTTCCCATCCTAAGCTATTTTTGCCTTGTAATGGGACTATGATCTCGGAATGGGCCTGAATGGCCAGATTGTATCTTGAATGTTCTAAAACACTTACAATTGCTTCCCAAGACCTTTAAAACACCTTTGATCCTTCTTACACCCCATGGGGCCCACTTGGGAGCCTGTAGTTGATTTAGAACCCTGTTGGGAAATTCTGACCCATGGGGGAAAAATTATCAACACCTTCCTAACATCCATTCAAAAACTTAAAGATACAATATCTTACATTGAATATGTGTGTCAATTCCTGTGCAAACATTCCTTCTTTACCATTTTTCATCCTTCCAAGCCTTGTACCTTGAACTCATGCTTTAATTATTCAAATAACACTTCTTATCAAATAATACTAACATTATCAAGCACATAAGAGTCAAGAAAACATTTGTATTAATAGAATAATCTAGGTTCAAGCATAATTAAGATGAATTTAAAAGGAAATATATATTATTATGTTTTCTTTACATTATACCAAACCTCTTGAGCCTCTTCATGACTCCTCCACATGTGCATTAACCTTTTCCAAAATTCTTCAAGACCTAACATCCCATTACAATTTGAATTTCTCCCTTCTTAAAATGAGAGAAAGTGTGAAGGTAGTTGCAAACTAACTCATAGCCACCTAACCATGATTCAAGATGACTATAAGTCATGAAATCCTAATAAAAAGTTTTAAACACCTTATTTGGTCCCCATAAGGTATTAAGTGACCTTTTACAACATTAATAGAATTTACATATTACAATTGACCCCCCTCCATATAGACTTAGAAATTCAAATTTTCAAAAACTCCATTTTGGAGGGAAAACAAATAATGAGGTTAAAACACCCATGAAGGTTACAAGGAGGTTAGGAAACATCCTAAAAACACCAAATATGCCTACTAAAGCCCATAGAATTTTTTTTTTTGAAAAAATCCAAACTTTTGTGTATGCACAAGATGATGCTCCTACATCAATCATTACACACATTCACATAGAAATCCATCAATTATGAAATGCAATACAATGCTTAGTACTAAGTTAGCTCTTTGGGTAACCGTTGGGGTTAGACTAACTCCAAATTATGTAACTTTATTTTTATATTTGATGTGCTTTGTGGGTATGCGTAACTAGGTATATTTCTTTGCAAGTTATAGGTATAATTGGCTACATTGGAGCAAGATCAGAGTGACAAATTAAGGCTAACAACAAATCTCATCCTACATAGAAAATAGTAGAACATGAGCATCTGGGCGGACACTAGCACCTAGATCCAATCACTAGCACCTGGGCACTCCTATCCTCTTGTGGATGCTTCTATCCTACACATTTATGTGTCTCAAAACCTTCAACAAGCCTTGATAATGTTTTTTTGTTGCTTTTCCATTTACCGCAATTTGTCATTTGTATCTCATTGATCACATTAGTTACTCATTTAATAAAATGTGATATTTTATTATGAATCTAAAATGTACAAAACATCTATTATTGAAATATGTTGAAATATTAATAGTAAACAATTTATTTGATTTTATAAATGAAAGTAAATAAGAGGGATAAAGCACTAACCTCAATTTTTCTTACCTCACAATGACCTAGGATTGAGTAGTGTGATGAAATGGTAGAACAGACTGTTGTAACAAACCACAAGAAAATGTAGCCGATGTGGAAATGGCTAGACTATGGCACATGGAGAAGGATGGGGGCACCTGGGGTGCTCTGGTCTAAAATCTAGGTGCCCTAGTCTGTATAAATGGTCAGAACCTGGTTCTGATATAGTCGTTAGGGATTTGCACTTACTCGCCTTTTATTGCATGAATGTCGTACTTGGATCACTGAGGTACCTATAAAACCTACAATGAAGAAATCACCTACAAAATCCCAAAAAATGCATCAAAACTTAAAAAATAAAGATATAAATGAAGGGTTCATACTATCCTCATCTGCCACAATGGTGATCTTACTACTGAGTGTTGCATGATTAAACTAAAATGGAAAGATAATAGTCTAATCTAATAAATAAGTAATTAAATAATTGAAATACACCCAAGAAAATGAATCAATGCAAATATGAAACCCTAATGTTTTAAGAGAGTTGGAAGAGCCTTATCTGATTCGAAGATGTCGTGGGATTATGTCGCAGTGGAGACCGACTGAACAGGAGGAGAAAACCATCGCACATGAGATTTAGGAAACATAGGATTTTGATATTGGCTGGGTAGATTGTGGTACCTTGGAGAAGGGATAGGGGCTCCTTGGGGTGCCCTAGTCTATGCGGAGTTGAGTAGAGAAACTCCTTCTAAGGTGTCACTGAATGTTCACCTCTATGTTCGACTTCCTATCACTGTGAGTGTCATTGTATGATTTCACTAAAGCTCTGGTAATCATGCAATAGAAGAATCACTCTGTAAAAACCCCTAAACAAAACATCAAAACCATAAAAATGAATTAAGATTCATATTAAGGGTTCAGGACTATCCTCATGGCTTCCAAATTGGATTGCCCTCAGCACTGAGAATTGCACTACATCTTAGACCTAATGTAGTTCTAGGTGTGTGTGGAATTGTGTGTGTGTGTGTGTGTGTGTGTGTGTGTGTGTGTGTGTGCGCAGTGCCCTAGGTTTCTCTTGTGTTGATCACACTCAGTGAGTAGCGAGAAAGTAACTAGATGTAGAATATAAATAATGTGTGCATGGAAACAATAGACTCCCCTCCTATGAAGTGTGATGTAGATGAACCAACCTTGTGTCCCTTGTGATGAAGCTATATGGATGCAAATAGAGCTATAGATGCCTTTGATGGATGAAACCTTTGGTGGAGATAGTAGATGCTTAGTGTTTGGTCCCTTATTATGATCACATAACTTTATATATACATGGTTCCTTTGCTTGAATTTCATAATTAACCCTGAAAAGGGCTGACCTACAAAAAATATAAGATTCTCAAATGGATAGAAAGGACCCAAAAAGTGAGAGTAAAGTGTAAAGAGGACAGGGGTTCCAAGAGGGGACGAGGGTGCATAGAACTAGCATCCTAGAAATGGGCGCTCCAATGCATAAGAAGGTAAAACTAAAGTATGAAAAGATATACTAGGGAAACAAAGGTGCAAGACCAAAAGTAGCAACAGAAAGCAACAAAATATGGCCAAAGACATGGGTCAATTATTACTTTTTGTACTTAGGAACCATGCAAATAGTAGTATGTGATCGAGACTAAATAATTACCCAAAGTGCATGATTTTGTGTCTACATTTTCCCCCACTTTATGTTGGTGAGAGAAAATTCTTGGTAACATAAAGTAGATAGAGATGCATGTACCTAATATCCATGTAGATTGATGTAGAAAATGTAGAGGGACTAGAGAAAGTGTGGAGTGATAAAAAGGTGGAGCTTGGAGACTAAAGATGCAAAAGTGTAAAAAATGTGATGAGAGTGAACCTAGGGCAAAATGCTGATGTGTGATGTACCTACATGTTAATGTCGATGTGTGTGATGTTGAGTGATGTTGTTGTTGATGTTGACAACTTTCTTCCCATAAGGATGGACCTAGAAAAGAGGAGATGATCAAGTAGTCAAATATGCATGTATATGTATAAAAATGTGTGTAAGGACGCATGTATGTATGTAAATAGCATGTAATGAAAGTACAAAAATGAAAAAGGAACATGTGTACCTGATCCATGATGAGAAAAAAAGGTGTAGAAAGGATCATGTCGATGAAGTGTGCAAGTTTTTTGGGATCTCATGCCACTGGCTGAAGAAGTGTAGGGAGGAAATTTTGTTTTATCCGCAAACCTATAACTGCTTTCCAAAACTATAGAGATCTCTATATGGTCTGGTTTTTTGGGACCATCCGATGCCACTGGCCGAAGTAGTGTAGAGAGGAAGGTCTGGTTTATCCTCTAACATGTAATTGCTCCCTAGAATGCTAAGGACAATCTTCCCTATAAAATTCATTGTGTATGGAGTTTTATAGACTGTGTTGAACCCACTCATTGTGTAATCAACTGTATCATGGATGAAAAATGAAAACTGAATTATATCGGTACTTTTTTCTAGTGTGTGTAAACCCAAATGATGCCCCCCTCTTTGGGGTTGCATGCGACATCGTTGTAGGGGGAGGCAGCCCAAAAGAGGACCTACCACTGTAATTTAAATTATACCCTATAGGGGGAGGGGGGTGTGCTCTGTAGAAACCAAGGCACATGAAAACAAAGTGGCTAGAAAACAAGTGTTAGTACTAGACAAGCATGCATGTAAAAGATAAGTAAACTATGCAGACAATGTGTAATCAGATAATGTAAACACCCAAGAAGACAATATAGACCATGAAGAGTGGGTTACAAACACGGCACATCACTCATGATTTCACAATAAAATCAAGGCCATATTGGCTGCAAGGAAACAAGTGTGCATACAAGACAAGGGGAAAAGATCGCATACAATGACAAACAAGTACACGCGAAGTAACAGACAACCATGGTGGAAAATAATCCTACAAAAATATGTTTCACATGAAGCACCCGTTAGCACGTTAGAAAGATAAAACATATGTCAAAGCATGTGTAAACCAATAAATTAGTGTGATATGAACAAAAATGAAATAATAACACCTGTAGTGTATAAATGTGGATGCCCCTAGGAACCATTGTGGAATTGGTGCCAAACATCAGTGTTGCGTGTAATGGGCTTGTAGAATCTGCGATCAAAACTAGAAATCAAGTGAACATGCATGTGTGTATGATAAAGATAATTACATATAAGTTATCTATCTAGCATGTGTAATAAAGTGAACATGTATAAGTAAATGCAAGCAAGAATAAAGGAAACCAACCCCTAGAGTAAATGGAATGTAAAGTGAATGATAAGAGTCGTGTGCCCCTAGAGTAAATGGAATTATATGTAGTAAGGTTCATTTTTTATGCCCCCTCATTGTTCAAGAATGAACCTTAAACGAGACTGTGTCATTGGGAAGTGGTTGAACTATGTGTTATATATAGCATGATGTGATGAGTATGTAGTAATGATATGTAACATAGAGATGAAGTGCAAACGTGTGACAATGTAGCCTACATGTGTATATCATGAAAAGATGATCAAAAGAGTGATGATTTAGCCTAAAGTGTATATCACTACAAGATGAGTAGGATAAGTGATGATGTAGCCTATGGTGTATATCACTAAATGATGATCAGAATAGGTGATGATGATGTTAGAGTAAGTGATGATGTAGCCTATATCATATATCACCAATCTAGGAATGTCGCATGAGAAAAATATTGAATGGTTGAATGTGTGAGTGTGATGTGGTTAATTTTTTATGTATACTCTCAACAATCCAGTATGGACCATGAGACTAGAGTGCATCATCGAGAAATGAGTGCAGCGCATGTGAGATATTGTGTAAGATGCATAAGATGTGTAGTAGATGTAATGACGAAACCATGTCATGTGGTGAATAATGTGTAGTATGTAATGTAGGATGTGTAGTATATAATGCAAGACGCATGAATGCTATGAGATATGTAGATGTGGTGTAAGATGTAAGATGTAAGATGTAGGATGTGGGATACATGCATGTAAGATGTGTGAATATGTGCAATGTGTAGTGTCTAGTGTGCAGTGTGTGAGGTTCATGTGTATAGGATGCCCTCAATAGTCAAGTGTGAACTGAAGCACAAGATTGTGTCATCGGGTAATGTCGATGCTAATGTGTGTGAGTATAAGATGTGGATGTGAGGGGGGAGAAATGAGCATATAATTCCCCCCCATGTGTGTAAAATGAAGAAGTCATGATCATGTGGCATGTCATCTAGAAGGTCATTGTTGTCATGGTCGAAAGCAACTATGAGCAAGCGTCGGAGACTGTGGTAAGAAATAGAATGAGGTGGACGTACAAAGAACCATTGTGACGTAGTTTTTAGTTGTTCATTGCATACTCTTCATCAATAAAGGGGAATGGTGGATAGTCATGTACGTACCAGCGAGAAAGATTCAGAGTATAAGTGGGAGATGAGTCATTACCGATGGAAATATTGTCGAATAGCATAGGAAATGTGAGAGAAGTGTGGTATGTGTCTAAATTTCTACCAATATAGTCAAGACAATATTTCCCAAGTGTTAATGGAGAAGTGCGAGGGGTGTGTGCGATGAAAGGTATCATGTGAATGGAACACACGTAAAGGCCATAAGCAGGTCAGTAATGTGACAATACCCATGATAGAGATGAGGATGAGTGAATTGGTGGATAAGATCCTCATTAAGTGTCAAACCAAGCCTAGTTAAACCCCTCATGTGTGAAAAATATCATTTAAACAAGTACGATCGATCGAGATGTTATGACAAAAAGAGTTGTTGATGAATAGTGTGCATGTAAAAGGAGGTGGTGGAGATGTAAACTGCGTGGGAGGAGATGAAACAGCATCTAAAGTGTTAACAAATCCTTGATAAATTATCATAACATTGGTTGAAGAAGGGGGGGGGCTTGAATTTATATTCACCTGATCCATCATCCACAATGGTTGTCTTCAAAGTAAGAATCATCTACATCGATATGGTGTTGCATTTGGTCATCAGCCTAATGCTTCATCAATGAGTTCGACAGCGTCGACTTCATCATCGGAGTCTTTAGATTTTTCTGTGATAGGATGATCATGATGTATAGATTTTTCAAGTATATTTTTAGGAAATTTACTAGGTTGAGGAGTGGGAGGTGTATCGATATGTGGAGCATTAGCGCTTAGTAGAGCAGATATGGTAGGTGCGATCATTTCCATAGTGTGAGTAGAAATAGCCGGAGTAGTCAGAGTGGCAAAAGAAGACTGTGGAACGCTAGATTGACCAATGTCATATGTATCAATGCTACTATATGGAATAGGTTGCGAGGGAGGAATAGGTATATGAGTAAAAGGATTTATGCTACAAAATTTGAAACGTTCTATATCAACAGTAATATCATGTTCATAACCATCATGTAATAATTTGACACATTGGTGAATAGTAGATGGGATAGCTTACATTTCTTGGATTCAAGGTATACCTAGCAATATATTGAATTGAAACGAGGCATATATAACATAGAAGTCAGTGAGAATGGTCTTAGGCCTAACCCAAATATGTAATGAAATATTACCTAGACGTGTGCGAGTAGTAGAGGCATAACCCTGAATAAGGGTTGAATTCCTAGAAATTAGGTTGGCATTAATACCTAATTGTTTGAGAAGGGAATGAGCACATAAATTTACGGTCGACTCATTATCAATAAGTACTCATTTGATGCAAGTGGTGCTAATGGTGACGGTAATGAGAAAGGGTGCACATGGATTGTCTCGATAAAAAGGTGATATGTCCTCTTTATTGAATGATATGGCACATGGAAATTTTTTGAGAGGCTGAATGAGGTGTGTAAAGGCCACCACAGAGTTATCACTTTCAATATGAATAGAACGGAGGGTTTCTTCTAGTGCTTGACAAAAATCGGGTGCATTACATAACAAGTCATAAAGAGAAATATTAGTGGGTGTACTTTTAAGTTGTTCGATGATGTCATAACCCTTAGAAGCAGAAGGAGGAGTTGTCGAAGTGATGGGTGGAGGAATAGAAGTGGGGTGAGTAGTAGGAGGAAGAGTGTGATGAGTAGTTACGAAAATGATAGAAGGATCAACCCTGGACATAATAAAGTGAGGAGGATGTTGAGTATAAACTTTCATGAAGTTAGCAATGGTAGTAACTATACCAGAGATCTTAGTAGGTGTAAAATAAGGATAATATGATTGAATCATAACTTGATATAAAGAAGACATGTGGAGAAGTAAGGTTTTTATCATTTGGTTTCACCAAAATGGTTAAACTAAAATTGAAAGATAGTAGTCTAATCTAATAAATAAGTAATGAAATAACTGAAATACACCCAAGTAAACTAAGCTATGAAAATATGAAACCCTAATGTGTAAATAGATTTAGAAGAGCCTTAGTTGATTCGAAGATGTCACAGGATTGTGTCATAATGGAGACCACCTAAACATGAGGAGGAAACTATCACTCAAGAACCTAAAAAGATATACATCCAAGTTGTCTGGATAGACCGGGGCACCTAGAAAAGGGATAGGGGAAACTTGGTCTAAGATCTCAATGCCTTGTTCTAAGGAAATGACCAAATAACCTCCTCTGAGGTGTCGTTGAATGTTATCATGTTTCTTCTTCCTATCGTTATATGATCATCGAAGCACTAGTAAACAGGAAATAAAATAATCACTTGTAAAACCCCAAGAAAATCATCAAACCCTAAAAAAGAAAGATGCATATTAAGGGGTTGCACTGTCATCATTTTCCAAATTGATGGACTTATCACTAGGTGTTGCACTACATCTTAGACCCAATGTAATTCTAGGTGTGTATGTGTGGAATTGTGCCCTAGGTTACTCTTGTTCTAGTCGTACTTTGTGAGTAGCGAGT
Organism: Taxus chinensis; assembly: GCA_019776745.2. Classification (NCBI taxonomy): domain Eukaryota; kingdom Viridiplantae; phylum Streptophyta; class Pinopsida; order Cupressales; family Taxaceae; genus Taxus; species Taxus chinensis. Next base: position 283,521,257 of record CM034150.1, on the reverse strand, counting down.
AAGTAATTAGATGTAGAATGTAAATAATGTGTGCATGGAAACAATAGACTCCCCTCCTATAAAGTGTGATGCAGATGAACCAACCTTTTGTCCCTTGTGATGGAGCTATTTGGATGCAAATAGAGCTACAGATGCCTTTGATGGATGTAACATTAGGTGGAGATAGTAGATGTGTAGTGTTTGGTCCCTTATTATGATCACATAACTTTATATTTATATGATTCCTTCACTTGAATTTTTTAATTAACACCGAAAATGTCAACTACCAAAAAGATAAGATACTCAAAGAGCTAGAAAGGACCCAAAAAGTGAGAGTAATGTGTAAAGAGGATAGGAGTGCCCAGAGGGGACGAGGGCATTTGGTGCTATCCTCCTGCCTAGGCGCTCCATTCTAAAAAAGGTAAAACTATAGTATGAAAAGATAGATTGGGCCAATAATGGTGTAAGATCGAAAATAGCAACATAAAGCAACAAAATATGGCCAAAAATAGATTAATTTTTACTTTTTTTACTTAGGAACCATGTAAATAGTAGTATGTAATCGAGACTAGATAATCACCCAAAGTGCGTGATTTTATGTCTACACTGCACTACATCTCGGACCCAATGTAGTTATGTGTTGTTGTGTGTGCAATAGTGCTCCTAGGTCACCCTCATGCCAATGATGCCAAGATAGTGGGCAATAGCTAGATAAAAATGCAAATCTTTGGATGGAATAGAATGAACTCCCCTTCCTATGAAGTGTGCATGCAGAACAATAACACAAATACAGTCCCTTGATCTATGTAGATAGCTAGCCCTTGATAAGAATAATTTTCCCATATAGTGGTGTGTATGTTATGTTTATATAGGCATCTCTTGTTTGAATTTCAACACTAATGACCCGACATGTCGACTAGTACATTGGGAGATGGGAGGGAATACCAAAAATACGGACCTCAAATGTCAAAATTGATATCAAACATAAAGAGGACAAGGGAACCTAGGATGGACAGGAGTGCTTGGTGCTAGTGTTCACCGTTGGGCACTAGTTTCTAGAGACAAGTGACGAAAAGTGAGTGAGAACTTACTGACAGGGGTACCTGTGACTTGACCAAAACTATGTGTATGAGTGACAAGTGTGCAAGACAAACAAAAACAAAGATTGACAAGAAAAATGGATGGACTGTGGGATGGGTCATTAGTGAATACTTTTCTTTTGCACAATCTATATATAAAACAACATACTTGGTGGTATAATAATAGTAATAAGTGTGTGATTTTGTGTTTACATTTTCCCCCACTTTATGTTGGTGAGTGAAAGCTCGGTAACATAAAGTAGATATATATGCATACCTGAGAAATCCATAGAAGCCCATGTCATTGGAGTACACGGAAAGTGTAGTAGAAGTATGTGTTGAGTGAGAACATATAGCGTGACAAACTACGGATCAACGTGTTGATACATGCGGCATAATGAGAAACATGAGACAGTTATGAGGAGCACTAGGTGAGAGTGATGATTGTGGTGTTGAATGATTGAATTTTTCTATTTTTTCAAAGGAGATGTGATGTCTAATGCCACAATTTGAAGTGTCCAAACCATAACACAACTAGAAAATTTTGATATTTTTTTTTTAAATATATATTTATTGCATTTAATAATTGTTTGGTCATTTATTACTACACTTCTCTAAATAATATTAATTTATTTTCCAAAAAAATATTACGAATTTAAATATTTTCCTTACATTTACATTAAGTGTATTTAAATAATTTCTAATTTTATTTTATTTTATTTATTTTTATCCCCTTAAGTTCATATTAAATTTATTTAAAAATATTTCCTAATGTAAATTTAATTTTATTCCCCTAAGTAAATAATTCCAATGTACCCATGCCACACATTTATTTATTTGTCCCATTATTAAAAATGTCATTTATTTATTTGACCCATAATTAAAAATATAACATATTAAATTAAACTCACCATGGCCTGTGAATAAGGCCTTTAGGTTTCCTATTTAATTAATTTACCTAATCTTTTATTAAATCAACTATTCTCATCCACATTAAGTTGTGAGGATTAAATTAGGGTCATTGAATGGATTTAATCTCCACCCTAGATCTTAGGTATTTCCTAAAAACCCTAATCCTCTCTTATGATTTTCTTTCATTCTTTTGTGTGGCTTATTTTGCCTCCATTTGCACAGGTAGCTTTTGCAGGGAAAATATGGAGGCCATGGAAGCTCATGGAGGATTATGGATCATTTTTTAACCGGATTTTTGCATCAAGGGAGAATTTCTTCCCATGTTTTATTTATTTTTATGTATTGCATCCCTAGGGTTTGCTAGATATTTTTATTTTTATTTTCCTCTAGTTTGTTTTACCAAAGCTTCTAGTTATGGGTATTTTGTTACCCTCATTTTTGTTTGTTATAAAATAGATCTGATTTTTTATTATTATTTGCTTTAATCAAACAAAACAATTGGTTCCATTATTTATTATAAATTTTATTTTATTTTAACATATCAATCCCTTATATGTATGTATTTATGTATGGATTTGTTGGAACTTATTTATATAAGAAGATACACAAGTAAACCAGATTTTTATATCTATATAAATATATACAAATATCTCTCTCTCTCTCTCTCTCTCTCTCTCTCTCTCTCTCTGTTCATTTATATATGATTGTTGGATCTTATTTTCATAAGAAGATACAAAAATAAGCAGCAGATATAATATTTTTGACAACTATATGATTAATATAATATCAATTATGTTTTGTTAAATATATGTGTAGCAATAATCTACAAATACAATATATTAGAAGAATTTTCAGCTAGTTAAACAATAGCTAACACTCCCTAAATAATAATTTCAACAACAATAGATTTAGAGTAACAATCCATTTTAATTTTATTCAACCCAAAATCTGATTTCTTTCACTTTGAACAGGTGTTGTGGGAAACAAATGTATTTTCAAAAACTATACTTGTAAAAAAAAGAAAAAATTCAACCTATAATAAGATGCATCTTTTATTTACCAATAATAAAAAAAGATGCATCTTTGAAATAAAATGCAAATTTAAAATATCTGTCTTTTCCAGCCATTTAAATTACATGATTTAATATTACATAACAGGTTTAAAAATACATTTACAAAGGTAAATAATTTAAAATACAAGAGCAAAATCCCTCCACTTAAAGTGGAGACAACATGCTAAACTTTACAATTTTTCCTTGACTCCAACCTATAACTCTAATTTTTCTCCATCTCCAATCACATTAACAAAAGGAAGGGAGCTAGGCAATACTCACCTCCCAATCATAACCCAATGAGAAGGTGAATCTTACCTTCTCATTTCCCCCTGAGCCCCAACAATGGAACAATAAGGACCCATGTTCACAACCATCCCAAGCACAAGTAAATGGCTTCATACAACACCACACACACATAAACAAAATCTGCAACAATCAAAGAGCAATAACAAGAAGAAAATCTGCAACATACTAATTACACATAGGCTCAAGAATTAATCCAAAGGATAAAGTAACATGGCAGCCATCTCCTTATGCCTCCCAAGGGGGATAGGGGTCCATCCAAGCCTCCAAGTGCCCTATTACAATTCACATACAACCCTTTTCTCTCCATATTGAAAGACAACAAAATAGCTTAATCCTCTTTTAACTCCACATATGTGGATTCCCTTCCCACACTCCCTCCACAAAAATCCTCACACACTACATTTTGCCTCCACAAATGGATTTATTTCCCTCTCCCTACACCATCCCTATGGCCAATTCTGCCCCAATCCCTCATAAGATTTCATTCATACATACATTCACAACACAAACATAAAAAAGAAATGTTAAAACACATATTACAAGAGCCTACCTTGTCATTGACAAAACCTTCAAACTTCAAGAAACCAAGCTCCAAGCCCTTTCCAATGCAATCCAATTCCCATGCAAGATCTCCCAAAATCCTCAAGCAAGTAACACCCAAAACATCTCAAAAACTTCAATAAATAAAAAATGGTGGAGAGGATTGTGAGGTGACTTTGCGTAGGATGCCAATTCATTTCTCCTCAATCCACCTCACAATCCCAACACACAATTCAAAACTTCATTAATGGGGAAGGTGAGGGTATGATGCATTCACTCACACACACAATCCTTTATTTCACAATTCAAGGATGTAATTTAGAGAATCAAGATAAGAGGTGGCATGAATTGCCTAATGTACATCAAAACACAATAGTAGGGGCTTAATTTTTCCCATCAAAACATAGGGTAGGTTGGCTGGAGATTTTAAGGAGTGTGGGACAAGTAAAACTTTCCCCACAAATATCCAAAAATGGGCTCAAATCCAAAATCTGAGTTTTGAAGATGGGGATGGCACACAAACCAAGATCACAATAAAATTCAACAAAGAGCATAAGGAATTAAATAATATCCCAAAGATTTATTTCCCCCATTGTCACATCACACAATTAGCATATTCCACATAGTTACTTAACTTAATCAAGGGAGCACACTAATAAGCACAAGAAAATAAGAAGGCAACAAAATTTTATAAAACCGCATAGTTAACCATAGCAAATAAATAGAAGGAAACGTACAAAATTCACACCCATGGTCACTTATGACGTTTCTCCCCCTTACAGACCTCCTAGAAAACATGACAAGCAAACCCGACGACACATGCACACACACACAGGTTGCCACGGTGACCATGTTGTAAACACATAGTATTCTTCCATAGTTAGTCTTCCTAGTCCCCCCTTTGTTTTTGTGATTTCATTTCCTGCAAACAACTAAGACAATACCACCTTCAAAGTCAAGGCCATATCAATATGTCAAGCAACTAAACCAACATATATAATTTATAACATAACATCACCATAAAACATTATTGCATCATTATCATAGTTAAACAAACTATATTCTAAACCAATTATTCACAATTACTAACCATCACAATTCTACTATGTCTACTAGCATTTTGCTATCACCCTACGCTTTTGCATAATCATCTATCACAACTCATATTTACAATAACCATGCATTTCATACATTTAATATAACTTATACCTATTGATATACATTCATTAACATGCTACTAATCACCTAGTATCATCATATTCTTAATAAATCATAACACCAATGTGCACACATGGTTAGTCCAATCATCTAAACATAGTCGCAACTATCAAGAATTGAGATGTTAGTATATAAGAAAAAAAAACACTAAATCATCATGTCTATCAATGTCCTCTATGAACCCATACAATCCATAATAATAATCAAAACACAATGATAATCATAATGTCCATAATGTCTAACAACAGGCTATCCAAAATCATAACAATTTCCCATGTCACTAATCAACAAAAGATCATGATCATATTCAAAATAGGAGTCGAAGAGGAGTGTGCACTACATGATGGGGAATGGAGTGATCAGTTCACAACCCGGTTGTGCGTGTATATGTACGAGAAACTGAGGATTTAGTCATCATACCTCCAAATCAAGAGTGTAGGGAGAGAAGTCTAGTGTCTCTCCAACTTTAACTACATCCCCAAGATATCTAGCCACTGCAGATAGACACAGATCAAATTTTGGTGATTATTGGATCCAAATTTTTTGATCAAAAGTGTTGACCCATATAGGAGTAGTATAGGAAATGAAATGACATCTCATTACCCCCAGTCCAATGGTTTCTCCGCAATGTGTATGTGTTTTCTTCCATGTTAGTTCATCTAGAAGAAATCGCGAGATGTAGAAACTTCCCATGTTAGGCTATCTAGGAAAGTGGTGATATAATTCCCAAGTTAGGTCATTGGGATAATAAATGCATTGTTTTTGTGTTGATTGATTAATGTGATTTTTATTGTTGTAGCGATTGAAGTGTAAATGATTGATTGATTGGTTACTCATGGAGATATTTAATGATTGTTGCCTCCATGTTAAGACATTAAGTGAGTCACTAGGGAGTGATGTGAAATGTCACATAGTGTATGGGAAAATTTTTGATAATGACAAATTAAAAATGTAGAATGATGACATAGTTGTGTAAGGAGAATTATAGGAATACCCCTACAGTATGCCCCCTTTTTTGGGAAATGGAAAGTTATAATGAGGTTGAACATTGAGCCGAAAGTAAGTCAATGATGATTGTAATGGATAATGTATTAGAGATATCACCAAAATGTGTGTATAATGAGTAGAAAATGATGTCAAGGATAAATTTAGTGTGTGTGATGTGTACGATATGATAGGAAGTAGAATTCTAAAAATAATTCCATAAAAGGGAGAGGAATCAAAGTAAGAACACTCCAGATAGGTGTGGAATCGTACGTTGTGTATTAGTAGATAAAATAACTGTGAAGAATGACTATAGTAAAGTGAACAATGAAAAGTTACTATAAATAGTAATGTGATAGAGTGATTTTGAAAATTATTTCTCTTTTGCATGAGTTTGATAGTTAGCTTTGAGTGTGTGAGGATGCCGCAAGTTAAAGAAGTGTAACTGATTCGATTCGAGATGGTGGTAACAGCTGTGGTGTCACGCATGACGGCGAAGTTGGTAAGCGTGATTTTTTTTTTAAAATGTGTTGATATTAGTCATTTTTTGATGAATTTTTATTTATTTTTTTTAAATTTCCCGGTATTTGGGACCTAGACAAAAGTGTTGAAGACCTTAATGACCTTCGGGATAGGATCACCCAGACCTGGGCACTAGTGTCCTACTCCTGGGCACCCTAATTCTACTTCTAGGTGCCTATGTCCAGAAATAATTATGTTGAGTCTTGAGTGTTGTAAATGTGAAAGTAGATATGTTTTAATGTTGTAAGTGGGTAGTGTTGTATATGTATGATGTTCTAACACATTATTTTTTGTTTTATGGTGTACAGAGGGATATCCATTCAAGAGAGTTTCGAGGTGGACGTCACTTGAGTACATTTCTCATATTAGGGTTTTCAGATAAGGAGTGGGATGCTTTGGACCATGTCGGACTGGGGCACATAACGAGGATAGGGGATGTGCCCCATAATATGTCTATGCTTACAGCTTTGTGTGAGAGGTGGTGTGTGGATACTTGTACCTTTTGGTTACCTACGGGTGAGATGACGGTCACACTAGAGGATATGTATCACATACTATGATTACCAATATTTGGCAAGATGGTATATGTTATGGCAGTGGATGATATGCAAAGACAAATGAGGGCCATTAGACAGTATTTTGTGGGGAATCAAGTTCCGCCTAAGGCCCATATTAGCCTAGATGTTATTTTGAGATCAGGGGTTCCATGATTACGGAAGTTTATTGTCATGGTGATAGCATCATCGATTTCAGTGGAGGGTGGTGACATAGGCATCGTATATAAGATGCATGATATTTTCCACCGAATAGAGGATGATAGCACTAGGTATGCTTGGGCATGATGAGTGTTGTCCCACATTTACAAGGATATATATATTTACACATGAGGAGCATGGCGGTGGTATTGGAGCTAAATAATTGTTTCATTTATGGGCCTATGACTATATTGTAGTATTGAGGCCAGTTGGTGGAGCACAAGGAGATTGGGTGAGGCCAGACATAATTGTTGCAGACGATAGGGTAGGGTGTACACGGCAGGAGGATGGATATCGATGCCTATAGATTGATTATAGATTGCATGGGGCCAAAGGGAATAGTAAGGAGGCCATACTGAGACTATAAAGGATGGCCAAAGGATACCGTAGAATTACGGTGCATACGACAAATGATGTGGTTAGAGGATCAGTTTCTAGGGGTGACCGAGCTATTTTAGGTTGAATGGGTTTCACAATAGTTTGGGATGGCCTAGGATGTTCCCATAGGTCCATATATGGTTAAGAGATATTAGGGCACTAAGGAGGGCAAGAAGTAGACCAGGGCCCACTGGAGAGCAGCTAGTACCTCTAAAGCCAGACGAGGCAGATACGGTGATAAAGCCGATAGATGTGGATGATGCATGGTGTACAAAGGCATACCAAGCATGATGAGCCTCACATCAGTGGATGGTTTTGTATCCAATATTGGAAGATGTAGTGGTATTACCACCAGGAGGAGGAGTGGAGGGGCAAGCACATGGCTCTGATAGTGTAATGGTGGAAATATTAGAGTGTAAGTATTTATATGGTGTTGTTGTGTGATTTTTTATATGCTTTGTGAATTGTTATTGTTGTCTAACACATGGATATATAGATGTAGGCGATGCATATTGGTCATTGATTATGGACAAATATCATCCACACATCAATGCATGAATGTACCAACTGATACATACTCATGAGTGGAGGCATGTTAGAGTGTGTAGATGATATTGCGGATGAATATGTCCATTTTTCGATCCAGTTGTGCTAGCAGAAGTGATGTGTACAGTTCTACTGACCGATCGATACGAGGCACGAGATGAGACACAGTGAGCTAGAGAGGCCATCAGTGGATGCCCTTTAGCTCAAAACATATTCACATGATGTGTGGAGTTTGAGAGTCACTTTGTAGAGAATTCTACTGAGAACACACTATTTCGTAGGCAGGTAGAGATATATAGAGGTCGTGATCAACGTAGCAAATTTAGTGGCAAGGCTTCTAGTTCTAGATCTCTAGTAGTTCTAGAGAGTGATAGCAATGATGAGAAATGATATGTATTGATTTAGGGGACCTTCCCCTAATGATGAAATGTTTTGTAACTATGATTGTAAATGATATATATGGATGGATTCATTGGCATATGATCATTGTATTTGATGTTTATTGATGTGATGATATGATGATGATGTATGATTCATTGATTATGGTTGTTATATGTGATGCGTGAGGTGTTGAATATTGTTTGTAATTTTTGAATTGGTTTGTTGTGTAGTTATTGAAATGTGACTATGGATAGATACATGATGAGATAGCGCATATGATAATAGATTATGTGTGTAATATGATTACAAAAAAGTGTATTGTATGTATGAATAAAGTCATGATGAATGATAAAGTAGCACTAAATGATGTGTAAAAGTATGAGATGGTTGTAATAGTGTAGTGGAGCACATATTTGTATGATGAAGATGGGGGGAAAGAAGAGAAATTCCCCCCAGTGTGTGGATGATAAGTTTCATTTATATAAGACCCCTCAACAGTCAAGAATGAACCATAAAGTAAGAGAGCGTCATCATGAAATAATTTGATAATGTGCACTAGTCTCTAGATGAATCAAAAAAGCATGTGAAGAGAGATTATTATTATAATAGATCCCTCGAGAGTCATGTAAGAACTGTAAGAACATGAATGCGTCACTGGGGAGTAAGATGATAGAAATCACCTACCAAAGATCAAAGCTGGCATGAAGTAGTGGAAGCATATGGGATGAAAGCAACATGAGTGTATGATCTGAACTAAATGTCATATGGAGTGGTGTTAATGATGGGTGAAGTGACAATAGGAAGTGTAAATCATGAGGGTTATGGAAGCCGATGTGCAATAGGAGCATGACGTGGTGGATGAGATGGTGTAACGATGAATGGATGCAATGGAGAGAGAACATGAGTGAAAACCTATGATGGTGGATGAACAATGACCGTAGAACTAGGTAAAGGAGATAATTCCACCAGATTAATAGCACACCTACGAGGAAGTGGAGAGATAAACCACTCATGTGAGTGAGAACCAAAGGAAATGAAACCCTTCTCTTCTAATTGTTGCAAACGATCATGAAGGGTGTAATATTCATTGTCCCTATGGCCATTGATGCGGTGATAGTTACAGTAAGATATATCACACTAGAATTGTAAGTGATGTGGTGGATGGTGTTGGTTAGAAGGTAGGTAAATCAAGCACATGTCAAGCAATGAACATAGTACATCATGAGGTTTAGCATAATGAGATAAATGTAATGTTCCTCGTGAAACACGTGTAGAAGTATGAGGTGTAGCCTGACATTGAGTAGGAAATGGTGGAGGCTTACGTGATGGAGTAAACTAAACTTTTTGCGAGGTGGAGGAGATGGAGATTGTGTAGGATGCTCAAAAGATGGGAGTGGAAGATAAATACATTATGTATCAGTAGTAGTAATAGGAGGAGGAGTGATAACATGTGTAGCAACAAGATCTTATTTTAATTCAATGACCTTATAGTATAAAAGTGTGAATGATTCACATGTGTCATATTGCAAATGTTGTTTTAAGGTAGGAGTCAAACCGCGACAGAAGATAAATTGCTTCTCTAAGTTAATGGGTTAAAAGAATAGTTGGTTCATGCAAGAATTAAATCATAGAATATAATCAATGATAGGTTCTTTTTTTCCCTAATGTAAACTACATAAATGATCATATGTAACTCTAGGGCCATTGTTGACTATGAATCAATGAAGAAAAACTTCTTCCATCTCATAATAAGTGCTAATAGATCTAAAGGGAAGATGTGTGTACCATTGGAGAGCGGCATCTTTGAGACTTTTGAAAAAGGATTTAAGTAACAATAGATCATTAGAATATGAATCCATAGCCATACAATAATGTTTGAGATGCAAGTATGGATTTCCACTACCATCGAAACATGAAAATGTAGGCATAAAAAACTCCTTATAAAATGTTGAGTTGTGAATCTTTTTAGGAATAGGATTGCCATGCACTGAATTATTATCAATGTAATCATAATAATCCTTGTTTTATAATGTAATATATTGGACCTAAGATTGTAAGTGACCAACAACGTGCATGAGGGACAAGATATCATATGAAGAAATAGTAGAGGATGGCAATAATGTGTTAAGCAGTTGTAATTTTCCATTATGAGTAATCGTAGGAATATCAAGAGGATACATAGGATATACCTATGCTAAGGACACGCTAGAAGGTGGCGCTGAAGGATTAATAGGTGATAAAGGACATGGAACATCCATAGATGCAATAGGACTATCATCAGAAAAATCCCTAGGAGATGAAGTGACAGATGGAGATACGGCGATAAGAGGAGAGGAATTAATAGATTGAGATGTAATGATAGGTGGAGATGAAATAATAGATTGAGATACAATGATAGGAGGAGATGAAATAATATATGGAGATGACTCATGCAAGTTATTAGTTACAATCTCAAAAGAATATGACAATGGAGCGGGGGATTCACACTCAGCAATATACAAAGAAGTAGAATCATGAATATCAATTATTTCACCGAAATCAAATAAAGAATTAGATAGAAGAATTTCATTAAGTATATTATCAACATATTATGGAGGAGTATGTGAACTAGTATGCAATGTATCATGAAGATAATTTTAAAAAATATAAGTAACATGAGAGGCAGCTATAGTAATGTCCTAACTATTTTGAGAATCAACATGCACATGTGTATTATCGTCAAGACCAAACATGAAATTAATAAGAGTTTCATATAAATTTTCTTTGGAAATTTCAGGAGGATTGTGGCTAATTGTATAACAAGGTGTACAATGATTAAAGCTCATCAGATCATAAACAATGCCAATGGTAGAATTATCAAATCTAGTAGGCACATTGCATTCATTAGCTAAGAGTTGTTGAGTATGATCTGGAAGAGTAACATAGTGATATAAGGCAATATTTCATTGATAGTGGCCTCATCATAAATAGGATTAATACTCACATGAGGCATGATGAGCTGAGAATGGGAAGATTTATCCTTAGTCATTAGGGTTTTTAATGGATCCTAGGGAAAAAAATTCTAAGTTATGGGTTCACCAAAATTATTTAATAAAATCTTATATTTTACTATGAATCTAAAATATACATAACTACTATACATGAAATATGTTGAAATATGAATGCTAAACAATTTATTTGATTTTATAAATGAAAGGAAATAAGATGGATAAGGTAGTCACCTCAATTTCTCTTATCTTATAGTGACCTGGGACTGAGCAGTGTGATGAAACAGCAGAACAGAGCATCACAATAGACCATGGGAAAATGCAACAAATGTGGAAATGGCTAGACTGGGGCACCTAGAGAATGATGGGGGTACCTGTTATCCAAAATTCACCCCCAGGTAATTTTGATAGCATGCAAGCAATTATATTGATTCAAGGCAAAAAGTCATGTTTCTAGGGTCCCCTCATATTTGTCTAACTCCCCTGTCCAAGAGGAAGAGAGTAAGTTCTGAGAAAATGTGAAAAAAAGGTTCAAGAAGGCAAATAGGTCGATCCAGGAAAAATCGTGAAAATTGGCTAAGTCCTGCTCAATGTCGCCTCCGGGACGTGTGGGACAGAAAGGCGCGAACCGGCCGGTTTGGCCGAAATCAGCACAAACAGTCCGAAACGCAACAGGGACAAATGGGACAAAAGTACGCGGCGGGCGCGAAAAGCCGATCCGGCCGAAAGAAGAAGAAAAATTGGCTAAGTGTTGCTCGGGACGTTTGGGACAAAAAGACCCGAACCGGCCGAAATAAGCACAGGAAGTCAAAAATGATTGGGACATCTGGGCCGAAAAGGGGCGAACCGGCCGAACCGGGCAAAAAAGGTCGAGTCAGCCTGAAGGCAAATGGGACAAGCGGGACAGATGGACGCGAACCGGCCGAACCGGCCGAAATGAGCACAGGCTGTCAAAGAGGCATTTGGGATGACTGGGACAAATGGGCCCGAACCGGCCGGATCGGCCGAAATCAGTCAAAACGGCACTAATCAAATGGGACATCCGGGACAAATGGAGCCGAAGGAGCCGAGGACCAATCAGATCATGACACGTGTCGCAGGAGGAAAAGTCAACGTTTGGTCCGGAAACTTCAAACGGCCATAACTTTTGACTCCGAGCTCCGATTTTCATAAAATTGGACTTTCTGGAACGAGCACGACATCCTCTACGCCACAAAAACTGGATTTCTTATTTTTAACGAGGATAGATATATTTAAATAAAAGAAACATATTCGGCTCCAGTCAGTCAATGCTCTTTCCCGTCAAATGACAGAAAATGTCTGTCAGGCCCAAAAGAGTTGCCCGCACTCAGAAAGCCATAACTTTTGCATTTCTCAACGAAATCACACAAAATTGGTACCGTTGGAATCATGGTTCCGAGCCCGATGCACAGCAATCAAGAAATTCCAGATTTGATTATAAATTGATCAAGTTTTTTAAGAAAACGTGGCCGGGTTCAGAACAGTGTTTTATTTGGTAGCTAGGAGTGCAATTAAGAGGCATGGTCATCATTCCTTCTCTGCTGCAGCACATGGGACAGTATGGGGAGCCTTTTACAAGTAATGTATACCCATTCCACTCAATTTAATGCCTCTTACAGGTGGTTGAAGGACAGATTTTAGGATTTCCATTTTCCCTTCTCTTTTCCTTCTCTTTTTCTATAAATTGGAGTGTTGGGGCTCATTGTAAAGGAGGAGAGTCTTTGGGTAACAAAGCTCTGTCAAAATTGCTTTGTGAAGCTAGTGTGTTGCACGCCCTTGTAGTGGACTCCTTACATGGTGATCCAGGCCCTTATCTTGTAATAGATTGAACTATGCATACCATGAAGCAATAAAATATCAGTTTGTGGATGTATCTTCCCCTGCTGTGTTTTCTTGCATTCTTCTTGCCCCTTTGATCCTTCTACAAGTATATTGTGTTTATTCTTTATGTTCTTGCAGGGATTCATTATCATTGTGTATGCTTGGAATATTATTGTGAATGCATTTTGCTAGATTATGGAGAACTGTCATCACCTCTTCTAGTGTGCACCTTGCCTCTGTATTTCACACATTTGGAGACTACTCTCCCACCCTCCTTTTCTGGTGTATCACCGCTTTAGTGTAGGCTTTCATTTTATGCATTCTCTCTCCCTGGTCCCTTGGAAATTTAGATTAGAACAGTTAGTTTACCCTGCATTAGAGTAGATTGTGGCAGGTAGTTTAGGAGCAAGAACCAGCTTTCTCTGGAGGTCTGTCTCAAGCAACAAGTCCCACAACTTGGAGATAGTACCCATGTTATCCAATCACACTGGATGCTTAGAGTGATCAAAATAGAAATCTGATCAACATCCAGGGGTGTTGTGATTCGATGATAACAGTACCTAGGGCACTCTGGTCTAAAATTTGGGTGCCCTAGTCTGAAGAAATGGTCGAAACCTAGTTTTGATATGGTCGATAGGGCTTTGCACTTACTTGCCTTTTATAACGCAAATGTCACACTTGGATTGCCAAGGTACCTGTAAAACCTGCAAGGAAGGAATTGCCTACAAAACTACAAACAAAGCATCAAACCCTAAAAAAATAATATGTAAATGAAGGGGTCGAACTATCCTCATATGCCACAATGGTGGTCTTACTACTGAGTGTTGCACTACATCTCAAACCCAATGTAGTTATGTGTGTTTTTTTGTGCAATAGTACTCCTAGGTCTCCCTCACACCAATGACGCCAAGATATTGAGAAATAGCTAGAAAAAAATGTAAATGTATGGATGGAATAGAATGAACTCCCTTTCCTATACAGTGTGTATACAAAATAATAGCCCAAATGTAATCCCTTCCTTTATGTGGATAGCTAGCCCTTGATAAGAATAGTCTGCCCATATATTGTATGTGCGTTATGTTTATATAGGGATCTCTTGTTTAAATTTCAACGCTAATGACCCAATATGTCGACTAGTACCTTGGGAGATGGGAGGAAAAACTAAAAAGAATGACCTCAAATTTCAAAAATAAGATCAAACATAAAGAGGATAAGGGTGCCCAAGATGGATAAAAGCATCTGACATTAGTTTCTAGCCCTAGGTGCTAGTGTCCAGAGATAAGTGACGAAAAGTGAGTGAGAACTAACCGACATGGATTTTTGTGACCTAACCAGAACTATGTATGAGTGACAAGTTTGCAAGACAAACAACAACAAATAATAATAATACCAATAAATGGACTATGCAATGGTTCATCAGTGAATATTTTTCTTACACATGATCCATATATAAAACAACATACTTGGTGGTATACTAATAGTATTAAGTGTGTGATTTTGTGTCTGCAGTTACTCTAAAATTAAAATTTAATTTTATTTACATTAAATCATTTGGTGAACCCACTCGCTCGAACGCTACCTTGCTTCTAGGCATTCTTCTGATACTTCTCCCATGGCTACGACTTATGAACCCTTTATCGATGAAGATCTTCATGACCTCTATGCCCATATTTTTTAACATCCTCAAGACTTATATCTTTTATTATTCATTACTCATGAGGAAGCCACTAACCTAGTTGAGCTCAACCTCCAGTCTCTAATAATACTTCTCTTCCTATTATGACACTACTTCCTAATTCTATGCTTACACCCACCTCCACTATTCATGTTTTTATGCCTACTCCTACCAATAACTTCACCCCACCTATTACTTCTCACACATGATAATTCTCCTCTTCAGGCACTCAAGACCTAGCTTATTTATACCAAGATCTACAAATCTAAATCCATCAATTACAACAAGCTACTTTACATTTCTCTCCATCTCTATATTCCTTGTTACTCCTTCATATCCCTTTCACACCCACCATTTCCTCTTATCCACTTCCTCCCAACTTCATTGCACCCAATCTTCCAACCTTTAATGGCAATGAATACCCTTAGGAGCATCTTCAATCTTTTCATGTGGCATGTCCTGAATACACGAATGACCTTACATTATGGGCTAAATTTTTTCCTATAATTTTGCAAGATTACATTATGTGATGGTTTTATGATCTAATTTTTCATTCAATAACCTCCTTTACATCATTATCTGACACTTTCCTTTCTCACTTTTCTATCAATATCACCACCAAGATATCTTATGCACAAATTTCTCAACTCAAACAAGGATCTAACAAATTCCTATCAGACTATGTTTTACACTATAAGAATAACCTTGCTAAGATGACTAATGTACTCACTATTCTGAATTGCAATATCTCTTTATCCAAAGTCTCTTACCTCCACTTCAAGAGACTGTCATCTTCAAAACCTCTCCTTCCTTTGATCAACTATGTCATTCACTCAAATTGCACAAAGGAAAAAATTTATCTATGGGAAAATTGAAATACTATAATACTTCTTCATCCTAATCTTCTAATAGGTTTCAAGCTAAATCTACTTTCAAACCAATCTATTTTGGTCATTTGATAAGGTGATTTTGATTTTTTTTTAGACCCTAGAATTAAGTCTATATAGAAATAAAATTCCCTACAAGGAGGAAGCCTTGACAAATATTTTGAAAAAATATCACTAAAATCTCAAAGAAAAGGGTAGTCCTCTAATTTAGGTTCTTTTTCCTCACCCACATCATCGATATAGATTTCATACATCATAAGACCCTTCCTTTGTGCCTTCTTCAACTGCATCCGGTTGATATTTTCCTTAACTAAGTTCCCCTCTTAATTCCTTTAAAACATTGGTATTTTCCCATTATCGTATTGGCATGTCATAGTTTTTAAATAATAATCCACCTTAGCATGATGTTGGCATAACCAATTCACCCCTATAATGGCATCATATGATCCCAAGGGTGCAATAAACAAGTTCACCTTAGTTGTGAAACATGGTAGCTCTAATTTAGCTACGAATAGACATTGCTCTACTCTCTTTTCCATCTAACTACCATACTGAACTAACCAAGTTTTATCTTTATAACTAACATGCCTAGATATTTTTATTTAAAATTATGGTATGATAAAACATTCAGTAGCTCTAGTGTCAATTATAATAGAAACAAAAACACCAAAAAAATTTACCTGGCACTTTTACTGAAGTGGTCTGAAACTTGGCTTAGAGATTGTCAACGTTGGCATGAATGTGTTGTTGGATTTGATATTATGAAGGAGGTCATCTAGTAGTGCTTTGGGGACATTTGATGGCATAATGATCCCCTCTGTACTTATAACATCTTGTGACTGGCCCTTTCCTCTTTGGAAATGTTTCTCCTACACTTATATCCTGACCATTGTCGATGTTCCCACTTGATCGGTGCTTTTATTATTTCCTGGATTGGATGAACTACCAAACGTATTAGGTTTCCATGTATTGCTATTTTTTCCCCTTTAATTTTAAACTTGTTAAAGTTTATCTTGAATGATCCTATTAACTGTTGATTTAGTCCAACCATTAGAGCCTTAGAATCCTTTTTAGAAGTATAAATTAACTCTAAATTTTTTTCCCACTCCATTGCATTTTCAAAATCCTCATCCATAGTGCTCATCCCATGAACATCCAATTCAAGTCCAATACAAGAGCTCAACCCCACAATAAACTTGCAGATTCAGAACCATTCATCCTTTTGGTATTAGGGCACATATTTGAGAATTTTAATGAACTTATCCCAATATTGTGTGACTTTTATATCTCATGGAATTAGATTTTGAAACTCAGCCACTTATCTATCAAAATATAGTTGTGGAAACCATCTTTTCCTAAAATATTCACAAATAACTCACAAGTGGTATTCTTAGCACTCAAATTTTGTTCATCCTTTTTGTTGTTCTATTAAGTGGACACTTCACCTGTTAGCTTATATGTGGCCCATAATAACTTTGTTTCCTCAAAGAAGTTTATAATATCAAAATACTTCTCCATTTCAATAAGTCATTCCTTAGCTCCATCTCTTAATATTGTTCCTAATTATTTCGGTGGAGCGATTCTCTTAAGGTTCTTATCAAGTTCTATTTCAAACCTAGCCCTCTTCATCACCTATTCAGCAGTATGATCATGATCATTTTTCATGCATTTCTCATTTGGCTCATCACCCTATTTTTCCTCATTTCCCTAATCATTATCAGGAATGGGTTCCTCATCTGAAGCCTTCTACTCAAGTATAACAAGTTGTCTCAAGTGATAGTTTATAGTGCAAGAATTTGATCCAACCTTTCTTGGTGTTGCCTTGTGATTCTTCACCAACATTAGCAATTTCATTCACGTCAATGGATTCATTAGTGTCACCAATTTTTGATGTTCCCCTTTTTTTTCCATTTCAAAACCTAACATACCACAAGAAAAGTAGATTGCAACCTTGGAAAATGTAGTGAACACATGTAAGGACATAACATTTAATGTAAGCTCTAATACGAAAGTGTAACGTTCCCCCTTGGTAGGTGACCACTAAAAATGTCTCTTTTTTAACATGCAATGATAAAAATGAAATCTAGAATTACCCTTCAACCAAGGAAGGAAAACGATACTCATGATTTCCTAGACCTACTTAATATTCATTTACATTAAGAGGCATAAAATGTCAATATTAAATTAGATTTATTCAAAGTTCATTTTACCATAAATAACAAAAATAAGTACTTCATTAACTAGTATAGTTTACCTCTACATAAAATAGGTGAATTAAATGTATAACCACTAAGTGGTAATTTGAGTGAGTTCTCATTTATCTATTCATCCATTACTATGTAAGCATTTCATTTGACACTAAGCTTGTGAATTTGTAATCTTATTTCAATACCACCATATATATAAAAAATCAAACATAATTTGAGTGTCGATTTTATTAATTAAGCTCATTAATTTATTAATTTACCTAGATATTTCAATATACGTGTTGGAGCTCAAAATTGCACCATGTCCCAATTCATAAACAACCTAGGATTTCAAGGAAACATGGGATTGTCTCCAAGTTGTGGGACCTTGCACTATGAGATAGATCTTAGGAGAAGGCAAGTTCTTCTACCTAAACCTATTGCTAAAACTACTCCTAATGCAGAAAGAAAATCCTAATCTAAACATGCCAAGGGACCAGGGTTAAAAGGAGATGCAAAAAGGGAAATACTAAGCTAAGAGGGGTGGTGATGGCACCAAAAAAGGGGTTGAGCTCTCCATAAGGGGAAGGAAAGAGAGAAAACATGGAAGAAAGGGTAGACGAGCATTCCATAGTTCAAGAACCATGTAAACTCACTCGCCAACACATTTACAATACACAAAAAAATGGAAACTACAAGTAAATAAATATGCACAAAATTCCATAAATGAGCAGAAAGGAAAAACTACAAGATAAAACTAGCTAGGGTAGACAAATGTTCCACAAAATAGAATATTTATTGCTTAGAATAGTAAAAATTCTATATTAGTCGTGGCAGAAGTCAAGAATTGCATTGCAGAGACTAAATTTGAGGTTTGGAACTCATGGGAAGTTGGCCACCATTTTGACATAGATTTGATACAACGGACAGAAATCTTCAAAATCAAAATATTTTTACATTATATAGCAGAAGAAAATAAAGAGAAGAGGGAAAGAGGGAGGCACAAATTTTCAAACTTTCAACCACCAGCAATTTGCATTGAACTTTTATGTAAATCACATGGGCACTCTACAAGGCCATTACTATGTCAACTCCGTCCTGCTGAAGGAAATGAAGTCATGCTTCATCAATTTTGGTGGTTGAGCTATCTGATTTGATCATTTCCATGCTCAAGAGTCCTCTTTTTTATCTCAGATGACATGTTTTCAATTTTGACACATTAAATGCCATAAAAATCATAATTTTTTAATGTCAAGTTAAAGAGTTCGAGGAGATATTTCCAACGATATAAATTTTGTCAAATTTAGAGCTCTCAATTAAAAGATATGTCCATTTGAAATTTTACTTGTCGGGAAGCACATGAACTTGACATGTGGCAACCCTGATTATCTCCGAGATCAAACACTCCAGGATACCAAGATCCAAACATTGATAGTTGTAGATTTGTACATTTGTTTTTCCAGCTTTCAATAAGAGAACCTCTCCCATTAAAGAGGAGAGACTTGTTGTCCCCTGACTGTGGTTTCAACCCATGTTCCATTCTGAAACCCAATAACAACCAACTGGGAATCACCAAAGATATTGATTGACTTATCATCTAAGGCATAAGCATCCTAGAGACCCAATACTAGTGCTTCGTATTCGGTGATATTGTTTGTACAATCAAAATCCAGTTTGAAAGATAAAGGCATGGGTTCACCACCGAGAGGCATGAGGATAACACCAGTGCCATCCCCATGCTGACATTTGGAACCATCAAAGAAGAGGGTCATTTGGTAAGTGGTATCGTCTAAGGAGAGGGTAGCAATGGATTCATCTGGGAAATTGAAGTTAGAGGGTTGACTTCTGGAAAGAGGTGTGTCTGCTAGTTGGTCAGTGATGGCTTAGCCTTTGATAGCCTTTTGATGGTTAGGTCAAGGTTAGCAAGAGGCATGAGCCATCATGCAACACGTTGATGTTGGTAGGGTTTGGCATACATTTAATGTAGAGGATCAGTGTTAGTGATGACAAATGTTTTGTGGCTAAGTAGGTAATGATGTAGTTTAGTGGTGACAAAAACTAAGCCTAAGAAAAAATTTCAAGCATAGGTGTACCTAGTTTCATAGTCCAAAAGGGTACGAATTATGTAATAAACCACTTTCTCTCTATGTTGCTCATCGCGATGAGTGAGCATAGCACCTAAAGAATGGTCAGTGGTGGAAATGTATAGGTAAAAGGGTTGGTCATCCTTAGGAGGAATGAGCACTGGTGGTTGAAGAAGGTATTGTTTTAAGGCATCAAAGGCTTTGTGGCATTCATCATCCCATTTGAATGATACGTCCTTCTTGAGGAGATGATGAAATGGTTGACAGCGATCGGAAAGCTGCGAGATAAAATGAAGAATAGATTGCAACTTACCTTGCAAGCTTCGAAGTTGACGGAGATTAGTAGGTGGAGGAATTTCAAGAATAGCCTTCACTTTAGCACGATCAACTTCTATACCACACAAATAAATAATGAAACCAAGGATTTTTCCTTAAAGTACCACAAAGACACACTTCTTAGGTTGAAGGTAAACACAATACTTGATGAGGCGGTCAAAGATGACCTTAAGGACTGTTAGGTGTTTGGTTCGATGTTTGGATTTGGAAAGAAGGTCATCTACGTAATCTTCCAATATGTGATGCATGATGTCATGGAAGATATAAGTCATGGCTCACTGATATGTAGCACCAGCGTTTTTAAGGCCAAAAGGCATGACTCGATAGCAGGAGGTCCCCCAAGGAGTGATGAAGGCAGTTTTGTGTTGATCTTTTGGAGTGAGTAATATTTGATTATAACCCAAGAAATCATCCATGAGTGATAGCATTCAATGGCCGGCAATGAGATCAACTAGTTGGTCAATTCCTAGTAGAGGAAAAATTTCTTTGAGGCAATCTAAGTTGAGGTCACAGAAATCCATGCAAATGTGGAGTCCCCCTATCACTTTTGTGATAGGAATGATGTTAGAAATCCATTGTGGATAGTTAATGGGTAGGATGAAGGAAACTGAGAGAAGGCATTGAATTTCTTCTTTGACAAGAAGAGCAATGCGAGGATGCATTTTCTATAGCTTCTGTTTTATGGGTTTGGCATCAGGAATGGTTACGATATTGTGGACCACAATGTTTGGGTCGATACCAGGCATATCGGCATAGGACCAAGAAAAAGCATTGTTATGTTTCCGAAGGAAGGAGGTAAAAGCTTCCTTTTCATCAACATCTAAAGGCTGACCTATCTTTAGAATGTGCGGGTCATTTTGAGTGTTAATGTTGATTTCAATAGTTGATTCATTGAACATGGTTTATGTCTCAGAAGGTAGCGACCAGTGAATATAAGAATATTCCACACCAAAGTAGGTGAAGATAGACTCATCATCCTGACATTGAATGACGTTAATAGAAGGTGTATCATCATCGATCATGTTAGGATATAGGAAGGGAAGAGAAGAAGGAACCTCGCCATCGCATTGATAGGTTAGAGGTCCCAGGGAAATCGTGTTTACAAAAAAAAAAAGTTAGGAGGAATAGATTTGAGATCTATGGACTCCATGGGTGAAGATGGTGACGGTTGTGAATGGGGTGGAGAAGGTTTGTCTTCCTCAATGAGGTCGATGTGGGCCTTCTTGGAAGGTGATGCGGCAAACCCAATGCCACTACGATCATTATGTTTATGGGTGGTACATGAAATGACAGTATGGAGGCCTTGTTCATAAAAACTGAAGCCAAATCCTTTCCATGCGCAACGATGAAGGAAAGTGTGGGTGAAGCGACGGTTAGTAAGGGATTAGAGGTCAGATGAAAATGGTCATGTTTGGGATGGAGGTTCGGGTGAATAGGTAGCAGTGTCAAGTCCCCCATATGTTAGGTTAGTGTGAAGGTGGGGAGGACCATAAGGGAAAACCTCACCTATGTGGTAGTCATAACGAGGGTGTTGACATAGGTTTCCATACTCTTGCGGAGTGAGGAATATGTCGATATTGTATAGGCGGTACTCCCCCAGAGTGAGGCATTGAAAAACACCTTCTAAGGGATCAGTAGTCGATATGTGGGTGGTGGGGATAGATGACTCACTAGATGATTGGGTAGGAGGGGTAGCAGTTGGTTGGGAATCAGAGGGCTCAGCTGTAGAGGCTGAGGCGGAAGTAGGAACAAAAGAGTTAGATGTGGGAGAGGTGGTGGCAACATTGGTGGATGGGATCGTGGGTGAAGGAGAAGTGGGGGTAGTGGCAGATGTCTTAACCGGTACAATTACATCATTGGGCCTGGTACAACATGTTACAAGTTTTGAATGGCGACGGTCGGCAGGGATGGTATAGTTATGTCCTTCATGTTTGAATTTTACACAGTGGTGTAAAGTTGAAGGGACACAACCCATAATGTGAATCCAAGGTCTGTCGAGCAATAGGTTATATTGGAACTCCCCCTCTAAGATGTAGAATAGTTTTGGAACAGTGCAAGGGCCTACGCAAACATGAAGGATAATGGTGCCAAGGGTGGAGGTAACGGCGTCGTTGAAGGAGTGTAGCATGACGTGGTTATTATGCATATAATTAGATGGGATTAGCATTTGATTATATGCGTGGGAGGATATGATGTTAATGCTAGCACCACCATCGATCATGATGTGTCGTACACGTATGTTATTGATATAAACGGAAATGGATATGGTAGGATCAGGGTCATCTGACTGGAGAGGTACAATCTCCTCATCAAAGAAGCTGAGGGAAAAAACTTGAGGAGTGGGCATGGGGGTATAAGAAGGAGATGATTTGGTTAGCGAGGCCACGTGGTGAGGGGTAATAATGGAGGCCACTGGTGTGGGGTCATTGGGTAAAACTTCAATGGATTGTAAAACCTTGATAAGGGCTTGTCTGTGGGATTCAAAAGTTTGGATGAGATCATACAAAGACATCTTTAGAGGAGACTGATGTAATTTTTTTATCATTACGTGATGGGTGACCCCGTCAGAGATAGGGTATGTAGGTCCACGGATGGTGATTTTGGGTGTGGGTGCAGATGGTATATTGGGCACAGGGTTGGTTGATGGGCTAGTTTCTTTTTCTTTTCCTTTGTCTTTCTGAGTGTGGGTAGCAACGTGAACCATGTTAATATGAGGGGAGGTGGATGGAGAGGGTGTGTCATGAAAGGTATAATGGCATGAGGGAAAAACCCTAGTGGTGGATAAGAGCCTTGTGAAATGAGTAGGGTGCACTGACATTTGGGTGGTGATTTGGCCAACTCTCTAATATGGACCATGTTGATCTCAAATTTTGGAGGTGGGAAAAATGGTTGTGGGGGTGGAGATATTGACCGTTGAATGGGTAAAGGATGATGATGTGTGGTGATAGGTGAAGGTGGAACATGGTCCTCATCAAGAAGGTCATCATCGTCGAATTTTTTTCAGGAGGACAAAGTTGGAGAAGAATGATCTTTAGAGCCTTAAAATTTTCTACATCATGTCCTGGCACACGATGATAGGCACAAATATTGGTTTCATCAAACCCTTTTGGTTTGGGTTTGAGAGGATCGTAAGGTCAAAGTGGTGGTAATGTGATGATGGAAGTCTCTAAGAGATTGGTTAAAATGTTGGCGTAGGACCCCACTAACATATCACAATGGGAAGTGAGTGTGGGTTTGGGTAGAGGTGTGGATGATTGTGAGGGAAGAGGCTTTATAGGAGGGGGAATGGGTTGGTCTACTGATTTGATAAGTGGTATGGTCTTATGTTTTGCTAACATCTGCTTGGGTAAAGGTGGGGTAGAAGAGCTAGCGATGGAAGGTTTTGTTGGTTTGACTACCTTATTGGAGGGTAGTGGATTCTTATCTTTGGGTTGCACCTTCTTGGGTAAAGGTGACATGGGAGTACGAGATGTAGAAGGGAAAGTAGATGGTGGGAGAGGATGGGTTACCCATGGGGGCAACCAAGTTGTGGTGGTGGTGGTTTGTAGAGGTTGGGTAGACGGTATGGGTTGAAGTTGTATAGGAAAGGTTGGGGTTATAGTAACTAGTGGAGGTATAGGTGGCAAGAAGTGCATGGGTGAGGGTGAGGGAGTTTGGTTTTTGGGTGAATGAGGTGTAACAAAGGCTTGTGATGCAGTAGTAGGTTGTTTAGCTTTTGACTGGCCTTGGGTAGGGGATTGTTTGATCAGGGTTGATGGATGGGGCCCTAGGATGGACAGAAGGGGGGAAGGTGACAAAGGTGTGGTAGGCGAGACCGGCATACAAGGCCTAAAAGGTTGGGTTTTCCTTTTAGGCTAGGAGCTAATGTTGCTACAGGTGTGGGAAGACGCGGATAAGTCCAATTTGATGGGTGGGTGATTAAGGCTTGATGTTGGCATGACACCCAAAGTAGTGATGGGTCTAGATGCAGGTAAGGAGATAGATGTGGGTAGGTTTTGAGGTTTGGGAATGGTTTTAGTTGTGGGTAGAGGTTTGGATGTAGGTAGGGATGATGAAGAATAATTCATTTCAATAGGCATGGTCAATGTTGATTTGGTTGTTGAAAATACCTTTGGGTAGATCGTGGAAATATCCTCAGGAAACATTTGCATTTGGGTCGAAATGAGGAGCTGAAGACGTCCCCAGAGCATGGAATGATCAACGTAATCTAAGTGATTGACCAACCATGAAAATGGGATTACTGAAGAAGAGGATGGAATTGGTTGGGTGGAAATCCCTGTAAAATATGTCTACGAGACAGGGAATTGGCTAGCCTCAGACTCTGTAGGTAAAAGATCCAAGATCATGTCAATGGGGTTCTAGGATGTTGAGGGGGAACTTCCCCCAACAAGGTAGTGGCATGTCTGATGAGTCTCCCATGGGTAGGAGAGATAATATGTGAGGTGATGTAGACTTCATCCTCGGTGGAGGAGAAAGTGATGATGATTCTCCTGTGGATGGGATAATTAAAAGTGTTGACAGTTCGGTAGGTTGTGAGGTAGATGGTGAAATGGCATTGGTAAAAGGTGTGGGTTCCTCCATGAGAGTAGGGAGAGATGAGGGGGACTCCTCTATGGGTGAAGGAGTAGAAGAGGTATGCTCCTTTGTGGGTAGAGGAGCTTGTGCCAAAATTTCCTCAATAGATGAAGTAGGTAGGTTTTGAGGAACGGTTGGTACAATATCAAAAATCGTGTGGACTTCACGGACATTGTTATCGTTGGATGAAGGTTCACTATTTTGATTAGACGATGGTTTATGATTAGGGAACAAATTTTTAAAGATGTGAAAATTTTGATTTACAGGCGCATTTGGGTTGTCCACGACAAGGTCTCCATTATCTATCATCTCTTGGACAATGTTCTTAAAAGTTATGCAGTTACCATCATTATGGCCTTTAACGTGATGGTAATTACAGTAGTCATGTTCTTTATACCATGCAGGCATAGGATGGGCAGGATCAAAACTTGTATGAGGTTTTATGGGAGGAAATGTAATGGCTCTGACTTTAAGAAGCTTTTCCAAGACTGAATAATAGGGCTCTCCAATCGAAGTGTACTTCCATGCTCCACCGGAGTTGAAAGGCCTGGACGTGAGAAAGATTGGAAGAAGATTGGGCTTGATTAGAAGGATGAGGTGGTCTCGCCTTAAGGACTACCACATTGGTAAATCCTTTGGGCTTTGACTAGTTACTTTGGGGTTTTGAAGATGAATAAGAGTCATTTGATTTTAATGGAGTGTTCTTGTTTTGTAATTGGATTTTCTTTTCTTCAATGGCACGAATTTCTAGTCTTCATGCCATGGTGAATGCTTCATCAAAGGTTCGGAAGGTTTGTACTTGCAGATTTGTTTAGATGTGTCTAGAACAAGCCCTATTGAACAATTCAATAAGTTCAGTCTAAGGTAGTTGGAACGTCAACTAGTTGATAAGACTTCGCTAGCGGGAAATGAAATCTGTGATAGATTCATCTTCATACTGTCAGGTTGAATATAGATCGGTCATGGTGACTTTCTTGATAACATTGATTGAAAAATGGTCTAAGAAATCTTGGGCTACTTGATTAAAGGAATAAATGGAATTTGAGGTAGTCCACTATACCAATCCAATGTTGGTCCCGTTAAGGACATTGGGAAAGTTCGTAGGAGCAAAGCGTCATCGTGGGTGATTAGGTAGCACCCATGTTTGAATGACCACAAGTGTTGTTGTGGGTCTTCTTTACTGTTGAAGTGATTGAATTTAGGCATTTCCCAATGCACAGGGTAGGGGCAAATGGGAATAGATGGATGGATAGGCTCATTATAGATTTCATCATAAGTTAAAGAATTACGGGAGCCAGAAACACATGCTCTAAGGTCTACATCTTTTCCATCATCATGTTAATGAGGTTTAGTAGGTTGTGATGAATGGGTGCCCCCTGCAGAAAAAGGGGGTTGATGTTGAATGTATGAGGTGGGTGGTATGCTAGTGTATGGTGGCACTGAGTATGAGAACTGCGCATGAGGAATAGATGTAGGCGGCACATAGCCAGAATAAGTGATAGATGAGGTCAGGGGTTGTTGGTAGTATGTGTAAGTGGGTGGGGTAGTCATAACAACTCTAGTGGTGATTGGGGGTAAGGACTGCGGGATAGAAAGGACGAGGTTCTAGAAAGGGGTGTAAGTTTCTGACACCGGAGGTGGTTGTGATGCAATAGGTATATGTGAGGTGGCAGGTGCAGATGGGGCTATACTTAAAGTAATTTTCGGAGGGACAATTGATGTCGCGGGTGCGATAGATGACGTAGACGCTACAGTTATAGTGGCTGTGGGATCTAGCTAAGACACCACATGTGGAAAAGTGGATGATGGTAGCGCCGAGCTGGTGCTAGCTGACGTAGAGGTGGGTGTGAGAGAAGGAGGGATAGATACGGGTATTCCATATATTAACTGTCCTGAGGAATCCTGGGTGGAAGAATGAGGAAGGTAGTACTGGAGTGCAACAGGATTCTGTCGAGGAGTCTTGAAACTCCTCATATCGGTAGTAATGGGGATAAGTTGAGTTGGATCCATAGGTGATAAGATGGATGGTGGTGATGGACTAGGTGGGAGTGGCTGACAGCTGGCATGAAATATGAGGGCATTAGTTTGGCTACAAGTCAACACCATGTGAATAAATGTTGACCTGGTAAGACTGTATTCTGTAAATGACACAAAAAATAGCAGGGATGGAAAATAATTGATTATGAGAGGTGAATTGGTAGGTGTTTTGATTAAAAATCAAAACAAAAATACCAATGTTGGTTAGACCAACCGATTTCGGTTAATAAGTGACCGATGATGGTCACAGTAACCGATGTCAGTTACTGTGGGAATTTAACAGTTTGAGAAAGTGAGACAGAAACTGGGGAAAGTCAACTATGGAGGCTATATTTAGTCAATAATATCATAATGCAGAGGATATGGTGACATACGGAGATTTTAAACAGAGAAGAAGATGAGAGGAGTGCTCTTTGGATAAGCTTACCAATAGCACAGGGAATCGACAGCGGTCAGATGAACTGATGATGGTCAGATGTAAACCGATGTTGATTACTGTGAAATCTATAGAATGAAGAAAATTTTACTTTTTATGAATTAAGGTTGAATGAGATACCAACCTAGAAGTTTGAGTATGGTAAAAATGAGTCCTAACACACTCAGAAACAACTAGAATTAACCATCTATGATTATGGAGTGTGAAAGGAAAGAAAAATGAATAATATGACCTCACACCTCAAAATGCAAGTCAAGCACAAAGATAAGAAAAACACATAATCCTACAAGTTAATTTAGTGTGTTTAGCTTATGTTATTTAAAGACTAGCTCCTAAATTTAGAATAGATTTTTTGGTTGGAAAGGCTTCCTACGAAGAAGGAAATTCTAAAGGTGAGGTTTCAGGTTATGTTTTGGTGGGGGCGGGCCATTCTCTGAGGTGATGACTGGACAGAGATAACCAGCTGGGTGCCCACTGTCAATCCTCTGATCGTGTGATCGTTGACAGCTTCTTCCAGGTGGGATGTTGTTTAAGAAGATGTATATATTCCAATTTGTGTAGTTTGGCAAAGAGAGAGAAGAAAGAATGTGCTTTCTACTATTCAGTTGTGTCAACCATCAACTGGTCATGAATTCCAATGTATAGGTTTCCCTCAATTTTAATGTGATATGTAATGTAATAAATCAGAATGTCATGCAAGTGTTTTAAACCCAAATCGAAATGTGGTATTCGATGTAGAAAGTAATGAACAGGAAGAGGGATGCTCTTTCACTAATACAATACTAATGAAAGAAATAAATATTATTTTTAAAGCACCAAAACATGATTGCTTTTAGACAATAGAAAGAGGGGAAGATTCCAGAGAAGAAAATTAATGTGGAAGTTTTTCAAAAGGGAAACAAACACACAACTTTCACCTAGGAATGAATAGAATGCAAAAGAACCCCTGATGGGTCCCACCGGGCGTGCCAAAATGTTTCACCATTTTCTTTATGGATTTGAAGAAACATATAAGGGTATGGGCCAAGGAGTAATACTTGATGGTCGGTTTAAAGGTCTTTACACATGTTCTGACTTCTTGATCCCATGTTGATTGTGTAAGATTCCTTTTGGCTAGGAAGAACTACCTGAAATACAAAACAAGACCACAAAAAAAGTTAAACAATATATGCTAGTGGGTTTCCTAGTGTGTGCTAGATCCAAGAAGTGTGATACTTCCTTGGTGACAGTCAACCCACTGTTTAATACAACATAATGTAAGAAATGACGTAAACAAAAGATGTCTTATTGTAGTTGATATGATTTGGGTATCTCATCCAAATACAATAAACAAATCTAATATAACATGCTAGGTTATGATCAGATCTGGAAGTAGGGTAGGTAGTCAAGATGTTGGGACAGGTCAGGGTCAAATTCTGGGTAGTTTGGATTTCTTGGGTGTAGGTTATTAGGTTTCTATTATTGGCAGGATTACCAAATACATAGATCGATGTTAGAGAGGTATGACCGACGACGGTTAAGAAGAAACTGGCAAAAGTTAAGTCAAGAGAATAGAAATTCAATAAACTGGGTTTTGGGGGTTTGCCTGAGATTGAACAGAGATGGAAAGGGGAATAGTTAGGTCTATGGAGGTGTTGGGGTACTCAGAGCTATTCAGGAATCAAGTATAGGTGATTAAATGATTGTGGGTGATGGGATGGTTGGGTTCATAGTACGGTAACAAGGGTGGGATGAAAAATGCAAATGGATGTTGATAAACCGAGATGAAGAAACTTTATAATCTAGATAAGTATGAAATGATGCAGGTTAGAGATACACTTACTGGTATTTGTAGATTTGATGGCTAGACAATGGTGATGGTTGATCTATGGAATGGTGCTCAGTGCTACGGCAGTGCTTCCTGGAATGCTAGTGAATGCAAGTACCTTCAGATCAGTCTTGGTGTTGGCTATGGCTGTCTGGATGTGTGAAAGGGCTTTGGTTCTTGCTTACATGTAGATATCCTTCATTCCAAAACTCAAGAATGTGGCCAACCTCTCAAACAAGGTTACCAAAATGAATATATGGTAACTGACGATGGTTTAGGGTGACTGGCGTCGGTTTAGGGTTGACCAACATCGGTTAAGGCAGGAAATCCTAGGTTTACTAAAAATGCTAGATCTTGGCAATCTTTTGGGCCAGCTCTGTCTATTCTCACAGATCAAAATGGAATGTTACATTTTTCTGAGCGAGAATGTGGTTAGAGGGAGAATAGGCATGTGGTTTTAGGGTTGCATTCAATCTTAGTTCATTAAGGTAGGTAGGACTAAGTCTTAGTTAGTTATGGTGAGTGAATATTGAGTCCTAGTAAAAGGGAAACATGCTAAGAATAGGTTTGTGATGAGGTGTCTAGGTGAGGTGATGGGGTGAGGTATCTAGGTGAGGTGGAAATTAGTTTAATTAGGGTAATTAAATAATGAATGAAGTGAGGATGAGTATCACTTTAATTATAAATAATTAAACTAATAATAATGTGGGGTAAAAGGGTCATGAAAACTATATACAAACATTAAAAATCATGAATGCTTCAAGCAAATCATGCAGCGTGTGTATAAGCACTTATTTTATTAAAAGCAAACCTACCTACCCTACTCTAACCAAAATAAAAAGAAGCTAAATAAAGCCTGAAACAGACAGGGAGAAATAACTTTCTTTTTTAGAAAGTGCAGCCATGTAATTAATTTGGCAATGAACATTGCCTTTAAGAAGAGTGAAAAAATTATTTGGAACTGATTTTCCACCATATCCAACAAGGTATCAACTGGAAAAATAAAAAATACCTCTTTTAGTTTCTCTACATTTGGATTTGAGAGGCATTGTAGTTGATCCTTGTGACTTTGAATCTCTTCCCCATGCTCTGAAATGAGCATGACTGGTTACAACTCAATTTTTTGCTCCAAACTAGCCAAATACCTATGGACAGGTAGCCTTTGAAACCAATGGGTTGATCCTTGTGATTTTCCCATTCTCTTGAAGCTCATCCCACTGAAATGGGGCATCCTGTAAACTTTCTTTTTCATGAATGGAGTTATTTATAGACTAATTTAATCTTTGTGGTACTTCAACAAATAACTTTGCCTCCTCCATGATGATTTCTAATTTGGAAATTGATTCATCATGGCTCTCCTCTTCCTCGAACACAAATTTTGAGAGATCAAACTCGTCCAAAAATTTTGACTCTGCAAAATAAAGCACATGATTGATTGTAGCCTTTAGAGATATGCTTGATGGACCACTGCAATATTTCAAAACTTCTTCTTCACCTTGGATATTCCCCTCCTCTACTTTCATCTCTTCTTATTCAACCTCCTTGACTTCAAAGTTTGAATAAAAATAGGAGGAATTGCAACAATGGACTAGGTCAATTCTTCATCCATTTCGCTCTCAAAGTCAGTCTATTCTTCAACCAGTATATCATGACTTTCAAGAATTGGATTTACCTCATCTGATTTTGATGAAATTGGAGAAGGTTGACTGTCAGGTTCTTGGTGATGAACCTTTTTGAATTCAAACTTGTGGCTACAAGCCTTGAAGATCTAAATTTTATCTACTCATTTTGGCTCCTTTTTAACCTGCCCCTTTAGGTCTGCATGTGCATCTCATTTTCTAGAAGAATGAAGCTCAACCCTTGATGCTATGAAAGATACAATATCTTTTTTAGTGAGGAATGGATCCTCACGTAACTAAGAACTTGGTCCCTTAGTTTGTTGGTTAAGATCCATTAATTCATGATTTTAAACTAATTTTTCATGAATTTCATGCACATGTAGATATGATTTGAAATGGGGGAAATCTTCATCCCTTTGCTAAATTTGCAAAGGTTCAGATGGTGAAGGAGGTGGAATAATTTATTATGGAGGAGATGGGGGTTTGGAAGAAAAGAGGGTGGAAAATGAAGATGAGGGGGAAGGGAAGAAGATGGAGAATGGAGATCCTCAATGGGAGCAGGCAAAAAACTAGGAACATGGAAAATAGGCTGAGATGGCATATATTAGGGAGGAGGAATGGAAGGGCTTTAAGATGGTAGTGTAGGATTGCCCCATTGAAAAGGTTGGCTAACATTAGATTGGTCAGCCTCTATTTCTTCAACCCAATTTACAATTTTAGGCATCATTTCAACCATAAATTGCATCTTCTATTGAGGGTTGAACTGATTTGGTGTAAAGCCTTTCCATGGGTAGGGCTTCCTACAACCAATCATGGTTGCCTTCCTTGTACATGTAATCTTGGTCTACACCGTGCCCATCTCCATTTCTTAAATCTACCTTTGAAAATCAGCATCTGCCCTAGATTTTCAACCATCATCTGTATAACCCTATTCTTCATAAACATTTTGGTTAGATGAATAACCATATGGGTCAGTGAGGCTGGGTTATATGCATATTCTTCATGATGGGGTTCATGAAACTAATTTGGAGGAATATTTTGAAAATGTGGGGATGGAGAGGACTGGTTTTTCTACAACAAATAAGAAAACAAAAAGGAAATAAAGTCATGATTACACAACTTTGTGAAGGAATAAAATGGAAAGAATGTAAGGGAAAAAATGGATGGAAATGGATGGAAGGAAAGGGAAAGGATGAAAGAATGAAAAGGATAGTCTGCAATTGAGATAAGGGGTTTATTGGAACAGCAGAGTCACTAGATGTTCTTAGAGCTGCCTTCAAATGTTGTATCTCAACAAGAACACATCAAACATGTTGAGATGAAGATGTAAATATCTTCAAAATTGTCCCACCGGGTGTGCCAAAAATTTTGGAGCTCAAAATGGCACCCTTCCCCGAGTCATAGACAACCCAGGATTATGAGGCAACATGGGACTATCTCCAAGTTATGGGACCTTTCACTGTGAGATAGGCCTCCAGAGAAGGTTGGTTCCTCTACCTAAACCTAATCATAAAACTACTCCTAATGAAGAAAACAAATCCTAATCTAAACATGCCAGGGGACCAGGGTTAAAAGGAGATGTAAAAAGGGAAATCCTAAGCTGAGAGGGGTAGTGATAGCACCATAAAAGGGGTTAAACTCTCCACAAGGGGAACGAAAGATAGACAACATCGAAGAAAGGGAAGATAAACGTGTCATAATTCAAGAACCATCCAGACTCACTCGCCCACACATTTACAACACAACACAAATGGAAACTACAAGCAAAGAAATATGCACAACATGCTAGAAATGAGCAGAAAGGAATGGCTACAAGATAAAACTAGTTAGGGCAAATAGATGTGCCACAAAACAGACTTTATATTTCTTAGAGTATGCGCAATTATATTTTAGTCATGGAAAAAGGCAAGAATTCCATTGGAGAGACTAAATTTGAGGTCTGGAACTCATGGGAAGTTTGCCACCATTTTGAAATAGTGTCATTACAATGAAGATACATCTTCAAAATGAAAATATTTTTACATTATATGGCAGAAGAGAAGAAAAAGAAGAGGGAAAAGAGAGAGGCACTTCTTTTCAAACTTTCAACCACTAGAAATGCATTAAATTCTTATGCAAAGCACATAGGTACTCTGCAAGGCCATTACTATGTCAATTTTTTCCTACATAAGGAAATGAATCCATGCTTCATCAATTATGGTGGTTGAGCTATCTGATTTGATCGTTTGTTTGCTCAGGACTACTCTTTTTTCTCTCAGATGTCGTGTTCAGCATTATGAACCATTTAATGCCACCAAAATCATGTTTTGTTGATGCCAAGTTAAAGGTCTCGAGGAGATATTTCCAACGATATAAATTTTGTCAAATTTGGAGCTCTAGATCAAAAGATATGGCCATTTGAAATTTTTCATATTGGGAAGCACAAGAACTTGACACGTGGTAGCCCCGATTAGCTCGCAAATCGGGATCTGCCAATGTATGCACTATTTTGTCTTTTTCCATGTTTTTAAGTTCCATTGGGTCATGGGCTCGGGTGTTACTTCCCTTCACTTTTCCTTTCTTTTTTAGTCCTTTGTCGTCATTCTACGGCCTTTATGAAATACAAGCCAATAAGACCCTGCCACATTTCTTACAAATGTCATACTATCCCTTGCTCTTGTTAGTTCCTTTAAAAATGTGAGCCAATGAGAAGGCTCCACATTTCTTCGCAATTCACCTTTTGACCTAGTCCCTGATTGACCACTGCGAAGTGTGAACCAATAGAAAATCTCCACGCACTTCGCAATATCAGTCCTTTAGATTTCTGCCTCTGACATTCGCGATACATCAGCCAATGGGATCATTCCACACCCCTAGTGTTTTTCAATCTTTTCTCTAGCTCCTCTAACATACAAAAAATCATCAACCAATAGAGAAGCTCCACGCTTTTCAGGTTGTCATTCTTTTCTTAGTTCTTGACTGAGAACTAGGAAGTGAGAGCTAATAGAAAAGCTCCACACACTTCACAGTGTTAGACTTTATTCAGCTTTGAACTGACAGCTGTGAAGCATCAGCTAATAATAAATAACCACGTACCTTACAGTGTTAGTGTGTCAAACTTCCTTTTGCTCCTTGCAATGTCAGAGTGCGGGAAGCGAACCAATGGGAAGAGCCCACATGTCTTTGGACTTCACATTTGTCAAAGTTTGATGGCTTCGCATCACAACTTGCTACTTTGAGGGACTTAGAAACTTTTTGCTCTTGAATTAATGCCACGTAACCCTTTGTTGACCTTGTTGACTTTAACTTAGCCCCACCATGACACGGACCCAACGAATTATGAACTTAGGTTTATTCCATGGACTTCAAGTCTATGAAAGCCTAAGGCTATGAAGAAATTTAGAATTCAGCCACGTATCCTGCTAATGTTGCGTTGAATTTGACGTGAATATGAACATCAATCAACCTTTTAAACTGACCCACCAATGAATTGGCTAAGTCTCCTGTAGGTTTTGATAGCCAACGACCGATGCATCTGGGCAGTGCAATTTGACGGTTGTTTGAATGTCCCAGGGCTGTAAAAAATGGCTAAGTCCATTTTAAATGAGTTATTCCGAATTAACCCGAGGGGTAAATTAGGGATAACAATACCACATAACACAAATCCATCACACTAAATTTTAGCCACGCGATTGAACTCCTTTTACTACTGCTCTACTATAATAGATTCAGCATCCTTAAATGTAAATACATTCTGTCAGTTATAACTTACGCCACCATTTTAAAACAAATTTCTTTAAGACAACCATTCTTCATATATAATACAACATAGGATCTTTTCATTGTTTATGCGATGTAAACATCAACTTCTAATAAACAAGGCTTACAAACTCCAACCTCGTAACATTTATATAAGTCTCAATAGTAATGCAATGATACAATTTTACATAACAACACCATGCCACAAATCATCGAGATATGTTATGTTGTCCAACTGTTGTGAGATAAATAGCATCATTAGAGCACTTGACCTCCAACCATGAACCTTGTGATTCCCTGCACACCTCACAATGCTAGAGGGTGGGTTTACCCTTCATAAGAAGGAAGATGTGGTAATCAATCAAGAAAGAGTAAGAGTATCGTGTGTAAGTTTTCAATCGATCAACTAGTAGACCTCAACAAGGTAGGAATAATATTCATCCTAAAATCATAACCTGATGATTTTACTTTTGCAAAATTCTACGAATTTCAGTAGGTACCCACTTAGTCCTTGAAATCCATTACGATGCTAAAGCATGAATAATCTAAAATGATAATTCAAAACGTTGGCATGTGTGTCAATCCACAACCTACCATGTATCCCCTCTCAGCATCTATCAAAGTGATTCTATGTATTGGTTTACCTATCACCATTTGTACATGCATCCGCTTAACACATCTCACCGACATATTCTTTATCCCAACCAGCTATTGGTAACGAAACATAATTTTCTCCAAGTTATGAAGAAGACAAAATAATCTCATAACACTAACATAATAAATATAATATAACAATAACGTTAACATACATTTTCCATAACTATTCCATTAGGTTAAGGAATTCCTTTGTTTAACTATCATAATTTCCCTTGACCATGGTTTAACGTACTCTCTAGGCACATTTGAAGTTATTAACTTTCTAGGATGACCATTCTTCTTGTGGTTTCCCAAAATTTTCATTTACCTTATCTCCTTAATATTATAAGCCCTAAAGCATATTACTTTATAATTTCTCGTGTCTTAATTTAATAATGTCGTGACACTTATTTGAGTACGGATTATTACTTCAAGAGGCATTTTAATAATATACCTATCATTATATTATCATTATTTTTGGTATTGAGGTCCAAACATGATTTCCATTGTAATGTACTTATGATCCTATATTTATCAACAATTCAGAGTAGTAACCTTGGGCTATATTTATCATCAATTCAGAGTAGGAACCTTGGGTATGTTAGCTATACTCTATTGTGATGGTTTACTCGATGGTTTGCATTGTTTGAAGAATTTTATACCATTATAGTGACCTTTAATGAAAATCCGTCTTATTTTAATAAATAACTACCCGTATACGAGATGGATTAATTTAAAATTTTCTGTAAT
Organism: Taxus chinensis; assembly: GCA_019776745.2. Classification (NCBI taxonomy): domain Eukaryota; kingdom Viridiplantae; phylum Streptophyta; class Pinopsida; order Cupressales; family Taxaceae; genus Taxus; species Taxus chinensis. The sequence continues at coordinate 283,485,007 of CM034150.1, read as the reverse complement.
ATCATCTCGCTGATCATTCATTAAATAGAGAGGAAAAAGATTTTGATCTTACGATCTCTTGACCCTGAGACATCTCATTAATTCAACACAGCCGTATGTAATACCAATGTATGTAATATATAATCAACCTATCATTCATTCTTCCTTTATCTTTTCTTAATTCCTAAATTCTATTTATCATGTATTTATATGTACAAAATGTAATCCATTTATATTTTACTTGGGGCTTCTTAACAAATCCTCTCTATGTCATGAACGGATGGATGCATGGAGTTTGACCTAGTGCCATTAAATTATACTAAACAAATTTTCTTCTACAAAAATCGCATTGCTACCAGAATCATTTACTTATAACCAATTAGAGGTTAGAGAAGAAAACATGGCTACTAGTTGTAGATTTGGAAAGGAATTCTTGTAAAAACTTTATTCTATGTGCCCACATCCTTCGTGAAATCTACCTGCTCCAATTGTCTTTGTATAGCTGCTTCCCAGCCATACGTCTATGCTTACCGTTGTTCTTGTAATAAGCTGTGTGTGCTCAACACCCCACGTCTTGCTTTAAGTAAAATAAAATTATAACAACTCCCTTCCTTCCTCCAAAGGTCTCTTTCAGTTTTTCCCAACCTGGGCCTGCGTAATTCTTCTCCTAATGTGTTCCTTTCCTTAACACCCATGTCTCTTTCTTTTCCCCTCATCGACCACGAGTTCACCATTCGTTGTCCCAAAATTAACTCAATTGTTTTTTCCTTGTGATTTTACCCCCCAACAATCAGGAAAAGGCGGCGGTCAAACATAACTTCTAGGTGTGACCTTTCCAGGCGGAAGATATCGTCTCACGATACAAATGCATTGCCTAAGATGCATGCCCATAAAAAAAATACAAATGCACCATAAATGACATGCATGCCTATGCATGTGTGGGACCCGCTGAATCTATCAAATCCAGTGTAGTTGTTTTTTTTAAATATATTAGTTTGGAATGATTTAGTTGTATGTCCAAAGTGATGGTTGAATTAGTGGAAACATGTGTTTTTTGATGATAGGTCATCAGTTCGAATCTATGTGCAGAGCCCTGTGCGGAGTTTTAAAAAAATGCTGAAAAACACACTATGTTTTTCAACTGGCAAAATTTAAAAAAAAAAAAACTAATTGTTGAAGTGTTTGTCATGTATGCATGGCGTGGAAGGATGGAGGCATCTATGCCCATAGGTGCATTTTATCGGGAGAATAACCTCCTCAACCTTTTAAGTGGGAGCTCACCAATTTATCCCATGCTAGCTTGCCATGAATATGGGAAAATCTAAGTTAATTTCTAAGTAACTGGTGGAATTAGCTCTTACTCGCACGCGCGCCCCGCGCGCGCGCGTGTGTGTGTGTGTGTGTGTGTACTTAGCACGGAATAAATTCCACATGATGGTGGAAGCAAACATTTCTATGTTTAAACTTCATGAGATATTTCACTTTACTGCCATAACAAGGTATTTTTTAATTCATAAAAGCGATGGAATTTATTCATCCCTACAGGCGAGTTGACTTCGTGTGCACATGGCAGGTATTACTCAATGTGTGTACGAGCTTCGTCGGTAATAGAGCAATATGAGTTATCCCTCTTTATTCATGGATTATCTCATGCTACAAGCTCAATCTTAAGTTACTATGAAACACATAAAAATGCATCTCAACCATAGAAATGAAGTATTATAATGCAACCTTGACATAAACAATGTTGATATTGTATTTGCGAGCACACTATTATTGCAAATTGACAATAGTCTACTCATATTTCTCGTGTAGCGACATCACGTTACTCATAATGAAAATGTGCACCAATATCATAATATCATTTGGTATCCCAACAATATCATCAAACAAAGCAATACACTAAAGCAAAAATGAAATAAACGAAAAGGTTCTATTGACCAACTTACTGTTTGACCCAGTTTCAAGCATTATCATACACATGTAACTCTCTCTCTCTCTCTCTCTCTCTCTCTCTCTCTCTCTCTCTCTCTCTCTCTCTCTCTCTCTTCCCATTATCATATCTTTTTTCTCTCTCCAATGATGTCCTTTCTCATTTCCCAAGAACGCTTGCATATGCACAAACAACAACACCCCGTGTATTATATCTCTAAAATAATAAATCAACTTTGTATAAATATGAAACACCATATTATTAACATTAGTCCATAATTGTAATTCAACATTTAATAACCATCTAATAATTATTTAAGACTAAAAATAAAAAACTTCATTGAAAACACTTTGTAGTGCTAATCAACAAGCTAATCAATAATAATAAATTGTCTCTATGGTGGCCACTAGCACCAAGTTCTCAAAAATATCCCAAAATGGTAAATACTTAGTTTTCAGGATGTGATATAATTCCACCAAATACCTTAAATTTTGTTAAAACTTTCTTTAGGAGATGTTAGGGTTCTAACCCATAACCTACTTTTATAAGTATTTTTTTCAAAAGGAATTTCTTTAAAATTTATTTGAGAAATATTTTTAAAAGTCAAGTTTAAAAAAATTGGAGAAAATATATTATATTAATTTTTAGGAAAAAATATTTTAAATCCCTTAAATAATTTTGAAACGCAAAAAATTATATTTTAAGCCCTAAAAAAATTGCTCATCAAAAATTATTTTTAATTCAAGAAAAATACTTCATGGTCTTGGATTTTTTTTGGAAAATTATTGTAACTCTGAAAAATAAATTCTACGGCCTGAAGATTTTTTCGAAAAATTATTTTGATCTTGAAAATTTATTTTAGGTCCTAAAAATATTTTTACAATTATATTTTTAAGTTACTCAAAATATTATTTCTAGGCCCTAAAATTTATTTATGGTTCTTAAAAGACCTATAAAATTGTCTAATTTTTTTGATATGTTTTAGCATGGAAAAAATTCATATGTTAAATGGGTCAAACTATAACATTTGAAAAATTAGGCTTAAGCTTGAATTTATGGCTAGGAAACTTTGGACCCTTACTGAGAAAGCTCCAACTTGTAGACAAGCAACTACTTATAGTATAAATGGTTTCTGATAGAAATCTCAAACGCATGTGTCTATCATCCTAAAAAGCATTAAAATGAATTTCTACTTCATGTTGGAAATCAAGAAGCCCCTAATGAAGTATGGAATCAACTAGAATCCATGCATGACGGAACTAGATTATCTAAAACCATCAAACTCATCCTAGAACTGATGACCACTACTATGGAGGGAGATGAAAAAGTTGTAAAATTTCTCGCTAAAATCAAAAACACAAAATCTCAATTAGATGGTTGTAACTGCAAAGTGATTCATAATCAACTTCTTTACTTTATCATTCAAATGAAATTTCATGAAAAGTTTAGGAATTTCATTTCTATACTGAAATCTAAAAATCAAAATGAAATTGATATTCCTAATTTTGATTCCATGTCTTTTCTCCTCATTCAAGAAGAGTAGGTCATGACAAATTTTACTCAAAAGATAGTGTCTCTCATGACCTTCTCTCTCAAAATCAGAAAAAATCTTGTTCCCAAAAATAATGGAACTCACAATTTTAAACCAAACTATAAACTATCTTCTAGCCACAACAACAATGGTAGTAACAAAAAATATTTTAAAAATTACAAAGTTAAATTCAATGGGAACTGTAATAAATGTGGCGGATTTGATCACAAAGAAAAATATTATAATCAGAATAAGAATGGGTTGAATATAAAAAATAAAGATAACAAGAAAGAAGACATTATATGTATTTAAAGGTAGAAAATAAATCATATCACTCTAATAATATTATATGTTGATAACCTTATTTTAACAAGGAGTTCAGTGCCTTTGATTCACAAATACAATTCTAAACTAAATCAATATTTTGAAATGATTAATCTAGACTTGTTTTATCACTCTATTTGTGTGGCTATAGTCCAGGATCATAACTCAATTGTGGTATGTCTAGCAAGATATGCACATGATCTTATCATCAAATTTAGCATGATTAATTTTAAAATTGTCTTTATTCCTATTAAAGTTGGTATAAAACGTAATCCAAAACCTACATGTGACAAAGCAAATCCTACATTATATAGGAAACTTATTGGTAGTTTAATTTATCTAACTATCACTAGGTCATATACTTTCTATGATATAGGAGTTGCTTCTGGATCTATGCACGATCCATTTCTAGATCATTAAAAATTAATAAAAAGAATATCAAAATATATCAAAGATACAACTAATTACGGTCTTCATTATTCTTGAACAAATGATGTTAAATTATTTGGTTATTGTGATGTTGACTATGTGGGTAATATTACAGATAGAAAATCTACTTATAAATAGGTTTTTAAGTTTGGTATGAGTGTTATCACTTGACGCAACAAAAAGCAACCAAAAATGTATATCTCGTCTATAGAAGTTGAGTATAGAAGTATTACAAACGTAGCTAAATAAGTCATGTGGGTGAAAAGACTCTTGGAAAAACTCCATATGGATGTCAAGGGAAGCATAACACTTCTTTATGGCATCCAAAATTGCATAGCTCTTACAAACAACCTAGTTCGGTATAAAAAAATGAAACATATAAAGATTCATAAATGTTTTATCAAAGAAAAACTCCTCAATAGTGATATTGATCTTCAATTTTATCCTTAGATGATCACATTGTAGATATCTTCACTAAATATATTTATGGTGTGAGAATTTACAAATTTATAGCAATGTTAGGCTTTTCAAAGTTGTCACTGAGAGGGAGTGTGTATGAGAATGTTACCTTCTAATGGCCTTGCATCTTTCTTCTCTATATTTCATCTATATTGTAAAAAACATTGTAAAGATATCACCCTATGTGATTTTGTGTAAACATCACCCTATGTGAGTTTACATAGAACCCAAAGAAGCATTGTGTTATGAAGATTCCTTATTTTATAAAATACTCTAGAAACTCATACAATGCTTCATGTATGCACTTATCCTTAAGGAACTCAAGAATGTAATATGTTAGATAATCTCATTAACATACTAACTTAAAGTCATCATATATGGTTTAAGGATTGTATATCATTTTGTATAATAAGGTAATTTGGCATTTACCCCAACTAAACATTAAGGAAAAGTGTTGGAGCATGTAATTTTTGTGGGAACACACCTATTATGACCCACTCATCACAAAACCATCTCTATATAAAAGTTTATAGTAAATATAATTTTATAAACTTAAGTTATTTTATATAAATTTAATATAAAGTTAAGTTGACTAATATAATTAGGTGAAAAGTGATTCAGTACAAACTTTCACAGTTATAACCGATCCCTCACCTTTATGATTTTACTATCGTGTGAAAAGACACGTTGACACAATTGAATTGGAATTATTATTATCACGTGAAGTGAAAATTGTAAGAAGTGAGGAAGATATGTATTGGATTTTTGGTCTCTAATGTTCAGACATTGTGTAAGTTTCTTAAATTAATATAAATTTGGATAGTGCATTTCCGTGGGGATTTTCACCGATAAAGGTTTTCCCTCCATTACATCTTGTGTTGTGTATTCATTCTTATTTCTTATATAATTTCTTGTTCAATATTTTGTTTTATTGCATTTGTATAAATTTGTAATTTAGTATACAACCTTATCATAATTATTAAACATATTTTCTATTCACAACATGTAAGATAAAAAAAATTTATTCACCACTATCATATGTACGAGTACGTATATCCTAAATGTATTTATTTGAAAATATTCAAGAGATATCAATCACAAGGCACCTATATTGGATTTGTCACGTATTAAATTTATTAATAACTTCATTATCTTCTCTGTGAATTGCACACTAACATATGATAAATGGCATCAATCTAGCTCTACTACTATGTTCACACTACGTTAAGCTTAAAAAAATCTTTCCAAGTCAAACAAAATGGGCTCCAAACTCCATTGCGTGCCCAAGATATCGTGATTTTTTAATTGACTTCTCTAAGAAAGAATAAAAACTACACTATGATAGCCAAATAAACTTCAAATTAAAAATCGACAATTGATTTTTATCATCTCACAAACATCACAATTCACCAATACCCCTAAATGCCATTATAAGTTACACCCATCAACATAATAATACACTTTAGTTTAATATTCAACATATGAATTTTTCGATTGAAAATAATTAAGTTACATACATATCGCCATCCATGCTCATGTTTGCATATCACAAACAGATCAACATGTTGAACATGCATAAATCTAAATCAAAGCATCCTTGACTATATTGCCACGACTAGAGGGAATTCAATATGTCAAAGTCACCAAAAGACCAACATCGGCCCCATCCACTCTCGTTCCTCACCAAACATCTAAAGAGATTTGTTCCCTACTAGGTGTTACAAACCATCATCCTCCCTAATCATGTATAATATGAATTTTAGATTCAAATGTATGGTTTACTCAATAATAGGTAATTGCATTCAATCAAAAGCCTTTAAAAGGTGTTATGAATGGCAAACTAATGAATAAATTCTAAGCCAAGGAAATAAAATTATGAATATTAGAGAAAATGGTTGTGCTTACCAAACATGCACATTGAAAAACAATATTTTTGGCATTAGCATTCAATGCCCTCGACTCTAACAATTTCGGTTAAATTAAGTTTATTTTGATATTGCAAACACAATACTGTCAAAAAATGATAATATTGTGTGTATAGTGTTAACTGCATTGCATTTTCGCACAGTCAACTATGTCTGTAAGCTGTGGTCAACCATGTGTGTAACCAAGCATGTAATGCAGCAATGGGTCTCAAGCATCCAAAAAGTGACAAGTCACAAAGTTGAACCTTGGGGGGCTTATTACACAATGGGTGATAGGGTGATATGACTCATATTAGTGATGGGACCCTCTTTTACACATTTCTAAACATGCATGTGTTATAAGTGAAGGCAGAGGAAAATATATTATTACTCCTCCATCTAACCACCGATTTTAGCATGGCTATATAAAACAAGGATGACAACAATTTCATTCAACCTCTAAAGAGTGCACCATTAGAGTAGGCATGACATGTATGACCTCCTCCATGAAGCATATATCCATTGAGCAATTGTTAAGAGAATAAATGATCTGCATTGTGGCTTTGCCAAATTTTGTAAAAATGAAATATTGGTATTTCTTCTATTATGCTTGCTTATGTACGGTAAACCATTGGACTTGGAACATAGTTAAATTCCCCTCCATAAAACAAAACCCTCCATACATATCCTTTAACCTAGGTTCCATGCCATCCATTTTGTAATTGATCTATAGCATGAGACAGGATTTGGTTTCATTAAGCCCCTCAAAACATTTAGCAACCTTGCAAATATAGTAAATGGGTCAATAATGTAGCTCAATGTTCTCTCTTTCTCTCAATGTTACATATATGGAACTCCAAATTATGATAAAATTCATAATGATCCTATGACTTTTATTCTCTGTATTAAAGCCATTGTTTCCTCACCCTCCAATTGTTTGTGGCCCAACAGTATGGTTTAGAGCCCATTAAGGGACATAAGTCGATAAGAGGGTGCCTAAGATAGACATGTGGTTGCAAAGATAGAACACTTTATGTAATTTGAACACTAAGACATACATAACTCTCCCTAACTATCCTTGAATGTGTCGGGAAATGTTATTCAAGTATAGCTTAGAAAACATATATTTTCTAGTTATGGGAGTTGAATATGAAAAAGAAGTTACTGATTAAGCACAAAATAATACTAGTAGTTCGCATCTGCTCCACTTACGTCCTATCTTCCTTGATATTGTTGTTATAATAACTGCAAAATCCTTCACACATAATACCGAGAGAGTTTGGGGTGTTAATCCCTTCAATTATGCATTCAAAAGCATTACCTATGTGTCAGTAATAGTGGTCCTTTGTGATGAGCATCCTTTACAAGCCATTGAGGCTTGAGGATTGCACATTCTTTCACTAATAATTGATCATCTATCAATGAGAAATTTGATAAATATAAGGTGGTGTATGCGCCATTTTTTATAGTTTCAAATAGATGCTTTGCCACATGAAGAGGTTGTAACACCTCTACATTACACTTCATCAAAAACTGAGGGAAATTTTTTTTCTTTTACCCATTTAATTATTTTGATGCCTTCAATGATTTTAACATGCAACATTTAAAATCTAGGATACTATGCCTTCAATGATTAATATCAAAAAGAAGATTAATCCAACATTAGTTAATGTTCAGAATCCATCTTGAAAAACTATGATAACCGTGTGCAACTGTAAGGGTTCAGATCTTACTTGATCCCCTTTCAATGCTCTACATGAGCCAATATACCTAGTATATCATTTGGTTAGACCTTTTTAAAGGTATAGAGAACCATGTGTATCTTCTTAGTGTCAGTCTACCGTTCATGACACAGTTTAAAAGAAGAAATGGTGACGGACAATGCAAAAAGTCATTTGCAATACTATGGCCATAATTTTGGCATTGTGCTAACAAACCTACTTTTGTTACTACACATAAGCCACTTGAAACCTATCCTTTCCAATTCACCACACAACCATCTCAACACAGTATCAGGATTCTTTTCATTTGATTAAGTATTAAGTTCATAGATAACCACTTTAGTTCATTCATTTACAACAACATAGTATCCTAGCCATGTTGGAGGTATGCAATGATCTCCATGAGTCAATGCATAAGTATGTAACCACTTTTACGTGATCATCAACTATAACAATTTCAAATTAAGAGATTGGTCTAGTCAAGTACAAGACTTGAAACCTTTGTGAAGCATTAATTAACGTCATTAATGCCCATGAGTTTACTTAGGACATATATGTACATCTATACCTTTTTCATGTGATCATAAAGTACCTTTGTACTTCATTCCATATCAATGTTGTTTGATCATACGAAGATGATACTTAATCATGTAATTATATGTCATTGTTATTAGAAGACAACAACCTGTTTTATATTATTTCCATCACATAAACTGATTTATAACATTTTGTTTAGTACAAAATGTACTTGAGTCTTTTAAAGTGTAAGTTGTTGCAAACAAAAGGCAGCAGATTGACTCTCAATGGTTCACAATACCATTTGATCTATAGCATCTTACTTATCTAAGATTGACAGTTATAAATTCTTCACTTATGATTACCTCTTTAGTTATTCCTTCTTATGTTCTTACTTACATTACTGATTTTTACTGTGTAATTAATAGTTTATAATGACATCTTATAAAAAATTATCATAACTCAATTATTCATCAATTGATAATGGTTACCATGTTGTTAAACAACGTTTAACATTGTGGTATCAACACCATCATAATGATATAAGCAGTCAACTTTAAATTCATAAATTGACACAAAAGTACATAGCCACGATATAGAATATCGATGATGATCTTTTAATACTAGAAGCTCAACTTAATGACAAATCATCATTTATGTAACATTTTCCAATTAGTTTAAATAATAACAAATTCCTACAAATCGGCATCTCAAATGCCATACATAATAATTCAATTAAACATCAACATCATCATTATTAAAGTAATAATGATTTCAAGTACAAAAGGGATTATTTATAGCAGACTATTTTGTCTTTCTTTATTTAATATAACAGCAAAGTATAACTTTCGCTTTACAAAAATGGCATGCATTTAATACAATGAAATCAACTTAATCATCATAATCAAGCAAGTTAGTCATGTGTAATCTTTCTTTAGTCAATCGCGAAAGATTGTTAACTCTGTCATTTGTGGGAAAGAGATGGTAAAAATGGTCAATTCAAAAAAAAGTGACATGAATTGTCGTTCTCATCACCCTTGTTGATTATTACAATACAATGATTATAAGAAAACGTCCCAAAAATTCCTTGATTTTTCCAAATATCAAATTTTTACTATAAGAATAAGATTGATATAGTAATACCTATTAATACATTATCACCTCTTACCATAACAGCAACTTATACCATATGTGCATTTCAAGTTGACTTTTGGCCCATAAGATTAGTTATCAAGTTAACTAAATCCTTTTCATTCTTTTACATAAAATCAATCTAGATTAGTAATACACTCCAAGTCAGTGAACTCCATTCCACAGAAGACAAACAAATTTTCAACAACTATATGTATTCATTTCTAACCCAATCATATTAATCCTCTATTTTAAGAAGGAAAGTAAATAACATCTCTTGTCTATAATCAATGTTATCATTTAATACATTTAAAACATCTTTGTTCATGGATAAATTAGATATGCTATGGAAATGAAGTTAAAACATATAACCTCAAAGCATGAACTTAATCTACACTAAACCATCATGATAAGAGATAAACAAGACTAACATCTATCATTGTATGAATTAGATTAACTCTAACCTAACATGATAGAAAGCTACTCTCTACTCTTTAGATTACTTAATTAAGAAATTGAAACTAAAAATATCAACTTAGAAATCAAAGGTGTGATTAGTTGTTTTATGGTTCTCAAGCTTTCAAGAATAGAGTCTCACCATTAATGGCTTCAAGGCCAATGGTTCTCTCTATTTACTCAAAACTTGGATTATGGATGCAAATGGAGGTTATTAGATCAAGATCAATGGAGGGAGTAAGTTTAAGATCAAATGTCTAATTAGCTTAAAGCTAATAAAAATGGAATCCCAAAATTAGGTGTTCTGTGTTAATAAGATATCCTAAGTGTGAAGGTGTGTAGTTTGAATGGGTAGGCTTAGCCTTGTATTTATAGTTTCCCAAATGAGAGAGTTTGAACTTCTTGTGCATACGGGACTAAATTCTAAAAAGCACTTTTAGATTAGATTAGGATAAACATGTTTTAGGCTTAGTTAAGCTAGGTTTAGGCTAATTAACCTTGATTATCAAGTGATTAGAGACTCATTGAGAGCTGGGAGGAGTTTGGTTAATCATTTTTAACTAATAGATAGCCTAGGAAGCCAATAGAAGTGGTTCAGAGAGAACTGGAGAAGTTATGAATGGTAAAAAGGAAGAATGTCTAGCTAATAAGAGAGATATTAGCCCAATTAGATGATTATAGGAGGAATACGACCAAGAAGGTTTCGTAAATGGGCATCCAAGAATGGAGCGAAGAATGGGGAATTAACGAAGTGTCGTTAATCAATTGAATTGGAGGAAATGGTAAGTGTAAGAATATTTTAGGTGTCTACATTTGTCCCTCTTTGGGGTGGCGCAAGTGACGTCACTTTGAAGAAAATAGACAAGGATAAATAAGTAAAATTTTAAAGGAATAGAAAAAAAATGAGTAGAATGAAGGATTCCCCCTCGATTTTCGATGGGGTGATACAAGAACTCAATCGACGATCGAAAAGATGATAGAAAGAGAACAGAAGAAAGAATAATGAAAAGAAGAAGAAAAGAGATATAGAAGAAAAGGAGAATGAGGAAGGGGGAATGAGTGCATATCATCCACTACCTTTTAAACAACTTTATTTTTCATCATATTGCTAATGATCTTCATCATCGGTCCTTATTAAAAAGAATGAACAAGAGTCTATTATGACATGAAAAGCCATATACGAAAAAATGTCCATTGCTAAAAACACTAACTCCATGCAACATACAAAATTAAATGCAATACGAGAAATTAAAACAAACTAACCTAACAGAGAAACAAGTATAATGCTTTTGTTCTCAAGCTTCAGTTCCAACCTATTCGAGTTAACGACAAGGATTAATGATGGAGCCCCAAGCAAGGATACATGCAAGGGGAATAACGGAGGACACTTCGGTCCAATGGAAAAGCCATGTGCACTATGAAACAGTACTGGGAAACTTGTTGTGCCCTAGAGTACAGACAAAGTAAGCAGCTTAGCTTTTGTTGATGGTTGTAGATCAAAATGATCTGCGAGTCGTTTATGATGAGAACAAGCAAGAACCAAAGAACGACATTTTATAGGATGATTTATATTGTTTTTTATGTATCTTGAAACACATTTGAATATTTTTTTCTAACATATTTGAATGTTTTAATGATTTTGAAAGTTTTTTGAAACTATGTACAGGAAGACGACGAAGTGTGGATGCTCCTACTGATAGATAGGATGTACAAGGGAAAAAGGCCACGTGCATGCGCAAGAATATGAAGATGCGAAAATGCCCCAGCGATTAGGTGGGATTATTCAAAGGCAAACTCTTCACACATAGAAGCGGGACCCAAGGCCATTATGGATAGGTTCAACATGATGATGAACGTAAACCAATGAAGTACTGGGAAGTAGCAAAGATACCCCCAGCATAAGATGGCCTAAAAGCACGTGATAGAAAGGAAGTGAGTCATTATTTTTGTGAAAGGGGATAAAGGTGTCCACAAACATGGGGGAAAAAAAGGCAATCTCATACACATGGATGTTCTGAACGAAGTAGAAGAATGATGTGAATGTTATGAATATAGCTCAAAAGCCTTGCAACAAAAAAGTGATTAGCTTAAGGCACAAATCGTGAGACGAAATATGGACTAGCAAGAGTTTGAACAAGGTCCCAAAAAAAACATTTGGTAACATACTAATCCTGCTTACTCATAGAGATCCAGTGTGTGTACATGGAATTTATTACCTCTTGAAGGGAAGATTTAATAGACAATAAGTGAAGACACCCTAGCCAATGTGTAGGGATGATTGATTTTGAAAGGCACGATTTTGTGAATAGATGGTGGAAGGATAGCCGTACATTGCTCCGTTGCCAGCCAGGCGTCCATAGCCCCGACAAAGATGTATTTGATTCTAATCGCAACATTGCTCTACTGTCAATCAGGCGTCCATAGCCCCGGTAGAGATTATTGGAAATACCCCAAGAGAGAGTAATATATCAATTTACTTTTGCTTTTAGCTTTTAGCTTTTAGCTTTTGATTGATTGATTTTGATTCTTTTTCTTTCTGAAAACTTATTTCAACTCTCTTGTTTGATAAGGGGTTAAGAACAACATATGGCTTGTTAAGAGGAGGTGGAAGTGACTGTGATGACGACATTGGCTAGTGTCAACAAATATGTCCAAAATTTCTTTGCAACAAGTTATTATCTCTAAGAGGTCATTCGTTCTTTAATTTACCAAGGTGATGAAAGACCAGGGTCAAACGGATACCATAGAGATGGTTGTCGCAAAATGCGTGTGAAAAGGCTAACCACAATATCACCTAAGGGATAAAAATGGTAGGAAGACTTGTAGAAGAATAACAAGAGAAGAAAGAAACACCCATGTGTACGCAATACCTAATTACAATGTTTGATTTTTGTACCTTTGATTTTTCTTGGTTTTCTCATTTTTATATTTTTGATTTGTTTTTTATTTTTAGAGTTTTTATAGTTTTTGGAAAGGTTGGAACAACAGAGTCACTCTACCTGTAAGATCCAACAACAATGTTTACAATTTCTTTGATAAGGGAGACTAAGCATGATTGTTTATCAAGAGCCATGTTTTCCCCGATCTCGATGATCGTGGTGAGCTCATACTCAACAAATGACTGTGATTTATCCGGAAACATGGATTTCGTATGTGGGAGATTGAATTCTCCATCCAGAGGTTTATGCACTTTGCTCCATACTTGATGGTTACGTTGACGTGCGTTATTGAATCGCACTTGATTTTTAAACCTAAGATCATGCGAGTTGCTAGGAGCTTTGGAGCTATTAGGAGTTTTTACCTGAGCTTGATTAAGAAATAGTTTGGGTTTATTATAAGCTGGTGTGTGACTTTTCTGATCTCGAGAAGGAGAAGAAAGTGAACATTTATGATTGATGATAGGAATGAAAGAAATGATGGTGGGATTGCCACAACCATTGATAGAAGAAATATGTGATGGATGAAAAGGATATGGTCCAAGAATTGAAGAGGATGGGCTACCATGAGGTGAGCCACTGATAGAAGATGACGAAGGGCTGCCTGGATATGGCCCTAAGATGGAATAAATTAGGCTACTCGGAGGTGAGCCATGGCTAGAAGATGAGGAAGGGGTACTAGGATGTGGCCCTAAGAGGGAAGAAATTGGGCTATGAGGACATGGCCCAAGAATAGAAGATAATATCGAGGGAACACTAGGGGTGACCCAAGTATAGATGAGGAGGGACTACTCGGAGGTGTCCCATAGATAGAAGAGGATGAAGGGATGTTAGGACGTGGCCCAAGAATAGAAGGTAATGGGATACCAGGAGGTGACCCACAAGTAGAAAATGGAGGACTACCTAGGGTGGCTCCAAGATAGAAGAAGATGATGGGCTATTCAATGGTGACCCCAAGGTGAGATTTTGATTGAGGAATGATGATAGATAAGAAATGATTAGGGAATGAGAAGATAGGCCATGGATCAATGCTAGAACCCGAAATCTCATCATGATCAGAGGAGGGTGAAGATGGAATAACGGAAGAAGAATCAAGCTCCATGACCTTAGGCTCTTCTTCTATGTTCTGATAAAAGGAATCAATTTCTTTTCCCCAATACGCGAGCATATCAAGTTCAAGAAAGAACCCTTGTTTGCAATCCTCTAAAGGGATATCTTCGTGTAGTTTGATTGTTCCATCATCCTGAGAGAAATCAATCAGTAGAGGTTGTTGATCTTCGACCATAGGAGGTTGATTAGAAGAGATAGGTTTGATAAAAGGGGAAGATTGATTGACAGAAGAAGATGAAGATGTTCGATGATGTAGACGAGGGGAAGGCTTGAACCTTATCACTCCCACAAAGAGTTTTGATAGTGCTTTGAAAATATATCTTAGCACATGGCTTCTTTCTAATGGTTCGAATTGGTCGCAGACATTGATCTTTAGAAGATGGATGAGGAAATGACACAATATGATTGAAATGGATCAAGGGCCGAAGAAGGATTGAATTTGGATTGATAGCAGAAGATGACTCAAGAGACGACATAGGCTTGACGACAGGTGTCTCATGAATGGATGATTTAGATTTAGACCTAGGTCATTTTTCTAGAAGACAACATAATGTAGGTTGGAAAGTAGGATCACATAGCCATCCATTAAGTTGCGACGTAGGAGTCAAATTGGATGATTGACTAGAGGGAATCCAAGTCGTGGAACTCTTCGATGGAGGAAGGGGTCATCGAGGTGACTGATGAAGGAGGTCCTGTGAAGGAAGGGAGGACCATGACTCAAGAACCGAATTATATGTTCGATCAATGGAACTTGGAGTCACACGAGTCTTCAAAGGAGGAAGACATCATTGAGGTGATTTAGAATAAAGTTCCTCTAAAGGAAGGGAGGACCGTGATTCAATATTTGATCTAGGGGTATTCGAACAATAGTTGGGATCCGAATCTTCAGAAGAAGAGTGGGAATCCGAATGGTAGTTTGGATCTGAATTAGAAGAAGAGTGGGGGGAACCTGAATAATAATTTGGATCAGAAGCATCCAAACCATACCACTGACTATGAGCTGAAGGTGGGGAACAGGGTACCCGAGTGGGCCTTCTAGCGCGAAGAACCAAACGAGGCTTAGTCGTAATGGGTATCTTTTTATGTGAATGCCTAAACCTAGGTTTTGTATTATTATATGCGTGAGGAACCGCGCAATAATCAATCATTTTTTTGTCATTTAGGTACAAATGTATAGACCTAGATAGTGTGATGGAACTCCTTCAAAGGGAAGAAAGATCCATGTCAATTCGGGAAAGCATAATGACAACCAACTAGACATTGTGTAAGTATGGAGATGCGTGTGTGATTTTTTGAAGAGGGTCTAAGGAAAATAGACATCATGATGATGCAATCTCATGAGATCAAAAAGGATTGTCCTAGAAAACAAGTTTTCTAGATGAATGATCACAAGGAACAATCATGCAAGTGTGAAACACAAAGCCAATCAATAAGGAAATACTCCCTATGTAAAATGTGTGTGCAAAATGATAGTTCGATGCAAAGATGATCAACACAATGTCAATACTTACGTCAAGCTCGAAATGAACAAGGCGTAAATATTAACAAAGGGTAGATGTGACTCCCAATCAAAGGATACCACGACGCAGTTCAACAACCAACAAGGCCTAAATGTTAAAGGGCGAGGTTTACAAATGTAAGCCACGTAACCACACCAATTGGACACATCTATCAAGCTTCACGGAGAAGCGAGATATTAGTGTCAAAGTGGTATTGAAATGACGCAAACAAAATAAGAGACACTCTTCAATATTTGGGACAATGTTTGAAATCAAACTAAGTAAAAGTATACTAAGGATGTGCTAAAATGTGGGCAGCGTAACACCACAATGTAGATATTTAGATCACATTTACGAGAAAAATGACATAAGTATCTTAATTGTGTCGAGAAAATACAAACGAGGTAACACGTCAAAGGGATATTAAATGATGAATCAATCATAACTATGATGATGATCTTGAATTCAAGATCAAGTGGCCATCAAAAGATATAAGGACATACTTGCACACTTTAGATGTTTAACAACTAGCCGTAAACATGGATGAGCGTAAATAGACAAAAAAATAGTGAACACTATCTATGACAATGCTCTCGAAAGATGCCTTTTCTTATCCCAAATGGGAAACAAGAATGCAAAGGTATAGATCAAATAATGTAAAAATAAACTAAGCGTCACTTGGGCAGAGTTTTGCCTCATCTGAAGGCGAGAAAGAAACCGAGCTAAGTGAGACATCGTTGATTCCATGATGAAAGGCACTTAGATCCAACTTATGTGGGCTCTTTGCCTTATTCGAAAAAATAAGGTTCAGACTCCAAGTAAGTTGTCACTTCGTGATGGCTCGACGTGACAAAGGACTAGTAAAGTGGGCTCCAAGACAAAATGGCTTCCCTAACAAGATCTCTCAACTAGGTGTTACAAAGTTGTCTTAAGCAAGCTCGATTTACCCAAAAAGTTACACTGACTAATTTGGGAGTATCTCGGCTTTACTTTACCCCCTTCAAGAATAGTGGGAAATAAATGTGTCCATCGTGTACTCTCATTGGGGTCGTCATACGGACAACTGGTAACGCTAACTCACAATGAAAAACTAGTCAAGTGGGTAAGCGGAGCGCTTCCTGTTTCATCCACGAGGTTACTCAGTGGTGGATTACTTTAGGGTTCCTAGAACCACCCCCATTGTTGTAGCTTAAGGCATTATGCCAAAGGGGTTATGTTCCAGTTGAGCAGATAGGGATGTACCCTTTTCCAAAACCTACAATACAGTGTGATGAAAGTGGTGTGTTTTTTTATCTTTTTAACTTAAATGTGGTTTTAAGTGGCACACCATTTGGCAATCTACATGTAAACACGTGTATTAGAAGGTCTTGTGTTTTTCATTTTGACGCCTTTCTTTGACAAGTGTTAGGTCCTACATACCAAGAAGTTAGTAATTTTCCAAAACGATCATGATAAAAATAGAGTAACTTTGTTTTTGATTCCTAAGATCATCCTAAAGGCGTGAAGGAAGAGCATACGCAACAAGTGAAAACTCACTAAAATTTTGCAAGAAATGGAAAATACCTTAAGTAAAATGCAAAATAAGTTCTTTTTAACCAACTTTGAAAGCTAATTAAATTGTTTTGCAAGTATGAAGAAAGTAGTGAAACGTTTTTGATTCCCAAGATCACCTAGAAAGGCGTGAGGGAAGAGCATACGCATTTCAAACCTTCAAAAATAAAGATGCAAACACTTAAACTAAGTTAGATGAAAAAAAAAAACATGATGGAAAAGACACTGTAAACCACTGTTAGAACCCTGCAAAAATGTTAGAAAACCAAGAAAATCAAAAAATTCCAAAAATCTATTTTTAGCAATTTTTAACAGTATTAGTATTTTACGTTTTTGGAGGTCTCCGAGGCACTTTGGGGGTTTTGTGATAGAAGTAATGATACCAAAGTTATATTACTTTTGGAAGTTCCCTCGCAACGTACGCTGCGTTCTCTTTCCGACGACTATTCAAACTCCGAAAACGGGTTAACAGGTCAAAAGATATGATCAAAATAAGGGACACCAAAAATTTGTAAACAAAACCGGATCAAACATATATACCTGCGCACCCCTCAGGGTGTGTGCACCCCGTGCCATTTTTTGGTGCATGCATGCCCTTTTATGTGTGCACACCTATGAGAAAATGACATTCGATTAGGTGTATGGGTGCTGTGCTACCCGAGAGATGTCTGCGCCAGATAAAAGGTGCCTGCGCCAGTGGAGTAAAAAGATGGTACGATGCGTACGAAACAGTGAGTGCATGCAAGAGGCATGTGCGTGGAGTAAAAAGATGGTATGACAGTGCATGTGCGCTAAGGGGTGCTTGGCTAAGTCTGGGCGTGCACCAGCCTTAAGGTGTGTGCGCGCTTGGTAAAAAAATTTTAGACAGAGGGCCAAAGGTACATAGGGCTTTATGGGTTTGGGTACCTATGCGCCTAGTAAAAATGACAGAGGTGTATGCGTTGGTAGAGGGGTGCATGCCAGCTAAGGTTTAGGCGTGTGCGCCAGCCTTAGGGTACCTACGCATGGTTTTAGGTGCCTACGCGCCTCTGTTAAAAAAATGAGTAGTTAGAAGGTGCCTGCGCTGGCAGAAATGGGTGTGTGTGGCCCTTCCATGTAGGTGGCTAAAAAACACGGGATTTTTCAAAAAAAACTCCAAAAATGTCAAAAAATTGTTAATTTGGTTTAATTCCGACAGCACTTTACCTCCTTTAGTCCTGCAAAGAGCACAAAAGCGAGACAAACCTAGCTAAACTAGTTAGGAAACCTAATTTTTATCCATTAATACAAGAAAGGTTAGTGAAATCAAAAACTGAACTAATCTTAAAAATTTGAAATAATCTAAAAAGCTTGAAACTAAGTCTAGAAAATATTGAAACTAAAAAACAGTTAGAAACTAAAATAAAAAGCTTCAAAATGACTCCATTAATGGAGGATGGACTAAGTGTCCCACAGGTGTGCCAAATGTGTTCATGGATAAATTAGATATGCTATGGAAATGAAGCTAAAACATATAACCTCAAAGCATGAACCTAATCTACACTAAACCATCATGATAAGAGATAAACAAGACTAACATCTATCATTGTATGAATTAGATTAACTCTAACCTAACATGATATAAAGCTACTCTCTACTCTTTAGATTACTTAATTAAGAAATCGAACCTAAAAAGATCAACTTAGCAATCAAAGGTGTGATTAGTTGTTTTATGGTTCTCAAACTTTCAAGAATGGAGTCTCACCATTAATGGCTTCAAGGCCAATGGTTCTCTCTATTTACTCAAAACTTGGATTATGGATGCAAATGGAGGTTATTAGCTCAAGATCAATGGAGGGAGTAAGTTTAAGATCAAATGTCTAATTAGCTTAAAGATAATACAAATGGAACCCCAAAACTAGGTTTTCTTAGTGTTAATAAGATATCCTAAGTGTAAAGGTGTGTAGTTTGAATGGGTAGGCTTAGCCTTGTATTTATAGTTTTCCACTTGGGAGAGTTTGGAATTCTTGTGCATGTGGGACTAAATTCTAAAAATAACTTTTAGATTAGATTAAGATAAACATGCTTTAGGCTTAGTTAAGGTAGGTTTACGCAAGTTAACCTTGATTAGCAAGTAATTAGAGACTCATTGAGAGCTGGGAGGAGTTTGGTTAATCATTTCTAACTGATAGATAGCCTAGGAAGCCAATAGAATTGGTTCAGAGAGAACTAAGGAAATTATGAATGGTAAAAAGGAAGAATGTCTAGCCAATAAGGGAGATATTAGACCAATTAGATGATTATAGGAGGAATACGACCAAGAAGGTTTTGTAAATGGGCATCCGAGAATGGGGCGAAGAATGGGGAATTAACGAAGTGTCGTTAATCAGTTGAATTGGAAGAAATGGTAAGTGTAAGCATATTTTAGGTGTCTACAACATCAACAATGGTATAATTAGTATCATACCCCTTTCCAGCAAGGTGGAATTTACGACCTTACCTATATACACTGCCATATTTAATTCCTTAACCCCTTTCCAATAATCCAAATAAAAGTTCTTCAATTTTAACAACTATAAGAATGACAATACCCAAATCTCCTCAAACACCGCAATGATTGAAACTATCATATTTCGAGCAAAGCAATGATTAATACCATCTACTTTCAACCATGCAATGATGATTCCCTTAACCATGTCCATAATACCTACTTGAAATCCTTATCATATCAAAGAAGGTAATGAAAAATACCTTAGTATTTTCAAACGTTAATAAACTATGAGGAGCGAAAACATTATTATTTGAATATAAGACAGATTACCTATAGAAAATATTTCTCATCTTGTCAATAATCGAAGTCATGCTTCCAAGGGACTTTTGAATTTAAAACTAAATTCACACACCAGTAAAATAAAACATCCATCATTAACAAAAAGTCCCTTGAATGCATATTAACTTCTCACAGTATTTGAACCCGTCTATTATTTACAGTAACATTCCAACCAAGTTGCAAATAATCATGATAAGTTTTAATAGAAAGATAAATACTAAATTTTACCAGATATCAATCAATATTTCAATTTCCAGGTGCGAAAAACCAACACCATTATCGCCCCAACCCAAGACGAGTTATCGTTCAACTGTTGAAATTTATAACTAAAAATAACACTCAAAGAAAATCAAAACCCGAATCATATCATCAACAAAATATCCATACCCACACACAGTTCAAAAGATATTCCTTCAACGTATTCATGCAGTTAACTAAGAATTCTCATATTACATATTACCCACATTAGGTTTTATGAAAAACTTGTACATATGCTCAAAACGATTTTAACATAGTGTTTAAGGACAAGAACCCATTATATACGCTCAATTAAGGGTGAAAATAGACCAAAAAAGATATTAGCAATCCATAAACCCCACACGTTTAAATATATAGCCCTTGCAGGTATTTCTTATTTCATTTTCACAATTAATTGAAAGACCCATCAATACTCAAAGGACCATTTTATTCATAAATCATTATAAGTTAATAAACAACAAAGGAGGGGAGAAGTTCAATCCATGCCTAGTAAAGAAAGAGAAGCCTACAACTTCTTGTTGCTTCCACAGCGGTCGAGCAGACTGTAGTTCTTTCCTCCGCATCTTGCAACAAAACTCTCAAACAAACCCCTCCCCAATAATATTGTTTCCAAATACAAAATAATAGTATCTAGGAAATGACAAAATTCAACTTATTAAATATCCTTGATGCCATTAAAGAATCCCACAAAAATCTCCACGAACCGCTCTAAAACAAATTTCTAAAATTAAGCTACTTATCATTTCCAGAATAACCAGATTCGAACTGGAGTGGGTTAATACTAATTTTCACATGCAAAGATCGTAAGGGTCAGAAAATAATTAAAGCCAAAAATGAACTAGAGATAACAAAATACCCTCTCGGTAGCTTCTATGATCCATAGGGTTGAATTGAATGTCATTAACGTGTGTATATGCCAGTGGTGGCATGGGGAGTCTAACTCCCATTTTTCTTCCATTCTGTGTGGTATACCAACTGCCAATAAAACTTAGCAATTCATATTCAAACTTGTATGGTAACATACACACTCATCATCACCTTTCTCTACTTGCATGGCGTTCACCTCTCAAGTGGTCGAAGACTATGAAAATAAACATTTAATTATTTGCATGGGTAACCATTATTGTTTGGGTCGGTCATCGACCAATCTTTTAAACATTGACAAATCTTTGTTGTGGAATATGGTCAAAAGCCACCTTTTTAATCCAACATTATCAAGCAGTAACATTATAGCCCTCTAAAATCATTTCCCAATAATATGGTGAGAACCACATCACCAAAATGCTAAAATGCCAAACACTTACCCTTGACATTATAATATACTAAATGTCATTTGTTGTAATTTTAGACTATTAAACAGGGTTTAATGATTACCTTCCTTGTTGACATGGCCAAAGGCATCAAAAATCCATTTATTTTACTTCACAGTCTAAGACCATCAAAGTTGATAATCGCTTAACTTTTCATTACGATAGGGCGAAGATGCGAATGAACCCAAGCAAGTTTATACATAATGCATGGTGATAAACACGATCGTAAATACACATTATATGCAATATGGTCAAGCCATTAAATAGTCAAGCAAGGAATCAATATCACTAAACTGAGTTAATATATTCTCACAACATAATAAATTGCATTTTACTTTGATAAAATGTCATCAAACCAAATTTGAACTTCTTACCTCAATTGTCCCAAATTTGCCTACCTCTTTCTAAGGACTACTATTACGCTTAACGGCCTTTGACTGCCATGATAGCAAAGGAAGGTTAGCGTCATTCAAATAAACCATATTTTCATACTGAAATAACATTATTGAGAACATGTATCATTATTCCCAGCAAGCTAGATAAACCATAGGATCAATATCTAATACAATAACTAGCAATATATCAATGTATAAAATCATCACTTTCTGCCAAGTAACTCATAACACACATCATATCATGGTGCACCGCAATATTTATTATAGGTACAGCAACAAACAACCCAACAATAAACCAAAATAGCATGCTCATCAAAATAAGTACATTTAATCATCAGAGCAAAAACATTAATAAGTCATAAATGTTAAGTACATTACGAGTGTCAAACGACAAGTGTTGTTGCACGGATGCACATGCAACTACAAGTAAGTGTGCATATCCTTTTAAGGATATGCATATACATGTGTGATTGTATATACAGCTACACAATAGAGTTTATTCTCCGGCTCTCATAACCCACTCTTCAATTACGACTTATATCTTTCAACAAAACAAACCAAGATTGTGGGATGTGACAGAGGTATCTTGTTAGAGTATCATTGGCTTATTTTCTTTATGTTGTAATTTATCTAATGTTCCACAAACCTCTAATGAGACTACCAAATCAATTTGGTATGTCCTTTCCTTATCTCGAATGCATTTGATCCCCCAACCTTCTTGTTATCACAAAAAAGTAACACCATCGGATATTTGGTTTTGGATCCCTACTTTTGTTAACATGAGATTATCTCTCAAGTTGTGGGACTTGCAAACTTGAGATAACCCTCTGGAGAAGGTTGGTTCCTCTTCCTAATCCTACTTGCGACAACTCCTAATGCAAGTAAACAAACTATCTAAATATATCTATCATTTCCAAAGAGACAAGGAGAGAAAGTGCATAAAAATGGAAATCCTACACTAGAAGCGGTGATACACCGAGAAAAGGAGATGTTGGATATTCCACAATGCATGAAAATGGAGGTGAATGAGCCTGGAGAGGTTGGACAAGCACCACATATCATAACTGCACCTAAGACCATATTAAGATAAACACAAGACCACCTTTAATCCTATAACAAAACCATAAGAATGCACAAAACACCTAGACAATAATGAGAGGCAAAGAGAGACAACAAGCACATGCAAAGGTTAGCAAAATTAACACGAAACATGATTTTATTGCCCCATAGGTATGCACAGTACATCATCTGATAGGAGGAAGGCACGGGGTTCCATTACATTGTAGATGGGAAGGTTAAATCCCTATAACTACCCCTAGCCAAGAAGAAGAAGAGGGGGGTGCATTAGAGGAATAATATCCCAACTCTTTAAAATGTGCAAACCCCCTTACATTAAATAGAAGAAATGTGAGGGAGGAGAGAGAAGAAGCCATTAATGATGCCCAACCACCCACTAAAAGAAACTGGTGCACCTAGGCTACTCATTGGACCTAGATCTCCCTCTTCGATTTTGTCCCTAAAAATATCTTCAAAATCTATTTTTCCTAGCTCCATCCTGTCGAGCTAGGAAAGACATTTTTGACGACTATAAATTTGTCTAAATTCAATGAACGGGGCAAAATATATGATCATTCTTCTGAGGGGTGCAATTTTTGTTTTGGGGCTCACCACACTACACCCACCGAGTTATTTGATTAGCTCACCACCTATCAAGTCGTTCAGTTTGACCTCCCCACATTACTCCCAACAACCTGCATTCAACTCACCTACCTACCGAGTTGACTCGGTCACTGTCTCACGGACTTCACATTTTGCATGCAACTAGGGGCAAGGTTTGACCTTACATTTACATGGCTCGGTGACTAAGTTGCCCCATGTTGTTGCGGACCTATGCCCGCATCCAAATCGTCCATAACCTTTTCGCCCTTTGTGTTAGGTTGACCGACCCCCGCAACATGTTCCTCGGAACCGGATCCCGAGCGACATCTTAAACCACTCGGCAACCTTGTATTGGCGTTGTGTAAGCCCAACATGGCATTCCAACCAGGACTCTCGATACATTGCCCAACCGTTTCCCCAAATAACTTGCCATGCGATGCGGGGTGCGAAACCCACATCGCATCAACATTTCCCAATGCTCCGTACGCTATGTGGATGCAAATTTGCTTCCGACCCCAACACACAACTGACCTCCAACCGGTTGAGTTGTGGATCTTAATTGCTTCACATTAGCATGCTTTACGAATTTTTTAGAATACACAGTAATAGGCGTCGATCACCTAGGGACCGGTATCGGTCAAGAAAAGAAGTAACTGGCATCAGTTAGTATAACCTGCATCGGTTGCATGTGCATTATTCTTTTATTTAACTCACGGGAATTAGATCTAACTTTTGATATAAATTTGATCTAATGATTGTAATTGCATGTAGATAAAGTGCCCTAAGTTTGTATATGCCTATATAAGCTAGAAACCTAGGGTTAGAAGGTAAAATTAAAATACAATTAGAAGAATTGTAAAGAAGTTTCCTTCGGAGATAAAAGAGAAATTTGTGAGGAAAAAATGTTATACATCCAAGAAGGTGTGAAAGATTGCATATCTTCATTGTATTTTCTTTGTGATAATAGATTGGTCATTTCTTGGTGGACATAGCCCACACATGGTAAACCACATTAAATCTTGTGTATTATTTCTTCCGGTTATTTCTGTGTTTCTTGCTTATATGTTTAGATCTGATATTTATATATGTACAACCTGTGTGCTAACCCCAACAACTGGTATCAGAACTTTCTTTATTTGAGGGTTTTGTGTGTTGAATGATTTATTCACAGAGGGATTTCTAGTTGAGTGGGAGTTATAACAATGGCAGAAGAAGGAAAATAAAAAGTAGAAAAGTTTAACGACCGTAATTATCAAGTATGGAAGATGCATGTGGTAGATTATCTGTATGAGAGGGATATATATTTACCGTTGGATGTAAAGGCAAGACCTACAAAGATGGCTGATGAAGAGTGGAGTATTCTTGAAAACAAAGCTTTGGGATCTATAAGATTGAGTTTGTTAGCATATGTGGCTTCAAATATTACTGAAGCTAAATCTACGGTAGAGTTGATGCATTCTTTAGCTAATTTATATAGAAAAAATCATTGCTTCGAATAAATTTTATTTGATGAAATTATTTAATTCTAAGATGCAAGAAGGTGAATCTGCATCAAGTCATTTTAATGATTTCTGGTCTATTTTAAATCAATTAAAATCAATTAATGTTACCTTTGAAGATGAAGTGAAAGCACTTTTATTTCTATTGTTTTTCCATATAATTGGGATAACTTGGTAATGGTTGTTAGTAATACAACGTCTGCTACTAATATTTTAAAGTTTGATGGTGTGGTTAGTATAATCTTGAATGAAGAACTACACAAGAAAAATACATGAGAATCATCATCTTGGAATGCTTTGAATGTAGAAAGTAGGGGAAAGCAGAAGGAAAGATCCAAGAGCAAGAATAATGGGAAATCAAAGTCTAGGAATGGAAGATCTAAATTTAAAAGTAGAGGTATAACTTGCTGTAATTGTGAAAAGAAATGACATGCAAAGAAGGATTGTTAGTTCAAGGAAAACAAAGAGAATTTTTCATACAAAGGTAAAGAGGAAAATATTGCAACTCAAGTAATGCAAGATGTCCTAATTGTCTCCTTAGATAATAAAATTGACTCATGGGTTTTGAATTCATGAGCCTCTTTCCATGTAACCCCTAATAAGGGTTATTTCAGAAATTATGTCCAGGGTGATTTTGGGCATGTTTATTTAGGAGATGATAAACCATGCAATATTATTGGTAAAGGTGAAGTTCATCTAAAATTGCAGAATGGAAATACATAGATATTGATATATGTGAGACATGTTCCAAGCCTCAGAAGAAATCTAATTTTTGCAAAACAATTGGGTGAAGTTGGTTGCATGGTTACATTCACAGCTGACTCTTGGAAAGTTACTAAGGAATCTCTTGTTGTAGCAAGAGGCAAGAATGTAGGATCATTATATTTATCTATCTGTATTACTGATTCTTTTTTGTGCTATCTACTTCAGACTTAGATATAAGCATGTGGCATAATTGGCTAGGCCATATGAGTCAAAAAGGAATGCAAATCTTAAAGACTAAGGGTAAATTATCATATTTAAAAGATGTAGATCTTGATTTATGTGGGCATTGTATATTTGGAAAGAAAAAAATAGTTAGATTTCTCAAAATTGGGGCAACAAAGAAGGAGAAAAAATTGGAGCTTGTGCACTTAGATGTGTGGGGACCAGCCTAGGCAGATTCTCATAGAGGATCCCAATATTATGTGACTTTCATTGATGATGCCACGAGAAAGGTATGGGTTTATTGTATTAAACGTAAATATGATATTTTTGATACTTTTAAAAGATGCAAAACCCTTGTAGAAAATGAAACAAATTCAAAGTTAAAATGTTTTAGATCTGACAAGAGTGGTGAGTACTACAGCAAAGTTTTCAATGATTATTGTTCAGCGAATGGAATACGTAAAAAAAAGTACGGTTCCTAGAATGCCATAGGAGAATGGTGTTGCAGAAAGAATGAACGGAACAATCATGGAACGTGATAGAAGCATGAGGATACATGTTGGATTACCCTTGCAGTTTTGGACAAAAGCAATAAACACGATGGTTTATTTAATTAAATGTGGGCCTTCAAGTGCACTAAATGGTGGAATACCAGAAGAAGCTTGGACTGGAAAAGAGGTACATCTTTCTTTTCTTAGAGTATTTGGTTTAGAAGTTTTTGTGCATATTGATAAAGAAAATAGAAAGAAGTTGGATGTTAAATCCAAGAGACATACTTTTATTGGTTATGGCTTTAGTGATTTTAGATTCTGGTTTTGGGATCTAGAAGATGCTAAGATTATTAGGAGTCGTTACATTGGTTGGAATGAAAAGAGAATGTACATAGATCAAGTTTTGGTACCTAACGATGAACCAGTTGAGAAGTTTGTGGATGAAAGTGAACTCTCAGATTTAAAATTGACACCTACAGGTTTACACAGTAATCAGTATCGGTTAACCCCTGACCGGCATCGGTCGCTTGAACCAGCGTTAATTACAAAAGAGCCAAACTAGCGTCAGTTAGTCGAACCGGCGTCGGCTACAAGGGACCGGCATTGGTCACTATCGAAAGTGGACACAAATGTACATGATGTCCAAATTAAGCCTCTGGCACCCTAGATCTCAATGAGAAGGTCACAAAGGGTAAGTAGACCTGCAGAAAGATTTTCACCTTCCTTATTTATTATTGACTGATAGTGGTGAACCAGAAAGCTTTCAAGAAGCAATGCAGGATGAAACCCACAAACAGTGGGAGCATAGCATGGATGAGGATATGGACTCCTTAGAACAGAACTAGACATGGGATTTGGTTAAGTTGTAAACAGGTAAAAGAGCATTGCAAAACAAGTGGGTTTATAGGATCAAGGAAGAAGAGGGTGGACAAAAAAAATACAAGGCAAGGATTGTAGTAAAAGGATTTGCACAGAAAGCAGGTATTGACTTTGGTGAGATTTTTTCTGTTGTTGTTAAGATGACTTCTAGTCGTACTATATTAATTTTAGTTACAATAGGAGATTTGCATTTAGAGCAACTCAATGTTCCTTCACAGTGATTTGGAGGAACAAATTTATATGCAGCAGTCGCTTGGGTATGAAGTCAACGGTAAGGAGAAACTTGTGTGCAGGTTGAAAAAGAGTTTATATGGGGCCAAGCAAACTCCAAGGCAATGGTATATGAGGTTTGATAGTTTCATGTATCAGCATGGTTATTTGATATGTGAATCTGGCCATTGTGTTTATTTCAAAAAGCTTAGAATTTAGAGCTATATTATTTTGTTGATGTATGTGGATGATACGCTTATTGCAGGATCTAGTATGCAGGACATTGGTGAGCTTAAAGAAAAGCTACCTCACACATTTGCAATGAAAGATTTGGAAGTTGCAAAGAAAATCTTTGGCATGTAAATTCTTAGAGACATGAAGAACATGAAATTGTATGTATCATGAACATTATATCAATAAGGTGTTGCAAAGGTTTTATATGCAGAATTCAAAACTTGTTAGTGCACCCATGGCTAGACACCTCAAATTATGCAAAGATCAGTGTCCTACATCACATGAGGAGGTTGAGTACATTACAGAAGTTTCATATGCTTCGACAGTTGGAAGTCTTATGTATGTTATGGTTTGTACCAAACCAGACATTACACAGGCACTAAGAGTTGTGAGCAGATTTATGGTAAATCTAGGTAAAGAGCATTGGAAAGGAGTCCAATGGATTCTCAAGTATTTGTGAGGGACATCCGGCATGCAATTATGCTATGAAGGGTCAAATAGTTCTTTATGTGGTTATGTTGATTCAAATATGGCTGAAGATTTGGATGGCTAAAGCACCACTGGATATGTTTTCACAGGGTGTGGCATGGCAGTTAGCTAGATTTCGAGATTGCAAAAAGTTGTGGCCTTGTCTACTACATAGGCCGAGTATGTTGCAGCTACATAGGCTAACAAAGAGATGATATAGATGAACAGGTTCATGGAAGATTTGGGAAAGGAGTAAGAGGATTGGAGATTGTACAGTGATAGTCAAAGTGTGATTCATTTGTAAAAGAACTCAGTGTTTCATTCAAGAATGAAACATATTCAGTTGAGATATTACTTCATACGGCAAGTGTTGGAGGATCGGCAGTTGAAACTAGAGAAAAATCATACAAAGGAGGATATGCGAACGTAGTTGTTAGCAAAGGAGAAGTTGGAGCTACACTCCACTTATGTTGGTCTTCGAGTTTGAGACTTGAAGAGGGAGAAACATACCAAGTAAAGAATCAAGGGAAGAAGTTGTATAGTACATTGCAGCAATTTATCTCCAGGTGGGAGATTATTGAGTTGTGGAGCTTAATTGCTTCACATTAGCATGTTTTACGAACTTACTGGGATACGCAGTAACCGGCATCAGTCGGCTGACTGATGTTGGTCACCTGGGGACCGATATCAGTCAAGGCAAGAAGGAACTGCCATCGTTTAGAGTAACCGGCGTCGGTTGCATGTGTGTAATTATTTTATTTAACTCACAGGAATTATATTTAACTTTTGATATAAATATGATCTAATGATTGTAATTGCATAGCTAAAGTGCCCTAAGTTTTTAGATGTCTATATAAGCTAGAAAGCTAGGGTTAGAAGGTAGAATTAAGAGACAATTAGAAGAATTGTAAAGAAGTTTCCTTTGGATAGAGAAAAGAAAAACTTGTGAGGAAGAAACTACTATACATCCAAGAAGGTGTGGAAGATTGCAGATCTTCGATGTATTTCCTCTGTGATAATATATTAGTTGTTTCTTGGTGGACGTAACCCACACATGGTGAACCACGTGAAATCTTGTGTATTATTTCTTCTGGTTATTTCCGTGTTTATTGCTTATATGCTTAGATCTTATATTTATATATGTACAACATTTGTGCTAACCCCAGCACAACCTCCCGCTATGCGACCAAGTCACTCGCCATTTAGCTCACCCACTCCCAGCCTAGCTCGCTCGAGCCATTTCAAACCCCAGCTCCCCTTGCAACACACGAGCTTGCCAAGCAGCTCGCCGAGCTACTCACCGAGCTGAAATTTAGCTTAGTTCCCCCTTTTGAGCCCCTTGGGCAATTTTACACCAATTTTACATTTTTCCAGGATTTCTTTGAATTTTTCAATGTTAGAGGCTAAGGGAGAGGCCCTGAGATGCTCCAAAGGAAATTTTACCGTGGTGAGCCATTTTGCCTATTTTTTGCTCGAAAGTGGGCCAAAGGACCCCTTTTTGCCTCGATGCGGAGTTTTGACCCTGAATGGCTTGGTTGAGCTCAAATTGGCTTGAATGGCCCCAAATCCTTCCCGAGACCTTGCAAATGCTCCATGAACCATGAATTTGACCTGTGAACCTAGATTTATCTTTGTGATGGCCCTACCCAGTGCACAAACTCAATTCTACCTAGTTGTATATTTTTTACCCAAGGGGTAAAAATGGATAACAATTTGGCGAGTCACGAGGACATCTGCCTGCTAGATGGAGTTGACCAGTTGCCTTGAAGCATCCATTAAGCAATTGACTCATTGTTGGTAGCATGTACTAATCCCACTCTTTGTAATTCTGCTCCCAAGTCTGCTTGAACGTTGTTGATCTTGGGCTAACCTGTACTAACCACCTCACAGGATTTCAAAATGAAGATTTTGTGAGAGTGGAAAATTGTTTCGATTCTGGATTTTTATCTTTCCCTCTGCAATTTTCATTTGTTGCCGCTGTATGATGGATACCTGAAACTATCCCAACTTTTGGTTATGGCCAAGTCTGATGTACCTCTGACTGATGATTGTTTAGCGTGCATAACACCTATAGAGTTTTAGTAAAACACGTTCTGGTTCTGGACATCATGCAACTCTTAAATTTTGATTTTATTTTTTCCTCCATGAGCTGCTTGAAACACTGTTGTGGGGTTGAGGCACCTGTGACATGGCAAGCCACCCCGAACTGGTTTTCTGACTTCTTGCAGGTGGCATCAGAAGCTCAACTGATTAACCATAAGGAACAAGAATATGAAACATATTGAAATCCATTCCTAATCATATTTAGTTGCTCTATATTTAAATTTTCTTGAAAATTGCAATTGTTTCTTACAAGTGTGAGTTTCTTTCTATGGCATTCTTCTTTGGAAACTTGATGCACCTATGCTGGAGCAAACCCAAAAAAACACTATATACAAAATATAAATTCATACATGCTCAAGTGAGACATGTAGAGTGTGCAAAATCACTTTTTATACTAAAAGCAAACCTACCTACTCTACACTAACCGGAGGAATGGGCAACTTCACACAAACCCTGACACCAACAAGGCAAAGTAGATGCCCTTCCTCAACATTTTAGACCATGCAACTGATTTGAAAATGGGCATGGTCATGCATGAGAGACATACATAAAGACAACCTTCCACCTAACTTGCCAAGGTATCAACAAATAAAGGAAATACCTCCTTCGGTTGATCTGTATTTGGTTGGAGGTGTTGTTGTTGACCCTTAGTGCATTGAAAATCATTCCCATGCTATGGATTGAATATGGTCAGTGGCAACTCTAACCCCTACTCCAGTGAAGCTAGGTACCTGATGGGGTAAGGCCTAATTCTTATGATTTGCCCGCTCATTTGTTGTTTGGCCCCGTAACTAGGGCTCTCATGCAGACTTTCTTCCTGAATATGGTTGTTTGCAAGTTGATCCATGATTTGTTGTGCCTCTACAAACAGCTTTGTTTCCACCTTGATGGTTGTTGGCATTCCTTGGGTCTCTTCATTCCCTATTTCCTCTTGGTTTTCTGACAAAAGTGCAGCCAATTCAAGACAAGCAGAGCAATGAGGATCATTACGTTCCATAGGAACATCCTGCTCACCTTCTAATTGCTTCTCCTCGAGGCCATGAGTGCCAATAGTGTTTAAAAACACTTTCTCCTCCCCATCCTTGCCATTATGAGCTTGTTTTTCATCTCCATGCTCCATCTTTTGATTTAGCTCCTTCCTTGGCACATTTTGAATCTCATCATCCTCCCAATCTAAATCGGACCAGTCACTTATTAATACAAAATTTTCATCCTTGGTAAGATTGGCTGAAGGAGAGGTGTAAGAAAGAAGTTACTGCATTGTCTCTTATTTAGGCCGAGGTTTTTGATGCTCAAGGGATCTATTTTGATCACCCGAAAAGGCCAAGTGATCCTCTAGAACATACCCCCGATCCTGGTTACATTTTGCCTTCGAAACAGCAGCATGATTCTGCGTGAAGCTTTGATGTTTGGGGTACTACATGGGCATATCCCTTTCTCCAAAAGCATAGCAGGGCTCCCTTTCTACAAGCCTTATAGGGTATCCTGGTATAGTGATAGTTGGGTAAAAGGTAGGCACGGCATATGAAATACCACAACTCCTAGGGACATTGGTATATGGCTTAGGGAAGTTGGGTAGTGCCCTGGGTGGAGATAGGAGAGATCTTTGTGAAGCTTGGGGAACGCTCTGGGCATAACAAACTTGTGAGACATCAAATGAAGGACAAGGAAGCGAAGGGGCTTCCTTATTTTGGCGAGGAATGATGAATTTTACTTCGATCTCACATGGGGAAGGGAGAATTTGAAGTGGTGAGGGAGGGATTGCAGCAGTAGAGATGGATTTTTGTTTGTCGGCCTGAATCAAAATCTTCTCGGCTTATGATGCAACAATGAAGGCCTAAGGAAGAATGGTGTCCCCTACTAAATTAATACAGCTAAGTCAGCATCAAAGGACCTCAAATAGTACAAGAATACCATAACTCGTGAGGGTCTGTATTCTTGAGGGATTCTATGTCACGTCCTTGTGAATCTAAGATTGAAATCCGGAATGGATTCTGTTGGAGCCCATTGTATTTTGCTGAGATGTTCCATGAGGCAAATAACATATGCATCCTCCTTGAGTTAGTTACAAAGTTGTTCCCCCAGCTGATTCCATGTGGAAATGGATTGTGGTGCCAAACTGGTGTACCAATATTTTGCTTTACCTTTGAGAGATGCAACCAGAAGTCTAAGGAAAAAATTCTCCTCTGTGATGACGTGAATGGCACAGTGGTTGGCAACATCTTGGATGTGATCAATCGGGGACTAATCTCTATTTCCATAGAAGAGGGGCAGATTTTTCTGGGCCACTTTAGGGATAACATCCCATTGCTACAAGTGAAGAGGACTAGAATTGAAATGAGGGAAAGAAAAAGCTCCCTGGAGAGTCATGGCTGAAGTGAAAACATTAAAAACGAGTTTGCAACCAGAGATGATGGGCTGCTTGAATCAATGGAGTCGTCATATGTGTTGAGAACGAGCCTCAAAAGGCTAGGGTTTTACCAAGACACACATCCAATCCTAATAAAATAGTGGTACCGACTTTGAAGGACACAAGACTAGCTTTCGGGTTTTGGACCCTGTTGTGTAACTGCCAATACTCAAAATATAAAGGGTGAAACTTAGGTCATGCAAAGCAACCTTCAAAACCCAACATGAAGACCTTCAGAACTTTCCTGATGCAATGCACCCTCCAAAACCCAAAACACAAGGCTTCAGGATTTGGCACCTGTTTTGCAACCTTTGAAACCTGAATCATAAGGATTCGGAACTTGACGCTTGTCTTGCATGCATGAAAACCCGAAATGCACTTGTCGGAAGTAGAGGCATGAAATACAACCCCTAAAACCTGAAATGCAAACACTGGGTCTATTTTATGCTTTTCAACCTTTAAATCCCAAATTGGCTTGCAAATGCCTTCAAATTTGTGATCTCACCAAAAATACATCAAACCTAGTGAAATGAAGGTGTAGATGTAAGAACACACCTATGAAAAATCTAACTTTGTCCCACCGGGTGTGCCAAAACTGTTGTCACAAAAAAATACCACCCTGGGATATTTGGTTATGGATCCCTACTTTTTGCTAACATGGGGTTATACCTCAAGTTGTTGGACTTGTGAACTTGAAATAACCCTCTGAAGAAGGTCGGTTCCTCTTCCTAATCCTACCTACCACAACTACTCCTAATGTAAGCAAACAAACCATCTAAACCTATCTATCATTTCCAAGGAGACAAGGAGAGAGAGAGTGCATGAAAATGGAAATCCTACACTAGAAGCGGTGATACACCAAGAAAATGAGATGTTGGATAGTCCACAATGCATGAAAATGGAGGTGAATGACCCTAGAGAGGGTAGACAAGCACCACATATCAGAA
This sequence comes from Taxus chinensis, assembly GCA_019776745.2. NCBI lineage: Eukaryota > Viridiplantae > Streptophyta > Pinopsida > Cupressales > Taxaceae > Taxus > Taxus chinensis. The sequence continues at coordinate 283,450,950 of CM034150.1, read as the reverse complement.
CTGCACCCAAGACCACATTCAGATAAACACAACACCACCTTCAATCCTGCAATGAAACCATAAGAATGCACAAAACACCTGAAAAATAATGAGAGACAGAGAGACAACAAGCTCATGCAAAGGTTAGCAAAATTAACACGACACATGATTTTATTGCTCCATAGGTATGCACAATACATCATTTGTTAGGAGGAAGGCACGAGGTTCCATTACATTGTAGATGGGAAGGTTGAATCCCTACAACTACCCCTGGCCAAAAAGAAGAAGAGGGGGTGCATTGGAGGAAGAATATCTAACTCTTTAAAATGTGCAACCCCCATCACATTATCTAGAAAAAATGAGGGAGGAGAGAGAAGAAGCCATTAATGATGCCCAACCACCCACTGAAAGCAATTGGTGCCCCTGGGCTGCTCACTAGACCTAGATCTCCCTCTTCGATTCTATCCCTGAAATGCTCTTCAAAATCTATTTTTCCTAGCTCTGTCCTATTGGGTTCAGAAAGACCCTTCCAACGATTATAAATTTGTCGAAATTCGATGAACGAGGTGAAAGATATGATCGTTTTTCTGAGGGGTGCAATTTTTGTTTTAGGGTTGACCACACTACACCACCGAGTTGTTTGATTAGCTCGCCACCTACCGAGTCGTTCATTTTGACCTCCCCACATTACTCCCACCTACCCACATTTAACTCACCCACCTACCGAGTTGACTCAGTTGTCAGCTTGCGAACTTCACGTTTTGCATGCAAATCAGGGGCGGGGTTTGACTTTGCATTTATATGGCTCGGTGACCATGTTGTTACGGACCCGCACCTGCATCCGACTCATCCACCACCTCCTCGCCCTTTGTGTCGGGTTGACTGACCCTCGTGACATGCTCTTCAGAACCGGATCCCAAGCGACATCTTACACCGCTCGGCAACCTAGCATTGGCGTCGTGTAAGCCTGATATGGCATTCTGACCAGGACCCCCGATGCATCGCTCGATCGTTTCCCCGAAATAACTCGCCATGTGATGCGGCTGCAGAACCCGCATCACATCAACATTGTTCAGCACTATGTGCATTATGCAGATGCAAATCCACTTCCGACCCCGACACGCCAGCGACCTCTAACCTCCTACCACACGACTAAGTCGATCGCCGTTTAGCTCGCCCAAGTCGTTTCAAACCCCAGCTCCCATTGCAACACACAAGTTCGTCGCGCTGAAATTTAGCTCAATTCCCCCTATTGAGCCCCTTAGACAATTTTACACCAATTTTACATTTTTCTAGGATTTCTTTGAATTTTTCGATGTCAGAGGCTGAGGGGGAGGCCTTGAGATGCTCCGAAGGAAATTTTAATATGGTAAGCCATTTTGCCTGTTTTTTGCTCAAAAGTGGGCCCAGGAACCCCTTTTTGCCTCGATGCAGAGTTTTGAGGCTGAATGGCCTGGTTGAGCTCAAATTAGCTTGAATGGCCCCAAATCCTTCCCGAGACCTTGCAAATGCTCCATGAACCATGAAATTGACCTATGAATCCAGATTTATCTATGATGGCCCTACCTAGTGCTCGGGCTCAGTTCTACCAAGTTGTCTATTTTTTACTCGAGGGGTAAAAATGGATAACACTTCCCTAGAAAGATACACAAGCTGCAAACCTACAAAAATTATGTAATTCACTTATGACTACAAAGAGAGTATGTAGATGAATATATGGGGCTTTGAAATAAGTCCTAGTACTAGACCTAACAAAGCTAAACAGAAACCCCTTTTCAGTGGTGCTCCTTCCAATATTCCATTTGCAACGCTAAGGACACTAAATAAGACAAACCAACCTTAAAACTATTTGGATTTTTCTCATCTCTTGCTCAATTTTAATTTTAGTAGTTTATTTGGTGCTAATAACAAATTCATTGCTTGTAGGAACTTGGAAACGAAATTGTACATTCCATTACCTGTATACTCACCATAAAACATAGAAAATAAGTGAGAAAGAGTTGGGTTTTCACCTTTGTATTTAGTTGATCTCCACTCGTGACATGTGATAAACAACTATAAAATCGCACATTCAAATATTTGCCATCTCACTTTTGTTGTCTTTATCTACAAACAGATCCATCTACACCACAAACAAAATGTGCTCAGATGAATACATTTTTTACAAACACTGTAGGCCTTTGCATACACATTTTGTTTTTCTTTCTACTTTTTATTGTTCATATCCTACTATGCTTGTTGACAAATTTATTTCTCCCACATTTCAAGTTTTTTGGTTTTTACAGTTCATATTTTTGGGTTTGTTTATGGATAGGCTTATGATATTGAGTCGTCAAAAATATGCATGTTTGTTAAACTTGTTTTCTTAAGTATTAATGAATCCTATAAGAAGTTAAATTTTTATTGCATAATCGGATTCATAATATTTCCAGCATGCCTTTTATTTTCTTTTTAAATTCAATTTTTTTACTGAAATATGTGGCCATAAGATCACAACAATGTCATTATTTGATATATTAAATTTATATATAAGTTACTAATATTGTTTTCCAGTGACACAACATGACTACATGTATCGCATTGTGAGTGTAACTAATCTTCCATCTTTTCTTCAGGCAATATAGATGCCAAAACTACTTCATGTTCTCTTTTTAACTTCCAAGGCATTACAAAAGGAGGTTGGATTTTGATATATTCACCCTATAAACTCCAAACATAAAAAAACATATTTCTTTGAGTCTAACAGATATCTTTATTTTGTTGATACACTAGATATTTTAAATCAAACGATCAACCAGTGGTTTGGTTTTTCAGTTTTTAGTTTTTTAGCTAGATTCAAAACCACGGGTCTCACTCGTGTACATTTCCTTTTGAGTGTCTCCACTCAGGCTTCCACAAGCAATTTGAAGAGAAACTCATTGATTTGATAGCAACTAAATTTCTTTCCTTATGGCACTTCTCCCAAGGACATATCCCAAGGTTTTATAGATCAAATAAAGGACAATGGCCTCATTATTTCCAACGGATCTCACAGTCATCATTTGACATTTCCATTGCATCGATCTGTCACCAATTCTTTACACTGACACAAGGATTCATTCTTGCAGATCAAACACAAACTTATAGAATCTAAATTGATGTGGCTCTCAAGGAAGATATTGGTGGGAATAAAGGGAACACATAGTGAGAATGAAGACATTGCAATAAATGACAAGGAAATCATAAAGGATACGAAGGGAAGAAAGAAAGAAAGAAGGCACAGAAACTTGGAACAAATTTTTAGAAGACAACTAAAAAATGAAGATTCTTGGTCCATGCCTAGAAAATATTATGAAGATATTAGTTAGTGCAAACCATTGCACAGAATTGTAGATGACTAAATTTCATGTATTACACAATAATAATGCTAACAGTATGGTACGTTTTGTGTGCACAAATGTGGCCTAAGAATAAGTTTATTTTCAATTGGGATAATAGTTCACTTATTGCTAATTTATACTCTATAAAATTATATAGCATCCATGTTAGTGTAGGTTATTATTTATCATTTTATTTGTTTATTAGGATAATTATTGCACTTAGGTTATCCATACTCTTGTTGAGTTAGCATGTTTAGTGTACTAGTTGTGAGGAGTTAGTTCGTTAGTTCTGTGGAGTTAGTTTGATAGTCTTGTGGAGTTATTTTAATTGTCAGTATCAATTACTGGGAGTTCTTCACCACTGATCTAAGTAGTTATACTTCCCTCCTCATATATGTGCATCTTGGTTATTGGGTTAATATGACATTATGATGGATTTTCATATATGATATTTGAGCTCTTTGTTTGTAAATCACTTTGTAAAATTATTCTGGCAAATTCTTTTCAGCATATTAAATGTGATGTGCTATTACCATCTGAGATCTTTGCGGCTTGAAATAATTTTCTTTTAATTTCTTTCATAGTATTAGAGCAGTAGATGATGTAGACATCTATCTGTTAGTGTTTTTATACAAGCAAGTGTTTTATAATTTTCATATTTTTTGAAAATTGTTAGTATGTTTCAGTTGCACGTATGTTTGTGTGAAAGAGAGGGCACCATCAGATCCGGAAGGTGCCAAAACCCCTCGATCGTCTGTAAACTCAAATGCTAGCGACAACAGACAATTTTGAAGGTGTCTAGGTTTTGCAGTGCTAGTGAAGGGTATGGATTATCGTACAAATCCGTATGGGAAGTTACAAAGGTTGCAGAAGGATTCCACGAAGATATTTTCTGGATTTTTTTAAATCATTTATGGGTAGTTACTATTTTATGCAGGTTGCACGGATCTGAGCTAAGGTGGATTTTGTTTAGCGGGCGAGAAAAAGCCTCTAGCACGTGTGTAGAAGTTGTTGCTACGATCTGCACTTTGCACTCTTTGTAGCATTGGGTTTTGTCTGGAGCAATGGAAAACTTTGTGGGTCTTTGCCAGTTTTTGTTGAAAGGGAGCGGTTTCGAAGGAAAGAGCAGAACAAAGGTGATTCCTATTGATGGATGCTTAAGTGTACCCCCCCCCCCCCCCCCCAAAGTTTTTTTTGCTGGTCCACAAATATTTTTTCTTCTTTTTTTTTGCAAAAACCGATATTTTAAAATTACAAAAAAAAAAACTGTATTTTTTAATTTAAATAGACCATTACTGATAGGAAACTAAATCTATCATAACTTTTGACCGGTAACTCAAAATTGAGAGTCATTTTTTGTAAGTGTGATTTTTTGTGATTTTTTCATTTGTATTATTTAATTTGTAAAACGCACTACTTCATAAAGTGTCAAAATCTAGGAAGTGTTCTAATCACAGATGGACGCATTTTCGGTTGAGACTGGGGTCATGTTGCATTATTTGTTATCATGGATTCTTATCCATTGAAGAATGGCATTTTTTTCTCTAAAATGTGTGGACTTCAAGAGGACATAGTAAAATTTGTACAAGAAAACATATTGTTTAAGAAGCATTACTCATTTCCACGTAACCTCACTCACAGTAAATATGGCATCATTCACTCCCTGAAGCAAAAATTTGCTCACTTACAGCATCATCCTCACATTGTGGGCTCTTATTCTCATATTCCTAGTCTACTAGTAGTTACTCCCACACCCACGAACCTTGATTTGTCAACTTTTGAGCCTGCTTCTACTTCTGATGCCCCTAAGCCTATTGTACTTGTTACTGCATGTTCTACTTCCACACATATACCTATTGCAGTAACACACCCGATGTATCCCACTTAAGCTCCTTCTATCAACATGTTCGGCTCCTTTGAGAAGTATACCACTGCATTCGCTTCTTGCATGCTTCATTCTATGGATTTCACTGGCAGAGGTATCGACATACATTCACATAGTATTGCTTCCCTTATTCCACTTGTTAAGTGGCATTCTCACCACGGCATTGGTTTCTGAGCATGTACTTCATTGGGATCACACATTGGCAGAGCTCTTTTTTTTATTCACTCGACTATTTCCTAGGATCATGAGCTACATATGAGTTTTAGACCTTCACTTAGGTTTGAGAAACCTCAGATTTCAACTATCAAACATGATCGACCTAGCACACACTTTGATGTTCCTTTGCATGAACTCGTTGTGTACTTTGCAGCAGATCATATACAGGCATCTTTTTCGGCCATTCGTATTTATTTGGGTGGATTTATGATCACTCATGACGGCTACATAAGGATTCCCTGAGACGACTCTACAGGGATGGCTCCTCCACCATTCAGCTTCTTGCTTCACTGTATATATCATCTACATTGTATTGCTTCTTGTTTTGAGTTTTTTTCTTTAACAAGTGTAGTGTATTTCTCTTGTTTGTTGAGAGATTTTTTATCTATATTTTCAACATTTTTTGGTATATTGACAGTCACTCTTATGGGAGAGTTATTCTAGTGAAGTTCGTTGTTGTTTTGTCAGCGTTCGAGTAGTTTTGACAACTCATACAGATTTGTAGCGTTGCTCAACCCATTCAGCAGCATGGGAGGGTGTGGTGTTGATCTCACTTTTTCGGGTCTTGAATCATTGGCTTGTTGTCTTCGTTGTTCTTGGATCATGGCACTCCTATTACTTTGGATTTTGTTTTTGCCTTGTTGTCTTGGTTGTTCCTCGATCATGGCACACCACCTTGTAAATTGAGCAAATTATGTTTGATTTTGTTGTACTTTCGACATTAGTCCATCGACAATCTCTTTGTGTTGAGTTATTCTGGTGTATCCTAATGTCAGATGTTTTTGAGTTTTGTGATCTAACAACGGATTTAGACCATAGTGCAAATCAAACCTCTTTAGCATCGTACGAGTTTTTTTAGCCGCACTTCTTGAAACACCTTGTAACGGGCTTTTACTCTCTACTTTGTTATTATTGGTTTTAGATACCTTGTGGTATTCCTTTTTTTCCAGTTATTGTACGTGGGTACCTCATCAAGCTTTGTTGCCAGGACCCACCTTTTTTGTCCACTTAAGCTACACTTACGGGGGGTGTTAATGTAAGTTATTATTTATCCTTTTATTTGTTTATTAAGATAATTCTCGCACTTAGATTATCCTTACACTTGTTGAGTTAGTTTGTTTAGGTGTGGTAGTGGGAGTTAGCTTGCTAGTTTGGTGGAGTTAGCTTGCTAATTTGGTGGAGTTAGCTTGTTAGTCTTGTGGAATTAATTTAACTGTCAGTATCAGTGAGCGTGAGTTATTCACCACTGATCTAAGTAATAGTTGCATTTCCCTCATATATATACATCCTAATTATTGAGTTAATTCATAACATTATGATGGATTTCCATATATGATATTTTAGTTCTTTGTTTGTAAATCTTTTTGTAAGATTATTCTAGCAAATTCATTTCAGCGTATTAAATGTGATGTGTTATTTATCATCTGAGATCTTTGCAGCTTAAAACAACCTTATTTTCATTCCTTTCGGTCCATTATATTGATCAAATATAACATTGCCCTTCATTATCTTCTTTTTTATTATAAAGAAAAAACTGCCCATTGCTCTAATTACCCAACTTTATTGCTACCAATTGATCTATTTTGCGTATTTAAGTGGAAGCATCTTTTTTGATGAAGAACAAATATTTAATTTAAAAAGAGTTTTGTACAAAAGATCAAGGCGTAACCTTGTAAACCTAAAAAAATTAAGAGCTCAGCCAAAAAGTATCAACTAAAGCTAGCAAAATAGGCGAATTCAACCCCCAAAACTAACAACACCCTTGATTAACCATGTAGAAAGATGAGACCTTGGGACTAATAACCCCCATATCTAGAAAATTGTAAAAGAATAAAACAAGGTTGAACGCAAGAAACATAACAAAGGAAATGAAAAAGCTCATTTCTCCAAACACATTAGCCACAAGTATAGTTAGGATGCCTTTGGAGCAAGAGCAACGAACACCTTGGGCATATCATTTTGATGGATATTATATCATCTTGGAGGGAGAACTATTCACTTTATTAACATTGTGTGTGTATTGCTAAAATTACATCTAAATAGTCTACTTCCATGTGACTTCCATTGCTTGTTCATTCAATGTATTGAACTGTGATCGCATCAAAAATACATTAATACATATACTCTATAACACTCGCATAAATTTTATAGCAAAAAATGTCTTCTATAGTGTTACGCAGGGACACGCACCCTCCTCTCCAAGCCATCCCAAGCGCCTTGGACGTTTCGGGTGCTTTTGGATGGGGATGAAACATCCCCCCACACAACCCCAAACACAAAAACGAAAAAGATGCTCCTGGAACATTTTGGGAGCTTCGAGACCTCAAGGATGCCAACGGGGACGTCATAACAACCCCAAGATAGTCAAGGGGCATCCTCAGAAAATTACGGCGTCCTTGAAGTCCCCAAAGCCCCTAGACCATAGTTAACATGTTCTTACGAACTTTGTGAAAATTTGGTTCGAACCATACTTTGCAAACCTGACCGAACTTACCGAACAAGTTCAGTCGAACATTATTTTCTCTTTTTAATTAAAAAATTAAAACATTTAAATTAAAAGAACTTCAACGCAACAAAAACTAAACAAGAAACACTAATACCTAAACACAAAAGAAAAACATAGTAGATAATATATTTAGTTATTATTATGTGTAATTGGTTTTTCTTTTGAGTATTTATTATTTTTTTATATATATAGTAAATTTTCTAAACCGAACCGAACCGTTTGAAAAGTTCCAAACTTCTGAACTGTTTTCCCCTTTCAAACTATTCGAACTTTTTGAACACGCCAACTATGCCCTAGACTCCAAAGCATAAAATAGGCCCAAAAGAATTATAAAAATACATAAAGAAAAAGATTGAAAACATTAAAAATTATGACTATGAAAAGGGGAAACTGAAAATCAGTACACCATGCAGTAATATTAGATGTAAACCCTTTTCCTGTACAAAGTTACCTTCCCAAGAAATGGACTTTTGTCCTTTTTTGTAGGTTTCAAAAGAAGATCTTCTAATGAGAGATGGCTGCTATTTAACATTTTTAAACATTTCTTATGCATAGTATTAGCATTTATAAATTCACATGCATATTTTTTAGCATTTATTCAGTTTCAAAAATGTGTTGTGCAGGTCTTCACACCTTTTTTTGTGGCTTTATCAGTATATTAGGATGTCCTAGAGGCCAACTTAATATTTAAGTTTAAAGTGTTTTTCAGTTTCCTTAGCCGGTTTTTTGTCTGTGGATGGCTATTGATGTAGTTTGCATGGCATCTACTGTTCTAAAAAGCTATTTTTTAAATTTGGATATATAATCATATAAGTGCCATGATAAAAGAGATGTTGCATACCCTTTGGTAACATTAGTGGCTCTGGTGCTGAATTTTAATCTTCATGTTTTTTTTTTGGGGCTGGGGGGGGGGGGGACCCATTATATATATATATATATATATATATATATATATGCCCTCGGCTGTCCCCCTGATGTCCCCTAAATCCAGGAAATTGTTTGCTGTCCCGGAGTCTTAGGTAACCATGGTCTTCTACCATTCGACAATTCCTATGTAACTACCAAGTTGTACAAAGAAAGGTGATTGGAAACTAATGTAGAATGTTCAAGGAATATTCCAGATCTTGGGATGCTCAAGGTATATTTAGTGTAGTAGCAAAAAAAAAAAATTCTTTAGATGTAAATAAAAATTCAGATTCATTCAGCAGAATGAACAGAGTTCTCGCCCTTTCAAGCAACCACAATCTACGGTCTATCTCTATTTGGATATGAAATTTTGGGGCTATTTGGAAACCCATGCGGCAACCTCTAAAGCCATCTGGAAGCCCATATGGTAACTCAGCTGTTACAGTACAGTTCCAATTACCTCATGAGAGCCTTCAAATGCTTATTACTTACGAGTTATCTGTAAACAGATAAGGGTTGCAGTCACATAGAATAAAAGCCCCAGGATTGAGATAGTAACAAGTAGTGGAGAGGGCTGCTGTCAAGAATGCAGGTCATGCTTATTATTTATATCTGGGTTATCTGTAAACAGATAAGGGTCACAGTCAGATAGAATACAAGCCCCAGGATTGAGATAGTAACAAGAGGTGGAGAGGGCTGCTGTCAAGAACGCAAGTAAGAGCCAAGGGGCTGCATTCAGAATGATGCAGCAAAGCAGAGCCAGGGCCTGCAGCCAGAAGAATGCAAGCCACAGCCAACAATGAAACTCTTCGAAGAAGACCTATCGTGCATTAACACACAGGCTGATAAGGACAGTTGTTATATAAAAAAACGATGATGAGGATGAACAATATTCCTTATTGACTCGGTTATTATTTCCTTGCATTGTTTCAATATTGATTGGTTAGGATTAAGTGGTAATCTTCTTAGTGTAGAGATCTCTATGTTTCTAACGCATTGCCTTTAAACTGCAGGCATGTAAAAGCTTGGTATGGATAGGGCAATGGAGGCTGAGGGCAAAAGCAACGTAGACAATTATAAAATCAGATCAATTTGGTGACACGGCTTTCAATCAATGGCATGGAACCAAGCAAGGGTGAGTAGATAGATGAACATGATCCATTCCAAGAGCCAGGTTATGAGAATGTGCTTGTCAGGCAGAAAAGGAAGAGCCAGATGTACCTGAGGACCACCACTTGAATACACCTTACAGAGATCAACCATGGCATTTTGAAAGTAAGTAAAAGAAAAATAAAGAAGTTAACTACAAAATCAGATCAATTTGGTGACATGGTATTCAATCAATAGGGAGTGGATCAAATCAAGCAAGGGTGAATAGATAGATGAACATGAGCCATCCCATGAGTTGGGTTAGGAGAATGCACTTGTCAGGCAGAAAAGGAAGAGCCAGATATATCTGAGAACCACCACTTGAATGTCTTACAGAGATCAACCGGGGCATTTTGAAAGTAAAATAAAATAGAGAAGTTGATGGGGATTATTAACCTTTCCAGGGGAAGGTTTGATCGATATTAAGATATGAAATTTTGGGACCACTTAAAAACACATGTTGAAACATACGAAGCAATAAGGAATGCTATGTGGCAAACCCGACTGCCACAATGTGATTTGACATTTATTAAAGAAAAGACTATTAAAGAGAACCGTTGAACAGTTATGAGTTACATGAAAAGATTAAGTCATTGCTAAGACTTTAGTCAGTTATTTTACACAACATCCTCAAATGGAAAGTAAATAAAAAGGGAAGTCTACAAGCATTTATGGCCTATTAGGTTTCATAAAGTCCAACATCAAAGGCTGCATCACAGTTTGAACACATGAACATAAGTGATGTAAAATCAGTATTGCTCTTAGAAAATCTGAAAAAACTGTCACAACATTCTCAAGTGGCAAGAAGATAAATGACACATTTATCTACATTTAATTGGCTATTACGTTTCGCAATCAATAAAACAGGGCCTAGTTTACTGTAAACACAGAACTGGTGTTAGAAATTCTAAAACAATTGGCTGCTTTGAGAAACTTCCTGTTGAAAAAATACACAACCAGGATCCTCAAGAAAGTCAAGAGGCACTTAATCAATCACCTGCAATATAGGTAAAAGCAAACATGGATATAATAAATTAACTTGGAAAAAGCACCATTGGATAAAGCCTCTGACAATACAGAGATTTAACTTTCAAGTCTCTGTAAGCTGACATGTTCAATGTTCAGTGCTTGAAAGCTTCAACAAACATTTTTAAATTTACAGATAAACCTATATTAGTATATCCGAGCGACCTGATATGCAGGAAAAAAACTCAGGAAAAGCCCTGAGGAGAGAGAACTTCCAGTCTCTCTATGCTGATAAGTTCAATGCTTTGATGATTTATACAACAGAAAATTAGCAAATCAAGTCCACCTAATACGTACATGCTTGGGCAGAACATCAGAAAAAAAACTCTAGAGGATAGACAGTTTTCAAAGTCTCCCTAAGGTGGTACATTTCAATGCATCAAGGTTACAGAAAGAGTGTTCAATGCCTTCAAGATTTATCCAAATCCAATAACTAGCATGTCAGATATACTTGATATGTACTTGCAGGAATGTGGGAGGGTTGCAAGTGCAAGTTTTTACAAAACTTCTGAAGCATAATTCAGCTGAAATGATAACCGATGAGACAATGGAAGTCCATATCCAGTAAGACATACACTAAAATTAACATTACGAGAAACTGGTTATTTCTTCCTTTACTAGAATTAACCTGCCATAAAAATATCCAGTTGTGCGTTTAACAAGAGTTGCAGGACATCTACGAAAAGTAATTATATGGAAGTCTTTTCCAAAAAAAACAAAAAGTCTCAGACACACCTCAATTGTGATCAGCTTTTGTCCAGGAGTTCTCTCCAATAACAACAAACAGGGTTATTCTTTATTCCTTGACAGTGAGTGTGTAAAATGACTCAATCAAAAAAAGGCCATTCAGTCCTACTCCTACCACAAGGAGGGGGGTGAACTCATTGACTTCAGGAAGCCAAGGCCTGGGAGGCTCAACCAACAGGGAGAGGCACTCAATTAATAGATCCAAGAGGGACTTCAAAACAAAAGGAGTTTAAAAGTATCATTCTCTAATCCTTGTTCAATTTGACCCATGGCATAATTCAATTACATTGTTCCATATCCAATATCCGCATATGCAATATTTAGTTTTACAGCTCCGAAGGACTTATATGCTCCCCATATATCTAGAAATAAGTTGAGGTCTGATTGAAACAATTCAATGCCGCATTATTTCTATTAAAAAAAATCTAAAGAAAAATACCAGGGTCCACCAGAATTAGGGTTCAAGAATCAGAGGAAAAACTAGGATAGAATTAGGCCGGACCTGCAGAGAGGGCAAGGATATTGTGCCGGCGGGACTTTTGAACCCATTTATTGAGGCAGAGGCCACAGAAGAAATGGACGCAGTCTGTTATTTTGAGGTTTTCACAGGGCGCCTCCATGCAGATGCTACACTTGCCTATTTCTGGAGCAAATACTCTAATATGCCATGGAATCGGACTTCCCCTGTTGCGATAGTGCAGGAAGGCTTTGCAGTCCACTCGAAGGTCGGACAAAGTTACTACTGGGTCTTTAATTTCTATAGCCTTTTTGTTGCAATAACAATACACCAATTTATCATGTTCTTTGGATGCATCCTTCATGACCATGTCAAGGTGCTCCTTTGTGTAGCCCATTTCAACATCAACATGAACATCGTGGATTGCATATGAATCCAGAAGTGTTTTTTATGATGCAACTGCTACCATTATCACTGCTACCATATCACAAAGTGTATATTATTAGTGTTAATGCTTTTTTTTATCTGCAACAATTTTGATCTTGGCAAAGGTTTGTTGAACACTATTATGTGTTTATCGAGACCATGTGTAAAAGCCCTAGTAAAAAAATCATGAACATAAATATCATCAGTAATACTTAAAAAAGATGTGCTTTTAAAGAAAAGAAAAGAAGAGGGAAAGAAACCATCGAAATAGAAAATCAATATTTTATATGTAGAACACAGAAATAAAAAATAAATTTGCATTCAACCTTCACAATCAATTAACTTCATCACACTTCACCCCTGGGATCACAATCTGTTTCTTCTCCCACCATGGCCATGACTCATACCAGGCCATCCCCTACATTGTCCCATCTTCATTTATTCTCTCCAAACCCCCTTTCCTCTTTCCCCTCTCTATTTTCTTCCATCTCTCAATTTTTAATTCCATTCCTCCATGCACCGCCCAATCCAGCTGAACAATAAGCCCCACGGGGAAGTTCATGGGTTATCCCATGAATCTCATGCAGGAGTTTCAAAATATTTATGATAGGGCCCAGCAATATTACCGGAAAATGGATGCTGAGATGGCTTCACAATCAACTGGCCACAAAATAAGGAGTTGATATGACCCCAAGGCCCAACAGTTCCACATAGGGTAGATGATCCCCACTACTGTGAAGCCAGAAAATGAAAAGACGGCATTAGATTTCTACAAATCTGTTGTTTCTATTGGCTTCAAACCAGCTCAGTCTCAAGACAAGGCACAATTCCTGGAGCAAGGTACAAGGATGGTCGCCACCGACTATTGCAACTTGTACAAGAAGATTAAAAAATGCAATAAGAAATTAGAGGAAACTAAGGAGATCCAGAGGAATGAAAAATTATAATAAAGGCCTTGGAACTACATGTCACTAAATCAACAGCTACTTGACATTGTACCCTAATCCCAACTTGATATTGAAAAGTCTACTAATGACAGCCTCAATAAATAATTCAAGGGGGCTAATGACAAAGTTCAAGAGACTAATAATGAGATCAAGGAGCTAGAAGGCATTGGTGTGTCCATGGACTTGATCAAAAGTGTATGCAAATCATATTGGACTGACATTATCAAGGTTGTAGCTGGCCAAGCAGAGGCGCTCAAGTTCATTCAGGATGTTGTAGCTCGGTCCCAAACAGTCAAGGCAGAGGTGGATAACTCATTAAAGAGTATTGGTTCTAAGTCCTCATAAACCTTAAGCATACAAGAATCAATTATTTAATTTTCCAGCCAACAAATTAACTGCAGCTGGAATTCAGGACAGATACAATGCAACCCAGAGGACCATTGATGTACTTGATAGACAGGAAGTGGCACAACGGTGCCACAGAAAATTGAGCATATTGACGCAAACAAGAAGTGGCTTGCAAAACCACATAAAACTGCTGATTCAGGAAGGGGCTTCCATCCCTGTGGGTGGCTGACGATAAACTGCTACCAGAAGGGGACTTCAAATGATGGAAAATAAGGAGAAAGATGAATCCATCTTCAAAGACTGGCCTGATGCCCCAATTTCAGAAGAGATGTGTTCAAGGTGATCAAGGCATTGGCTGGGTTGAAGTTTAATATTCACAATGCAGTGGAGAAGGTCAAGAACTCTCATACCAGGGCACCATTGAACAGGAAAAAATTTATCAGATGCTGCTCAAAATAAAGCTTCCAACACAGGAAGAATGGGGCAATCTGAAGAAGGCACCCGCATCTATTTTCCAGTCTCCATGAGGTTCTCTTCTTCCTTCTCTATTCTTCCATTCGTGATATTCTTTGTAATATCTTTCATTTTTGACTCCATGCCCAATGTATACGGCATCCAGGATTCCATAATTCTTCCATGTAAGAATCACCTGAGAGCCAACAAAAATGTAGTGCATAAATGTACCCATTTACATAGATTGGCTTTATTTTTGTAATTGCTCAAGCCATTGCCTTGTATGTTCAAATTAAGCCTTGCAGGCTCAATGGCAGCCTTCGCCTTAATAATGTTATATCACCACAAATTTGGGTGCCCACATGTCATCGATTTCATGATGTCCAATCCTAAGGCTTGCAGATCATATAGGATAAAGTAATGAAAGAGTAGTCAAACATGTCTCTCTCCGTGTAATCAAATGTCACCTTGCAAAATGAACAATGATCAGAAATTCTCGAATTGACAAACTGAATCGAACGACAGTCAATTAAAGGTGATGCCTTTTTGGCATAAATCTGATCATATAATGCATATGCAATGTCCCCTTTTTGAAATTAATTCTAGAGAAGACTCTTAGACTATTTTTATTTTCCTGTAGGCTAATGGGATGGAAAATAAGGCAAATAAATTAATAATTTAACATTAAGTACTAAAATAGCTTTATTATATGCACTTGTGTTTTATTATTAATTTAAAAGCGTTTTTATGAAGGAAAAAACAAAAAGAAGTATTAAAGCACCACTTAAGTGAGATAAAGTAAGAAATTACTTTATTTTTATTTGCTTTAATTGCCAAAGTCGGGCGCCCAACTTGGGACCTTTATTTCGAGTTTTGTGCCACCCAAAAGCTATAAAGGATGTCACTTGGGGGTGAAATGGATGATTATTATTATTACAACATTTTCTATTTTGGAGAGTTGGAGCTTGTGCTTTCACCTTCAGTTATTGAGGACGAAATCCCTTATTGGCAAGCTGTTGAGTACGAAAACAATCATTAGCATTCAGATCTTGGGGACAAAAACCTTCAATGTTTCCTTGGTGATCTCATACGGAGGTCACACTTGAGCTTCAATTCAGTCAATCAGAGCTACGGCACGGATCCAAGGCTGTTTTCAGTGGTGGTACAGCTAGGGCATGCATAAAAATCAGATTTTCAATCTTCTCTCAGCTAGGGCAGCCAACATTCAGAAGGAGCAGCATTAGAGGGTGATACAGCAGTGTTTATCAGAGTTTTTGAGACCATTTGGAACTGGACGAAACCCTAAGGAGGTGGAAGGGCTGTTGCAGCAGGGTTTGGGAAGAGCAATTGGTGATAGGGCTGGTCTATGGCCCTAATCTGCCCTAGGGCAGAACTTAAAGCTTCTCTTTCTTCCACTTTGACATCATACGGTCAGCTGTTTGTATTCCCCATTTTCAGTTCTGAAATAAATTCCTCGTGGTTGGAAAAATTATCTTCTTTCATTTTCATGTTCCTAGAGGGTTTATGAGTGATTTGCCCCTTGTGGGCATCCTTATTTTGATGAATTTTGATAAATAAAGGAAGGATCCAGATTGCTGTAATTTTTGTTAAGGGTTTTGAATAAAAATCGGATTGCAGCCATACTTTGGATAAGGGTTTGTAGGAAAACCCAGATTTCTTTAATTTATGCCGTAAGGGGACATTTCAGCATAAACAATTTTGTAGGGCCCGATAATTAAGACACACAGAAAAAAACATTTAATAAAGTTTTGTTGTTCAATCAAATGCCATCTTGCAAAAAGAATGTAGACTGAAACATTATGATCTGACAAGAGTCAAACAACTTCCAAATGTTCCCCTTGCTATCAATCTAAATGAATCGATGGTGTGGAAATGAATGAGGATATACTATGGTATTAAAAGGTGATAGCCTTGATGAGGACATTCTGTGAAGCCAGCCCCCTTAATAGAAATGAAAAAGACTGTGGTCATCCACATGGATGGCAATTGGAACTTCAAGGATTTGTCAGAGTTTGTTGGTCTCTTAAATCTCCCTTGGTGGTGATCCCTCCACATTAAGACTTAATCTAACAACTGATGGCTTTTGTTGAGCTGTGAAGAAATAATGTCTGCTATTGGATGAAGAAGACACACGGTAGCCTATTGTTGGTCTATCGGAGATGAAAGAGGATTGCTCCAAGAACACAGATCACCATCCCCTATTTTTGAGCATTTATGTTGGATTTGTTTGGATTCAATGGTTACAAGATTCTTGGTTTGAATGTGAGATGTTGGGAGATGGGAGGAATAGCGAGAAGCACCCAAGCTTAAGGAGAAATGAGGATAGGAATTGTAAGATGCCCTAGACATTTGATATGACAAGATAATGGTAAAAATAAGATGTTATTATAATTAAAATAAAGAAAATGTAGGCATTGAAGGATGCCCCAATGCGTGAAGTGAGGGAAATATGGGCATCAGAAGATGCCTTAAATGTGGCCTAAGAGAAGGATGGGCATTGGAAGATGCCCTGAAGTATAAGTTAAGAGAAGGATGGTCATCAGAAGATGCCTCAAATTGTGAGAAGATGGGAGGTAATGGTCCATTGTAGGTGATGTCGAATTCAAGATCTGCACATTTATGATCAGTATGGTGATTTACTGCATGAATCTAGCTGAAATCAATTATTATAGAGTCAAGAATAATGTGTGATGATGCTGAATCACGGACAAGAGACTTTTCTATGGCATAGGCTGTGATATAATCAGGGTGGCCGATGCAGTTGTCCACATAAGGATTATTTAAACCTGCATCAGCCTTTTCAGCAGGTTGACCGATGTAGTTGATTTTGTCGGGATGATTTATAACAAAATTGGTTTTTTTTGACAAGATGGCTGATGTAGTCAGTTATGTTTGGTTTTTTAATTGATTTTTGAAGATAAAATTTGAAATTTGTTGAATTACCCAATTGGTGTTTTTCAATAAATGGTGGTGGGGGTAAAAGGTGTAACATCATTGCTAGTATCAAAGTAAAATTTAGCATGTTCACATTGGAATGGATCATAGAAACAGGTGGGAAGGTCATCTTGTGGATCTTCAACAAAGATGGAAAGATTATTATGTGGATCTTTGTCTAGGTAGATGAGCCTCTTGTGGATCTTCATCAAAGATGGGATGATCATCTTGTGGATGATCTTCCAGATATACATTGGATATGAGAAAATCTTCTTGTGGATCTTTGACCATGATACATTGGATGGGTGGTTGAAATGAAAAAAGTTATACCATGAGGTGTTTCCCTCCACAGTGTGAAAAGAAGGGATAAAAGAGCTACCCATATAGAATCTAAATGGGTTGAGGCTCACTAGAAAAACCCAAGGGGTGACATGAACATAAGTGATGATAACAAGCTTAGGGGTTAATGAGGAAATATATAAGTAAAGTTGAAAAGGAAGATAAGGAGATAATAAAGCTTAGTAGCTAAAGGGAGATAAGATGATAAGAAGTTGATGTAATGGAAAATAAAAAGAAACGTGAAGATGACTTGCTCAATGGTGCAGTAAGATTCACATCAAATCACCAAAATGTGATGATGATGACGACAATCATTACAGGATATAAAAGGAAATGTGAAGATGATTCACTCAATGGTGAACATAAATCAGGATATAAGTAGACGACCATTCTAGGGCCAACACAAGTCAACGATAGCGCCAAGGACTGTGGTAGTCATTGATCTAGAATACAATAATCCACACTCGTAAAGGCGTAGGTTTCCAAACACTTTGTTGAAGATAAGGGGTGGGGTCTTACTAGAATTCTAAGGTTATAAACTTATAAGAGTAGTGATAATAAGCAAGAGCTAAGCAATCTAGGCTATTGGTTTGAATGCCATTTGGCGATTAAGCATAGGCTGTAAGAAAAAAGCAATAGATAAAGATATACTACTCTATCTTGATCTGATACATGATACATCAAACTTGATCAATCATACCAACATAAATGAAGAAGAAGGGTTAGGAATACTTACCTTTGTGAAGATTGTGTTGACACATTAACCACCAAGGTCGTGGGTGGATCACAAGAGGACTAGGTAGAAGACCTATGTAGACCACAGTTGGGGACTCCAAAGACTTGGTAAAACTCGTTGGTGCAACTCCTATCCTTGTTGTTCCTAGTAACCCAATGCACCAAAGTAGACCTCCAAGAATAAGCTCTACTAAACCCTAAACTTCTTCAACCTTAAAGGCAGATTTGCGAGCAAAAGCAAAGAAGACTATGTGATGGTGATGTAGAGAAATAATAATAACGATGCCTATATATAGAAAAGCATAACCTCAAGTCCCAGTCTCTCTTAGCTGACGATATCAACCACGCTGGAAGAAGAGTTCTACTAGATAGCATCCCTCGTAGTCAATGCCTTCGGCCACAAATAGTGTGGCATAAAGGTGAGGAGAGAATGGAGGTAGAGCAAACACTTGGAGAAGGTACAAAAGCGATTTGAAGGTGTTATAGGCATATGTGATGGTGATATACTGAGGATATCGAGAGGTCATAAAGAGATTGTAAGGAAGGTAATATGAAGGCAAGCTAGGGCAGGCTAAGGCAATGCCACGCATGACAAATCTCTCCAAGAACTGCGAAACAGCCCAACCACGCTCCCTGTAAACCCTATAAGGCACGCACTTAGGGAGATTACTGCACCGACAACCTGTAAAGAGGAATCATTAGTAAGAGTGAAAAAAAAGGTTTAAGCAAATATTATTTTGACTGCAGGATTGAGACATAACAAGAAGTGGGAAGGGCTGCTGTTAAGGACGCTAATTAGAGCCGAGAGCTGCAGTCAGAAGGACGAATGGCAAAGAAGGCTGGTGTCAAGGGTGCAACTTGGAGGATGCTGGATAGAGCCAAGGGTTGTTGTAAGGAAGCACATCAATCCAGCTATGTAACTCTTTGAAGGAGACCTGCAGAAAATCCAGAAAGATTGTATTTTTCCTATGTAAAATTAAATAACAATGATGGGAATTAATGTTTCCTAATTTACTAAGTTATTATTTCCTTACAGTATTTCAATATTGAATGGTTAGTTTTGATAAGTGGTAATCTTCTTTAGCGTTGGAGAATAAATCTAATTTTTTATTGTATTGTCTTTACTCTACAGGAAAGTGGAAGTTTATAAGAGAAGGAGCAATAAAGGCTGAGAAAGAAGGCTGCACAGACACCTAAAAGAAATTAAATCAATTTGGTATCAATCTCAGATGATTCGATCAATGTGCCGCACATGAAACTAAGTAAGAGTGAATGGATAGACAACCATGAGCCATCTTAAGCGCAGGTGGGTAAGGAGAAAGTGCTCGTCGACCTAAGGACCAGCATTTAAAGATGACTGCCTACATCACTTTGAAAGTAAATTATAAAAAAGGAGAATTTGATGGGGACCAACAACCCTTCAAGGGGGTGTCGGATCCATATTTGGATCTGAAAACTTGGTGTCTCTAAGAAACCTATGTTGTACTTGTAAGTTTGTAACCTATGAGGCCATGTAGATGCCCATTTGGCAACCCAGATGTCTAAATACAGTTTGGTATTTGAAACTAAATAAGAAGGTATAAAGAAATGAACATTGAGCAGTTAATCTCTGAGAGCCTTGAAATGTTTATTATTTATATTCAAATTATCAATGGACGGAGGAAGGTTGCAGTCACATAGAACACAGGCTGGACGCAAGTGACAACCGGGAGCTACAATCAAAAGGACACAAGTTAGAGGAAACTGTTGTCACAGATGCAAACCAGAGCCAATCAGACCCCTATAAAATCAGATCAACCATACAGTCTACCGTTCCTTATACTTTAACCAACAATACTGCTGATTTTTACCTCTTTCATGGTGTACAATTATACATACAATGAGCAAAATGGTGGTAAAATGCATGAGTAAATTGTTATATCCCTGAAAACACTTAATAAATCTGAATATTTCTGTCAAAAACCTTAGGACAGCAATATATAAAATTAACTTTAAGGACAGCAGCGATAATCTGATTTTTTAAAACAAAAAAACAGCAAACTACAATGCGCCAAAACAGACTTTTATTTATTGATTTTGAACTAGTTACACAAAGAATACCAGAGTATCTGGATACAAGTATTTTGGAGCTGACTGGATGAACACATGTACCCTGAATAACCACTGCAACCCCTGAATGGCATTGCCAAGCTGAGATGTGGGGGATTCCATCTTCAAACCCATGTGCAAATAAGGGATTTCGTCCTCTATTGTTGATGCAGAAGCACGAGCTACTTGCAGACAAAGATGTAGTTGATATTTTCAAGATGAATAAACAATAAACCCCAAATCTATCTTTATAACTTCCAATCCTTCTCCAAAGTGGGCGCCCCTTTTGGAAACACATGCATGCTCCATAAACAAATAAAATAATAACTTTACTCTCTTCAAGTTGGTGCCCCATCCTAATAATAGGAATATGCAATATTAAAAAGTTTTACCCTCACTTTATCCTAAAAATAGGATCTGATTTCTCATGCAGCCCACTCTATCCTTGGCGCCCTCATTATAGAATTATTATTCTAACTTTGGTGCCTAATAATAGAAGTTCATCATTCTATTATTATTTCATTTTATTTCTGCTTTTTAAATATAATTCAAATGTCATTTTTCCAAATAAAATATAAAAATACCCTTGTAACCATACAACATGAATCTCCAATCCAGATATGACCATAACAAACTCAAGAAACCAAATAAAATAAAAATATAAAAAAAAACTAGTTAGGATGTGAAACCTCACCTAGAACCAATAAAAAACAAGTACAAAAACCAACAACAAACCATCACAAACTAGTTGACCGTCAACAACACAAGTCAAAGGGCCAACAAAACAAAACAAGACTGAGGAAAAGGAAGACCAAAAAAACGATCAAGAGATGGCCATAGGTGTCTCAGTGTTGGATTTTTCTGTATCCACTACAACTAAGATCTCTTTAGGAGTGGATTCAACTCCAATCCAATTTTGAAGCCTTCAGAGCCCACTCCAATGTTAGCACACACACAGGTCAGTGGCTCTATTTCCTTCTCTGAAGATGTGGGAGACTTCATAGCTCGTGAAGTTCTTTGGCATGAAAATGGAGTCGTCAATGATTTTATTGATGGTTCAACTGGGAGAGGTTTTATTTTGAAGACAGTTCAAGATATTCATCGAGTCACCTTCAACCCAAAGTTTTGAAATGTTCAATGAGGAGGCGAGTTGAATACCCCATGAGGCGGCTCAGGCTTCAGCATAATGATTAGTTTGCTCCCCCATATTTCTTGCATATGCCGCAATGAGATCTCCTTTGTTGTTTCTTATAACTCCTCCTCCAGCTCTACCTAGATTGCCTTTTGTCGTCCCATCAAAATTTAACTTGTGTCATCCTTCTTGAGGTTGTTTCCAAATCGTCATACTCCTAGCAATTTTGGTGCTTTGTTACTGGGGGTCTTGTTCAAGTTGAAGCTGCCATTTCCTAAGAAAAATAATATCAGAATCATGTAGGCTACCTTTGCTGCACTTGATGGCAGTTTTGAAGTTCTCAGTAATGAACCTAATCAGATGCTTGAAAACAATTTCTTCCTTTAGAGCCTTTTCTTTAAAGATTCATTATTCCTCTCCTTCCAAATGGCCCAAACTGTGTGCGGGTGAGAATGAGCTCCCATAAAAGTCTGACAAAGACATTTTTGGTGTGATAGAACCAGTTATCTTTCATCTCTTGCACAGTACTAGGATGGGTCCATTTTAGGCCAATTTTATCAAGGATTAATTCCCAAAGATTATAGGCAAATTTGCAATGAATGAAGAGATGATCAACCATTTCCTCAGCCTCTTTGCAAAGAATGCATCTGTTGATAATTATATATCCTTTCTTCTCAATTATCGACTGTGAGGATCTTATTTTGGACTATGAGCCACCAAAAAAGTTAATCTTAGGAATTATCTCCTTATACCAAACTTTTCTCCAACAGTTTTAAGGAATGTGGGGCGGGATTTGACTGTTATATCCAGATTTGACACTGTAGTTTCCATCCCCCTCATCTTGCCAAATTAATTCATCCTCGGCCTTGTTTTTTTGGATGTAAATGATTGAAAGCTTTTTTTGGATAAGGGCCAACTTTTCTCTTTCCAATTCATTTTGCTCTTCTAAATAAAGTCTTCTCAACTCAGCCTTGCCATTTCAGCTTTTCATGTATCCACTTGTGGTCTCACCATACTTCAATCTGAGTCTATTTATTTAATTTTGTAGCTCAAACTTTTGTTGCTGACTCGGGTCCAAATTCCATTTATCTTCCCAAATCTTTATCTTGCTGCCATTCCTAAGTTCCCACTTGATGCCTTTAGTGATAATCTCTTTGCTTTTAATTAGAGAGTTCTAGAAGTAAGAACCATCAGGAACATCCACATCTGAAGTGAAGCTATCAGTAGTGTTCTCTTGCAGATATTTGTTTTTTGTGATGCTACACCATGGAGAGTCCTCTTTGATTAATCTCCATCCCAATTTAGCCGAAAGGGAATTATTCATTTGTCTGATGTTCCTTATGCCTAAACCCCCTGTGATTTTGGCTTGCAAACGTTTTCCCAAGCAACAAGGTGAATTCTGTTTTGTTCTTCAACTCCAGCCCACAAGAATCTTTTTTGCATTTTTTCAATTGAATCAATGATCTTCTATGGCATTTTGAAAAGAGAAAGCAAATAAACATGCAGGTTTTGGAGGGTGCTTTTGACCAAGGTGACCTTGGCAGCGCTAGATAGGACAGCCCCTTTCCATCCCGCTAACTTTACTTGAAATCTATCCAAAAGAGGGTTCCAAACAGAGATAGGAAGATTGCCTTTAAACATAGGCATTCCTAGGTAAGTGGCTGGTAGTGATTTAATCACACATCCTAGAATTTTAGCTATTTTCTTTTGCCATTCCTCAGGAGTATTTATGAAAAAAACAGAGCTCTTCCCATGATTTATGAGCTGTCCTGAAGCTTCCTCATAGCAATTTAACAAAAAATTGAATTGTTTTACTTCCTTGACTGAGGCAATGGATAAGAGGATGGTGTCATCCGCAAATTGTTGATGTGACACTGAAAGGGGCTTAGAAGATGGGTTAAAACCATGCAAGAGTCCTACCTCCATGTAACTGTTAATAGCTCTGCTGAGACTTTCTGCCATTATGATGAAGAGAATGGGTGAGATAGGGTCACCCTGTCTTAGACCCCTTGAGTTGCCAAAGAAACCTATAGGTGTTCCATTTATCAAGATGGAAAACATGGGAGTTGAGATGCACTCTTTGATGGTATTCCTGAAGTGAATATTAAATCCTATCTTCTCCAGAACTCTATCCAGAAATTCCCAAGACACCCTGTCAAACGCCTTGTTCATATTAAGTTTGATTGCCATACCTACTTTCTTGCTTTTGTCCATGGAGTGAAGAGTTTCATGAACCACCACTATGACATCCTGGATTTGCCTTCCCTGAACGAAACCACCTTATTGCTAAGAGATTATATTTTTTAGAAAGGGTTGCATTCTGGAAGCAATTGTCTTTGTGAGAATCTTATAGATATTGTTTGAAAGACTTATTGGGCAAAATTCCTTAAAGTCTTTTGCTCCTGCTTTTTTGGGAATCAACACAATAAAATTGTTATTCACCACTTTTAAGAGTTTTCAGTTCTAAAAAAATCATTTGTTGCTTTCCACAAATCATATTTGCAAACCTCCCAATAGATTTGGAAGAAGAAGGATGGGAATCCATCCATGCCAGGAGATTTTTCTCCTTCAAGAGAGAAAACAACCTTTTTCAATTCCTCTATGTCCACCGGTTCAAGAATCTTGTTGAGCTCCTCTTGTATATCTACACACTGAGGTATGAAATTGAGCAGAAAATTAGTGTTATCTGCATTGTCCTGAGCCTCTTTAGATAGAAGTTTTTTATAAAACTATATAGCCTCTTTCTTGATAGATGTCATATCTTTGCTTTCCTGCACTGAACTATCAATGATGGCATGTATTTTGTTGTGGCTTCTATGCTTCATTGTGGTGAGATGAAAAAAAATTGTGTTTTTGTCTCCTTCCTTAAGCCAAACTGCTCTTGATTTCTACCTCCAGTGGATTTCTTCATATGTTCTGAGATTATGGAGATCGGATAGGAGTTCCTTTTCTTTGATATAAGCGTTAACATCCATCCCTACATTTTGAACTTTGATTTCCAGCCGTTCCAACTCCTTTGTGATTTTCTTTTTCTTTTCAAAAATGTTTCCAAAGACTTCCTTATTCCAGATTTTGAAGTTTTTTTAACGCTTTTCAACTTCTGAATCAATATGAACATGACAAATCCATGCTTGTTAGTTTTCCACCATTCCTGGACTCTCTGATAAAAATAAGGGTGTTTAGTCCATATTTTTTCAAATCTAAAAGGAGATCGGTGAACTTTTTTTTTTTATCTTCAATACTCCGAACAAAGGGCTATGATCAGATCCTATTTTTGGGAGAGCTGAAAGACCTGAGATGAAAACCATTCAGTTGAGACCAGCACTCTGTCAAGTTTTACCATGATAAACTTTTCTCCCATTCTCCTATTGTTCCATGTAAACTTTATCCCTCTTAATTCAATATCCATCAATGAATTATGAGCTATTAAATCAGTAAAATGTTCCATACTAGCAGTATAGTCTTGACATCCCCCTTTCTTTTCAGCCGGGGATAAAGGAGTGTTAAAGTCTCCTAAAACTATCCAGTCAAAATTTATACAATTCTTTCTAAAGGAGCTTACCTCTATCCATAAAACCTTTCTTCCTTTAGCTGAGACCGGGCTTAGATAGTGGATTGAATCAAGTCTTGTTGCTTTGTTGGAGACGTGAACATAGAATAGCTAGATGGTTGGGGTCTTCTAGAATGGTGTGACTTTAAACCATATAATTGTTCCAGAGAATAACAATTCCCCTAGATGCACCGTTTGATCTCACATAACTTACCTCTGCATTTCTCCACACTTTGTTTGCCAGTACTTTGAAGTTATCAGCATCCATCTTTGTTTCTTGCAGCACCAGTATGTTAGGCTTATGATTTTCGATAGTCTTTAAGAATCCTTTATTGGACTGTATTATTCAGCCCTCTCACATTCCAAGTGATGAATTTCATTTAAAACTTTGGATTTTTTTGGATCCCTTGAGATTCAAGGTTATTTGCTTCCCTGAAGCAATTTCCATCTTTGTTTCTTTTATTTTCTCTTCTTTCGTCGAAGGTTTTCCTCTAGTTGTTCTGCTTCCAACATCAACATTTTTCTTGGGGGTTTAGAAGATGATGCTTCTTACATTTTCCTTTTTCCTTTTATTGGTGTTACTATCGCCTTAATCTAATCCATGTTAGAAAACTCCACCATATTTAATCCTTGGTATGCTTCTATTTCTTGTTCAACAGACTATTCTATGCCCATCTCTCCCTTCTCCACCTCTTGTTGTGCATCTTGGAATTAGTTTACCAGTTCCTCTAAATCTTATTGAATCTTTGCATTTACTTCTTCCTTATCCACATGGTTCTCTAGACTGCTTTGTTTGTTGTTCTCTTCTATTTCTATTTGTGCTTCCCCCTTTTCTATTTCCTTTTTCTCTATTACTATATTTTTCATGAGAAGTTCACTTATTTGAGTTTGAACAAAAAACTCTTCTTCCTCCAAATCGTCTTGATCCTGATTTCCAAGACAGGCAAAAGGATTTTCTTTATCTACATGTACTGAGTTTTCATTTGATTTTTTGTTGCTTTTTTCTTCTGCTTGTACTTTTGTTTCATTTTGCTTTTCCTGTCTCTCCATTTTTCCTTGTTTCCTTTGTGTGGCCATCATTAAAATTCTTTGGGCATGTTTTGATATTGTGTCCCATTTTGTTGCACTTCTTGCATCTAGCAACAGATGTCTCATATTCCAATGTTTACTTCTAGTTGCCTGTCTTCGAATGGATAGTGAAAGTTTTCGGTAGCTCCCTATCCAGGTCCACATTAACACAAAGTCTAGCAAAGGCTAGTTTGGTTCTAGCTTTGGTTGCACCATCAAACGCCACCAAAACAAGTTTGCCTTCGTCATCCAAAGGAGGCAATTCAATGGAAGGAACAATATGTTGTCCCAAAGCCTTTTTCAGGCATGAGACATGGAAAACATTATGTATCTTACTCTGCTCTAGTAAATCCACCTCAGAGGCAACCTCTCCTATCCTCTGCTTGCTCCTGTATGGTGCACAAAAACGAGGTTTGAGCTTCTCAGCTCCATTCTTCTTTAGAGAAGACTGTCCATAGGGCTGCAACCTCAAGAAACTCGTGTCCCAAATCTCAGAAGTCCTCACAACGCAATGCTGGTCGACATAAAAAATTTGTTGGTTTTGTGCATGTTGGATATTCTCTTTGAGCATTCTCAATATATCTTGGCTCTGTACAACCGAGTCTCTTGCCCCTGGCACTCTACTATGTACAAATACCAAATCCACAAAGGAAAGAGCACCATAACCATACAAAGCTCTGAAAGATGTCATACCTATGGACATGTGATCAGTGGTATTGTAGCAAATGCTCTCCCATATAAAGCAATTTGACCCAAGCTAACTGCTGCCCTACCACATAATTTCGCAAATATCTCTCAATCCACTTGTTCACAATCTCTATTTGCTCATTTCTCTGTGGATGATAGTTGGTACTTGTAGTTAACCCTTTTCCTGTCAAGTGGAAGAGATCCTGCCAAAACAAACTAAGGAACCTACTATCACTGTCAAAATATTTTTAGGCAATCCATGTAGCCTAAAAGCCTCTCTGAAAAATAAATCAGCAACCTATGGAGCCTTAAACTCGCTAGAAATAGCAAAGAAATGAGCATATATAGTGAGTCTATCAACCACTGCAAAAATACAATTCTTACCCTGAACCTTGGGAAGACCTGTGATGAAATCCGTTGATATCAACCACCCTATACTTGTTATCACATATTTTGCCCTCAAGGATGTCATTAGTGTAACCATTCTTTACATACTCCACAATTATTAAAGCTTTCCAATCAGCGGAGATTTTAGATATAGAGCATAGAAAAGGTTCCTTTAAACATCTACTACAATGTTATTCTTTCCTTTAACATGCTCTATGTCAAAATTATAAGCTTGGAGCTTACTCACCCACTTTTGTTGCTAGGCATTCAAGTCCTTTTGGCAAAGAAAGAACTTCAAACTATTGTGATCGGTTTTGACCACAAACCTGCCACAAACCAAATATTGCCAGAATTTTGTCAATGCATGCACGATAGCCAACATCTCTTTGTCATAAATAGAGAATCCACGCTCTACTTCACTAAGTTTCCGACTCGCATAGGCTATAGGATGCCCCTTTTGCATCAAAACAGCCCCTTCTGCATCAAAACAGTCCCTTCTCCTTCCCTTGATGCATCACATTCTAACACAAAAGGAATAGAAAAATCAGGAACAGCCAATACTGGGCAAGAACTCATTACCTTTTTAAATTTATCAAAGGCTATTTGGGTTGTTTCGGATCAGCTGAAAGCTACTTTCTTGGTCAAATCAGTTAATGGGACAACAAGTTATGAAAATCCTCTCAAAAACTGCCTGTAGTAACTGCAAAGACCAAAGAATCCTCTCAACTGTGTCAAAATGGTGGGTGGAGGCCAATCCAATATTGTCTAGATCTTCTCTTGATCAACCTGTACTCCTTGGGCACAAAGGACATGTCCCAAGTATAAAATTTCAGTCATTCCAAACTCACACTTGGATTCTTTTGCAAAAATAGCTTGTTGTTCCCAAAATTTACAGCATTGTATCCAAGTGTTTTAGGTACTCTTCACAAGTCTTACTATACACCAAAATGTTATCAGAGAAAATTAAAACAAATTTCCTCAAGTGCTCACTAAAAAACATGGTTCATACATGATTGGAAAGTAGTTGGAGCATTGGTTAAACCAAAAGGTATTACCAAGAATTCAAAATGCCCAAAATGACAACGAAAAGTTGTTTTGTGCACATCTTCATCCCTTACCCTTGATTTGGTGATAATTGAATCTCAAATCAATTTTGGAAAAATACACCGCTCCATGTAACTCATCTATCAATTCATCAATCCTGGGTATTGGGTACCTGTTTTTTATAGTCTTCTTATTCAAAACATGGTAATCAATGCACATCCTCATTGTCCCATCCTTCTTCTTCACCAAAACAACAAAAGAAGCAAAAGGGCTAGAACTAGGCCAGATATGCCCCATCTTCAAAAGCTCTTTGATTGTCTTCTCAATCTCCTCTTTGTAAACTCTAGAATGGCAGTAAGGAGAAATCATGACACGTTTAGAACCTGTTTCTAGCTCTAAGATGTGTTGAAATCCTCTATCGAGTGGCAATCCTGATGGTAAATCACTGAATACTGTAGTTTGCCTATCCAAAATAGATTGTATGTCCACATGATAAGATCTATCATCCTTAGTAGAAGTGGAAATACTTACCAAACAATGGGCTCCCCATGCTATTTGCCTCTTACAGAAAGCTCTCTCCATCCACTTTGTTGTGATAACCCTAGGTGCTCCATTGCCCACATTAAGTACAACCTCTCCTCCCTCAGTTTTGAATTCAAGCTCCATAGTTCGGTACTTCTGTGTGAATTCTCCAAGTGAATGCAACCATTGCACTCCCAAAACCACATTGGTTTCTCCTATGCCCACAACGTAGAAATCATCACAAACCTTGTGTTTTCCAAGAGTAATTTCCAACCCCTTCACCCTCTTAGTGCATGGAATAGTAAAGCCATCTACTAAAATGACATTAAAACCCTGGAAATCATTTGTTTTCAAACCCCTTTGAGCTACCAAACTCTCATCAATAAAGTTGTGAGTTGCCCCACTATCGATCATAATAGTTACCTTATGCCCATGTAGTACTCCATGAACTCTGAAACAATGATACCTGGGAGCACCTGAAAGTGTAGCAAGAGTACCATCTAGAGTCTTTTCTTCGCCTTTATTTTCAATCGTTGGATTTTCCTCTTATTTGTCCACTTTCGGTTCCTCTTCTTCCCCTTCATCATCTAATATTACCTCTATGTAATGCACATGTCCCTTGGGAAGACATCTATGACCTAGTCCCCATGGATCTCTGCAAACGAAACACAATTTCTTCCTTCTATGCTCATTTCTTGTTTCCATCTCCCTGCTGGTTTTAGGCAGCTCCTTTTGTTGAAAACCGCCCGGCTGAAATGGCTTTTTCCATTGCCCATAAGGTGCTAGTTTAGGCTGTGTTATAGGCTGTCCTATAGGCTAATATCTCCCTTTTGGCGCTCAAGTCTCCAAATCCAAAGCCTTTTTGATGACTCCTTGTAGAGAAGTAGTGTTGAAAGCTTTCACTAAACCCCTAAGAGATTCAATTAAACATTCCATAAACAAAACTTATCTCCTCTTTGTCACATCAAATACTATCACAAAAAGCTTCTGAAATTTGGCTACATAGTTGCTTACTAAATGTAGTTGTTTGAGTTGAGCTAATTCCAAAAAATGAATTTCTGGATCCACTTTGTCAAATCTCTCTATCAACAGGTCACTGAAATCGCTATATGAGCGGATGAGATTGTGTCCTTGTGTGATTAGCCCATGGTACCACCGCTCATGTGCTACACCTTCCAGATGAAGGGTTAAAAATTTCATAGCTTTCTCTTCCATCATTTGGCTGAGTGATAAGATAAGATAAGATAAGATAAGATAATTATATTAAATGTCCAACAAGTGACCACAAAAATAAGTCAATGGGACTGCACCATACAAAGTAAGATAGAAGCAGCTGGGAAAAACCCAAACGGGTCCCCAAAAACAACAAAAAAGAAGAAAGAGTGCACGAAGAAGAAGAAGAAGAAGGGGAGGTGGAGGGAGAGGCCTCAACGCCAACCCTCATGACTATCGCCCAAAGTCAGCCGAAAAAAAATTGGTGATGTGCTAATGTCTGGTGTCAGGGACTAGAAGTTGTCTGAAATGCCTATAATCCGTGGAGAATCGAGATCTTCGGGTGAACCTGGTGTTCTGACGTCCATGAGAAGGGGCCCTTGGCTGGGTCTGGATCCATAAATCTCTGGCCTGGGAAGAAGCACCTCTGGTCTTGACAGATCTAGAATGAGAGTCCCCACAAGATGTGATCCGTCTAGTAGTAGTCTCCTTGGAAGGTGGATGGAGGACCTCGTCGCGAAGCTTAAGAGCTTCCTGTAAATAGAGAGCGAGACACCATTGATCATAATACCTGAAGAAGGTTGTGAACGTGGGACGTTCATGGAATAGACAGTGAAACCTCCCTCTGATCTCATAGTAGGTAGGGCATCGGAAAATGAAGTGTTCCTCTGTCTCAACCTCCTGGAGGGACCAAAGAAGGCAAATCTGCTCAGTCCTATTCAACTGGTGATCACTCTCGACCCGAAGCCTGTGAGAGCCAACTCTAACCTGGCCCAGGGAGATGCGGAGAGCATGTATCCAATGACAGGAGATATAGGTGGGTCAAGTGATGAGTCCATTGTTGACATCAAGAAAGTGATTAGCATAGAAGGCCATCTTCGGGCTTAGCACATCAGGGGGTTGGTCCAAGTAACCTGAATGAACTGTCGGTAAATGTCGTCTCTAATGATTTTGTGCAGGTCCTGCTTGCTTGGAAGGAGATGAGCAAGAGCATCCATGGAGTACCTGAAGGGGGTGAGACGGTCCATGTCGATCCCAATGGATCCAAAAAGACAAGAGACCTCGGTATACTAGCAGTGAACACGGCCACTACGGTCAAAGAAAGCAATGGCCTCAGAGGAACGGTAGGCAAGGTAGATGTACCTGTCTCTGCATGTGGAAGAATCAGAAAGTCCCTGGATACGGTGCAAGAGTGAGGTGAGACTAAAGATGACCTCAAGCCTGAAGGGGCGAGCACCAAACTCGGCAAGGATGATATTATGAGGAACAGTCTCTTTGCACCTGATGATCCATCTGAGCATAAAGATCTGAACTCGCTCAACAGAAGCCCAATCTGACTCGAGCAGTGAAGGACCCCAGGCCTCAGAACCATAAAGAACAGTGGGTCTCACAAGAGAGTCCGAGAGAGACATCTTGGACAATGTATCCTGAAAGTGGTGACGAAAGCATTGTCTCTCCAGGATCGCAAGGGAGCCATACCCCTTGTTAATGCGGGGTTGCATAGCCGGGCGTAGACTGAAGCGAGGTTCAGATAAGAGGATCCCCGGATAGGTGTAGGAGTTGGTGATCTCCAACTCCTCCCCCCTATAAAAGAAATGAAAGTCCGAGGTCTTTAGCACATTGAAAACCATAATCTTGGTTTTACCCAAGTTGATTATAAGTTGTCTATGATCACAGAAGAGGGCCAACGCATCAATCTGTCTCTATAATCCCTCCGCAGAAGAAGCCAAGAGGACCACATCATCCGTGAAGAGAAGGATGTAAATCAAAACCTGATGAGGAAGACAATCGTCCCCGTCCTGTATGTGATCCCGGAGAAAATCCTCCAACTCATCAATATAAATACCAAACAGGGCAGGGGAGAGAGGGCAGCCCTGTTTGACCCCAATGGTGCTCCTGATGAAATCGGAAAACCCAACAGGAGTACGAAGGCGACCCAAGACCTCCTCATAGAGTCGGGTGATGGCGACAAGAAGGGTTACAAAAATACCAATGTCTCTAAGTCAGCAGAAGAGGACCTCCCATGGAACAGAGTCAAAGGCTTTCTGAAAGTCCACGAAGCAGCAAAAGACTCTAGACAAACGGTGACGTGCTTCCTCAATGATAGCACGGAGGGTAAGAATATGATTAGTAGTCTGGTACCCTATCCTGAAACCAACCTGCCCTCTGGCTCTACTCTGGTACTGCTCAAGAAACTCGAATAGCTGCAAATGAAGGACAGTGGCGTATAGCTTGGAGAAAGTATGACCCACCATAATAGTCCTGTAATTATTAGGGTCAGAGGTAGGACCAGTTTTGTGGATAGGGTGGATGATATGGTGGGACCAAGAATGTGGAAATCTAGTACACACCGCTTGATTGAAGAGGTCTACCAAATAACTGTTGATGGTGGTGATCCCATGTTTGAAGAACTCTTCCTAAAAGCCTTCCTCATCTGTTGCTTTGCTACAATTCATCACCGAAATAGCCTTCTTAACATTAGTATAGGTGAAAATGTGGCAGGTGAAGGGTGGGGACACAATCTGGGTCTAGGGCTGACCAGGGATATCATACAAGGTGGAGGTGTGGGTGAACAAAGTGAGTGGGTCAAGATCCAGGGGTAAGGAGGAGAGCATAAAGAAGTGGGGAATGATGGTACGTTTCTTGTGGCGGAGGAGATTACAATAGGCAATTTTGAGGGAGGGGAAGTGGGGAAGGTCATGGATAAAAGCCATGCGGAGCTAACGATGAAGGGATTTGCAATCGTC
Organism: Taxus chinensis; assembly: GCA_019776745.2. Lineage (NCBI taxonomy): Eukaryota > Viridiplantae > Streptophyta > Pinopsida > Cupressales > Taxaceae > Taxus > Taxus chinensis. The sequence goes on along the minus strand of CM034150.1, from coordinate 283,418,080 downwards.
ATCATACCATTGGTTCATGGGGCATGTCCTCGTACCAAGGGGCCTGGAGGAGGGATGCGGGTAGGAGAGCAAGGCTGCATTGTGGATAGCGGTGGCAAGAAGATTGTACATCCTGTCAGTGGGGAACATAGTGAAGAGGGATAGAGGGGGCAGAAGTTGACGAAGGTGGAAGGAGAAGGTTACGGGGTCACCCTCATCGAGTCTCAGAATGGTAGGAGGGGGGGCAGTGAGGGGGGCTAGGGGTCTGGGGGGGTGGTTTCCAAAGAGAAGGAAAGGGCCGCATGGTCAACAAGGGGAATGGGAGACAGAAAGGTGGTGAATAAAAGCAAGCAGGTCAGGAATAGCCATGGCGTAGTCAACTACACTCACCACCACAGTGAGGTTTGCAGGTGAAAAACTGAGAGTCCGGGAAACAACATATGCCATTGAGGATCAACAGGTCATGAGATTCCCCCATTTGTAAAAGGTGTCGGCCATAAATCATCAAGGGCCCTGCCACATCATCAGACTTCCTGTGAAGACCAATAGAACTCGAATCCACCTCTGAGGTACAACGAGCATCAACGGTCCTGTCATGTAAGGGGACTTGGAAGTTTTTGGTTCGAGCATTGAAATCACCCAAGAGGATGACCTCACCAACTGCAGAGAACTAAGAGATGCTAGCAGAAAAATTAGAGTAGGGGTCCCCATTCGGGCCATTCTCAATGGCGAAGGGAGAGGAAACAGGAGGAAAATAACAAACTGCAATGACGATATCCCGAATAAGGTGAGGAGTCCACCTAACCTTGATCCACAGAAAGCGGGCAAACTTGTCCTCAACTGCCACAGAAATTCTACCCTGAAGAGTGTCCCTAACCAAACAACCAACTCTGCCAGAACCCCTAACACCACCAAAACTCCTAGTATCCTGCCTACAAACAGAGAGCCAGTAGTAACCCCTAAGGTCCGGAAGAGGACAAACGGGGCTCTCGTGTGTTTTTGTGACGAAAAGGAGATCCGAGTGTCCCAAGGCATCCTGTAGGAGACTGGGTGAAGACCAGTAAGACACGTTTCCATTCCAACATGAAATAGAAATGCCCCTGCAGCAAGGCCTTTCCCAGCGGGACCGTCATTTGGACCTAGAGGCCCAACCATGAGGGAAAGTGTACAGAATCACAGGTCTAAGGTTTCGAATCACCGCTCATTTCCCTGCCTTCATGGCTGCCATGACTAATTCCCGGGATTGTTTGAGCTCTGCCACCTGGGCTCTAGTGAGATCTTCATCAAGGAAGATCTTATCTGGAAGTGAGAATAGTCTCCGTTTAAGTCTGAGAACCCGGAGTATATCTTCAGCTGATTTGAAACGGAGGAAGAGTGTAGAGTCAAGGCCAAGCCATGCTTTATCAATGTGCACCTCCAACAGCCCCAGAAGGTATCCAACTTTTGTATCCATGCACGAGTTGTACTCTTGTCAAAGCCATCAAAAGTAGAAAGTGACAACTTCCCTAATGCCTGTTGTAGGTCCCTCTGATTAGCTTGTGGTCTAGGATCAGCTCTTGGTCCACTCCTGCTTTTCTTCAAATTGATGAAATTAGTGAGCGATATAGCCTCTCTAATCTTACTTAGAAATACCCCGTACTCCTCATAGTTGGCAACAATATCATCTGTTATAGATAATTGGGTTTCCACCTCTAGAATCGTTTCCTTCCTACGAAGGAAGTCAGGCTGGAAGGGCCTGACAATTGAACCAGTGACCATCTTCTGAGTGTGTTGGTTATCGTTCACCCGTGAATAACTTCCCTCACCGTTTGGAGCCCTTTGCACATTCATGCTCGCAGCTCTGCATAACTTGGATCAACTGACCCATCATATCAATTACCATGTCTTGTCCCTAAATAAGCCTGTCAAAATGTGTGTCTTTTGGGTCTGTGTTACCCATGACTTCTGGTTGTTTTGTAGCTTTCTTCTTCTTCATTTGTTGGTACCTAACTTCTCTGTCACTATCCTGCATGAAGTTCAAAGCTGCAAATTTTTTTTATGGTTTCCTCTTATTTTTCTTTGTTCTTTTTTTAATTCCCTTCCACAAGTTGGGAGGACATTCACTTTGCTACCACTGTATACACCTGAAAACACTTAAGATAAATCTGAATATTTATGTTAAGACCTTAGGACTGCAGTGTATAAAATTAACTTTTAGGACGGCAGCGATAATCTAATTTTTAAACAAAAAACAGCAAACTACAATGCGTCAAAATAGACTTTTATTTATTGATTTTGAGCTAGTTACACAAAGAATACCAAAGTGTCTGAATACAAGTATTTTGGAGCTGACAGAATGAACACTTCTACCCTGAATAACCACTACAACCCCTAAATGGTGTTGCCAAGCTGAGATGTGAGGGATTCTGGCCTCAAACCCATGTGCAAATGAGGGATTTCGTCCTCTATTACTGATGCAGAAGTAGAAGCTACTTTTTTTAGATAATGGTAAAGCGGGGTTTTTTTTTACAAGGACCCTACCTTGGAATAGCCAACACCCAGATTTTACAGTAAGAACAATGCATAACACGAATGAAACAAAACAGAGCAACTGCCAAAAAATGCAGCAAAAAAAAGCAGATCCACAGCAAGACTACAACAGAAAATAAGTGCAACTACAGCAGTCAGTCAACCAAGCACATAATAGATCCTCCCCTAAATTTTTTTGAAAGCACTTCTAGTTCTGGGAGGTGATCTCCTCCCCACATTCTAGATTCTCTTTTCCTAACCACTTGTGTCCACATCTCCTCCGTTGGAGTTTCTGTAAAGAAATCCCCATTCAAACACAATATTTTTATATGATTTTTGAAGCAGGGACCTTCCCAAAAATTCAAAACTTTCATCCATTTGTCTCTATTTTCAAAGGAAACGAGAGTAGAACCAATATAAAATGATTCTTCCACTGTTATATCATATTTCTCCTTATAGTCTTCCTTCTCAATAAAATTTTGTAGCCCAAGCTGCTTCTTATGCAGCTGTTCAAATTTTTTACCATCCTCCTCATCTTCCACCTGATGAGTGCTATCTTTTTTCACCTCTGGATCTATAGATTGGACCACCTCAGCTTCGTCCTCTTCATATTGTTCTTCGTCCTCTTCATCCTCTTCTTCTTCTTCTGGATTTTTAGGTTCATTTTGCTCATCATCATCTAATGCTACCTCCGAACAGGGGGCATCATCCTTTTGGTCTCCATCTTCTGAAAATCCCACAAAACAAAGGGAAGCAATCTCGAGTATCTCTTCATCAATTTCTTCTTTAGGTTCTTCCGCTTCATGATCATCTTCTTTATTTTCTTCTGCTTCTGAAACTTCCCCTTCCTTCACAGGAAGATCCCCTTTTTCCCTTGCATCTAGATCCTCTACATCTGTTCCTAAAACATCCCCTTCCTCCTCAAGAAGTTCCCCTTCTTCCCTTGCTTTACCCTCTTTTATCTTGACCTGTCTTTGAGGATCGTCGTTTTCTTTCAAGGCCATCTTTTCATCATTTAAATCAATATTAACCAAATCAAATCTCTTCTCAGTTGTGGTTTTTCTCCAGATCTGTCCTTTTTTTTCTTCCTTACCCAACTCCCTTTTGTTGTCTGGACAAAGCTAGGAGGAGTGACCCAATTTGGAGCACATCTTGCATTTGAGCTTGGTTTACTCATACACGACAGATTGATTCCAAGTGCCCAGTTTTGAATGCAGCAAGATCGAGTTGGGCAAAGCTCTATCAACAAAAGTATTCACACAAAACCTAGCATGCATGAGACTAGTTTGAGATTTAGTAGTTCCATCAAATGCAATAACGATCCAAAATACTTAGCAATCGCTAACAATATATCTGCATCCCAAAACTCCAGTGGCAATCCAAGCAAACTATCCATAAAGCCATAACCCTGATATTAACTTTGTCTGGATCAAAAGATGGGGTCCATTTCATAAAAAATAAACCCATAGTTCCTAGAAATCAGGGACCATCAGCCAAAGTATGCAAACAATCTTCATTATTATTAAAATAGATCAAGAAAAAACCTTTTGACATGACAGAGATCTCCATGTAACCTTTTGGCATCCATTTTCAAGATGTCCATCTTCGTATAATATCAATAATTGGTCCGGGACCAAAGAACTTACCAATGAGTGCATGTTGATGTCGTTGAATGGATCTATCAACCAAAGCATCTAGAATAACAAAATGGGTCCCTTGCTCGTCCACTTGATGTTTCAGAGCCGTTTGTACAACAAGATTTGATGCCACCATCCTCTTGCTGCCCTGAAAAACAAAAGACCAAGAGGTACCTGAGAAACCATAGAGGATGTCGGATCCAAGATTTGGTCCCCTTCAGTCCCAATCACGCTAACCTTCACAGAAATCATTTCAAAAAAAAATCCCACCCAGAAACTACTTGCAGACAAAGATGTAGTTGATATATTTCCAAGATAAATTAACAATAAACCCCAAATCTGCCTTTCTAACTCCCAATCCTTCTCCAAAGTGGGCGCTGCTTTTGGAAACACATGCATGCTCCATAAACAAATAAAATAATAGCTTTATTCTCTTCAAGTTGGCGCCCCATCCTAATAATAGGAATATGCAATATTAAAAAGCTTTACCCTCGCTTTATCTTTAAAATAGGATCTGATTTCTCATGCAGCCCACTCTATCCTTGGCGCCCCCATTATAGAATGTTTTATTTAATTATTATTCTAACTTTGGCACCTAATTATAGAAGTTCATCATTCTATTATTATTTTATTTTATTTCTGCTTTTTAAATATAATTCAAGTGTCCATTTTCCAAATAAAATCTAAAAAATACCCTTGGACCACTTAATTAATTTATTTTCCTCTTTTAATTTCCCCTTAGCCTACAGAAAATTAAAAAAATAGGCTTCAGGTATCCAGAATTAATTAATTCTGAAAAAGGGGACATTACAGTAAATAGCGGTTCATAATCGTCTCATCTTTCTCAGTGTTCCATTACATAAACACAGAGGAAAATAGCACTAACACTCATGATTAAATGCTGGTTCATAATCATCTCAAACTAAAAACGGCTCAGATGAAATGGTGAATAAAACATGGCAAGGGGCTTTTCACACTCCAAGGAAATGGATAGTGATGATATTTCTAGAAACTTCTTGTAGAATTCACATGAGTCTGATGCTAAAAAATCTGTTTCTCCTCTACATTATTCTTCATGTTTGGTGAAGCCTCTGAAAATATATCGGGAGGCTGAAGGGAATGCATCCTCTTAGTTTCCCTCACACAGTTCATAGAAATCAGAAAGAACACCATCACCAGAGTTGCTCAATAATCCATATGTTTTGTTCGCTGATCTATGTTTCTTGATAAAACATAGTATGCCTGCCAATGATATTCTTTTTCCAATTTACTCTCTAACATCTTGGGTTTGTTACTGGTTACATGAATAATTAAGCCATTGTTAAGACTTAAGATTGTAAATTTTCATCTTATTTTCCTGTATGGCTCTATACTTTCAGATAGTTTACACAACATTCTTGAATTAAAAAAATATAAATGGAAAGTCTTCTAGCATTCAATTGCCTGTTAGGTGAATAGGCGAACATAAGTGATGTCTTATCAGTATTGCGCTTGGAAAAATTGAAAAAATTGTCACAACATTCTCAAGTGGCAAGAAGATAAATGATGCATTTCTTTACATTTAATTGGTTGTTATGTTTCACCGTCTCCAAAAGCGGGGACCCGTTTACAGTAAAAACACAATTGGTGTTAGAAATTCTAAAACAATTGGCTTCTTTGATAAACTGCCTATAGAACTAAAGTACCAAACCAAGATCCTAAAGAAAGTCATGAGACATTTAATCAATCACTAACAATGTAGGGAAAAGCAAGCATAGATGTATAAAATTAACTTGGAAAAGCACTACTGGATAAAGTGTCTGAAAATAGAGAGACTTAACTTTCAAAAAAAAAAAAGATTTACAATTAAACCAAAACTAGCATGTCAGAGCCACTTGACAGGTGGTTAAAATTTCAGAAGAAACCCTGAGAGTGGAGAGTTTTCAGTCTCTCTATGTCGATAAGTTCAATACTCCAAGGCTATAAAAAAAGTGTTCAGTGCGATGACAATTTACACAACAGAAAATTAGCATGTCAGGCCCCGCTAATATATACATGCGTATGAAAAACATCAGAAAAGCTCTGGAGGATAGACAACTTTCACAATCTCCCTAAGGTAAAGATTTCAATACTTCGCGACTATGGCGAGAGTGTTCAATGCCTTGAAGATTTAATCAAATCCAATAATTGATGTCCGATCCACTTGATACGTACTTGCAGGAATGTGGAAGGGTAGTAAATGCAAAATCTTCTGAAGCATAATTCAGGTGGAATGACAAATGACGAGACACGGGAAGCCCGTAAGTAATAAGACATACATTAAAACCAACATTATAAGAAACAGGTTCTTTCTTTCTTCTTTCGCTACAATTGACCTGCCATAAACAAAATCCACTTGTGCAATTTAACAAGAGTTGCAGGACATCTACAAAAAAGTGATTATATTGAAATCTTCACCAAAAAGAAAAGAAAGAGAAAGACGTATTTAAATTTACCTCAACTGTAATCAACTGCTGTCCGGTAGTTCTCTCCAACAACAGCAACAGCTAGGGTTGTTCTTTATCCCTGGTCAGTGAGTGCATAATATGACTCAATCGACAAAAGGGCATCCATGCCCCTCCCATGACGAAGAAGGGGAAGGAAAACAACTGATTTCAGGAGGCCGAGGCCTGAGAGGGCTAGACCAACAGAGAGAGACACTCCGTTGATAGATTGAGGAGGTCGAGAACTTCCCAATTTTAAGGAGGTTACAAAAATTATCTTTAATCCTAGTTCAATCAGAGGATTATTATTTAACCTATGTTTCATTAGAGGGCTGTTCATTGACCCTCGTTAGGCAGGGTTCTTTAACCCTTGATTGGTCAATCAGATCACACTCGTCCTATAAAAACATGCACGACCCATGGCATAATTCAACACACACTGTTCCATACCCAATATTCATATATGCAATATCTACAGCTCCAAAAAAATTATATGCTCCCCAAATATCTAGAAATAAACTGTAGTATGATTGAAAAAATCAATGCCTTATTCTTTCTATAAAATGTTTAGTTTTTCAATGGAAAATTACCTGGGTCCACCGGAATTATGGTTCAAGAATCGGATGAAAGACTATGGTAGAATTAAGGCGGGTCTTGCAGAGAGGACAGGGATATGTGCGTCTGCGGGATTTTTGAGCCCATTTATTGAGGCAGAGACCGCAGAAGAAATGACCACACAGTGTTATTGTAGGGTTTTCAGAGGGCGCCTCCATGCAGATACTGCACTCGCCTAATTCTGGAGCAAAAACTCTAACATGCCGTGGAATTGGTCTCCCCGTGTTGCAGTAGCGCAGGCAGGCCTTGCAGTACACCCGAAGGTCGGACAAATTTACTACTGGGTCTTTAATGTCTGTAGCATTTTTGTTGCAATAGCAACAATACACCAGTTTACCATGTTCTTGGTCAGATGCATCCTTCATCAGCACGTCAATGTGCTCCTCTGCGTACCCCATCTCAACATCAACGTCGTGGATTGTATATGAATCCAGAAGCCTTTTAGCTGCTGCTGTTGCCGCCATTATCACTGCTACTGCAGCGCAAATATAGTTTTTTTACAAATATATTTTAAATCTGTAACAATTTTTGTCAGCGAGTCTGTCGAACGCTCCTTTCCGTGGGTTAGAGACCATGAACATAAACGCATTACTTACCATCGATACACCGAAATTGGTAAGAAAATGAAATGAAATGAAATGAAAGATTTTAATGACGTCCACGTGACTAAAGAGTCAAAGGGACCAAGAAAAGCGGAAACATTAAGCTGAAACCAAGTTCTTTTCCAAATCCTCTCGCCTACTGTGAATCTTGAGCACAAAACTGGCAATCCTTTGAAGCTTTGCTTCCTCAAATAACTCATCTAGGTTGTCCACTTGTAAGTCATTTTCGTACTGGAAGCGGATGTCATCATATGCAGAGCATTCCATGATGAAGTGCCATTCTGTTTCAACAACCCCTGTATTGCAGAAAAGACAAGTTCTCCTTTCCCACTTTACTTTGGGAATAGTCCATCTACCCGTTTCACAGCGAAGATGATGTGACCCGGTCCTCAACTGAGCCAAAATAATCCTAGCCTTACCTTTGATATCCGCCCTTAAATAAGCTTTGTCATCATGAGCCCAAGTGGGGTTGAAATATTTGATATAGTGTGCTTTCTTACGACCAATATTTTCTGTCCACATGTTGTTCCTAAACTTCTCCGCCACATAGTTTTTTATTTCCCTATTGTTGTTAGGGCACTCCTGGAAGTGGATGCCCCACTTCTCCATCCATTTGGTGTTCTGCTTCATCCAAGTTTTCTTTCTGCGCTCTAGGTTATCCTCTATAACCATTTTGGGCCAACGATGGTTGTCCATGCTTTCCACTTTTTTCAAATAGCTTATTAGCCGAGTGATTGCCGAAGCTTCCATTGGTAACATACCTGCTTCAGCGAGTAAAATCTCATAAGGGACCGTTGATTTAACCTTGAGAGTACTTGTGATTAAATGTTTTTGGATTCGTTCTACCTGTCTCCACCCATGTTTTGACATATTACTTCCCCAGACTTCACACCCATAAAGGGCCACTGGAGTGACCAACAGACCAAAGAGGGTTTTCTTAGTATTCCAGTCCCAAAGCTCAGCTTTCCTACATCTGTTTTGGAGCGAGTATGATGCTTTCCAACCTCCTTGAATTCTTTTTGCTCTGCATGTTTCCCAGCTCAATTTGTGGTGAAAATCAATCCCCAGATATTTATATTCTGTAACAATTTCCAATGGCCTCCCTTCAAAAAGAAAGTTAGTATGCGTCCCTTTCCTTTTTAGAGAAAAAATCATGATTTTTGTTTTGTCAATGTTCACTTGCATCCCGACTTCCTGGCAGAAGAGTTCTACAGCTTTTAGATGCTCTCTCAAACCTTGAGCTGTTGTAGAAATTAAGATAAGGTCATCAGCATACAAGAGCAGCTTCACCACATATTCAGCCAACTGAACACCCCCTCCCTCGGTATTGTGTAACCATTCTTCAAGCTTGTCGATGTATAGACCAAACAAAGTGGGAGAAAGAGGGCAGCCTTGCTTGACACCAATGTCACTACCAAAACATTCCGACATGCCTTCTCTAGTTTTGATTTTAGCTCTGACCTGCTCATAAAGCCTATGCACTGCAGCTCTAAACTCGTCTGGAATCCCAAGTTCTTCCATCCTGTTCCAAAGTTTGTCACGGGGGACCGTGTCAAACGCTTTTTTAAAGTCAACAAAACAACAAAAAGCTTCCTCACCTTGAGAATCCCAAACCTTTTCAATCAAATGCCTGAGAGTTATGCAATGATCAATGGTTGAATGTTTAGGTCGGAAGCCTGCCTGTCCTTTTGCTCTTTTACCCTCTCTTTCTGCCCAATTGCTGATTCGGCGCTCTATCATGCCCCCAAACAACTTACCAAACAGAGGATTGATCATAATGGTGCGGTAGTTAGAAGGGTTATTGGCATCCCCGCTTTTAAATAAAGGAATAACCACACTGGTCGTCCATTCTATTGGGAACCCTACTTGATTTACATTATTGAAGATTGTTTTGATATGTGGAGCAAGCACCTCGACCCCCCATTTTAAAAATTCAGCTTGTAACCCGTCAACATCTTGTGCTTTTCCATTTGCTAGCTTTTGAATGTCGTATTTGATGTCGTCTTCAGAGAATAGCTTGACTGAAGTCTGGAGGATGGGAGGGCTATCCTGCTGAGGAGACCGCTCATATAAAAGCTTCGCATATTCCAACCAATGTGCTTCTGTGATATTGTTTTCTATGTGTGTTTTCTTTTGTTGCAACTCTCTCCAAAATCCTTTGGGATTGTGTTTTCCGAGAGCAATTAATTCCGACCTCCTTCTATTCACATAGGTTTCTTTTTTGTATTGAACCAGTCTCTTATAAATCTTTTTATTTATTTTATTCCCTCCACTTTCTCTTATAGTTCTCTTGGCAGCCTTACAATCCTCATCATACCATGGATTAGTGGGAAAAGTATTTGCAGCTCCTTTTCTGGGCTTAGATCTTTTGCAAGCACCTAAAGCCTTGTGAATTAAAGGTATCATTAGATTACTACCAACACACCCCCTTGCCCCCTTGATCGTATTGCACTTTAAATCAATTTTTGCCGATTGAAATTGTTGCTCAAGGGCAGCCAAAAAGATTTCCTGATTTTCTTTATTCAAAATGATTTTGCCTTGTTTTGGATATGAATCTGGCAAGTGATGGCCTTGGTTTCCTTGTTGTTGATTTGTACTGGTGGCAAGTTTGATTAAGAGAGGTTTATGATCAGATTTGAGCTCAATAGGAGAATCCCCAATTTCGAACTCGAGCAGTCTACAAGTAGAACTTTGAGTGCAGATAACATAGTCCACAACACTTTGACCATTGTACGTTTTGCAAGTGATATTTCCGGATCTAGGCCAAGTCTTCATGCCATTACAAATAACCATGTCGTGTAGGCTACATAGACCTAAGAGCTCAACCCCGAAGAGCGTCACCCCTCCATTCCCATCTTGGGATAATCTTTCCCAAAACTTGTCATCTGCCTCATCAAGCCAAAGTGGATTTCCATCGTCACCTTTGGTGTTGTCCAGCTGAAGAGATTGATTATTTGCCGTTCTTGCATTAAAATCTCCCATCATAATAATTTCTCCGTCAGCACCAAACAAAGAAATGTCTTTTTTTATTGAAGCATAAGGGTCCTCACTATCTAAATTTCTTTTCTTATATGTCTTTGATCTTTGCGGAGCAAAGTAGCAAGCAGCCAATCTGATAGTTGTCTTGTTATCCGCTATTTTCAGCCATATATATTGCTTATTTGCATCTTCTTTTTCCACTTTAACGACCCCAAGCCATGTATCCTTGATTAGAATTGTGATTCCTCCATGCCCTTTCCCTGTCTCATTCCCTTCGTTCCAAACTGAAATTTTCTTGTATCCTTCAAAATCTGGAACTCTGCAACCATCATGTTCATGCGTTTCCGTAAGGATTATAATATCTTTCCCCTCTGCTACGGGCCCCAAACCAGGTCCTCTTCTCCACGGGTACCCCCTGCAATTCCAGCTTACTATGTGCATAGGATCCCGTGGGGCCCCGAATTCCTATTTCTTGTTTGTTGAATGCTCGCTGATTTGAGCTTTACCATTCCTTAATTGTGCCCATTTTCCTGCCTCTCTTGCCTTTTTCACTTTCTCCCATTCCTTCTTACGATCTTCTTGTTGTGCGAATGTCAAATCCTCGTCTAGATATATATGTGTGCCTCGAAGAAGCCCCCTACTTTTTAGAATAGCTTGTTTGTCTTCTATATTTCTCATGACCACTCGCACATGTCGATCTCTTCCTCCTTGTATTCCCTTGCCAATCCTATTAGCTTGTTGTATATATCCTGTCCATTTCAACTGATCTTTAAGAAAATCCCTTGTCAATATGTCAGTTCTCTCTCTTTCACCAAAATCTCTCAAACCTTTGATAATAAAATTTAACGCTTTGTCCTGCTGATCTTTTTCTTCTTTTATCTGAAATTTGACATGTTTCTCTAAGGCTTGCCTTTGTTCGCTTGTTGATCTACTGACCAATTGTGACCATGTTTTGACCTCCTCTATCTGATCTTTTAGTTGATTTTCTTTTATTTCCAAGTTTTTGATTGTTTCTTGAAATTCCTTTACTTGTGTTGTTTCTTTTCCTTTTGCCGTTTCAGTGTTTTTTTCTCCCGCTGCTTTCAGCTGACCTATGTCTTGTTTTAAAGCAACTAACTCTTGTTGTCCTCTTTCCATGACGTGTTGTAGAGTTAGAACCTGCTCTTTGAGATCTTTATTTTCCCCTTCTAGCTTGTGTCTATATTCTGCACATTTTCTTCTTTCAATGTCTGCTTGTAACATTTGATTTTCTAAGAGTCCCAGTCTCTCTTTCATGCTCATGAGTTCAGTTACATACAGTGTGGAAGACCAAAGCAGAGGCGTAGATGAAGGACTATACAGTTGTTTGGGGTCTTGCATCACCTCCTCTCGTTCCTCGCTGGTTTTTGCAAAGTTTTTTGATTTGTTCAGCTTTGTAGCCTCTCTCCCTTCCTTATGCACTATTTGCTTTCCTTGATTAAGTTGATCCTTGAAGACAAAAGTACCTTTGTTGTTTGTCGTTTTAGGTAGAATCAAAGTTAGATTTTTCTTCTGGGTTTGCCTTAACTTTTTGGCTTGTCTGCGCCGCAAAATTCCCTTATATTGTTTTGCATTCACAAAAACTAGCTTGTTCCCTGTCCCCAGTGTATGCTTTTGAGAATTTCCTGTATTTCCTGCATTTCTGTGTGCTTCTGCTAAATATGTGACTGGACCAATGTACTTCTGAGTCTCTTTGTTGGGTTTGTCATTGGGAAACTCGTGTTTAACCATGGTTTGCTTGACTTGTTTAGACTGAGCGTGTTGGTTTGAGCCCTTGGAGAAAGAATCCACTCCCGGTTGCCTCTCAGACCCGGGCCCACCTGTCTGCCCTTCAGTCTATGCTGACCCCACTGTCTGCACCTTGTCTGTGTTGTCTCCACGTGATAATCAACCCTGTTCGCTAAACCGCTGTCTGTCCTCGCTATCTCCGCCTTCTCTCGCAATCGTTGTCTCTACCCTCGCCTTTGTGCGTGTCAATTCGAGCCCACTGCCCTCCCTGACTGCCACTGAACAAACCTCTCTGCCTCGCAGGCGCAGGCGTAGGCGCAGTTGCAGGCGCAGGTGCTTGCACTTACATCTGAGGCGCAGGCGCAGGCGCAGGAGCAGTTGCAGTTGCAGGCGCAGGCGCAGGAGCAGTTGCAGTTGCAGGCGCAGGCGCAGTTGCAGGCGCAGGCGCAGGGGCAGCCGCACTTACATCTGAGGCGCAGGCGCAGGAGCAGTTGCAGTTGCAAGCGCAGGTGCAGGAGCAGTTGCAGTTGCAGGCGCAGGCGCAGGTGCAGCCGCAGTCGCAGGGGCAGCCGCACTTACCTCTGAGGCGCAGGCGCAGTCGCAGGAGCAGTCGCAAGAGAGATCCTGTAACAAACGGATCTGGAGCGGATCTGACAGCAAACGGATCTGGATCTGGAGTAGGCCGACGGAGAATGGCGAAATCCGCGCGGCGTATAGGAAAACTGGCGTTAAAACTCCACCCGGCCAAGAAAACGAACAAATGAGAGGAAGAGGAGGCGGCAGGTGTCATGGCGCGGTTTCAGGAACTGCAGCGTGCCTACGAACTACTGTCTGATCCGCGGATTACGTTTGGTAGGCAAGGCATTTGCATTGGCATTGGAAGTTGCCACATTCCGAGAAAAACCAGGTCTCGTGGAAGCAATGGTACCTGTGCTCGTGCTTCGTTTTCCTCTGAATAGACTAGTGCTCGTGCTACGTTTGAACCCTGGACCCCGCGCAGAAAACTGTCCTGTCTCGTGGAAGCTGTGACGATGCTCGCAATGTGAGGGTTTTGCTCAGAGTAGATATCTGCGACTGCGCCCAGACAAAAGAAGCGAGCGTTTTACTTAGCGCCCCGCAAATATTATCCGCAAATATTACTGGAGAGTGAAGTTGCACCCGTTTCAAATAGGATGAGGATTTCGGGGTCGTACAAGCAGAGGGGCTTCTGATCTTCCACAAGCTTAGCACACATTTCAATTTTTGTGTTTCAAATCCTTACCTCGCGTTGGAATGGGCCTTCGTATGCCAAGCCAGTAATTGAGAAAACAGAGAACCTAATTCAGAATATGATAAGAGGCGTCGGCACAGGGATTTGCGCTGTGGCGGGTACACTCATTTATATGAAACCCTCTTATCAGGTATGATGGAAACTATGGGTGTGATCAAGTGTATTGATGTGGGTGCTTTGTGCATCTATCCATACGTTAGAGCATTTCATTAAACTGCAAAAGAAAAGAAAGCAAAAGAAAGAGGAGAACGATTTTTTTATATGTCGAACAAAGAGACAAAAATATTAAACTGCATTCAAGCTTCGTGGTCAACTCATTTTGTATACGAGACCAGATAAATGACATTTTTGGTTTTTTGTAAAACCACATCAAAGTAAGTGAGGGATTTCAAACTCACACCCCCTTGATTGCTAGCGTGCATTCCCACCAACCCAGCTACAGCTTGCCACATATACTGACAAGTTTTCAAACTAATATGTTAAAAAACCAATATAGATGTAATTTGATCGCTGCCCGCATAACCCATTCATGTATGGACATGCATGTCATATATGGTGTATTTTATGAGGTATGGATGTAAGATGGTGTATTCTATCGAAAGAATAGCCTCTGTTTCGCATATATTTTTTTGCCATGGGAGGGAATAATTCTCTTTATATGAAACCCTCTTGTCAAGTATGATGGAAACTATGGGTGTGATCAAGTGTATTGATGTGGGTGCTTTGTGCATCTATCCATACGTTAGAGCATTTCATGGATAGTTGGATCACGAGTAGCTAAAACGCAACCACGGTGGTAGCTCACGTTTGGGGTAACTCTTGAATAATTGAGTCCCGAACTTGGAGGTGGATATAAGTCGGCGTGTGTTCTCCCTGAGCGTCACCAGCTCAAAATAAAATCTTTATATCAAATCAATATTAATTCAATCATGTTAGCGAGGGTGCTCTCGTAGGGTTTTTGTGTCAGTTGCCATTAGTATTCAGCCTTTTGTCTTCAAATTGTGTTTTTATTACAATTACGAGATAAATCTTGCATGCTTAGTATTTATTGAGTCCTTGTAGGAAACCTAGTTTTAGGATGACCTTTATAAATGGCCTCTCACAACCCAAATTAAATTATTGCACTACCATTGATTACGATGGTGTAACCAGTGAAGTAATTGCGTAAGTTTGTTCTGAAGGTATTCTATGAGGTAATACTCTAAATTTGATATTGCTTATAAATTGCCTAAGCAATTTTGTTTGATATGTTATTTTGACGAGTGAATCCCCTCAAAAAGCATACTTAAATCTTAGGTGCAACCCAATTAGACCCAACTTAGTATAAAGTTGGACATAATCTAAAACATGATCAAAGGGTTTTTTCTTTTGAGTTGCCTCGACTCAACCAATGTCGTAGTCATCTTGCAAAAATTCTCAACAAGGTATGGGCAAAGCTCGTTGATCATGCTCTTCCCATAGACATGAGATTATGTGATCTCTAAACATACCATCCTCAATCCTAATTGGGATAGAATTTTCTAGCATGTCCATGTCTTGTTGGCACTTTTTTGCCAGATTTCATCCACACTCAGTCATGTTATATACAAGGAATTGATTTAATCCAGAAAAAGAAATAATAAGTGCAAAGGGAAGGGGAAGGAGTTCATTCTTACTTATTTACATTTCATATTAGGGTTAGATGCGATATGTATATTCAAATTATCAATTAACATTAACATTCATATCAAAATATACATATAGAGCATCGAATGATAGATAAATTAGAACATATAGTAAAGCATAAGAATGTGAGTGCACTTGGCTATTTGACTGATTTGGAAGTTGATCTAGGTGTGATACGTGGATGAACTGACTAGAAATGTCTTGCAAATGCTTCATCTTAGATTTTGGAAGTGCACTATATACTAGGACATAACCGTTATTTATGGACCAAATTGTTTAGCGGTTTAATCCTTATAGATGGTTTGCTCTAGGTAGAAGATGGGGCTAGACAATTTTTTGGATCTCTACAAGTGATAAGAGTATGCTTGTCTATGCAATATTAGGTCTCGTAAATGTACAAAAGCCTTTGCAATCAACTAATTTGACCCAAAACTCTTACCATGGGTAAAAATCTTACATAAAGGTTGTTGTTTGGGTTGAAGTGCAGTCTGTACACCACCTATGTTGGCATTACTCTAAAGAGGCCTCAAACTGTATGTAGTTGTCCACCTAGAGATATAATATTGTATGGTTACAACTATATTTGATAGCTTGATCACTTGATAATGCTTTGTAATGGTTTGATTTATTTTGTGTTTGACTTGGCTTTGAGGACCTTTGACTTGGGAAGCTTGACTCTAGAATTGGTTTGGAGTGCTTCATACATATGTGAAGGTTACTCTTGAT
Organism: Taxus chinensis; assembly: GCA_019776745.2. Taxonomy (NCBI): domain Eukaryota; kingdom Viridiplantae; phylum Streptophyta; class Pinopsida; order Cupressales; family Taxaceae; genus Taxus; species Taxus chinensis. The sequence continues at coordinate 283,401,891 of CM034150.1, read as the reverse complement.
GTTTGATGTTGCTTTAGGGAGACTTGGGAGAGCTTTGTATGCCTTTTGAGTGATATTTACTACTAATTTCCAAGTATTATTAGGTATTACCAGGTGCGTAAACAAGTGCATTTGACTTGCTTATATAAAGTTTAGTAGGTATACTTTCACAATAAGATTAGCTTATAGGTAACCTATTGACCCATAAAAATATATAAACTGAGAAATTGATTATTGGGTGGCTCTAGTCAAACAAATGTTTTTGAACCAAGCCATTAGATGGTTTGGTCCCACTTAACAATTTGGTCTAGTAGGGAAATGGGGCATTATAAAGTTTTGGGCATGATGATTATGAGTAATGGACAACATGTAACTGATGTGAGCATTTTTGTAAGTGGGTGAGAAGTGCATTAGGAGTGCAAATCTTGCAATGGGACTAAGGATATAACAATTAGCCTTGAAATAGGTGCACAAGTCGTAGGTAAAGGTATTAAGCCAATAATGGCATTATCAAGTGATAAATTACCAAATTTAGGTGTCTAAATTCCCCCCTTTAAGTTAGGAAATGAAATTTGTTTTGTTTAAGGAAAATATACCTGAGTGTGTAAATACACTTCATATTTAATTGATTGTACTTGCTTGCTTGTGTGGTTGCAAGTTCCTCAAATTAAAACCTACAACTTAGAGTGAACTCAATTCCCGTATAGAAATAATTGAATGTTAACCCTCAATTGAAATTGGACTTGAAATTTGAATATTGAAAGAGCATAAAGTATGGAAGGAGCACACATGTTTGTCTTGTTAAAGAAAGAGCTTCCTATTTGAAGCACTTAGAGAGAGGGATTGGAATTGCATTATTCAAGGATTAGGGGTAACCAGTCCCCAATTTGTGGAACTAATAGGAACCAAGAGGGATATGGGTGTCCCAATGCACCGAATAACATGAGAAGGTTGGTTGTTTAGGTATCATAACTTTCTTCAAAATAGAATGAGAGGTGTAGACACAAAATCATGCACATATTACGCTTTTTTTATGTCATTAGTATGTTGTTATATGCATGAATCTCAAGTAAGAAAATTAGTCATTGGTGACATTATCCCTTGTCCATCTAAGTCCATGATTTCTTTTTGTTGAAATCCTCTTCTATATGTGTCATTTATGTATCCGCTTGTGGTCAAGTCACGGGGATCCCTGTCTGTCTGTCTTTTCACATTTGTTGCCATTCATCCCAAGACACCAGTGCCCATTTTGGACACTAGCGTTCAGGTGCCTGTGTCCATTTTGGGCGCTCCTAACCTTTTTATTCTTTATAACATATTTTGACATTTGTGGTCAGCCTTTTTTAGTTTTCATATCCTCATCTCATGTGAATAGTTGACCTTTTGTGTCACTAGTATCGAAATTTAAACAAGAGATCCACACACACACACACACACACACACACATACACACACACACACACACACACACACACATATATATTGTAGACATTAAATCTCGCTCTTTGGGTATATCTCTAGTCCTGATCACATACCACTAATCATATGATTCCTAAGCGAGAAAAGTATTGATTGACCATTGTCTTTGGCCTCTTTGCTTGCTTTCTGATTTTCTTCTTGGTCCTACACACCTTCTTGCCCAATTTGACTTTCGACATTTCAGTTTTTCTGAGTCTGGACACTAGCGCCCATGCGCCCCCGTCCCCTCTAGGTGCCCCCAACCTCTTTATATCTTTCTCGCATCTTTTGGGTCCTTTCTAGTTGTTGGGCATGTTTATTTCTTACTAATTCAAACAAGGGAATCATATAAATACAAAGCTATGTGATCGTAATAAAGGACCAAGCACTAAGCATCTACTATCACCACCTAAGGTTGCATTCAAAAGCATTACAAGAGCATCAAAGCATCCATCTAACATCCATACAAGGGACAAGAGACTACATTCTTCTTCATACACTTCATAGGAGGGCAAGTTCATTATTCAATGCACACATGTATCTACATTTTCTACATCTAGCTATTGTTTGATATCAAGTGCAACTTGCATAAGAGTCACCTAGGGCACGATTCTATACACACACACGTAGAACTACATGAAGTTTGAAATATAGTACAAAGTTTGGATCGTAAGTTCACTCAGTCGGGTGATCATCGAGGTTAGTCTGACTCCCCATTTACATCTTTCTCTTTTTAGGATTTAATGCATTTTGGGGTTTTACAGACGCTCTCTCTATTTGTAGGTTTTAGGCGAATTCAACGATCAAGCAGTGAAGTATAGGAGATTAAAGGCGACATCCAACGAACATTTCACGACCCTAAAAAACTGGTTTTATAAGGTTTTTAGACGTCGCCAACACCCAAAGAAGGTCCCTAGCACGACAGATGCCATTGACCCTATCCAGGCGCCCTAGTCCTTACATTCTCGATAACTCTACATTTTTTTGGGTTTGGGTGCAACAGTCTGCTTTCTTATTCCAATAGTTTTTCTAGCTTGGCATATATTTGGGATCATTATGAATCAACTAAGTATCTTATCCCTTCTTTTGCACTTAGGGTTTTAATTTTTTTTGCTTGTGTAGACACTTAAAATCTGCTTACACATTTTTATTGCTAAAATTGTACTAATTATCCTCTTTCCTATCATTTCCATTATAATTAGTGATCTCTCACTAATTAACTAACGTTTCCCTCTATTTTGGTCAATTAATGACACTTCGTTAATTAACTAGCCTTTATCACATTTCGGATGCCAAGTAACGACACTTTGTTAGTTATATTCCTCTTCCAATTGATTAATTAACTATTATGAGTTAATTGCCAATTAACGACACTTTGTTAGTTATAATTCTCTTCTAATTGATTAATAAACTATCATGAGTTAATTAAGCCTTTTTAACAATGCATTTAATCAATAAGACCTTTTATTAGTTAAATGGCTCTTTCAAATGCTTCAAATCATATCAAATTCCTCCTAAATCACCTCCAAATAGCCTAAAAAGCTTATTCTAGCCTATTAATTAATCCTAATTGATTAATTAAATCATCTCCAACTCTCACGAGTTATTAATTACTTGTTAATTCCTCTAATCAAGCTTAACAACTCTAAATCTGCTTTATCCTTTATCCAACATTCATTGGGATTCAAGCTTCTCCCAAATTGGAAAGATATATAAAGGACCCCCCTACATCCTTTCACACCTACACCACACTTTGATTAGTGTTTTATACAAGCATATGATAAGAGCCTTCTCCATTTTTTGGAATAACTACTTCATCTTTGCATCCATTCTACCATTGTTGAGTAAAAATAAAGATCTAAGCATGGCCTTGTAGCCATTTCTTGGTGAGATCCTTCCCTCTCTTTGGAGATCAAACACACAAATTTGATTACTCGTGGTCTAAAGAGGCTCATGCTTTAGAAGTAATCATACATTTTAAATAATAGGAATGGTTAGCATTAAATTATTTATTTCATGTTTATGTACTAATTAACTAGTTTCCATTAAATTATTATCATAATGTTAATGGAAGATTTTGCTTTGCTTTGAGACTACTAGGTGTTAGTTTCTTTCAACTAGCATAACAATTTTAACATGAACACATTTGGCAAGCTCGATGGGACTTACTCCATTGTCCTTTGCATTCATTTTCAAGTTTTGTAGATTGGTTTCAATTTTGGTTACTAACCCTCATTTTAGCATATTTTTAGCTAAATATGGTGTTTCTTAACTAGATTAGTTGAGTTTTCCTTGTATTATTGCTCTTTGTAGCTATGAAGGAGGCGAGTTGCTGCCAACTTTGGATCAAATTGAATTTTTTTGAGATGTTTTTACTTTCCTTTTGTCAAATTCCATCTTTTTGTGCTTACACAGGGGCCTTGCGCTAGCATGAAGAACCCTCGCGCTACTGCTTTAAAGCTTGCGCTATCGCAAAAAACCATGCGCTACCATTGTTAAGCTTGTACTACCACTTACCGGCTTGCGCTAGCATTTCTCGATCTATGTTTCTGATCAACTAAATTTGTGTTGCTCTATATATGGTATGTATTACAGCATCATAGGCTTGCACTACTAACTCTCTGTCTGCGCTAGCACTTAACCGTTTTGTGTTTTTGTCTCAAACCCACATTTTTTACACTACCCTTGCACTAGTGTGAGCTGCCTTGCGCTAGCGAGCTTATCTTTGTGCTCCTGCTTGAATCCTTGCGCTACTACTACACAGGCTTGCTTAATGTTCTGTCTTGATATTTGGCTCAGTTTTTGAGGTTTTCATATTCTAAATTTTGATGTGTGTTGTTGTTTGACGGGTTTTCTAACTCTGTTTTGCAGGTTTTTACATTAGTAAATCAGATTTCTAACATGTTGTTAAGCTTTAATGAGAATCATGTTTCCATGTTTTACTTAAGTTAGACTAAAGTTTGTGTATGCTCTTCTCTTGCACCTTAGGGTGATCTTGAGAATAAAAAACAACTTTATTTTTCATTTTTCTAACATTTGGTTAAATTGGAAACTTAATCTTTCATTTTTGCTTAAGGGAATGAACAATTTATCAAATAATTTTATGGTTCATTAATTGCAAGTTTTCCTTTGCTTTATAGTTGGGTTAATTTTTGTCTGTGCTCTTCTCTTACGTCTTAGGATGATCTTGAGAATCAGAAACAACCTTTGATCCTCTTTCAAATATTGTGATTTGCTTGGAAAATTACTAATGTTTGAGTGAAGGACCATATACCGCTTGTCAAAGTCAAAGGATCTTAACAATACTAATACACGTGTGTTGCAGGTTGTGTACTACACCTCATTAAGATTAAATATAAAAAATACACAACTTCATTCAGCACATTGTATTTACAGGTTCGGTTAAGCGCTACAAATCTATCGATTTAAATTGGGGGAAGTATCTTGGTATAAGCCATAAAAATCATTGTGAGGATTACTCCAGGAACCCCAAAGTAGTCCACACCTTAAGAGAACTGGTGGACGAAAGGGGAAGTGGCCCCTACCCATTTGACTAGTTGGAAAACCCCTGTGAGAAAAGCTTCATGTTTCTCGTATGGGGCCCTCTTCATTAATTTAATTGTGGGGTAGTGGTTTATTATCTAGAATCAATTCTAGAAATACATACCTCTTTAGGAAATGATTGGCAAGTTTGTGAACAAAATCTTAGGTGAACCATTTGGCATTGGGGCCAACTTGACTTTATCCATCGTGTTTTATTGAGCCCTCACAAAGCAAAAACTTATTTTGGAGTCAAAACCTTGTTAGTCAAACAAGGGGAAAGTCCATTGAAGTTTGAGCCTAGTGTTATTCATCACAAAACTTACAAGACATCACTTTGTCTTAGTTTCTACCTTGTCCTAAGACAAGGTGAAAATCTACCAAAGTTAGGCTGTGTTTTTCATCACCACTTGATCTACTCCTTTGTTTTTTTGTTTCCCATTTGGGATAAAAGAAAACATACATATGTGGATACCACTAGAAATAATCGTGTCCACCACTTTCGTATTCTACTCATATGACTAGGTTGCAATGTCAGAATGTGAGTGTTGAAAGTGTGAATGATACGTCTTCATGTTCTAGTGGGCCCTTTGTCTCGCACCCATATTGGGACTCATTATCATTACAGTAGGTTGTCTCGTCATTGACTTCCTTTGATTTTTTACGTTGCTCGTATCATATCAATATAGTTTTGATACATATGTCTTGTTTCATTTGTGAAACTTGATTTAGGTCTTTAAGTTGTATTGTTACGATGCTAACATAAACAACAACTTCTTGATATACTTAGGCTTATTTTTTATCCCAACATTGCCTTGAGTTTTGGAAAGTGTCGTCGTTACGCTACTCGTATTATGGTGACATCATTTTGATACTAAAATCTTGTTTTGTCTACAAGGCTTGATTAACATGTCCAAATAGTGTTGTTGTGTTGCTCGCATTTGTAGCCTCCATTTTCAAAACTTAGACTTTGTTTATATCTAAACTTATTTTAGAATACCTTGTTGGGAGATCACATCAACACCTTCTTAGTATTTATGTCTTGTTTATTCTAAACTTGACCTAAGTGTTAATATTGTGTTGTCATTATTTGCACCAAACCTATCTTTGAAAACACAGGGAGTAGTTATTCTTGTTATTGGATCACAGTTTTGTACTTGATTGTTTTGTCCTAGATACTTCTTGATATACCATGTCATTCTTTATTCTTCGGTATCCTTGGTTCATATTGCTTTGGTCATCTGGATTCATTTCCATTCATTATTTTACATTCTTTGTGATGATTTGACGTCGTTACGATGTTTGGTTTATCCTAGGGTCCATTTTAAATCAACCTTAGTAAGACCTTTCATATTATGCCTCCTATCACAAGGATGGGGCATCAAAAATTAGGGTCAAATCCCTTCATAAATGACAAGATAAACCCAATTTTTGAAGACAACGCCATGGTTGATCATAGTGGTTGTGAGGAGAATTCTCCTTGGGCGGATTTTGAATTTAGTCCTGCCCAAATAGACAAATTCTTGTTTAAAAATAGACATGAGGTTCTTATGCGTGTTGTAGAGGTTCTTATGTAATGTTGATGGCATCCTAAACCCAGGCCATGCTTCTACTTCTGGTAAACAAAATGATGAAGAAGTGCCTTCTCGAAATGATGGAGGATATCGCATCCCCATTGTCAAAATTCATTGCGATGATCATGAATAACATGTTAATCGTGAACAACCTACTCCTCGTGAGAATCACGAAGAGATACCAACCCAAGGGGCTACCTTAGAACAACAAATACAATCTTTTACTCACCAATTGACAAGCTTGGATTCACATGTCAATAAGGAACCAACAAAGACTCCTAGAACAGAAAAACCTAGAGCTTCGTATCACGAGTTCTATACCAAAACTCCCCATCAGGAAAAGCATAAATATTCGTACGAGGAGTTATACACAGACAATCAAGGCATTGAAACAACTAGACTTGACTGCTAATATAGACCGACCCCACCTACACAGGGCAACTCTTCGACCAAGAGTGGTTATCCACGAAGAACGCCCTCGTTGCTTTACAATAAGGCAATCTAGGACATATAAATAAATATTAGTTTTAAGAGCTATGCCCATATCCCTTCAACAGGGCTATGTTGCAAGTACCTTTCCCTTGTCGCTTTGATTGTCCAAAGTTTGACAAATACAAAGGCAAAGGTGATTCACGAGACCACATTAAAGACTTCTACATGGCATGCGAAGAGGTTTCTTTTAGTGATAATTATCTCATTCACCTTTTCCCACAGATTCTAGGGGTCAAGCACTCAAATGGTTTTTAAATATACTGAAAGGGTCCATTTCTACATGCCGGAATTAGCAAAACACTATGTGCATCACTTATCCTTTAACATGGAAAATGACGTTACCATGATAGATTTATGCAATGTAAAAAAATGAAACAATGAAAACTTCACTAGTTTCCTACAACGATGGCAAGGGTTAGCTAATCGCTTCCCTTGCTCCATACCTGAGAAACAACTAGTTAGCATATTTGTGCCTAACTTACACCCAGAGATTGCTTTCCACTTGCAAATGCATTGTGGTAATACCTTCAAAGAGGTCATAGAAAAGTGTAGTCAATTTGAAAAATCATTGTTAGAAGAAGGGACTCTAAAAATCTTCTCACGTGATAATCACGATTCAAATCCTAATGACAAACCAAAGTTCTTTCCAAACAAGAACAAGAACGGCGTAGGTGACAATATAATGGACTCTAAATGAGTGCAGGCTGTTCAAAACCATGCTCCTTTAAAATTTGCTAAGGGACCTCCCACCCCTGAGTACAAATGTCACGCTTTCACCCCTTTGTCTGAATCTATATGGTCAATATTAAAATAGTTAGAGGTGGTCAACATGGTTAAATACCCATAAACTATACCCTATGGAGATGATGCACCTAATCCATCATGGTTTAGAGAAAATTAATATTGTGGGGTTCATCATGTCAAGGGTCACAAAACTGATAAGTGTTTGAAGTTGAAGCACTTCATCCAGGACTTAATTGATAGTGGCGACATGCAAATGGATTCCTCTACCCCTAGTAAATCTACCAATACAAACTTGGGAATTTACAAAGAACCTTTCCCCAGACATTAAAAAGTAAAGGAAAAATCAGATCAAGGGCAGTATTCCCAAACTAAAAATCCCAACTATGTTACTAAAACGAATAATCCTTTTGATGCCCTAATTGGTTGTGTTAACCCACCTTTTGAGCATATAAACCCCATTAAGATTAAAACAAAGGAGTGTGTCATGGAAACGTGACATTCTCACCTTATTATCTCAGAACCTCATCTGTCTACCGTTCAGGATAATCATTATGATGTTTTAGAGAAATTTGAGAAAACTACTACTAAGATTTCAATCTTAGATCTTCTCAAAATCTCTAATGTTCATAAGGACATCCTTTGTAAAACATTATAGGGGTCAGGAGTGTCAGTTGATATTGAACCTACACACTTCCAAGCCATGGTCGCATAAATTTCTCCAACGGAGCACATAACCTTTAGTCATGAAGAGATTCCTGAATAATATCCTACACATAACCTACCCTTACACATTGAGGTCATTATTAATCATAAGAAGATAAAACTGGTGCTTGTGGATGATGAATGAGGTCTGAACATTTGTACTTTGAAACGAGTTTGACAACTAGGTTGCACTAAGGTTGATCTAGAATCTAAGGTCATTACCATCGAGTCATATAACAATGAAGAACAACAGTCAATCAACATGATCACTTTCTCACTAGGAGTAGGTCCAATTACTCACGATACTAAGTTCCATGTTTTAGACTTGGAGCTTCCTTACAACATACTGCTTGGTCGCCCATGGATTCATGACATGCAAGGCATACCTTCTATGTATCATCAGTGTTTGAAGTTATACCATGAAGGACAAAACATTACTATTCAGGGGGATCCTCAACCCTTTGCTCATTGCAAAGCATTTTTGGGTTACTTTCCCACCACATTTGAATGTCATTCTACAAAGATGGTCGTTCTAGTTCAATCAAAGGCTCTCGCCTCACGTGTCAATCCAGATACCTTGTCTGTTAATGATAAAGGTGCGTCAACATTGGTATTTCCCTTTGCTACATGGGAGATGAAGACCCTTTCAACCAGATATGGAGAATATGATGTCCAACAAGTCCTTCTAGTTTCAAACCTCCCCTTATCACCCAGATCGTGTGGTAGGCCTTGTTACAAGTACCAAAAATCCAGGGAGAATTGTAAAATTGATGCTTTCACTCATGGTGGCTTATTAGAAGATGAAAATTTGTTTTTTACTTTAATGATACTACCTCCCACTTATGAGATGGCGTCATGTTACTAAACACCCAAGTATACAATTCCCAATAAGAGTATGTATGCCATGGGATACCAAGGGTATAGTTGTGGCACCGACAAACAAGGCATGCGGGAACCTCTTCTGGAACCTCATCAAAAGGTTTGTAAGTATGGTATTGGTGTCCGATCGTATGGGTCCAATCCTATGGAGGTCGATGCTACATCTTTTGAATGCAAAGATAGTTCATCTAGTTATGAAAGTGAAACAGATTCTCAGTGTAATCTCTACGAAGACCTTGCCTCTACAAACTTTCTTTCTGATACGACTATCTTTACTATAACCCCTACCATATACCTTACCATTCTAGAATTAAATCATATCTATCTTTCCCTTGTAAACTGGGACCAACAACAACATGTACTAATCACCTTCTTTGAAAATGATGAAGCTATTGGTGAGTTTATGGGTCTCCGGGACAACATTCTAGTGGGTGATAATTAGAAAGGCTTCCCCGCCAACCTTGACGCATACAGGTATTTTGGGGAGGAGGTTGAGTTCTGCGGTCATCTAAGTAAAAAAATAAATAAGGGCAATATTTCCACAGAGAAGCCTTGTAAAAATAATAGGCCCAAGTCCTACAACTAAAACCTTTTTGAGGCACTGGCGAACAAACAAAAAGAAAAATCAATGAAAAAAGAAGTTGACCGACTTAAGGGTGAAAACATCATTGAGACGCCCTTGGAGGAAGATATCAATCTCCCCCCGATCCTATGTGTATGGAGGAAGAATCCAAACTACTAGTAGAGGAGACCATTGATATGAATATTAGAATAGAGGAATTGCCTAGAATGGTTAATTTGGGAGCTTTGCTCTTAGCCCAAGAACAAAAGACCTATGTGTTGTTTTTGTGTGAATTTTTAGATATCTTTGTTTGGTCCTACGCAGACATGTCAGGGTTAGATCCAATATTGGTAGTGCATAACCTAGTTGTGCATGAAGAGGCAAAGCCTATAAAACAGAAGCTCAGAAAGATGCATCCTCACGTCGCCTTATTGGTGAAAGAAGAGCTAGAGAAATTATTGGCAATAGGCTTCATCAGGCCTATTGATTATTCAGAATGGATTTCAAACATAGTCCCTGTATAAAAGAACCCTATAGGTATCAAGATTTGTACCGATTTCAAAGATATAAATAAAGCTTGTCCTAAGGATGACTTTCCTCTTCCTAACATCGACATAATTGTCTATTCAACGACTGGTTATGAAATGTTATCACTCATGGATGGTTTTTCAAGATATAATCAGATTAAAATTGTTGAGGAAGATCAACACAAGACAACTTTTATAACCCCATGGGGGACATTATGTTATCAAGTCATGCCCTTTAGCCTCAAAAATGCAGGCGCAACATATCAACTAGTTATGATTGTCATCTTTCATGATATGCTAAATGACATAATGGAATATTATGTGGATGACAACTTGGGTAAATGCAAGACTAGGAAAGATTATCTAGTTATCTTACGACGCGTCTTATAGATTATAAGATTAGACTCAACCCGAAGAACTATGTCTTCGGGGTGTTATCAAGAAAATTGTTATGATTTATTGTTTCACAGAGAGGAATTGAGGTAGACCCCACAAAGGTATCAGCTATAACAGAGCTGTCTCCTCCATAGAACATCAAACAAGTGCATATTTTATAGGGAAATATTCAAGCAATCATAAGATTCATCTCCCATCTCGCAGACAAGTGCCATTCATTCACGTAACTTCTAAAGAAAGATGTTGCTTTTCATTGGGGTTCAGAACAATAACATGCGTTTGGTTTGCTAAAGAGATATCTGTCTAAACCCCCTGTTCTAATGTCGCCTACTATGGGTAGACCACTACTACTATACATTTCTTCTACTCAATTTGCAATTGGCACACTTTTGGCCCAATATGATATAAAGCTGAAAGAAAAAGCTATTTACTACCTTAGTTATACGTTGATTGCTTACAAGCTCAACTATCCATAGATTGATAAGGCTTGTTTGGCCGTCGTTTTTGCTTTTCAAAAACTTCGTCATTATTTGTTGAATAATAAGGCCAAGCTCATATCAAAAGTTGACCCATTGAAATACTTGTTATCAAAACATGCACTTACAAGAAGGATAACTAATTGGATCATCCTACTTAGTGAATTTGATATTGTGTACGTCCATCAAAAATCAATTAAAGGGCAGGTGTTGGTAGATCAACTAGCTGAAGCCACTTTGTAAGGTACTAAGCCATTAAGTCTAGAACTTCCAGATGCTTCTATATTATACCTTGAGGAATCCATTATATGGCAGATGTATTTTGATGGATCCTTTACTTTCCATGGTTCAGGAGTGGGAGTTGTGCTCAGTACTCCATCAGGAGACTCCGATTCCACAAGATTTCAATCTAGGATTCCCATGCACTAACAACATAGTGGAATATGAATCTCTCAATACAGGGCTGAAAATAGCTATACGCTGGGATATTCAGGCAGATCAACGTAATTGGTGATTCCATGTTAATCATCAAACAAGTTACTGATGAATACAAGGTTAAGGATGAGAATCTCATTCCTTAAAAGAAACTGGTGGATACATTCAAAGAAGTCTTTATAAAAATCACATTTGAGCAGATCCCTAGAGTACAGAATCGAGAAGTAGATGTTATGGCTATAGTAGGATATTTGTTGTGCATCCCACTCGAGAACAATGATATGCCCTTCTTCATCGAGCACTTAACCACGTCGGCATATGACATGTCAAAGTCCTATTTGGTATGTGAGTTGTTGGTCCCCTATCCCCATGGTACCTTGACATATTCAATTACCTTCATGATGGAACCTTCCCTCTAGACATTTCCCATTTTGAGAAATGAAACCTTATCTAGCGCATAGCCCGCTACACCTTACTTAGGGGCACTCTCTATCGTAGAGGCTATGATGGGAATTTGTTACGTTGTCTTAATTCTGATGAATCTATCTTGGTAGTTAAGGAGGTGCACGAAGGTAGTGGTCAAGGAGGTGCACGAAGGCATCGTACTAAAAATAGTAAGTTACACTCAAAAAGTAGTTTTGGCACAATGGGTCATATAAGGATAATCATTCAAGGGGACATCATTGTTCGGGAGAATCCTAGCCATTTTTCATAGGGAATTCGAGATCCACCTTAGTTCATTCAACTGGGCGAGCGTTCGTGAGCTAATTTGGATGAGTTTCATAGTGTGCAAGGAGTTCAAAGATTCTGAGTTTTACTGCATTTGGAGCTTTCCATCAACGAGGATCAACAGACTTCATCGGATGACATCTCCTCTTCTTCTTCTCTCTCTCTTTCTCTCTCCTCTTCCCCCCAACTTTCTCTCACTTTCAAATGTTCTAATTCTTCGTTGGGGTTTGCACTTTTTGATATACCTTTAAGTCACTTAAAAGTGATTTTAGAAACATAATGTAAATTAAGTCGGCTTGCTATTATAAAAGGGACTTAAATATTTAAAGTGGAATATGAATAGTCTTAAGTCATATTAAGGCATATGGAGGGTCATGAGGAAGATGATAAGTCACCTCTCATTCTATAAATTGTAATGCCATTCTCATTACAAAGGATTGGCAATTGATCTTGTAGACTCCAGAGTGCATTGTACCTAGAGAAAGCAAAGGAGATAGCCATTTTATTCTACTCTCTTCCCCTCTCAAATTTCTTTCATTCCCACATTATGTACAACTTTGATTTGAGCAATCAATATAAGAAGGAGTTTCTAGATTTCTTAGACTAAGGGGTTTCTTGATACTTGGTGATCAATAAATTCTATTTGGTCTTGTTGCTATTCGCAGAGTTGTTTCTTCTCATAAATGCATGTGTTGAAGTTTCTAACTAGTGTGTGTGTGCAGGAATATGATTTTCTACCTACAACATTAGTTCTCCTACCTCTTTTCTCACTCCCCTTTCCCACTCTACAGACAAAGACTTCCCTAGCAAGAGATTGCTAGCTTTGCCACAGGGTCAGTGGAGTGCCCCAGTTGGATCCCCGATCAAAAGACCACCACATAAATCAACACTTTCTCGCACATGCACATATGAAAGCTACATCAGTTAAGTAGAGGGACTTAGATTCACAGAGCGTTGGCAAGAAATCCACAAGTTTTTCCATCTGACAAGTTGGTTTGTATGGCTCAAATGTGGCTCGTGGGGGTCAACTCTTCATAGGAGCTTGGGTCCGCTGAGGTACCATGCCAATAAGTGCGATGCATAGTGGAGAAGCGGCCATTAAGCGCTTATTTTCCGAAGTATTTTGTGGGGAAAAATGACCTCGAAACCCTGGATTCCTCACTTCGAACATGCATAATGTGAATATCATGTCAGACATGGAAAAATGGTGGTCAGATTCCAAAGCCTGAAGAACCAATTCAGGAAAATCAAGGGCTTGTTTCCAAGTCAAACGTTGAGCTGACAAAGGAGGTGAGTATTCTGAGTTTTCAATCCAATAGAACACATTCTAATTCAAGCGGGGCATGTCACATACGCATGGCCGATTCATTAGCGATTTTTCATGTTGGAGTGAAGTGCGGGAGTGTGCTCGTAAAGTTGATCCCGAGTATTTTGGCTAAAAAAGAGAGAGACCTAGTCGATATGGCGAAGCTCTCAATGCAATGCACAATGGGAAGTTTAGCGGTTAGAATGTGGAGAGCTTGACTTGATGGATGAGGAGACCCGGTCAAAGTAGGTTGTCATTACACTCATTGAACGTGGAGCTCACTCAATACGGAGTGGTTATGTTATGAGGAGCCACCAAGTTGATGGGTAATAAGTTATTGGAGGCGAGTTGTGAAGGTGTCGGCAAAGGTTAGAGTGTGAAGCAGTACGTTTGAACCACCATGCAATGTAAACATGCAAGCTCGCTAACCATCTCACCGAGTTGGCTGGCGAGCTGGTTGGCCAATTTGCATTAAAAACCCCTCCAAAGCACAAATCAAGACATCACCAAAGTCAAGTTTTATTTTTATTAAAATATTTTTATAAGATATTATGTTTATTAAAATATTTTATTTTACAAATATTATTTTCTAATTAAATGAGGATAAGTTCAATTTTTGAATTTATTGGGCATGATGATAAAATGTAATTAATGATGTAATCAGTTATGGATACTAGGTGCAAAATATTTAGGGATTTCTCCTCTCTTCTCTCATAAGTGGATTTTCTATAAATGTAAATGAAGAACTCATTCCAAGGGGTTGGACATTTTTTAGTATTTCCCCTCTCTCTTTTGCAAGCTAGTCTATTGTGGATTGTGGGGACTTTCAAGCATCTTTTCCAATAATGTAATGGAAAAATTTACCTCTTCCTCATGTAATGATACATTGTACACGTGATTGAAGTAATAAAATTTTGTTCTGTTACTAATTATTGGTCCTTTCATCATTCTAGCTACTTCTTTTTTCATTTTTTGTGTATGCAAGTATATTGTTCAACTTCAAGTTTCCATTGCATGTTTTGAAAGTTTTGTCCTTATTTGAGAGTGAAGATTTGTATGTGTTTGAGTTATTTTGCTTATTCATCCTTCTCATTTTCATCTTCCTTTATTGGAAAACTGAAAACTTGTCTAGTAGCACAATTTCTCGGTGTATCACCAATTTTAGAATAGGTTTTACTTCTTGCAAATATCTCTCACTAAATCTAATGAAAATGTTAGTATAAGTCTAGTTAGCTATTTTATTGCATTAGAAGTAGGGTTGTGTTTAGTTTAGGAATAGGAAGTTGGACTTATCCAGAGGTTCACCTTGATCCCAAGTCCCACAACTTGATAGGTGATCCCATGTTATCAAATCATATTGAATTATATATCCACCACTTAGCCATTTAGAGGGTGAAATTATTTGGTGATAATTTTTTTTGCAAGCCGGGTGGGACCACAAGAGTCATATCTTCACAGGTTTTTATATTGTTTTTACTTCATTGCATTAATTTTTTGTGCTCTTAATAAAATTTCAGCCTTAGGAGGTATTCCAAAGCACAACTGGTGATTACATTGGTCAAAGTAACCCACTCTTTTTGTTTCTAACTTTCATTTTTTTACCCATTTCCATCTAGTTTTCTTCCACATATTTCCATTTTTCTCCCATTCATGAAGCTGTGTAATCATGGCTTCATTCCCACAGTGGAATTCCCACTTGCAACAACAACAACTCTTTCCATCTTCAGGATATTATAATCCACCTCCAGAGTACCAGTTTCATGATGAATATCAGTTTGAGCATGCATGTCCACATGAGGAAGATTCACATCAATTTGGTCATCCACCAAAATGGGGGGTTAATGAAGAACAATGACATGCAGATTCTGGAATCTATCCTACACCTGAAGAATACCACTTGCAGAATAAGGTTTGAGAGTTGGAGTATAACATGGTGTAAATAAGGATCAATGAAATGAAAAAGGAAGCTCCAAATTAGCTTCAACATTCCATACCCCTGGACTGACCCTATACCAGTGATTTTAATCCTTAGCAAAATCTTCGATTCATAATAAAAATGACGACACAAGTTGGAGAATGGATCAAGAAGAGATAAAATTATGAATGTAATGTTAGTTAATCTTGTCAATGGGAGGTCCCTTCATTACTATCTATAAACCCTCTTCCCATGTTTCCATCCATGCAGTTTCAACTTGAGCCTTATAATCCTAACCTTCTACTGTTACCCCTATGGTGGATTTCACTACTTCATCTCCTATTCCTCCATCCCATTATGAATCTTTTGTGCCTTGTTATTCTAAAATTCCTTCTTTCCTACAAAGGCCATAGAGACAAGAAGATGAATTTTTTCCACTATCTCACATGGTGAATGAAACTGTTGAATTCCAACCCACCCCTCCTCTTGCATTCCAAAACCCATTTTGGAGGGACGAAAAAATGATAGTTGTAAATCAGAGGAAGATATGTTTGTGGAGACTAGCAAAGGAGAGTTGCAAATAATATGAAGAAGTGGGATGTAAAACTTAACATCAAGCAAACTTCATTCTTGACTAAACCTTCTGTAGAGGTGAAATTTTAGAAATAAGATAGAACAAACTAGTTTTGTACCAAAAAAAATCTAGAGCTGAAGGATGAAGACCAACAGTCTACCTATTTAGAATGCAGTATCTATACTGGTTCCATATCATCAAAGGAGGTTGAATCACCACAAGTGGAAAACTAGTTGTAGAAGAGCAAGAGGCCAAATCCAAACCTTCCAGGAGAAGAGCATGTGCAAGTTGAAGAAGAAAACTCTCAAGTGTACAAGGTAGTTCTAGTGAGTGTAATGATCCTAATTGCCATGAATGTCAAGAACTTGCAGCAATTTTGGAAGGTTGTAACAAATTTCCAAGGTCATCATTAGATGTTACATCAGACTAAGGAAAATTAACCAAGAAAGATTCATTGAATACAGATGAGGCCATGCAGAGGTTTTCAAATCCTTTCCCCTTCTTCATTCTCAAAAACTCTGATTTTTTAGATAAATTTGATCTTTCTAATTTCATGTTTGAGGATGAGGAATGTCAGGGTGAAAAATTCTAATCTGAGAGGATACCATGGTGGAAAGAAGTTAAATGTTTGACACATCCGGAGAATGAAGAAGAAAGATATTTTTCATATTTGGAGGAATTGAATCTTCCATACAGAGCCTATGAATGAAGGAAAATTCCATCAGGAACACAAAGGAAAGTGTTGAGTCAAATTCAGAACAATTCATTGACTCAGAACTGATTCTTTTGAAATTTCTTTCTCTTAATTGGAGGAATTTAATCTTCCATATGATGAACCAGTACACAATGAAGGAAAATTTTGAGCACATAGGAGAAGCTAGGGATGATTTAGAAAAATTTAGTGGAGGTTATATAATGGAGAGCTTCTTCTTTTTAATTATGGAACCTGATTTGGTTAATGATTCTTGGTATGAGCAAAGTATTCTTCAATATTTTTCTACCCCTAACAATCTTCAAAAGATGGAAACTTTTCAAACATTTCCAATGAGGGATATGTCATTGTGATACCATCTATACAGGTGGAAGATCATTTTTTTTATAAATGGGAAACCAGAGGGAAATTTGGTTGTGAACAACCATATTTTTCAAGGATGTCTTCAGCTAAATTTTCTTATTAAGGTTGGTTTCAGAGTAATGGTAAAATTCAAAGGATGTGAACATGTCCCATTAGGTACATAGCTTCATTAAATCCAGAGGAGAAACCAAAACCAGTCATATTCACTTCCGAATGTGAGGATAAGTTTTAAATCCCCAAGGATCAGTTGCAGTGCCTCTACAAAAAAATATAGAAGAGACATTATTTCTCTTTCTAGTAGATTCCTTGGTGAACTAGGTGGAGAATTGGGCTTGTTTCAATTATTCACTTTTAGTCTCATCCATGTCTATTGTCAAATCAATTGCATGGCTGCCCATTTTGAGGAAAGGGAGAGCTATTTTGTGCAACTAGTTATAGGGTTCATTTAGCTCACTTGTGCCTCTAGTTAGCGTAGGGTAGGAATAGGTTTGCTTTAATCAGAATAAGTGCATTATACACACTCTACATGTTTCATTTGAAGCATGTATGGTTTCAGTTATTTTAGTGTGTGTTGTGTTTCATCGTTGCTCTTGCACATTGTGTTGAAAGTGAAAGTTTTCAGAAGAAAGAAGTTCAAGTTTTAATAGAGTTCCATGATGTTCCAAATTCCAACAAGTTTTTTAGTCAAAATTCTATTGAGTGTGCTATGCATGCCAAGAAAAGGACATATTCAGTATACCTCATTCTTAGCATTATCGGAAGGTTCAAGGTTAACAATGCCTAAGAAGAATTCAGGATCCATAACAAAGGATTAGATTAGTTTTGAGATGTCAACATTGACTCCATGCCCAATGAATTTCTTAAGGGTACTAGAACCATGCTTAACAGGAAATCATCCCCGAGAGTTAACCAAAAATGTTATCCAATTTTGTACACCTAGGAAAAATTGGACAAATGAGGCCTGTTATGCTTTAGGATACCTTGGGCCCTTGAGGTTCAAGGTTTTCTCAGAAGGCAATTCAATGAATTTTTTTTCCCACTTGGTCAACATGGGAAATAAATGATCCAAAATGAATAAACTTGATCCTAAGGGGCCTTAGTGAATTAATTTCTCTCATGGTTCAAGAAAATGGTTTTGAAAGCTTAGAGATTTCAAGGCTAAGACGGAGAAATTGCCTTAAAGGGCCCAGTTTTGGTCAACATAAGAAAAGCTGACTTAAAATTGATAAATTCATTGTTGATTAGGAGTCTTAACTTGTACATTCACCATTATGTCATCTATTTTTGAGAAAAACCACTTGTAAAAATTCGAAATTTTTAGGTTTCAAAGACTTAGTTTGAATGTGCAAAAGATAACATTGACTCAAAATCAGCTTAGGCAGTAAAGATGTGAGTTGATAAGAAGGCCATTTGGCTTTGTGATAATACCAAGTCAAGATTGGTCATCAGATTTAAATTCATATTGTCGAAGTGACCATAAATGAAATTGAACTTGAGTTCTTTGTGGTGAGCCAACTCAAGAGTGAAGAGCTCATATTAAGAGTTTATGTGAGACTCAAGGAAACACAACCTAGATAACTGCAAGATTTAAGTGATTGATGAATCTAAGTTAGCTCGACTAGCTTAAGAATGGAGACATGAGTCATAATTTTTAAATCATCGAGTGTGATTTGAGCTTAAGAAGACAAAGTTCAGAGATGGCTCGATCTGGGCTTATCATATTAAGGTTGGAGGGCATCTTTAGGAAAATCACAAGTGGTGATTGAGAAATTGGGTGGCTCAATGTTTCTTTGTATCAAGAGGATGAGAGCAGTGTGGTTCAAGTTCAATGACGAGGCTAAAATGTTTGTTATGTCATGTCGCAGTGGAGGTCTAAGAATCCTCAGAGGTCGACATAATTAAAGGGGTCAGTGGAAGCTCATGATTTAGGTCGAGTCTGAAGTAGGGATCTCAGGTCGAGAATACAAGTGATTAATGAGGGAAAACAACTGGCAAAATGGTGAATGATTTCAGGAGATGGTAGTTTGGAAGATTAGATCAAGACTGAGCTCATGATCAAAGTTCTAGATTCGAAACTTAGGTGAGATGGATGAGTAACTCAGAAGTGATGAAGGTAAAATGGGAGGTGTTTATGGAGATTTTACATTGGATGGCTTAAGTAGTTGAATATTTTAGAAGAGGTATGAGGTTGAATCAATCACCAATGTTAATGAGAAGGTTAGCTTCAATCATGGATGAGCTCGATCCACAATGAGGCATGCTAAGGATTATACATAATGAGCCTAGAGGATCGTTGAAGGATGTAACCTGACATACAAGGCGTGAGGTATTTAAAAGCTCGTTGAATCTGAGTGTGAAGGAGTTAGTCGATATTTGTGTTGAGAGATTAGAAGATTAAAGCATCAAGGAGTCAGGATAGAGTGTGGGCTCAACTTGTAAGCCTAAGGGTAGAAAAGTGGGGATGCTTCAAGCTTAGCTCAAGTGGGAAATGGCCTAGATGGGATATCAACATGATTCAACAAGCTCAGGAAACCAAGGTTTGGACAATTGAATTGGAGCTCAGCAAAGAGAATGCTTAACAAGATTGATTTAAATGGGGTAGCTTGCTCAAGTGAGTGAGTGCATGAGCTAAATGAGATATGGTAGGAATTCAGTGGGACGATGAGGTATCACATTAGGTTGATGAGCTGGTTTGAACAAATGGGTTTAAGCATCGATGGACATGGGAATGGAAGTAGTTGAAGATCAGAGGGAATGAATACAGATCAATGATAGCGGGAAACCAAGTGGTCAAGAAGGGCACGAGAGGATGGTCATTGAGCTTGAGACAATGGGGAAGATGGATCACAGGTCGACCGAGTTGAAGGTTGGGATTAACATGGAAAAATTTTGAAAATTTCATAGAGGAACAGGCTAGGCTGAGTTAGAATAGTCGATCAAGGCTGAGCTTGGTGGGAAAATTCTAAAATTATGAGTTGGAGGAGAATGAAGAGCTAAGCTTGGAGGAAGAGGCCATTTGAAAGTTTATAATGTGGGAACTCAAGGAGCCTTCGAGAATCAAGATCCAAATTACCATTCAAGGGGCTTGAAAGCCATGGAGTTGAGTCCAAGTCTGTCGAGCTTGTCACATGGAAACCAGACTCACGGAGGCATGAGGGATGATGAGAAAAGGTCTATAGTGTCTTGAGTGGTGGAAGTGTCATGGAGATAAAGTGTCATAGGAGTTTGTAAATAAGCCAGCGAGCCATTGATGCATAGGGAGAAGGGTGAGATGAGCCATGTCATGGAAGATGAGCTAAGGAAAAATGGAGCCTTGAAACATCATTGGGCGAGGTAGTGTGGCCGAAGTGGAAAAACCATAGCGCCGAAATTCTGCACTTGCTTATCAAACATGGAAACTTGTTCAATGTATGAAAAAGTGGGGAGTCTGAATTTTGGAAAAGGGCGAGGGTAATTCATCCCTAGAACTGTGGCTCTAGATAACAAAGGATGCCAAGTCAAGGTGGGCATACCTGACCACGAGAAGGGAAGCCATTGGATCCCGTCGAGGCGGGCTAGGTGACATGAAGATGGAACGATGTTCAAGGAGCTTGGTGAAATGTGACATGGAATGTGTAGTGATAGCTCATAAAGATTGAAGTCAAATGATTTTCCACCTGAAAGGTAAACTTGAGTCAAGGGAGCACATTGGACCAAGAGTAAAAACAAATGTGTCAAAGGCACACTTCACCATGGGAAGGTAAGGAAAATGTGAGTAGACCAAGGTTGATGTCAAGGGGTCGGTCAACGGTTCAATGGTAAGTGAGTTCATAGATGTTGAACCTGGAGCTCACTAATGTGCCATGGTCATGTTATCGAGGAACAACCAAGTGATGGGGAATAAGTTGATTGTGAAGAAAGTTGTGAAGGTGTCGCCAAAGGTTAGGAGTGTGAAGGTTGAGTTGGTTGCAACCACCATGGCGGAATGTAAACATGGCGAGCTCACCAACCAAGTCGCCATGGTGAGATGGTCTGGCTGAGTCAGTATTTAAACCCCTTCCAAGGACTTCTCTAAAGACATCCCCAAATATCAAGTTTTATTTTTATTAAATTATTTTAATATAAATTATTTTTTCTATTAAAATATTATTTTTAATTAAATAAGGATAAATTCAATTTTTTAATTTATTGAGGGCATGATGGAATGGATTATTCAATGTGTAATTAATGGTAATTAATATGTAGGCCATGGAGACCATTTGCCCCCAAGAATTTAGGGCTTTCTCCACTCTTCTCTCACAGGTAGATTTTCTATAAATGTAAAGGAGGAATTCATTCCAAAGGGTTGGACATTTTTCAATATTCCTCTCTCTCTCTCTTCTGCAAGCTAGTCTATTGTGGATTGTGGGGACTTTCAAGCCTCTTTTCCAATATTGTAATGGAAAAATTTTCCTCTTCCTCATGTAATGATGCATTGTGCACGTGATTGAAGTAATAAAATTGTGTTATGTGACTAATTATTGGTCCTTTCATCATTCTATCTACTTCTTTGTGCCTTTTTTGTGTATGTAGGTATACTGTGCAACTTCAAGTTTCCATTATAGGTTTTGGGAGTTTTGTGCTTATCTGAGAGTGAAGCTTTGTATGTGGTTGAGTTGTGGTGCTTGTTCATCCTTCTCATTTTCATCTTCCTTCACTAGAAAACTGAAAAATTGTCTAGTAACAACCCTTTCTTGGTGCATCACCACTTCTAGTATAGATTTTACTTCTTGCAAATATCTCTCCCTAAATCCCATGAAAATGTTAGTATAGGTCTAGTTAGCTATTTTATTGCATTAGAAGTAGTGTTGTGTTTAGTTTAGGAAGAGGAATCTGACCTTCTCTAATGGTTCATCTTGATCCCAAGTCCCACAACTTAAGAGGTGATCCCATGTTACTTAGGGCCATACATTGTGGTTACTAAATTTGGTTCAGGTGCATACAAGTTTGTTGACTCTGATGGTGATGAAGTTAGGGAACCCATGAATGTCATGCATCTCAAGTGTTTTTATGCTCGAGTACGGAGTCCCTCAAATATCAGAAAATAATATATACATATATATATATATATAAATATATGTACACACACACACACACATATTATCAGAAAAAGTAAAGAGAAATCAATGTGTCCAAGTGTGAAAACCACGCAATTGTGGCACTTTGGACAAGTCTTTTGGTAAAAACTGACTTCCGATGCCATTTGAGGGTATGTTGTTCACAAACATCTCATATCTAGGATTACAGTGGCTTTATCGTAAGCTAGTCCTTTCCTATGTTTAAGATAATTTTTAGCCTATCCCTCTTGGCCTTGATTCGGCTGATTCTCCCTACATATGTGAAGAGTTTGCCTTTGTACATTCCCATCTAACATTAGGAGCAACTTTGCATCTTCACCTTCTTGCACATACGTGTGGCATTATACCCTTATACATCTCATCTATCGTTGGGGGCATCCACATTTCTTCGTTTTCTTGCACATAGCTTGAGAAAACCTCTAGAAAATCATAAAAACATTGGTATAACTTTTGAAAATCCCAAAACATTCAAATATGTTTAGTTGGAAAAATCAAAACATTCAAATACGTATCATAGAAAACTCAAAAACAATATAACATTGTCTCGAGATAATACCAAAAACAACGTAAAACCTTTCAAAAATGTCCTGCAAAAACAAAGTAGTAGTTTGCTTACTTTAGTTGTTTGTTTGTACATAGTTTTGTTGGTTTTCCTTTTAGTATTATGTGCTTTAATTGGATTCATTTTATTTCTTAGATTAAGTGTTACTTTAATCTATTGTGGAGTTCATTGGGTTCATTTTTGTCTTGCATGCTTATATATAGTTGTGTTGTTTTGATTATATTTGATTAGCTTGTGTATGTCTTTTTTGCTTGTACAATTTGTTATAATTTCATCATTGGTATCATCTATCACCACATCTAAACATCATCACATATCAGTAAATTCTAAGCTACATCATCATACAAATTAAAATTAAACATGTATGCTAAGATAACATCATGTAATATCATCAATTGGGGCAAGAGGGATTATCTTTAATCCCCCTCATCATAGACCATAATAAAAACATGGGCTAAACATCATATCTCATAGAACAAAAAATGTGATTAAATAAACAAGTCCATCATCATATATCCATATAAAAATCAATGTCCATATACAAAATGTATTTCAATATACAACAAATACAATATAGGCCATCATGGGAATGTATAAAAATGTGCCTTCATCATGAGGCATACATCAAAAAGAGTACATCAGTATAATAAAAAGTCATGGATGACTCTCACCAATGCTAGGACTGTCGGGTCTTTGACTCGGGCTAGCTTATCTTTGACTTGGAGGTGGCATTTGAATCAATCAAGAAAACCTAGATGGCCTATGTGATCTCAATATGGACTTACTACCTACAATCTTGCTATAGGAGGTTGTCGTATGTCCCTCCGAATCGACCATGTGATATAGAGCCCTATAATACACTGCCTCACCTAAAGCAATTGCGAAGTCATATACTAGATTGCAAGCTCCATCTGTCTCAACCACATGGTAAAGAGGATCACGTTCTCTTGTAATGTGGGATATGTCCACCCCTAGCTATGTCTTAAGCTGCTCTCATGCATTTATGGCCTGATCTCTCTCAGCTCTGGCCTAGTCCTACTCTGTAGTCACCTGCTTTAACTGCCTATGAAGGGATTGTACCATGATGCATGTTATCTCACCTTGCATCACAGTCATGGCCCTTTATACCTATAACATGGCCACCGATGGCCCATATGCTCCTAGAATAAGCCTATGACCAAGCACGTGTATTTACGGTCCTCTCTGAGATGAGCTAGATGGTGATTAGCATTCAAAATTGAACCCGTCACAGCCCGTCAAAAGGATTTTGACCTGTCAAAAAAGTGTCAAACAAAATTTGCCCGTAATAAAAAAAGCAAAATCTAGAAAATATTTGACAATAAGGAAGTTTAGCTTTTTATTTAAATTTTCATTAGAAGGGCAACTTTTCAAATTTCCCGTCAGTCAATTCAGCATGTACAGTTGCAAACTAATCATTTAATTTATTTTATTCACATTCACAAATTTTGAGGATTGGACAGTGGACACTACAGCAACATGTAGGTTGCAACGACTATAGTATTAATAAATTACAAATAGTGGTTTGTGGCAGTAACTTGCAACTGTAAGTCTTATTAAAAAACAATCACACTGTATAGTACACTCACGTAGCCACGCTGGGAGTGGGAGCCTCCATCACTATTTTTAACTTATTTCCAATTTCCCGGTTTTCCGTGCCATTCCAACTTCCAGTGCTTTTCCAATTTACAGTGCCATTCCAATTGCAGCCCCTGTACTTTCTCGGCAACAAGTCGAATAGTGTTTTCTTGTTTAATCATCTCTGTAATTTTGCAGGAGTACATCTTTAGGTAGCCACGAATCAACAGACGAGGACAGATCACATTAAATCCATTGCTACGGTAAGTATTTTTCCACTTGTAAATATTTGCTAGTTATAGATTTGCAGTGTATTTAAATTTTTTGACTTTTTGGCATGATTCCTAGTTCTAACAAGCGTTTCCTTGCTAGATAAACCTCTGTAGTTCTGTTTTGAGAAGGCATTTTCTGTTATGGTGCTTTGTCTTCTAGTTATAAGACATTTATCTGATGGCCTGTGCTTTCTCCATATTTTCAAACTATAAAAGATCATTAGAAAGTAAATTTGCAAAACTAAATGAACCCCACCCAAAATTAAAAGCGTCTATGAAGCTGCGGTTTTAGGGAGTGTTCTATATTTTCTTGCTCTTGGCAACGAAATATTCCCAAAATTGAATTAATTGAAGATCAATCTTGGTTTTGTTTGTGTTTAGACTCCAAGATCTTCATCTCTGATACCTGCACATAAGTATTATGAATTTGATTCAATCTTTAGCACAAAAAAGTACAATCATGGAATATGATTAAGAAAACTTGGTAGAAGTTAGCTTTCATAGACAAGACCATCAATAAAACTAATCATATTTGAAAAGCTAAAAACAATGAAACTTAAATTTATTCACTTGTAGATTTCGACCAAGGATGATTGACCCAAAAAATTCCCATGGGAAAAAAAGCCTAAAGCCTATAGATGTCCTACATCTAGCAAATCTTAAGAGACACATGAAATTGATTGTATACAATGACAAAATATGTTGGAAAATTGTATTATAAATACTCCTAGAATGTTACCAATCAATCTAATGACTTCTTGATCTCCATTTTAGATCTAACATACATAATGGTGTTAGTAGACTTTCAAACATTTTCTTTTCTTTTCTTTAACATGTTGATTAAGTTCGCACTTTAAGTTTCACGTACTAAATAGTGTTAGTGGTTAAAAAATATTCCATTTATTTAATTGATTTTTAGCCTTGTAAGATGAACCATGAAGAACATCATATTATATGCAGTTAGTAGATATAAATTTCACAAGCCATATTAGGTGTCATTAAATACGCTTTAATATTTTTGTAATTTTGTTTTAGTCTCAACAATGTCTATTCTCATTCTCTCAAGTTGCCTATTAACATGGTTTAATCCTCTCTTCCCCACTGTCTTCCCCATTGTCTCACAATTATAACAATGGTAACTTTTTTATCTTTTGGTACGTAAGGCTTGGTAGCTTTGCTCAGGTCGTTGGTAAGACTCTCACATAACACCAATAAACTTATACACACAATCAAAAAACAATCTACTATGCGATTAAACATTTTTTTAATTTTAGTTGTACATTTGTTTTTGTTGCACGAGTCCTAGTATTTCATTCTCAAACTTGCTATATATATTATGAATGACGTGTGTAATTAGTTTGTTCTTGTCAATTGAAGTGTAATT
The DNA here is from genome assembly GCA_019776745.2 of Taxus chinensis. Classification (NCBI taxonomy): domain Eukaryota; kingdom Viridiplantae; phylum Streptophyta; class Pinopsida; order Cupressales; family Taxaceae; genus Taxus; species Taxus chinensis. Next base: position 283,375,618 of record CM034150.1, on the reverse strand, counting down.
GTTTATGACAACCTTTTTTCATGAAAGGGTTGATCAAATATATGCCCTTCACATTGAAACTTTGACTGACCCTTCAAATTTGATCGCTGATAGTGATCCCCATTCACCACCTACGAAATGTGGGGTGATCCCCATCTATCCCATCCATCTCCACCATACCCACCTGCTGTTAGGTGAGGACTCACTACTCGAGGTGGTGAGGGCGTAACTTGTATCACGGGCACCTGTTATGCCTACATTTGTACACCCTGTATAAGAACATGTTGTGTTTGTGCATGTGATTTTGTAATAGATACTGTGGGAGAGGACCCTATGGAGGTATATGTACCTATGGAGGAGTCTGTTGAGTTGGCACATGTACCTGTGGACCCTAGACATGGGCCTGTAAAGCTATCTCGGCCTTCGGTTGTCCTAATCTAGCCCTGTCTCGCAAATCCTATCCCTGTAAACCATGTGTTGTTGTTGTTATACCTGCATCTATCCCAAACCGAGGGGTCGTAATGCATAGAGGAAGTATTGTGGCATACCAAGACCATAATTTGGTGTGGTCCCAATGTCTACCACTTGTGGTTGTGCAATCCATCGTTGTGGGATAATATAACTAAAGCTGTCATGAGCTTGCCGCAGTCTAATCCATGGCCCAAAATCAATTGTCTCATGTGTCCTACGTGAATACCACATATCATCTCATGGTATGCCCTAGATATGGCCAAGTTGTCGTTGTACCTGGTCAACATGGTACCACTCTTTGATGTGACTTCGAATACCAATAATAAAGTGATCAACCTTTGTAGTGTTGAGCTCTATGTCGTTATCATGACACTGATACAATTGGTAGGGCCGCCAAGTAATCATATGAAGTTGAAGGTCATCAAAGGCACGTCTATAAAATGCAGTATCACCCATATGTGTTTTGACGTCCTTGCCCATTGACTCCCATCCCATGCAAGAGGGCTCATCTAAAGCCTTGACTCGTAGTACTCCTAGTGGTCACCCTATCGTAATGTGGTCCCACTCCCAGATCTGTAGTAGTATGGCTAGTCATATGCTCCTCTGGCCTCGATAGGAAATTAAATGCAAATCCCAAAACAAGTGGGCCAATATACACTAACCCCAGTAGAAGACCTCTCCATCCATCAACCTATGCACTACTCTCATCAAACCAAGTGGGAAGTGCATGCTAGTATTGTCAAACAACAAGTAGCCGTTGATAAGAGCCATAAAGTAAAATGGTATCAATGCAATATGTTGATACTCAAAGCAGTTGCATACGAGAATTACCATCCCCTTTTGGGATATGTCTCATTAGAAAAACATGTCCTAAATGTTAACTCAGAGCCAGTCGCGATCCCCATCATACTCCACCAAGATACCCTGAATCGACACTCTAAGGATCCACCATACATCCTTTAAGGTCAAAGTTGTCTCCCTAGTCGGCAATCTAAAAGTCTTGCTCTCACTTTTCCATCTCTCTGCTAAGGCATTCAGGAGGGCGTGATCTAGTGTAGAGTGAGGCATCCGTGCAATATGAGTCAAACTGGTAACATGCAAAATGACAATCAATCCTCATTTTTCCCACCATGTGAATGTATGCTCGTAATCTCTAAGGCACCCATGTCACTTTTGCACATCCACATTGTGTAATTTCACCTACAAAATTACACAAGGCCACTTGATTAACAACATATATTTTCAAAAACATCTTCCTAAGGTGTTCTACTCGATTTTATGTTCTTCTATTCATTCCTAAGTTTTTCACAAACTTCAAATTTTCTTCAAAAAAAAATTCCTAAGGTAGCGCACCTCTTTTGGCACTAGCGCAAGCCTACACTAGCGCATGCCTTTGCACAATAACTCCATCATTTTCACACTAACACAAGTTTGTGCTAATGCACCTATTTTCTCACTAACTTTCCCATTTTGGCGCTAGCGCATGCCTAACCTAAACTAAACTCTGGTTTTACACTAGTGTGCAACCCTTCTGTGCTAGCGCATATTCCATTTGTGCCAGTGTGCACCCTTCATGCTAGCGCGCCCTAGGGCTTGCGCTAACACAAACCCACGTTTTTGTCCTAGCTCAAAAATGTCATAAATGCACTCAAAACTTAAAAATTAGTGTTTGTGTACCAATGTTGGGTCCATAGGAGGCCTCCCAAACTCTCAAACTCGATCCACGCAGTGTTTTTGGTTCTGAATTTGAGCCTTTTCTCTCCAACGTCAGAGTAAAATCCTCTCCAAAAATCAAAAAGGTTAGGTAACAATAATTTATCGCGATGCATTTTTGCCCTCCTAACTTGCTATTTATGGTCGTTTCAACCTATTTCATCATTTTTATCGCCTCTGAAACGCTAGGTGACCATCGTGATTCTTCTATAACTAGTCATGATGATTATTTTTATAAAATAGTCATTTTTTGACCTTTTTTGCTACGATGGGGCATATTTTTGCTTCCTGCCGATCTTTTCTGCTACATGGGGCATATTTTTGCTTCCTAGTGCTTGTTAAGCAATTTCCATGCATATTGTTATTCTTCTGGGTCATTTTCTTTATAGAAACTCATTAAAAATCCAAAAAATGGTTAAATTTCAAAAAATCCAAAAAAATGGTAACATCATTAAAAATCCAAACAATTGATAAAAATAAAAAAATCCAAAAAAATGTAAAATTCAATTTTTTCAAAATTTGGTAAAAAACATGCATGCAGTTGAAGCATGTATCAGACACATTATCTTTAAACATTGTAATTTGTCCTACAAAGTATCTTTCTTTAGTTCTCAACTATTCTTTCAAACAACAACTTGCGAATCATTTTGATCTATCTCCATAAACAAAGCTTGTTTGCTTACTATGTTTGTACTCCCTTACACAAACGAGTTGTTTGGTATTTTTTCATAGTGCACGATTGCTTTTTCATTGGACCCCTGCATCATCTGTTTATTCACCTCGCATGTATCCTTACTTGGGGTGCAAGTTTAAACCCTCGTTGTTAACTCGAACATTTGGGAATTGAAGTTTGATAACAAAAGCATTAGTGCAACTATCTTGAACGTTGTTTGTTTGAGTATGCATGTTTGTACTTGTTTCCCTGTCATGTTAGCTTGTTTACGTTCTCGTATTGCATTACGTTATGTATGTTGCATGGAGTTAGTGTTTTAGCAATGAACAAATGTTAGTATTATAGTTTTTCATATTATTGTACACTTTTGTTGTATGCGTATATTTTAATAAGAGCCGATGATGTAGATCATATGAATAAATTGGTGAAACAAATTAGTTTATTGAACGAGCTCGATGAAAAAGCTATTTTAATATTCTTCACTATCATGTCTTATCACTATCAATTTTTCTTTTGAAACACCTGGGGCAATGAGGATCATTTTTATCCCCTCATCCCCCACCTTGTTTCTTTTGTACGTTTCTTTCATATTTTCAATTGTCAATCAACCTATTTTATCACCCCATCGAAACTCGAGGGGGCATCCGTCATTCTACTAATTTATCTTCAAATTTTACTTGTTTATACTTGTCTACTATCTTTGAAGTGGCGTCACTTACATCTCCCCAAAGAGGGGCAAATGTAGACACCTAAAATCCACTTAGTTTTATTGCTAAAATTGTACTAACTATCCTATTTCTTAGCACTTCTGTTATAATTAGTGATCTCCCATTAATTAACTAACATTTCCCTCTATTTTGGTCAATTAATGACGCTTTGTTAATTAACTAGCCTTTATCACATTTTGGATGTCAATTAACGACACTTCATTAGTTATAATTCTCTTCCAATTGATTAATTAACTATTATAAGTAAATTAAGCCTTTTAACAATGTATTTAATCAATAAACCCTTTTATGGGCTAAATCCCTCTTTCAAGTGCTTCAAATCATATTAAATTCCTCCTAAATCACCTCCAAATAGCCTTAAAAGCTTATTATAGCCTATTAATTAATCCTAGTTGATTAATTAAATCATCTCCAACTCCCATGAGTTGTTAATCACTTGTTAATTCCTCTAATAAAGCTTAACAAGTCTAAATCTACTTTATCTTTTATCACACATTCATTGGGATTCAAGCTTCTCCCAAATTGGAAAGCTATATAAAGGACCCTCCTACCTTCTTTCACACCACACCATATTTTTGGTAGTATTTCATATAAGCATACGGTAAGAGCATTCTCCATTATTTGGAATAGCTACTTCATCTTTGCATCCATTCTAGTATTGTTGAGTAGAAAGGAAGATCTAAGCATGGCTTTGTAGCCATTTCTTGGTGAGATCCTTCCCTTTCTTTGGAGATCAAACACACAAATTTGATTACTCGTGATCTAAAGAGGCTCATGTTTTAGAGTAAACATACATTTAGTTAGCATTTAGACGGTTTCCTTCATATATATGCACTAATTAGCTAGTTCCTTTAAGTTATTATCATAATGTTAATGGTAGATTTAGCTTTTCTTTGAGACTACTAGGTGTTAGTTTCTTTCAATTAGCATAACAATTTTATCATGAACACAACTTGCTTGTTTGTGTCAAATTTGTACTTTAATTGTTTATATGATTGCACTAATACATCTTTAGATTTATCATCTATTTATTCCAATATTTTCTTAAATCATTTTGTGAACTTGACTCATTCCATGCTTAGGATCCTCATTTCATCACTTCTTGCATTTTTCTTAGGCTCCTCTCATCATGGATATATTCTATTCATGATTTCTTGCTAGCCAATCTTGAGTATCACGCTAAAATCATTACTCTTTTGGCTACTACTCGTATTCCTTCCACTACTCATCTAAACATTTTGTTTATCAGACATTCATAGATGCATTTTTTCAACAGATTACTTTTCCATCTGCTATAGCTTAACAATATTTCTATGTACGAAAATGATCCTCCTCTATATATACTAGTTTGCATTAATAACTTGGGAGTTAAGTGAGCCTTTAGTCGATAATGGATCTAAGCTCAATCTTTGTCCTTTATCATTCATTCAAGTTATATGCCTTTCTATCGCTAATCTTAACCCAACATCTATTTCTGTCAAGCATATGATTCCACTACACATCCATGCATAGGTATTGTAACCTTTACCCATGTTCACAGTTTTCCCAAAAACTATTCCAGCTGGTATTTTTATTATTGATATCCTAGGTTCCATATAATTGCTTACTAGTCAGGTCATGGCTTCATAAAATGCAAGTAGTGTCTTCTATAATTCACTAGTGTGTTTTATTCTTACATGAAGACTTTGAATATGAAGTACTCGATGATAGTACACCATTCCAATATTGCAACCTAGACCCAACCACTGCATTACCTATTATGACTTCCACTACTATACATCCTGCTACTGATCCGAGACCCATGCACTATCCAAACAAGTTGCCTCCACTCAAGGGAACCATTTGTACATTCAGACGTTGTTCCATCCACTTCAGAAATCTCCCCCTTCTACTAATGCTATGGTGCTTTATCGGGGGTCTATCCATACATCAAACATCATGCAACCTTCATTGTCTTCTCATGATAAATCTGCATCTGTGCTTCCTCCTTTCACATGCACTCTCTTCATGAATAATGCTTATTGGCCACACATTCCTTTCAAACCCACTTGTTATGACACTATTTACACACATGATGGCTTGACTCGGCTTGGGTTTACAATTGATGATATCTTACCTCCACCGCATTCACAACATCTATATCATGAATATGTTTGTCATTACTACTATTTATGGCCTCCAAGTATTTCATTTATCAGTCTTTGTTGCATGCAATCCGCGCATGCTTCTCCACTCACTCTTGGACAATCTTGGCTTGACTATATTGGTGGCACATTAGATCCTATCATATTGACATTTCATTCTCCCATGCCCTTTGTCCACATTTTCATTTAAATGACTCATTTCTCGGTTATTCACAAAACCTTACTCGTTGGTATGCACATGGATTTCCATTACCACCTTTCACTAATGAGGAATATGCAATGTGCATGTATAATCTACGCCCCAAAGGATCTCTACTTGGGATCAACCACACATTATTGCTTATCAGGTCTCTGATGCATCTCCATTTTGTTTTGACCATGATAATGATGATCTCTTAGATGATATTACTTGATCATTATCATCATCATACACTTGGGGGGCATCATGCTTACTCTCCCCCCTTCTAGCATTGTCAAGTGTCTTACATTCCTAATTCTTCATTCTACACTTCAGATTTAGTCTTCTATGTGCACCTTAAAAATCTTGATACATTTATATCCTCATTACCTGATGATGCACTCTTGTGCTATAGTTCACACTTGACTATTGAGGGCATACTATACAGTCATGAACCTCACATCACACTTCACACATTGTGCATTCATGACACTATTTCTACACAAATCCTATGACATCATACACACTGCACACTCTATACATTCTCGTGATTACATTCTAATTCACAACTCACTACCCTATGACGCACTCTAGTTCCATAGTTCATACTCGACTTCTAAGGGTCTCAATCTAAAATGAACCTCACCACACTCACTCACTATATACACTCTATGCTTTATCAATCATATCTTTCTGGTGCACACATTTAAACCATTTCCTGATGATGCACTCATGTTCTATGGTTCATTCTCAACTGACTGAGGGGGCATTTATAAATGGACCTCATCTCATGCATACTCATTCAAATTTTCTCGGGGGCACATTCTATCCTATCACACTCACATTGAATTCCATTCCATTTCATCATCCACAACATACTGCATATCTTGGTTGCACTTAGTTTGCTCTTACTTGTTTACTTATACTGCTAGAGGACTACATTGTATGTTACACATTTTATTACTATGCTAGCTAGATACCATTGTATGTCATTATATTTTTATATACACATAGGTGTTCACTTGCCTTCTAGTTGTGATCGTAGACTCTACACAGATCAATACACAACATGGATGTTTGGCATAGTACCTCTTACCAATCCTACAATAGGCTCCTGGGGGCATCCACTTTCATGCATATTACAGGTGTTATTGTTTTGATTTATACTATTACTATTCATATTAGCACACTACATATATCGATATCATACACATTTTTGAAATAATTTATATATTTTTAACATGATAACAAGTGTTTCATGTGCAACATTTATCTTGCAGGAACTCTTTGCTTAACCATGGGTGTAATGATTGATATTGGTTTGCTTTTCATTATTTGTCATTCCTTTGCTATTGTATGCCATTGTTTTTGGAATTTACCCTATGTCTTGTTTTTTCACTTCTTGTTTTCTTTTTTCCACTTCAGCCTCGATTGTCTTGCAGCATCATGAGTGATGTCCCATGTTTGAAACTCATTTTTCACGGTCTATTCTATCTACACTATTGTGTTTTTACATTGTATTCTTGTGTGCTAGCTTACATAATTATCTTCTACATGCATTTTTTATCTTATTTGCACTAACACCCTTTCCCTAGCCACTTTGTTTGCATGTGTCTTGGTTTTTACCAAGCACATTCCCTCCCCCCTACAGTGGCATCAGTTACAGTTTTCAGCGATCAGTTCCTCCTTTGGGCCGCATACTCCTTGCAACGTCGCATGCACCTCAAATGAGGGGGGCATCATTAGGTAAATCAATTACCCCATTTAGTAGTATTTAGTCACATTACACCACATTTTAGTATCAGTACAACACAATCTTTAGTCATAGCAACAACCTAGAATCTAACTTGGGTCCTCAACACAACATAGACACCAACGCCCAATTATATACAATAGCACTTGGGTGCCCTTGAACCTTCCTGGGAACTTATGACCAGGGCAATTACACATTTTTTTCTTATTTTGGCATAGTTCATAGCAGTTTTCATACCAGCTTTTACATGACACACACAGTCCTTCAGCACTCGGCATACATGTATTACACATTCTTTTCTACTTTTGTGTTGGATCCAACTGGATCATATTTATATGTACCATCTACAGTGGTGTTTATACTTTGGCAAGAAGTTAAAGGTTAGATAATAACACTAGACCTTTCTCCCTACACTTCTTCTGCACCTGACATGAGATCGCCCAAAAATCTTGTACTTTGCACAATTGACGTGAGATCATCTAAAAAAATCGATCTTGGCGTGAGATTTCCCCAAATACTTGTTCTTATACAACATCTTCAAGATCCTTTATATATCTTTTCCTCATTACAGATTGGGTGCACATGTTCCTTTTCACATTTTTACACACTTTTTACTCATTTGGATTGAATTTTCCATACACACGACATTTGACTACTCGTTTCCTCTTCTCTTTTGTAGGTTTGTCCTTATGAGAAGTAATAATCACATCATCACACATAAAATGACATCAACAATAGGTACAACGTGACATCTACACATATGCTCTCACTCCTATGATCAACATCATTTTTCACTTCCTCTTCTCTAGCTTCCACACTTCACTTTTTTATCACTCCGCACTTTTTCTTTCCTCTCTTGGCACACTTTTCACCATCAACCTACATGGTTATCAGGTACACATATCTTATCTACTTTATGTTATTGAGCATTCACTCAACAACATAAAGTGGTGGGCAAATTTGGCACTAAATCACGCACTTTGGGTTTCTTTTTGGTTTCTTTCTTGGTCTTACACACCCTACTACCCAGTTTGATCTTTGATACTTCAATTTTCTAAGTCTAGACACCAGCGCTCACCCATGACACTAGAGCCTAGGTGCCTCAACCTCTTTATATCTTGATCCCATCTTTTGGGTCCTTTCTAGCTGTTAGGCATCTTTATTTCTTATGGGTTGGCCTTTTAGTGGTTAATTACGAAATTTTAGTAAGGGAGTCATATAAATACAAAGCCATGTGACCATAATAAAGGACCAAACACTAAGCATTATCTATCACCACATAAGGTTGCATCCAAGAGCATTCACGCATCAATCTAGCTCCACACAAGGGAAAAGGAACTATTATTTCTGCATACACATATAGGAGGGGAAATTCATTTTTCCATGCAAAAATCTGTCTAAATTTTCTACATCTAGCGATTGCTCGCTATTCAAGTGCATCTGGCACAAGAGCCACCTAGGGAATGATTCTTCACACACATACTCAAAACTATATAGAGTCTTAAATGTAGTGCAACACCCAAATCATAAGTTCACTTAGTTGGGTGATTGTTGGGGTTATTTTGACTCCCCATATGCATCTTTTTATTTTTAACATTTGATGTGTTTTGGGGTTTTATAGGTGCTCTTTCTTCTTGCAGATTTCAAGCAAATGAGAACAAGGTAGAGTAACATAAAAGTGATTAAAGGAAACCTCCAGCAAACATCTTGTGAGCATTTAAAACTATTTTTTTGAGGTTCTGAGCAGTCACAGGTGCCCAAAGGAGGTCTATAACACCCCAGGTGTGCTTGAACCTATCCAGGTACCACATTCTAGGAAGATCCTGCAAGCAAACAACTTTCTGAGCTTCGGTAAGACACTTACCTCCTCCTATTCATCAGTTTTTCAGCTCGTCACAAGACAAGATTATTTGCAAACTAACTAAGTATTCTATCCCTTCATTTTCAACTAGAGTTTCGTATTTTATATCTTACTTTATTAGGTCAAGTATTTACTCTAATTGTCTATATCTGTACTGTTACATAATTATGATTTTAGCATTTATATTTTCTATATTTGCTTAATCATTTTCTTATCCTTATCCCGTGTTCATAGTTGGCATTTTGTGTCACTAGTCTTGAAATTCAAACAAGAGATTCATATATACACAACATACACACTATTCCTCTGGCTAAAAATTCTAAAGGCCTATCACATCTACATACTATCACTTCTATCAAAGGGACTGAATTTTTTGGCTACATACATTGCATAGGAAGGGGAAATTCTAAATTCCATACCACACATTTACATCAAAGATAGTTATAAACTACTATCTTAGCATCATTGGCATGAGGTAAACCTAAGGACACTATTTCACACACATGCACAAAGAACTACATGGATTTTGGAATGTAGTGCACTCGATACTAAGTTCACTCATCGGGTAACCATCAGGGTTAGTATGACTTCACATATTACATATTTTATTCAGATTTAATGTGTTTGTGAGGTTGTATACATAAATAGGGTTTATTTTTGAGGTTAAGTTACTGTCAAAACCCTAACAATGAATTTCGAGTGAAAAATTAGATATTAGAGAGAATGCCTTCAGACCCACAAATGAAGTAGATCCAAAAGATTCACACAGTCACTAAGGCACCTAGAATAATTGACCAACACCTAGGCGCCCCTGTCCTCCTACAGGGTGCTCCTTGTCCAATCCTAAATGCAGAGTTCTCAAAATCCTCATTGTAAGATCCTATGTGACATCATTTCTAGCCATATCCCCTAGATACATAGCCCCATACTATCTACAAAATGCACATAACAATCAGCTAAGTAACCTATCTCATTACTATTTGCTTATAATCTTGCATTGTTTTAACACTTAGCACTTGTATTTAACTCCTATCTTATTAGATTGTATATTGTTAGTTACTCTAAAATTAGATTTAATTCATATTTATATTAAATCATTTGGTGAACCCTAATCTTATTCGAAATTCTTTCTCTAGGATCCCAAAACCCCCATAACTCCAAAAAATGTTTCCATCTCCAAAGCACAATATGACCTATATGCAGCATGCAATCTAGGTTTTTTCTAATTCCTATAAAGAATCTGAATTTTGTGATCTCATACACAATCCTCAATATAATACCATATAGTACTCCAATAATTCCTTCACTTCTAAAACATCCATCCCTATTAGTTTCCAAACTCTTGATTTTTACATTGTCTCCCCCTGATCAAAACTTTTCCTCAGTTTTCTCTCTCACCTATCGTAGCCACCTAATCTTACTTCATAATATTCTCTTCCTCTTATGGTAAATTTATAACATTAATATAAATTCTTTACATAATGACGAGGCTCTTGTCTTGTGGAACATATTGATGTTAATAATTATAATTCTGATAATGACAATATCAATATGCATGATGATTTTTCTACATGTAATCAATTTGACTTTCAGTCTTTATTTGCTATTCTTTGTCTACTTCTGAACATTGTTTCTAAAAATTGCCACTAATAAATTTGAATGATATTACTCCTACAATTTCTTTGTATGTTGATGATAATCTTGATGAAATCCTTGTTTGTGAAAATATGACTGATAGTGATAGTGATTATGCTTATAATCAAGAGCATGCTAATGATGATTTTTCTTTTATTAAGATTGACTAAATTTTAATTTATTACTCCTCTTTCTTCTACTTCTGAAAGTTATTTCCAATAATGTCTCATGATTCTTCCACTCCTATCATTTATGTCACCTATTACTATGTCTAATGACCCTACATTTAGCATCTCCGTAGATCCTCCATCATTCCTCTAATCATATCACGCTTCCTTCTCCTCCTTCCACATACATTCCTCCTTCTCAAGTCCCCATGATCACTCACAATGGTAAAATTCAACCTCTAAATGTGCCTTTGAATTCTCTCAACCATCCCTTCACACAATATCCTCTCCCTCATGCATGTTGTTGGTAATCAACAATCTCAAGTTCATTCCCTTAACCTTGAAAGTAAATCCTATTATGATTACATTGAAAATAATTACCTTCCTAGTAATCACATTACCAAAAAAAGATTCATAGTTTCGTTTTCCCTAAGGGATTCCATCATGCCTACCTTATCATATTTCAATGGCAGTGGAAATCCCTTACTTGCATCTCAATTATTATTGATTTAGCCATGACATAATCATCCTAATGATAAGTTGTTACTCAAAGAATTTCGTCATATGGCCTTATTGATCACTTCTCTCCAATGCTATAATCACTTTTCCTAATGGTTCTATTATTACTTATTATGATATGGAGGATGCATTTCTTAAGGTGCTTTATGTCTAAAAATGGTCCTAAAATTACGTATGAACAAACTTACCTTCTTTGTATTAAGGAAAGAAAGAACTAGTTTTATATTACATTTTATGCTTCAAATCTTGCATACATCAGTTACTATTTCAACCTATTGATTTAGAAATGCAATTTATCTTTTTTTGTGGCTCTAATTTCTCCCTTAAAAGCAAATGTATCTTGTATGATACATGTGAGTTATTTACTCATTTTTGATAAAAATTTATTGATCTAGAACAAGACTTAATTGCGGAACATATATATACCACCTCCTCCTACCTCTTTTACTTCTTCCTATTCCTACTACTTCCTCTCCCCTTCCCCCATTTCTATTGAACCTCCCTCCATGGTTAAATCCCCATCTTTGCCTTCATGCCACCTAGGTGTATTCATTTCCCACCACTGCGCCGAGCCTTCACCTAAGTTTTCTTCTTCTCCTAGTCATGAATCATTGTGCTTCTCACATAATGCAAAAACACATGATGTATTTCGAACCTTACTTGATAATTAGATCATCCGTATACCTTCTAACCATCATCATCCACCTAACCACTCTCATCATCAGCATGAATGCCCTTTCTGTAATTTTCACCGCATCAATGGCCATTGTGAAAATGATTTCTATGCTCTCCATGATTGCCTACAATAATTAGAAGACAAAGGTTTCATTGCTTTCCACTCTCACTCTCGTGAGTGATTTTTCTCTCCTATCCCACATAAGTGAGCTTCTGACATAGTTCACTTGTCTCCTTCACCTACTCCTAATGTTATCATCTTCCCACCTCCTAAGGTAATTATTCATTTTTTCCCTCTAGATAATCCACCTATCGTTACATCCTCTCATCCATCACACATTGCTACTGCATCTCATTGGCTTCCTAAGCCTCTTACTTCCACACCTCCTATCACCACACCTCCTATTATTAGCACCATTTTCTCTTACATCCAATTTTATACCTCTCTTCACACCGTTGCTGCTTCACATGTTCCCTCTATGCCTCGTAGGCCTCTTCATCTCTGGTAGATGACATTTATTTTCCATCTCATTACCCTATGATTCACTATTGTTCTATGGTTCAAACATTACTTTTGAGGGCATAGTACATCAATGAACCTCTCTTTTCACACCTCACACTATGTGCTTCATGTCACATCTTTGCTAGCATCTACTCGCACACTAAAAACCCATTTCTCAATATCGCACTCTTGTTCTATGGTTCATTCTTTACTGTTGAGGGGTCATTTATAAATGAACCTCATTCTCACACTAGGGGAAATCACTCTTCTTTCCCCCTTCATTCTCATCACACACAATTCCGAACATTATTTTACATTTCATCATTATTTTATTATCAACACATCATTATCGCTACTTTTATTTATCTATCGTATTACATCACATGCATACATTTCTACTTATTACATACTATACCATACATTCCTATTCACACACATTCTTTATCTAGTCCATTACTTGGTTATTCCTTCCACATCATATCACATTAAAACCATTCATAATATATATCAAATCAACCATCCTAACATTTCCTATAGAAGCTCTCAAATTAAATAAACACTACCAAGAACTTGTGATTGCCTCATGGCATCAGCATAGTTCCTCATGAATGTTTCATGCAATAGTTAATGCCACATCAACGACTTGGGTGGGTGCATGGTTATAACCTCTCCATGGCTGCGACTGTTTCTACTTTGAACATAGACTGAATTGGATGAGTCATTGGGGGTAGATCGACCTAGCATTTTGCATGTTTATATTGCAACGACTATCTTCAATACATGATCATGGGTTGTTTGGGTTATTATCACTATCTACAATCATGGGAGCTCTAGAACTAGAGGTTTTACCGCTCACTCAACACCGTTGGTCTTGGCCTCTATACCTCTGACTAGCTGATCTATTCTGGAACATAGCAAGCTGGCACCGGTTGCTCGGCAGTCCCGACCCTGTAGCTGCAGCATATCATGAAAATATATTCTGGGACTGAGGCTGAAGCCTCCCAGCGACCTGATCTCACTTGTGGCTTGTCAAAAAAAATTCGGTTGCAAGTCATCGCATGATAAAGAGGTAATTTGAAGGTACAGTCACAGCAGACTTTATGAAGATAATGTTCATCTGATCACCTGCAATAACATTCTTTATCCCACTATCTTAGCATCAGTCCATGCATACCAATATATGATCAGACTGTATGGGGGAAAATTTCAAGTGGCATCCATAGATGTATAGAGATGTTTATAATCAATGACTCATTTAGGAGAATCACCTAGTCATCACAGAGAAATATTTCAGTAGTATCCATTACATGATCCTTGTAGAGTTTAATGGACGAGTTAAGGCCATTAAACCCTTATCCTCGGGTTTATTGAGTTATCTACTCAACTGGTACAAGTAGTTTGACTGATTTTAGCTATTTACAGTGGAGTGGTGTATTGGAGGGTTGTTGATTTGCATATTTTCTATTGATCCCGGAGTTGGGAAATGATCCTCTAACCACATAGTGTGTCATATGCATTGCAACTCTACACCATCCTCTACCCAGATTTCATAGTATCTATGTGCTCTCAATATAATGGTCTCAGGGCCCATCTGATCTATCATTGACCTATATGTAGTCGTACCCATCCTCCTGATATGGGTGCCAACTCACCTCGTTGTGAATATCTTGGGTCAAGTTTGATCTGTAAACTTCTACTTTGGAACTGTACGAAATCACACAATTATGTTGTTTTACTTTCAACTTTGAAAAATGACAGATTGATTGAAGATTAGAGCTTTAGTGACTGATTATCTAGTGCTATGGAAAGGAAATTACAGAGAATAGGAAAGAATTCAAACTCCAAACACCGATAATTTTATCCTGGAAACCCCTAATGGAGGAAAAACCAATCAGGAAGGGAAAAATGCCCTTTCTTCCCACTTTTATTGGTCAATTATAGACAATTACATATTACAAGAAGTAGAAATGGAGACAACAATGTAAACCTCTCCCTTCTTATGTTTGTTTTCTCTGTCTCTACATCTTGCTCCTACAATTCCACTTCAGCACTAAAAATATTGTTCACTTGCTATCATTAAACTTAAATATTTTCTCTTTGATATCTTTGGATCTTTGAATGCCTCAATTCTCTTGCTCCTCCTTGTATTTATAGCCTTCTCCCATGTCCTCCTGTGCACTGGAGAATGTTAAAGGTCAGGGAGGGAAGAGACACAATCTGGTGCTTCAAATTCACGTCCATTCGTGCTCCATTTCTCTTTTCTATTCGAAAGTGTTAGGATTGCTGATCTGCGCAGATCGGCGGTTTCAGAACTGCCACCTTGACTAGGAGGTGATTCTTTCAAGAACCTCTATTTACCTCATTTTCCTTCATTTTCTTCAATTCTCCTTCTTGGTGCTATTGGAATTGATGAAATGGTGTGTTTTTCTGGATCCCTATGGATCATACCTTCCTAGCTTAGGAGGATTTTGGTCCCACAAAAGCTTAGTGGGGGAGTGGTAGAGGAATCAACTACCTCTGTTGCTCCTTCGAGTACCACTGGGTCTGCCTTGATGTCTTTTGTATGTGGATCTTTGGTTTGCTGCTTCAGTGTTGCATCCTCCTCTGATTTGCCTCGAGTACAATCCTATTTGGAAGGTAACTTTTTTATGTTTCCTTCTTTGTCATGCGTAAATGGATTTAGTAGGTGCGAGATCTTGCAACTTGCTATCGCCTGTATCTGTATGAGGTATGGACTGAAGGTTTCTTTTCCAACCTACTCAAGTATGGCGAAGGTCCCATACTGTAGTGGTTTAGTCCTTTCTTGTCTTTATCTCTTGAGATGGATTGGTCAAATCCTCTCCATGTATGTTGCTGCTATAGTCACCAATGTTCCTTGTATCTCCTCTTCTCATTGTTTCGCCATGGTCATGTCCAATGAATCAATAGGTAGATATGGCAACAAAATAGCTGAAGTTTGTATTGCTCATAGAATGAGCAGTTCCTGTGGTGGCTTCTTCTGTAAAAACTGACAAGTGTTATCCAAAATATTTGTGCTCTCAAGTCCACTATGCTTTTCCTCTAATGAAAGCAAGCAAAATTGATTATTTTCCTGAATAAGTCTTTGTGCTTGGTTGACACTTACCATAGCCTTCTTTGATTTGCTTTGGTGTGCCAGGATATTGAAACTAACTCTGTCCTTGACCCATATGTACCAGTTCTCCCTCCTTGTGAAAAAAACATCCTTGACATACAAGTAAGGACTTCTAAAGATAACATCAAATGCATCAAGTGGAATGATATCATCCTTTAATACATCAATATATCGGGTATTTATCCCAAACTAAAACTTACACTTTCTTGTAACCTGCATTTCTACACCATTCTTCACCCATCCCAATGGGTATGGATGTGGATGCACGTAAGTCTCTAGGCCAAGTTGTTCTACAACCTCATCAAAAATCAAATTTGAATGAGAACCAGAATCTACTAAAGCATTTTCCTTAGCCTTCTTGATTTGGATTCTGATTTGAAATAGCTTATTCAACTCTTCTTCTGCACCCCCATACATGTTAGTGGCCGTGCACCCTAGCCTCTCCTCTACATCTAAATCGTACTCAATCTCCACCTCTCCTCTATCTTCACAGTGGCCAAGGATATATTGGAATCCTTGGTTTGATGCTTTGGGTGTAATTCCTTATGCAACTTCCAACATGTGGCATTAGTATGTCCATTTATATCACAATTCTTACAGAAATTCTTAGGATCTTTACAAGTATGCAAAACAGTAGCGGCATGCTTGCCTTTCCATTTACCTCTGCTACTTGTCTTCCCTTGTTCTTTTTCTTGTTGATCCGTTGATTGGTCTTCCTTTAGCCATGTTTCCCCTTGTTTCTTCTCGTCATCAATGCAATATGCTTGTATACAAGCTTCGTTGAGATCCTTGGGCTTCATGGAGATTACCTTCCTTTGAAGGTGAGTGTGAAGTCCTCCCAAATACTTGGTCAGAATGTCCTCATCCTCCAAGTCCATATTAAGCAATGTGGCTTGTCTTTGAAATGTCGTAGTGTAGTCTTGCACGCTTTGACTACTACCCTGTCTAAAGTATTGCCACGTAATCATCATGTCAATCTTATGGCTAATAAGATAGAAGTTAGCTCTAAGAAATTCTTTAAAACCTTTCCAAGTACTAATAATAGGACATTTCTTCTTCTCATAAGTGGCTGGATGGGTTTCCCACCAAACTAGAGCACGACCTTCCATTTTGAGATGTGCAAAGGTGATCCTTTGTGCCTCAGTAACATTATGCACACTAAAATAAACTTCCAATTGTTTTAGCCACTTATCAAGCAATTTTGTATCTACTTATCCTTCAAAGTTCTTTATTTCCACTTTCGTTTTAACTTTAAAAGGTGTACGAGCATATTTTACCTTCTCACTTATAATTGGCGTCTCTTCTTCACGCTCTTCCCATTCTTCCTCTTCGTGGCTCTTTCTGATTCCAAAATTTTCAGCCAATGCTCAAACCCTTGAGTCTATGGAATCTTGCTTAATCGAAGTCATCTTTTGCAGATTTTAAAGCTCTTCTTGTTTTCTATGCAACGTATCCATCATGGTCTCTAGCTTCTCAATTCTACGGACCAAGTTCACTTCTTCCATTTGAGCTTGAATTCTCTGTTTCCACTTCTTCGTAGAAATATTTGGTTTGCAAGGTAAAACTTCTTCACCTTTGGACCTTGTCACTATCATATAAATCATAAGAAATAATCGAATACCACAGTCGTGGATATATAATCAGCTCTGATACCAAAATGATCTGTAAACTTCTACTTTGGAACTCTAAGAAATCACACAATTATATTGTTCTACTTTAAACTTTATAAAATGACAAATTGATTAAAGATTAGAGCTTTAGTGACTGATTATCTAGTGCTATAGAATGGAAATTGTAGAGAATAGGAAAAAATTCAAACTCCAAACACCAACAATTTATCCTGGAAACCCCCAATGGAGGAAAAACCAGTTGGGAAGGGCAAAACGCCCTTTCTTCCCACTTTTATTGGTCAATTATAGACACTTACATATTACAAGAAGTAGAAAATGGAGTAGAAAAAACGGAGACAACAATGTAAATCTCTTCCTTCCTATGCTTGTTTACTCTGTCTCTACATCTTGCTCCTACAATTCCACTCCAACATTGAAGATCTTGCTCACTCGCTCTCATTAAGCTTAACTATTTGCTCTTTGATCTCTTTGGATATCTGAATGCTTCAATTCTCTTGCTCCTCCTTGTATTTATAGCCTTCTCCCATCTCCTCTTGTGCACTGGAGAATGGGAAAGGTCAGGGAGGGAAGAGACACAATCTGGTGCTTTAAATTCACGTCCATTCGTGCTCCATTTCTCTTTTCTGTTCAAAAGTGTTAGGATTGCCGATCTGCGTAGATCGGCGGTTTCAGGACCGTCGCCCTGGCTGGGCAGCGGTTACAGGACCACCACCCTATAGGGTGGTGGTTCTGTAACTGCCGCTCTGCATAGAGCGGCGGTTCTATCTAGAACCTCCGTTTACCTCATTTTCCTTCATTTTCTTCAATTCTCCTTCTTGGTGCTGATGGAAATGATGAATTGGTGTGTTTTTTTGGATCAATATAGATAAGATCCCAATTAACCTGTGGCCAACTGAGTGACTTCAATATAGTAATATTCTCACATGCCCACATATGTAATAAAGTAGTGGCTCCTAGCCCACTACTGTGATCCTCCTGTGTAAATATATACAAGTCTCTATACAAATGTGCCAATAAACACTATTCCCATGCATATCCAGTACCATACTCCTCAATGCTATGACAAATATCATGCACCCTACATTAAATCCCCAACCCACCACCCTCTACTGCCACTGACGAAACTATCACAATTGCGATAAATTTCTGCAATCACAGAACCCCCTGGATCTCAGAATAACATCCAAACTAATGCAGGCCTTGGCTTGTACCCATATCCCTGTGAAATATTGTTGTGCCACCCTCATTTGACTATAAGCATCCACTACAGCCATAATATGTACTCTCTCTCCCACTACCAGCAATCGTAGTATCCTTTATACATCCTCTAAGGTCACAGTCATCTCACCAGTAGGCAACCATAATGTACATGTATCAACGCACCATTTCTCACACAAAATAGTCAACATAGGCATATTATGGGCTATCTCCCCCAATCTAGCAATTTGTGCCACATGCCGACTCGTTCCAATATATCCCACATCGCATTTGACAAACCCAATGTAAGCAATGCAATCAAGTGATGACCCACATGAAACTCTTTGGAGTGTATGTCCCTGTGCACCACATAAAAAATAATGAAATTCTTCCATTAGCACACCATACATACTGCCAAATCACTCATCATAGCATCAAATTTATCAGAATATGAGCATTTCACAAAAATAGTGCCAAAAAATTGCCCCTAGACATAGACACCCAGAAGCAAATCACTAGGGCCAGGAATTGAGCCCTAGTGTCTCAAAGGATAGAAACATCTTGTTCACTCCTGTCCTGGTTAGAAATGGCAAAAAATATAACAATTCAAATTTTACTAATAACGTTAAAAACAAGCATTTTGAACAAAAATTTCCAACAATAATCACACTTACCAACTCCTACGTGGTCTTTTGCGGATTTTAGCATCACGCAGAAGATGCTAAAACCCGCAAAAGACAATAGAAATAAAAACAAGGTTGCATATCACAATAGAAGCATCTGATGAAGCATAAGACATGAGAAAGAGAGTGGACCATCAAAACTAGTGGATTATAACAAAGTCGCACCTAACTCAATTTAAAAGTGTGAACTAGTTTCAACTACTGACATTAAAACTTTGTATAGAAAATTCCACCCTCTCAAATGATATGATAGAGTGCCTTTCAAACAACCTCTATCAATCATACCTATTTGCAAATATTGAATCGTGATTGGTCCTTGGTGAGCAGAGGGTGGTTGGCTCTCTTCATTATTGGCACGATTTGATCTTCTCCCTCTCTCTTCTCTTACTTCTCTATAAAAATCATCTCGATATCATTTGTAAAGGATCCTCTTCAGATTGTAAAGTCACCATGTCAAAGTAGTGGCCAAGATTTCACAAGTTGTAGACCTTTGATCTAGTCACATGTAATGCATTCAATGCCCTTCCCTAGTGATGTAATGGACTATGTATCTCTTTTATCAATCAAATTTTGTTATTGTGGCTCATATTTGCTCTATACTTGCATTTATCGTGTCTCTTACCTCTTTGTTAATTTTTGGCATATCGTGTGTGGGTTATACTTGCATGGGTTTTCATTTCTCTGTGTCTAAATGTGTGGAATGGAATGGTTCACACACGGTTGATTTGTGGCATTTATCTACCCTCTCATTATTGTGTTTTATTTCCTATTCTTCCCCAGAGAGAGAGAGAGAGAGAGAGAGAGAGAGAGGAGGAGAGAGAGAGAGTCTATAGAATATCAGTAGAGAGATCGTGCGACGCGGTGATATCTCTCTCTTGACTACTCTGATATCTCTCTGACTCTGCTCTCTCTATCTCTCTCTTCATCTCTCTGCACTGTACCGCCCTCTTGCGCTTCTAATTGATTGCCTAATGGACGGTATTTTGTAGCTACTATATCAAGGATATATGAAATCAGAAGAGGAGCAGAGTGGGATGAGGATAGAGAAAGAGAGAGAAGCAGATGATAGGAAAACGAGGGGGTGTGGAAGGAGAACCGGTAAGGGAAGATACAGAAGGAGGGAGACGAGGGGGGAGGGAGGAAAGAAAGACGCGGCCAAGAAGAGAGGCGAGTGGTTGAAGGAGCACCCACAACTCTCTCTCTTCGTTCATCCTTCGTTCTCTCGTACTCCCTCTGGGGCTGGGCTCCGTGCTCGGCCTTCTCGCATCGTTCCTCTCTCTCTCTCTCTCCTCTCTCTCTCTCTCTCTCTCTCGCTCCTCTCTCTCTCTCTCTCTCTCTATCTTCTCTTCCTCTATCTCTGCTCTCTCTCTCTCTCCTCCCTCCTCTCCCTTCTCTCCTCTCTCTCTCTCCTCTCTCTCTCTCTCTCATCTCTGCTTTCTTCTCTCTCTTCTTTCTCTATACTCTCTCTCTCATCTCTCTCTGCTCTCTTCTCTTTGTGCTCCTACTCTCTTCATTCTTTCCCTCTCTCTCTCTCTCTCTCTCTCCTCTGCTTTCTCTACTCTGCTCCTCGCTCTTCTCTCTCTCTCTCTCTTTTATTCTCTCTCCGAGATCCCCTTCTAATTTTGTCACATTTCCATTTCATTACGCTCGTTTTAATTACTAATTCAACAAATGCATCCTCCTTCCCTTTTCCCATTAAGATGAGGTAATTTAACTTATGGATTAGTATTAGCATTATGTTAATAGGTAGAGGAATTTTGACCTTCTTTGGAGTTTTGTTCTCAATCGAGCAATGTCCCACATCTTGGGGACAATTCCATGTTTCACTAAGGTGTTGAATCTAGTAGATTCAACAGGGTGGAATCTCTTAGGTGACGTAGATACATGCGTAGCTATTTTGAGCACCATCGCATTACCACCTCTCGACCACAACGCAAATGTATTAACTACAACCTCATGCTAAAATAACAACTAATTATTTTTCAAATGGGTTGCAAAATAAATGATGAATTTGTGGAATACAAGATAACCAAGATAATCATGTATCTCAGTCGATAGTGCTAAACCAAAACCAATCTTTCACAATCAACTACTTGTTCATGTGTTATTCACTATAGTACATCCTTTTAGAATCCAAGGTGGACCACCTATTCTTTAATTCAGATGAGCCTATTCTTAATTCATAGTACGGCTCATAGCAGCTAAACGCCCTACTGCTTGACATAGGTATTCTTAAAATTGCAAAAATTCAAATAATCACATAATACAAAAAACACTCAAATACAAGGAAAATACAAAATCATTATACAAACTAGTATGCTTGACTAGTTTGTTATTGTATACAGGTTGTTTGTTACATTGATTTGATAGATAACATATCTCTTCTTTACACACATGCATTCATACGGTATTTTAAGCTTGATGAAGGACATTCACATATTATTACATAATGATAAGAGCTAGCTTGGTTCCTTACACTACTCTTTAGGGGGGCATCCCTCCATACTATGCATATGATTTTGTTCACTCGTCTCATAATCTTAACTTTTGCTCTTTGATCTCTCTTTGGATATCTGAATGCTTCATTCTCTTTCTCTTTCTCCTCCTTGTATTTTATAAATTTAGCCTTCTCTCCATCTCCTCTTGGCACTGGAGAATGGGAAAAAGGTCAGGGAGGGAAGAGACCACAACTGGTCTTTAAATTGCACGTCCAGTCGTGCTCCATTTCTTTTCTCTTTTCTGTTCAAAAGTGTTAGGATTGCGATCTGCGTAGATCGACGGTTTCAGGACCGTCGCCCTGGCTGGGCACGGTTACAGGACCCCACCTATAGGGTGGTGGTTTCTTGTAACTGCCGCTCTGCCATAGAGCGGCGGTTCTATCTATAACCACCTCCGTTTACCTCTTTTCCTTCATGTTCTTCATTCTCCTTCTGGTGCTGATGGAAATGATGAATTGGTGTGTTTTTTTTTTTTTTTTGGATCAATATATAGATAAGATACCAATAACCGTGGCCAACTGAAGTGACTTTCAATATAGTAAATATTCTTCACATGCCCAACATATGTAAAAGTGTGGCTCTGCCCATACTGTGATCCTCCTGTGTAAATATATACAAGTTCTCTATACAATGTGCCAAAACACACTATTTTTCCCATGCATATCCATACCATACTCCTCAAATGCTATGACAAATATCTCACCCTACTTAAATCCCCACCCACCACCCTCTATACTCTACTGCCACTGACGAAACTATCACAATTGCGATAAATTTCTGCAATCACAGAACCCCCTGGATCTCAGAATAACTCCAAACTACTGCAGGCCTTGGCTTGTACCATCTCCCTGTGAAATATTGTGGTGCCAAAACCCGCATTTTGACTATAAGCATCCACTACAAAGAAATAAGCCATAATATGTACACTCTCTCTTCCCACTACCAGCAATCGTAGTATCTTTATACATCCTCTAAGGTCACAGTCATCTCACCAGTAGGCAACCATAATGGTACATTTACAACGCACCATTTCTCACACAACATAGTCAACCATAGGCATATTTATGGCTATCTCCCCCATCTACAATTTGTTGCACATCCGACTCGTTTCCAATATATCCCACAACTCGCATTGACAACCCCATGTAGCAATGCAATCAAGTGATGACCCACTAAAACTCTTGGGAGTTATGATCCCTGGCACCACATAAAAATATGAAATTCTTCCATTACACACCAACTACTTGCGCAAATCACTCATCATAGCATCAAATTTATGCAGAATATGAGCTTTCACAAAACTATTGCCAAAATTGCCCCTCGACATAGACAAACCCAGAAGCAATCACTAGGCCCGGATTGAGCCTAGTGTCCTCCAAGATAGAAACATCTTTGTTTTCCTCCTGTCCTGGTTGAACTGGCAAAAATATTAACAATTTCAAAATTTTACTAGATAACTTAAAAACAAGCATTTTGAACCAAAAATTTCCAACAAATAATCACACTTACCCTCCTACGTGGGTCTTTTTGCGGATTTAGCATCACGCAGAAGATGCTAAACCCGCAAAAACAATAGAAATAAAAACAAGGTTCATAACACAATAAGAAGCATCTGCGTGACGCATAAGACAATGATAAAGAGAGTGGACCATCAAACTAGTGGATATAAAAAAATCGCACCTAACTCGATTTTAAATTGTGAACTAGTTGCACTACGGACATTAAACTTTGTATAGAAAATTCCACCTTCCAACCTTCTCAAATGAATGATTAAGAGTGCCTTTCAAAACACTCTCTATCAATCATACCTATTTGCCAATAGTTGATCGTGATTGGTCCCTTGGGGAGCAGAGGGTGTTGGTCTCTTCATTATTGAGGAAAAGGAGGATATGATGCGGTGCGGGGAACGGAAAGGGAAAGGGCACGATTGTGATCTTCTCCCCTCTCTTCTCCTTACTTCGCTATAAAATCATCTCGATATCATTTGTAAAGGCTCCTCTTCAGATTGTAAAGTCACCAATGTCAAAAGGTATGGCCAGATTTCACAAGTTTGTAGACCTTTGATCTAGTCACATGTAAGGCCTTCAATTGGCCCTTCCCTAGTGATGTATGGACTATGTATTCTCTTTTATCATCAAATTTTTGTTATTAGGTTGCTCATATTGGCTCTATACTTGCCTTTATCGTGTCTCTTACCTAACCTCTTTTTGTTACTTTTTTGGCATATCGGGTGTGGTTATACTTGCATGTTTTCATTTCTCTTGTGTCTCAATGTGTGGAATGCATGTTTCACAGCAGTTTTGATTTGTGGCATTTATCTCCCCTCTCATTAGTGTGTTTTATTTCCTATTCGTCCCCCAGAGATGAGGAGAAGAGATAGAGAGAGAGAGAGAGATAGAGAGATTCTAGAGAGGATAGAGTAGAGCTCATGCTAGAGCTCACTCTCGACGAGCTCTCGCTCTCTCTCTCTCCTCTCTTCGTCTTCTCTGCCTCTCTCTCTCATCATCGCTCTCTCTCTCTCTCTCCTCTCTCTCTCTCTCCTCTCTCTCTCTCGCTCTGCCGCACCTCTCTCCTCTCTCCTCTCGCTCTCGCCTCGCTCGCTCTCTCTCGCTCTCTCTTCTCTCTCTCTTCTCTCTCTCTCTCTCTCTATAATTCTCCTCTCTCACTCTTTCTCCTCTCTCGCTCTCTCTTCTCTCTCCGCCTCTTCTCTCTTCTAATGAATACACCACGCGATACTCCGTCTCTGCTCTTCTGGGGCTCGGTTCTCTGCTCTTTTCATTTCTTTTTCTCCTTGTATGCATCCCTTCTCTCCTCGTCTCACTACTCTCTACTAAACATATCTAACTTCCTTTCTACTCTTCCCAATATCAGGAACTTACAAAACCTAGGCAAAAAGGTTTACACGAGATACAGAGGTCGTACACAACGAATACAGGCGCCAGGGGCGGACGTCCCAACGCGAAACTCAGAAGGAGATGCCAGGTGACCAGACATAAAGACTAAACATACGCAGTATGACGCCTGAGAGAGCATGGGGGAAGGGAGGTAGGTGGGTGAGTTACGAGGAAAGAACCTAAAATGGCGGGTGGAATAGAGATCGACAGCGGATGTAAATACGGCGTAGTCATCCAAGTCAGCGCGAGCAATATGCAGGGTAAAAGAGCATGAACAGGAAGGGGATGGTACAAAGTGGCCTAAGCAATGAATAAAAACCAACGGGCGAAGAAAGAGTATCTTTTCTTTCTTTTGGAAACAGGGAGGAAGAGGGAATACGGGAGACCAAGGAATCTCTAAAGAACGATGCGGGCAAAGGGTATGAAGTTACATCAGAGATGTGGAGCGAAAGGGCCTGGAGAAAGAGAGAAGGAAGAGAAAGAGGTTTGTGAAAACAAGTATGCTACCTTAAAAGTCGGAGAGGTAGATGATAAACCAAGACGGGAAAGTGGAAGGGGCAGGCGAGTGCCAAAAAGAAGGTGAGTGACGGAAAAAAGGGAAAGCCATTGCTAAAGAGCAAGAGGGATGGGTGCAGAAAACCGAACATCAGACATAAATGGTGACCAAGTATGTGCGAAAAAACTCAGCACGCGGAAGGGGAGGTAGTAAAGTACCTTCTAGATTGAAAAGAAATCTACGTAAAGGTGGCACTGTGGAGTAGGGCGGGTAAATCAGTGATACCCCGCCCCCGGTACGCCGGATGATATAGAGTGCGATAACAAAAAGAAGAAAAACTCCAAGACGCGAAAGTAATGGAAAAAAGAAGAATGCAGCTCAGGAAGGCAAAAGAGAGAACAAGATCGATAGAAAAGAAAAAGTGAGGCGAAACGGAAGAATCCAGAAATGGACGATACAAGGTAAAAGTTCGGTTACAAGTGGCACAACGGTGAGGAATAGAAGGCTCGGATAAAGAAAGGTCCATGCCTCATGGAGTCAGGTAACAAGTCGGAAAGTCAATGCCGCAACTAATGCAGGAAGCGGGGAAAAGGCGAAAACTAAGAAAGGGAAGCCAGGGCTACGTTCAAGGGGCACTAAAGCCGGTCATACTATCTAAGGTCTGACAAAACATATCAAAAAAAAGTACACCGCCGCGTTAGAGAGGTCGAAAGATGTGGAGCTCATGAACGGTAGTGTATAGTTATCACGGCGTCGGTTAAACCGCACCAAACGCCAAGGAAAACGAGGAGAACATGAACATGCTGGATAGGTAATAAGGGACAAAAGAGTAACTGAGGCGCAAGATGATAGAAAAAGGAAAATAACTAGAGAGAAGGAGGAAAGGACAGGGAGAGAAAGACCCAACGGGTAATAGAGAGATAGACCTGAGCGAGGGAGCCAATAGAGAACGAGACACCAGATGAATAAATGCAGAGGGGAAGATCGGTTGCGAACCAGGTGAGAGAAGATAATAGGGGGGAGAAAGCCATAATTCAGCTTCCAGAAGAGATATAAGCCAAATGAAACCGGAGACTTGAAATGGGTACGACACGAAAGAGCAAAGGAGAAAAAAAAAAAAAAAAAAAAAAGCCTAAGAGACACATAACAGTAAAACTGGAAAAAGAGCCCCTGTTCTAGTGCAAGACCAAGATTAATATGACAAATAGATGTTCCCTCGAAACGCCAAAACAAGAATAAGATAAATGGCCAAACGATATAGAAGCGCCAAAGACTCGACGAGTTCAAGGAAACGTAGAGGAAATTCAGCCATCGCTTACGACATTACCACCACTGCACGGTGCTTTCAACCACGCCGACTATCCATGCATACCGGAAGTGAAGTATCACATCTCCATGTTTCCACGACTAAAGCTGGTGAAACAAGATCCTGTAGATGCCTAGGTCACAACGCTACTATATCCTACGCCGATGCCTGTATATCATACATGCTTAGTCACATGCTTGTCACGTTGGTCATCATAGCGCCTTCCAGTTTCTTTCGGAATGACGAAGTTTTGTCTACTGAGCCTGGTCCACATCTTGGGGACATTCCCATGTTTCACTAAGGTGTTGAATCTAGTAGATTCAACAAGGGTGTAATCTTAGGTGACGATAGTATACATGCGTAAGCTATTTGTGAGCCCATCGCATTACCCATCTCGACCACACGAAAAGGTATTAACTACAACTCTCATGCTAAAAATAAAACTAATTTCAAATGGGTTGCAAAATAATGATGATTTGTGATACAAGATACTCAAGATAATCATGTATCTCATTCGATAGTGCTAAACCAACCAATCTTTACAATCAACTACTTTGTCATGTGTTATTCATGATAGTACATCTTTTTGATCCAAGGTGACCACCTATTCTTTATTCAGATAGCCTATTCTTAATTCATAGTTAGTCATAGCTATCCCTCTGCTTGTACATAGGTATTTTTAAAACATTGCAAAAAAATTCAAATAATCACATAATACAAAAACATTCAAATATGAGAAAAGTACAAAATAAGGACATGTTATAATTTGCTTCTCTAGTTTGTTACTTTATAAATGTTTTTTGTTAGATTGATTAGATAGATACCATATCTCTTCTTTACATACATACATTCACGTGGTATCTTGAATTTGATGTATGACATTTATAGATTAGTACATGATGATATGATCATGTTTGGTTTGTTACACTACTCTTTTGGGGCATCCCTCAACACTATACAAGTGTTATGGTTTCATTATATGTTACTTTACACCTTCATCATGATTGATTACATATACAATGATTATTTGTACCTATTTGGTTAACTGTACTAACACATGTGTGTTATGCATTACTAGTCTATCTTTCTATTCTTCTTGTCACTATTATTGTGTTTTATACTAGTTTCATATATTATTGTCATTATTTTTATATAAATTTATTCCTTTCTAGTTTACTACATGATTTGATTTTGACTTGGCTGTCCTACATGATTAAAATATAAGTATTGTTTGCATGTTACAGCCTCAGTGTCTTTCTTGCCTTGTGACACCATAGGTGTCCCATGCTTGTGTTTTTATTCCTATATTACATGTATGCACTTGTTTTTTTGATTGCAGCATGTTGTTTCTTATTGCGATTGTCTTGTGACACAGTGAGTGTCTCTTGTTTGTAGATCCATGTCTACATATGACTTGTTTCTATATTTTATGGCTTACTTGTCTTTACACTACTATTTCTACTATTTCTTCTGGCATACTTTTTATTGTTATGATGTTTCTTTACTTTTCCTACTATGGAGTATGACATGATTGATACTTTTCCCCTACTTTTAGTATTTGATTTACACGTGTATTATTTCTTGTTGCATGTTGTTTTTCCTCCATGTATTTGGTTTCCACCATGCACAACCCATTTTATAGGTATAAGTTCTCAAAGGTGGCCAACATTCTATCCTTTTATGTGATCATATAAAGATTATATGACATATGGTACATGGGTACACATATATTATTTTATCCGCACACTCAAATGATTTATCACATGCACCTCAAAAGTGGGGGCATTCATTTGGTTATTTCTATAATTACAATTTTTTTTATCAACTATAGGAGCCAATTTTTACACAGTTCAAATCCTCAACAAAGGTTACAGATACTAAACAAACAAGATCAAAACTATAAAGTATAGTTAGTACCGTGGTACAATCTTGACCATTTCCCTAGGTTCCTAGATATATGGGAGAATCACTCATTTTTTCAAATTCTACAAATTTTATCATCTGTTTACACAATTTTCACATAGTTAAAGATACAAATGACACAATTTTGATCAAGTTATAATGGGCATGAGAACCATTCCTTCTTCACATAACTATTTACATTCAGTTTAAAAAATAGGATTTGAGGGCATGTGCCTCCTCCCCTTTATTTTTTCAAATTCTACTTGATCATTTGTAGTTATAGTAACACCTTATTGGGGCATGGAAATGTCCATTCCTTCAAAGGTATGATTTTTCAAGTTGGCACAAATTGGGCCTAGATCCGTTTATAACAGTGTAGTTTGTGGGTTTAGTGAAAATCGCCGAAGCAACTAGGTTCTTTAAAGACTGAACTTTTCACTTCTCTTATCAGATTCATAAATGTGGAAGGAATTGAAGCATATATTTTATTTGTAGTTTATACCTTCCTCTCTATGAATTTCTAAAAATGGGGTCATTTTGGTTCCTCTTATCACAAATATCTGATACTTAATAATCAAACATATCCTTTTTCACAACATTGGAAAATTATCACCCCCAATCCTTAACAATTTAGTAACGAATCCAAGTCTCCAAGGCATGACATAAAATGGGAGATCCTACCTCTACAAAATGAATAAGTGTATTCCTTCCATGTTTTAATTAGTTTAATTACATTTTTACAAAGTTCAAAGTTACACACACTATTTATATTTTGAGTTAAATTTTATTTTCTATCATATAAATTGACTACACTTTGTGTTACAAGCTTTATAATAGTGCATGCCAACACCAACACAACAGAGAACCAATGTCGAGTGAACACAAATTATATGTGCACACTCAGTTATGTTTTTCCTTTAAACATGTAATTTTCAATTACAAGATTAAGGAGGGGAAAATGTTGACACTTAAATTTATAATTTGTCCTTGTGAAATTCCTAGTTTGACTATGATTTTTTTCTAAGACAAATGATTACATTCGGAATCCAATCACCTCATCTCTCTAGATTTTATATATCTTTATTATCTTTATACTCTTCTCTGTCATCAATTTTGAGAATATTATTGGATCAAAGAAGTATTAAAACTTTGATATCCATGACACAAATTTTAGTTTTGATTTTCACCTCTTTAGTTTGAAAATGTAGGGAAGGGTTAGGATGTACGGTTTGGTCTTGGACGACTTCTATGGTCACTCTCCTTCACATTCATTGAATTTAATTTGATTTTTAAAATCTTTTTGGGTCATTTCATATTCCTAGGGTCAACCTTATTAGAATATGTCACCTACAAAAGGCTATAAAAGCATATCATTATCACTTTTATAACTCACATGACACTCTTATAAGATCCTATTATAAATATCATTCCAAAAGCACTCAAAGGGTTCCTAATTTTTCCCAAATCAATTGCACATCATCTAGAGAAGTTCCTACTACAAGTTTAAAGTGCTCAACCATGGAAAATATTCTATCTTTCTCCATTTCCAAGCATGCAAATGTCACATATCCATATTTTAAAAAGTGTAAATTCGTTCCAAACATTACACACGGTTTCAATCAACAAATGGGTTAGGTAAAATAGTTGAGACATACATATCTCACTACTAAAATGCTATGTAAATTTATATTATGCAGTTTTACCTCTATCTTGGTGTCAAGAGACATGAGGAAAACCTAAGGGGATTGGTTAGTTATACAAACTTGTACATGAACCTAGGATAGCTATATAAAGATTGATCTTGTAATAATGACATGTAATCAAACACTCAGATTGGTTAAATATATGGGAGTTTGACCACTAAGTTTATTATAACCACACCAAATTTACATATGTTTTATCAATTTGGTTGGTAATGCCATGATGAAAGATTCCATACATTTGTATGGTTTCTAGTTTATTGCAAATGTTTACAGGTCATCCCAAATTTATATAAGAAAAAGAGACATATAGATAATATCATTACCAAGAAAATAAAGAACATAGAAATTTCCAAGTCCACACCAGCAAAGGGTACAAGGCCATATAGTTCCAGGTCAAGACTATGCATATCAAGTCTAGGATATACAAAAGTAATATAGTTTTTCCCATGTTTGGTTTTCAACTACTTAAATTTCACTAAAGTACCTATAGCTCCATACTAGACTGTTCCACTATCCTACAAATTTAGATCATCCTTGATTTGTTCAGTACAGATAATTTTATCTCTTATCTTATATATTCAAGCAAATAGTTAATGTTTATTAGTTGTTATATATATGAATACATAATTTTGATCGTGAATGATTAGTGTCAGAAGTTTCTTATATCACAATAGTCTATTTATTACAAACCCTTACATCTTTTTTAGTGTTGTGTACTTTCCATAACATAGATTTAATCAAGGTGTAAACCCTATGAAAAGATGAAGAAAGGAAAATTACCAAATCAAAACAAAGGGCTAAGGAAGAGAGACTGAAGTCCTTTGCAGATAAATAATATCATCTACTTATTACAAATTTCATATAATGAAATTGTCATTTTATGTGATGTACATGACAATTTTTCATTAATCTTAAATAATTCTTTAATCTTTCATATTATACACTTTATTTTTCATATATTACACACTTTAATTTTAACGAAATATTTCGTATTAACGGAAATGTAGTACGCACGAATGCTACTAACATACCTATCTTAGATAAATCTATGTAAAAGATGCCAAGAGGTATCATTCTCAAGGCACCTATTTTGTATTTGTGACAAGTAAATTAGGCACCTTGAGAATGCTACCTCTCGACATCTTTTACATAGATTTATGTATGATATGTATGTTATTTATATATGAGATACTTTTATATTATGAAGTTATAGAGAAGGATTTGGGAAGGCTGAGCAAGGGCTATGAAGTAATAGAGAAGGATATGGGAAGGTCGAGCAAGCAAACATATGTATCCTACAAGTAGACAATTATTATGTTAGTAAGAGGACCACTTCCATTATGCCATCACCCCTACTATATATGGGTAATTTAGAGGGATTAACAAATACCTAGTGACTCGAAGCTTCGAAGAACAAAACTCTAACACAACCCACACACCATTGATCAACCTCATTTGGAACAACACACACCAAGCCCTTAACGCATGCTACAGGTAAATTGTATGATTTGAACCCACCAACTTGAACCACCTAAAACAATGGTCGAAGTTGAATTAACCAACCCTAAGAACTATTAAAATTTATATGGAAACTATTAAAATTTATATATTACCATTAACCAATCCAACCAACTAATATGAACTTATTTTTTAAATTACACAAGCGATCACCAATCACCATACCCCATAGTGATGGGCAAAATTCACAACGAACTCATATAACACATGAAATGAACAAAGTCATAATCCACATCCACTACTTCTAGCAGTAGCAATAACAAGATAAGAATTACAAAACATGTTCCCAAGATTGGGTTCGCTTGGTCTCGGTCTCTATCTCTATCTCTGCTTTAAGGGGCTAGATCGTGAATTCGATTTTGATTTAATCGTAGTGTGTGGAGTGAGACATTTACATGTTACCCCAAAGGTCGATCCATGACACTCTCCTTGTATTAAAACCTCGTTCTTTAATGCTCCAGCCTCCGACGATTGAGCATTCACCAATCCCTTCGAAACAACAACTTCATTCCTAAAACATACGTAAATGGACCAAGACAATTATCGTCTCATTCATTTTTGGCGTCTAGATCTAACTATTCAAGAAAGACTCCAATTCAAGACTAGATTTTTCCAATGAAATGCCCCACCGCATATCACTAGGTATGTGGCCTTCTTACCATCCACGACTCCATTTCCTATGCAGTTTGTTTATAAAATTTATTAGGCTATACGAGTTTTATCACTAAACGAAGTCTGACGAGGCACAATTTACGTGAAATATGCCGGAACCAACTAATATTTCCGTTGTACTTGTCGCCTGAAAAGCAGACCAGACAGAATATATTATATATTTTCCTCCTTTACGCTTACATATTCATCTATATCCAACAAATACGAGAATAACATAATTTAATAAACAAGATTTCTTATTTGTGGGGATAAATGCAAAGAAATTGCATAGAAAGTGAGGGGAGTTTTTGCCCTTTAAAGTATTTATTGGATATTTCCATGGCTCGAATTAAATATTCGGTGATGGAATTAGCTGGAGTTTATAAGGATTTAGAGTCCGGTAAAGGAGATGGCGTGTACGATTGACTGTGGGGTGGCAAAAGAGCTGCACATTTTTGAGTTGGAATTACAGTGGGAAAGCAGGGCCTCAGGACTTGGTTTTCGCAGGTTAGTTGTTTTATTACTTTTATCTACTGTGTTTACCTTTTATGAATCGATTTCAGAGGGGTTTAGATGTGTTAATGATTGGTTACAGTTCGGGAGTCGATTCAGGTTGTGGCGCGAGGTTTTAGCTGAAAAGAAGTTGGCTTTTTTAAAGAACTCTGTTGATTGTTCTTGGTATGTATGGCATTTTGAAGGATCCTAGACGGGAATTGGTCTTGTGGATGTCATGTTTTAGGACAGTTTGATATGTGGCTTGGGTTCTTATGCAGTATCTTTGGCCATTTGTATGTTGTGTACTGGGTTTTGGGTTTCTTACCTGAGTTCATTTATGTAGATGAGAAGCACTTTTTTTTTTTTTTTTTTTTTGTGTTCAATCGTGGGACAATGAGTGGTAGTGGGTTTATTGCGCAGCAAATTTGAGGAGTGGGTGTTTTGTTGGGTTTGCTCTGTTCGACATTTCTGTGGTCATTTTGGCAAGGAAGTTCACTGGGTTGGGGCATTTGAGAAGGTAACCTTATTAGGTGTACTGTGGTTGTGGTTATTATGTGGCTTTGGAAGTTTATATGACTTGTAAAAATTACATTTTCATAGCTACTTTTGTGTTGATGAGATCTATAAGCATCGAGTCCTCCTGAGGCTGTACACTTCTAGAGGCGATGGATCTGTCTCCTGCTTCAACTTTTAATTTCATTACTGATAGATTATCATCTTGCGTCTGTAAAGGGATCTGTGGAGGTGTGTTGTATTGTGACCAATTTCTGGTGTTACAGTGTTACTTTCAAGCAAGAAATTGTTTATACGCTTCACCTTGGTCTCCTCTCTCGTGAATACTTTGTTATCGTAGAAATGTTTCTTTTTTAAATTTGTAGAGGCTTTTCAACAAGCTTGGACCTATTTATCCCTCTCGTTAACAATTCCTCTGTGTAGTAAGAATTACCTTCGTTTTATACATTATTGGCTTTCTGAATTTAGTGTGAGCTGGATATGGTGAATTTCGATGCATGCAATTATTAAAAGGGACGTGTTTGTATATTTGTTTTAGTCATTGATTTGTTTGTACTGTGTGGGGACTTTGCAGTTTTCTCGAGGGATTGGGATGAACAGGAATAAATTTTTGAGACTGGGGGAAAAGCTGCTGATACCTCAGTATTTTGGGGAAAGAGAGTAGCATCAATCGTGTGCCCTTGTCCTGAACAATCTCCTGTTTCTGGCTTGCTTGAAATTATTCTTCATATCAGATATTATCAGTCTTTTCTGCACCATTTGACGGCTGGCTCTATACCTGGAAACAGTTGCGGACAAGGAAAAACTGAAGATGTGCATTAATGTTATCTCAATACAGGCTCTGCACTTGTTCTAAAGCCAGTTGTATCCTCGATTTCTAGTCACTCTTGGAGATAGTGTAAAAGAGGAACTTGCAGGAGGATTTTGTCTGAATGCAGCATCGAAAAGGTAGAATTTTGTCAAGGGATCCTTTCAAAGTCTTGCTAACCTTCTGCATCTTACCTTTCTGTGTGGAAGTTTTGAAGAGCAAATCTCATCAAAAATTTCCTCTCCATTATGCAGTATTCTCAGAAATACAGAACTTGCGGATGTTGATTGTTGCTTTGACAGTAATGTTGTGGCAGAACAACTGCTTCTAATTATTATTCTTACTCTCAGCAGCAGTAGTCACTGACCAAATGTTTGAAGGCGAGCCATTTGATAAATGAGTATACTCTGAATGCTTAAGTTAGGAGCCTTTGTCAGGAACTAAGGAAGCCTCCTTAGTAAAAGCTGGTGACATAAACTGCAATCTTGTATCTTACCTGTGGCCAATTCAAAGACAGGGCTTTGCCCTGGTTTTACACTGCAAGTTTATTCAGGGAATTTTTTTACACGGGCTGGGTGGACTGTTGTGTATTTAAAATAGATTAGATGTCTTTCAGAAGTATTGTTCGTGATGTAAGAAATGGGATTGGTAGCTTTTCTAGGCGAAGTTTTGAAGTAAAGTTTTTACATCATGATGGGAGAAAATCCCAAAGTGCAGTTTTTGATGGAGAGATTCTAGCTCCTCCTATCCAGCAAAGTCGCTGGGCTAACCTTCCTCCAGAACTATTGCGTGATGTGATTCAGAGGTTAGAGGCGAGTGAAGGTACTTGGCCAGCTCGCAAGCATGTTGTTGCTTGTGCTGCAGTTTGCAAATCTTGGAGGGAGATGTGTAAAGAGATTGTCAAAACGCCGGAGCAGTGTGGAAAGCTTACATTCCCTATATCAATGAAGCAGGTAAGACGGAATCTTTCTAGTTCGTGGTCAATTATGAATTTATGACTGTAAGTTGGAACAATTGGTCTCTGTTTTTAAATGCAATTTACTCTATTCAATTTTCTTTTCTTTTTCTGTATTTTGATACACGTAGCATACTTGAAAGAGAAATATTACATGTGATGCTCACTTCTGCATAGATTGAAAATGTTAATGTAAGTGTTGGTTAGATGCTAGCTGCTAGCTTGCAGCTTGTGCTAGTATCTGTTAAGTGTTCATTGTCTTTTGCTCTTTTAGGTGTACTTTGTTGATTTGGAACCACAGAAATTGGATTTCTACTGTTACTGAAAATTTGTTGTGATTTCCTTATTAATGGACAGCCTGGGCCAAGAGATGCACACATACAGTGCTTTATTAAACGTAACAGAGCAAATTCTACATATCATCTGTACATGGGTTTGAGCCCAGGTAATTTCTTTTTCATGTATATGCCCTATTTTAGAATCTATTACTATGCATCTAAAATGTTATTCTGAAGTGCTTATAAAATTTGATTTAAACACCCTTATTATATGATCGACTATTTTAATCACGTTAATTGCCAGTCTGTAATTGCTTGTAAGTTCTTCCTTACACATCCTTAGATGATCTAGTCTTTGGATCACGTAATGTCCAAACTAGTGATGAGTTTTTTTGATAATTTCTTCCGTTTATGTTGATTGTGTTGTTTGCTTTGGTGGATGTCAAAAATTCTAGTTTGAATGTGTGATGCCAAATTGAAGTGAATTTTGTGCCATCCTTTTGTGCTGTTTCTGTAACCAATTTTCATGATATATCAATTCCACAACTTTGGGTATCTTTCAAAGCTAAGACAACCTAAGGTTGTCTTTCCCATCCTCACATGGTAAGGGATTAGGCTTTAGGCTTTAGGCATTGAGAATTGCCAATTTGTTAAACGACAGACCATCCATGTCTATGAACTGTTTCTACGAATTATTTTGTGATTTATCTCACTTGTTATTTACTTATTCCAATGTCCATTTAATGTCTCGCTGTTTATTGGCTACCTTATTGTAAGTTGTAGCTGCTTGTTTAGATGTTTATTTCCCTGTTGGTTGTTTGTACACAGTTGCAAAATGCTCTCACGTTTAATAAAATCAATATCTTTTCCAATTCGAGCTGTCTTATATTTGCATATCGAGTCGTTCATATGGACTTGTCCACCCCTTAGTGTTCAAAATGAAAATGGTAAAACTCATTTGCAACAGCTCATACCAAAAAAGTACAATCACTCGTACTTTTGAAAGTGAAGAACTATTCTTTTTGAAATAAATGCTTCAGAATTTTGCCTTATCGTATATAATTGTTTTAGCATGTCCTGTTTCTTGTTTTAACAATCATTTTTTTTGTTCCATATGTGGAGGTTGATGTGGTTGCTTTTAACTGTTTTACAACAATAAATTCTAATGGATCATCCTGTTTTATGAAAACTTCAGTCATTGTCATAATATAGACAGCATTGTGCAATTACTGCACAATAAGAAATGTAAATCATTTTCAGGATGTGCATGCTTTTTTTAAAATTGCATTGAATCCATCGTTTAGGTATTTTCTAATGATGCGTCTGGTATATTCGATCAATATTACATGTTGGGTGTTTGGAATACAATAATTATAGCCTGGATACGTTTTCTTTAATGCTTGTGCTTTTCTACAAATCTGGTAGCCTTATTGAACCATGTCACTTTAAGCAGTGTCCGAGGAATATGTTGCTTAGCACATTATATTTAAATGGAGTTAGTTCTGGAGTTCAATCCTTTGGGATGTAGATAGATCAGTGCTAGTTTATATCTTCCGCACAAAATTGGCTCTCATTTTAGTTATGTAATGATTATTATGGAGAAAATATAACTCATTTTCCGATGTGCGGCTGCTTCCTTCATTGGTAGAGAAATCATCATAATTTCTTGAGCTAGTGTTACAGATCATCGTAATTGTATTCATATTGACAAGTCACTCACTTTAGCACAACCAAGTAGGTATGGCACTAGCAATTGCACGCAAAATGTGTGATGGAAATGCCGAAGGGGATGCATTGAAGAAGTTAAACTTGAGAGAGCGAAACATCGGAGGAGAAAAAGGGGTGATGAAGAAGGGGTTTGAGGGAGGAGAAGTGAACTAGTGGGAAAAATGATGGGGGAACTATTGTGCGAAACTCGTCTTTCTTACAATTGGGTATATATGAACCGCGTGCCATTTTTGTCAATCATATGCAAGAGAAAGGGTGTGCGGTATGCAGGTTGTTGAGGCAACATACTTTGGATGATGAATACTTCTAAGGGGAAACCTGCATATGTTTGAATCTGAAATTTTGCATGTGTTAGCTATGGAAACTCTGCATTTAGGGGTCCTTATGTTGTCGATTTCATGCACATTTGCGATTAGGGTTTCACCTTCAATCCTTCAACTTCAACTTCTTCACCGTCTTCCTATTAGCATCTCCAGTGCATTGCTAGGGTGCACTTGCTAGTTACAATGAATAAGTAGACTTTTCCATCATGGTGCGTTGGAGCGGAACATGTTTTCTTGGTGTGAGATCTATTGTTGAGTAAGGTTAGGACATCAAACATCATTATTTTCTTAAAATGAAGAAGAATACCCAAAAGCAAGGAAATATTATTTTTATTTTCTTCAAAGGCTTTTGGGTGTATAGGTCAACATCAACAAAAATATAATATAGTGGGTCCATTCATTGCAATATTTTGTGGAGGAGAGATGATGTTTGAACTTGCACAACATGATATTGGCGGTATTTTAGAAAATTCATAATAGAGTGGTTCACCAGATATCCTCGTAGCACCAAATACAAAACAATTTCCTGACGTTAGCAATATGAATTCTTGGCAAAGATAAAAAATCTAAATCAAGGAAATGTTTTAATGTTGGGCATTGCCTTTTTCACGATAGCCAAAATATTATTCTCTCCAAAAGAGAAAATTATTTATATGTGGATGGCCTCTCCATGGTTTTCAAAGGGTTACTTATTTCAAATGTAGGCAGAATTGTGACAATTTTTAATATTCTAACCTGGAAATTATTTAAATGTGGATGGCCTCTCCATGGTTTACAAAGGGTTACTTATTTCCAACATAGGAACTGTGTTACTTATTTGGCCTCTCCATTACCTTTTTTCATGATAGCCAAAACACTATTCTTCTCAAAAAGAAGAAATTATTTATATGTGGATGGCCTCTCCATGTTTCGCAAAGGGTTACTTATTTTGAAACGTAGGCAGAACTATGACATTTTTTAATATTCTAACCTGAAAATTATTTTTTGTGGATGCTTATTTCCAACATAGTAACCATGACACTTTTTGATAATCTAACCTTGATGGGTTGGTTTAGTTTTTTTTTTTGAGAGATGACAAATTTGGAAAGATATTTTGACATATCTCTAGAAGGTTTGATTAAAATATTTTCCATATTGAGGAGAAAACACGAAGAGAATCTTTCTGGGGCAGTGTGCGGATATGATGAAATAATTTTTGAGTGACATGAGTCAACTTAATCAGATAGTATCAAGCTTAAGAATAACATTGTACTGTCTTTTTTTACCTCCTGTGTCTTTTTTTAGCCGTATGGAGGGGCCGAGCAGTCAACACTGTCAAGTTGTTTGTCAGTTCTATGGCGTGCACAACTGGGCCTTACACAACTGAAAGAAATAGAATTTTTTGAGAAAATTGGCTCTGCCATTTTTTAATTTTATGTTTTATGGTGTCAAGGTTTTCAATTGGACAGTGTTTTATTTGTGCTCCACTTTATCGTCTCAATTTTGCTTGCATTATTCACGTGAGTGCAATTAGCACTTAAGGAGTCCAAAATAAAAAAAATATGGAAAACCTAATAGGTTCAAGGTTCGAAACCCAACCACAATGCTTGCTTCCTATAGCACTTTGTACGACCCCCTTTTCAGTTTTAAGCTTGAGTAATTTTTGGAAAACAGGGGATGCATGAATAATCATCCATAAATGAACCCCTTCAGAAATTGGTCATATGAGCGCTAGGTAGATTTTATCTACTGATTGAAAGTTTTAGACTAAGACTCCATACGATTTCTTATGTTGTTGAGTGCAAAATGCTCTTTGGTTTACAAGGAGGGATTTTTACTAATAATACCATTAAAGTGTACTCTGTAATGTCCAGGGCTAAAAGAGATTCCTTGTATTGACGAGATATCAGAGACGTGGAAAAACCCTTGCAGTAGGTGAAATTTTCAAAATTCATGAGCTCTGAAACCAAAGGATCCATCTTTGCTACCCCATTTTCCTCTGCCGTTAAAATTCTAAATCCCTTAAATTTGTTTCCACAGAAAGGCAGGAGCAAGGCTTAACTTGGGAAATTTTGTCCACAGAAAGTAAAGGAAAAATTGAAGCCCCACATGGAGCTAACAGTACCTGAGATGGCGCTGCTTCCGCACAAATGCTATGCCAGAATCCAAGGACACAGAGATGAACGGTGACAGGGAAAAGTTTACAAATTCTAAATGAAGTGGCAAGTTATACCGGTGTCATACATTTCACCCATTCTTCCTCTTCTCTTCAAGCTCCACGTACCTAGAGATCCATTCATTTATGCGCATTATCAATTTTCAGGAAAAAAATAGTACTTACTACCTATGCCACAGGGTTCGCCGAACTCCAAGTAAAAAGTTCGAAATCTGGCGAACTAAATGAAAACCGAAAAAAAATCGTTGCAGTTCGCTCGAAAATTCGCACGAAAAAGGGCTTCGTTTTTTTTTAATTAAACTGTATTTCAAAAATGTTTTTTCAATTAGGGTTTTTGGATCTTTCTAAAGAAATCAACACTAAGACAATCGGATTTTCATTGTCGACAGTCTGAATTTATTTTGCGAATTCATCCGTGGATTTTCTTCATGGGCGTGGCTCCACTCCGTGACTCGTCACTGTGGACATTGGCGTGGCCTGGCGTAGCGTGGCATTAGAGCAAATCACGTGAAGTCCAATATTAGCCGTTCTCGAAGCCTGAAGGTGTTTCTTGGATTATTTATTATATAACAAATATACTGAAGTGACCACGATTAACTTGGAATATTTATTATATAACAAATATACTGAAGTTGCTTTGTAATAATAAATTATAATATTATTATTATTATTATTATTATTTTTTATTTTTCATTTCATATTCTTTTAATAATGTTTTAACTTTTCAAATTTTTATAACGTTTTTATATTTTTTAAGTGTGTTATAATTAAAATTTTCATATTATAATGTATTTAAATTTGTAATAATATTATTCTATTTATTAATTATATTTAAATATTTAATTATATTAAAAAAATTGCAAATTACAGTAGTTGAATTTAATCACGATTTTTTTTGCCGAATTTAATCCTCGCCGAACTTAATCCGAATTTAATCCTCGCCGAACACGAACACGAACACGAACCTGGTGACTTAGCTTACTACCAAGTGAAATATTTTACAAATTTAAAATCCTTAATTTATTCACATCAAGATAAAAAAACTAACTTAAACTTTATAATCTAAAACTTAAAAAAAAGGCAATAGCTTAGAAAATCCTAGGTCACACGAGATTGCTCTAACAACATTAGAAAATTAAAGAAAATTTTCATGCCATTCACTTTGGAAACAAATTCTTTCTTTTACTTCAACGAGAAAAATAGTGATTACAATCATATGAAAAACTAATACTATAGTAACATCGCAATATCTGTGG
Source organism: Taxus chinensis (assembly GCA_019776745.2). Lineage (NCBI taxonomy): Eukaryota > Viridiplantae > Streptophyta > Pinopsida > Cupressales > Taxaceae > Taxus > Taxus chinensis. The sequence continues at coordinate 283,334,497 of CM034150.1, read as the reverse complement.
AACATTTGGTTCAGTGTGAGAAGATAGGCTGATGGCTAGCCGGATCCAAATAGAAGACATTAACAGAGAGTAGTTAAGCTGCAGGTGCCATGTCAGAGGGTTACCTTTTCTGATTCATACTTTATTGCAATATCCAGGGAACAAATGGCGTTCACGTCTTTCATTGACAGATGACCCTAAATAAAAAATAATTTGTCGTTGATATAGAAGCTGGCAGATTGTGTTAGAATTGGCAACTTCGGGTCTATTAGAATTGTAAAATGCCATCAGTGTAATAAGAAAGGCCAATACCAAAACCTAATGCACAATCAAAACACATAAAATTCACAATGGAGGTTAAAGAGAACAATCGTCTCCTGTTTCGAGATGTTCTAATTGCCTGAAGGCGAGATTTGTCCCTCTCTTTACAGAAATAAGACACATACTGATGTATATTTATATAAGTGGACTCCAATGACCACCCACCACAGGAAGGTGGTAATAAATATGTTGTTTCAGAGCCATAAGAATCTCTGATCTTGAGCACTGAAAGAATGACGGGAAACACCACCACGAGGCACTTAGAGAGCTAGAAGGCACCTTGAACCAAACTCAATCATGGATGTTAAGAAGGTGTACTTGCTAAGTTCAAGGTACCCCAAAGAAGCTGGCAAAGATCCTGAAAAGAAAAGGCATCAGAACATACTTCACAACTATCAAGACCACTAGAAATTGTCTTAGTACTGTAAAAGATCTGTGTGAGCAAACCCTTAAAAAAGGTGTAAGAGATTCTGTGCTCGTGTGTTGTTCCCTACATCGGCGAGATTAGCAGATCATTTCAAAAAACTTCAAAGAACACAAGATTTACAATGTAGCAATATTAGGCAATCAGCATTGACGAAACACAAACATGAGACTAATCTTGCAATTCTCATTGGTTATGCAAATTATCTGGCCATATAGAAACAATGAAAAAATGTAAGGATTAGAGAAGCTATTGACATTGAGAATATTCCTTGGAATTTTAATAGAGATGATGGATACAAACTTGGCAACACCTGGAAACCGAAGATCGACAAACTTACTCGAAGCGAGGGTAGTTAGAAATTAGAATTGTGTAAGGATTTAATTAGCTTGTTTGATAATTATTTTATTAATTCTGATTCTTTTGACTAGAATCGAGTTAATTAGTTAATTAATGGATGAATTATTTTTGAGCGAGTTAATTAATTAATTAATGGATGAATTATTTTTGAGCTAATAAATCCTTATTAGATTAATTAGCTTTTTTTTTTGGTGTCCTCTCCATTTTGGCCAACCCTTGTCATTACATCTTGCTGCCTTTCCTTATTTGTATTGCAAAGTTATTGATGGACAGTGGACTACTTTTTCTTCAAGCATTGGGTTTATTCTCGTCTCTGTGAAGATGGATCAATTAGTGGGATTTGAATTGTCGGACTACTTCTGAATCTAGAGAATTATATATATCGATATATGCATCAAAATGCTCTTACCAACATGAGCAACATGACCAGATAAATAAGACCAGAAACATCATTACAAAGTAATGAGGAATACAACATTTGAGTAAGATGTCAATTAGCTTTTTCAGATGGACTCTTAAGAAATGCACAAAGCTGATAAATCACATCATTCTTGAATGCTCCTTAGTTGAATATGAAATGATCTGCAAAATAATATCTCATTAGAATAAAGGCCTATGGTCAGACAAGCAAGATAAAGAGGCCCTGTGCAAATAAATTATAAAGAGATGGACATGGCCAGTAGACCAAGTCATTCCAAGATGTCTATGCAGTGATGTCTGAGCAACACGAGTTACCTACTAAGCCCTAATCATGTACAGTTGAAGCCCAACATACTCGAGTGTTAGGATCTAATTCTGTTCAGCCAGTACAAGCCATGAACCTGCAACTGAGCCTTTTCAACAGTGACACATATCTGATTAGCTAATTTTAGTTTACTATTTTCATTCAACAAGAAATAACTGCTACTGAACCTAATCCATATACTTCATTCGAACAACAGAATGTGGTTTCAATTTGAGATTTTTTCTAAGAACGATTGTCTTACACTAAGTTGGCTCTTAGGTAGATGAATTAACAGGAGTATATTTATCTAACTAATGTCCCTTGTTTATTAAAATTGAGTTTTTACTTAAACATGTAATCATGCAACTTGTTTTCTGGGGTGGTAATTTATTCCTGCGCGTTTGACCTCGTGGAGCATGTATATCCAAATATATGAATAAAGAACGACAAGGATTTTACGAGATACAAATATTGTCCAGTCCACTTATCACAAAATCCATTTTATCGCAGGACATAGAGCATATTAGCCTGCTTGTTTTCCTTCTAAAAAAAGAAACAGGATATTTCTGGTTCTTGTGAGGCACGTACAAAGGTCTGCATTCGCTTTGTGCATGCCTGAAGGATGTATTATGGTTCCAAGATGATTCTTCCCTCCTCATCAAGCTCCGATAATATTGTTTGGGCTGATACCATCTATCCAATTACCTTCTTCAGGTAAGATACATGGAAGATTGGATGTATTCGCATGGCCGGAGGAAGTTCTAGTTTGTATGCTACATTACCAATCTTTTGTAACACTTGATAAGGGCCATAATAATTAGGTGAAATCTTATTATATTCTTCTATTGTTTTAATGACATTTGCTTATATGGCTGTAAACACACAAAAACCCAATCACCAACTTCAAAATGTCTTTCACTGCAATGTTGGTCTGCTTGCTGCTTCATGCAGTTTTGTGCCATGGCCAAATTCTCCTTGATACTAGAAAGTACCTTTTGTTGGTGTTGAATATGCTCTTCAACAACTCAAACCCTTGGTTGGACTGTCAAAGATGAGGTGATGGATGGTAGATGGTACCCATATAATGCCAAGAAAGGGGATATTTTAGATGAAGTATGAAAGGAGGTGCTATACCACCATTCTACCAGTGGTAACAATTGGACCAATCTCGCTTGCTTATCTGAGGTAAAACAACAAAGATATCCCTCCAAGCATTTGTTTACCACCTTTGTTTGCCCATCAGACTGGGGATGATAAGATAAACTATGAACTAGTTGCGTGCCCAAACACGAGAACAAGTCAGTCCAAAAATTACTCGTGAAGATAAGGTCTCGATCACTTTTTATAATATTTGGTGTCCCATGTAGCTTCTGAACTGTATCCATGAACCCTGTTGCTACTACACTGGCAACAAATGGGTGTGATAAGGCACAAAATGGGCATATTTGGTGAGTTCGTCCACCACCACCATGATTACATTTCCCCTTTCTGACTTAGGCAATCCCGTGATGAAGTCCATGGACACCTCTTCCCACCTCTGACTAGGAATAGATAGAGGTTGTAAAAGACCTGGGGACTTAATTGTTTCGCCCTTATTTTGCTGATAGACCATGCATTCTACCACAAATTTTTGAACATCCCCTTTTAGCCCTTCCTAGAAGAAATTGTGCTTGATTCGATGATAAGTCTTCAAGAAGATAGAATGCCCCCTATTGGTGAAGCATGGAGCTCAGATAGAACCCTGTTTTTAAGGGTTGAATTCTTACGTAGGTATACTCTATCTTGGTACCACAAAGCATCTCCTTTCCATACAAATTTGTTTGACATGCTTGGATCCTGTTGGAGATTCTGAATGAGATTTTGTGTACTTGAGTCATTTTTCCATTCAGACCTTGCATCCTCTATCCAATCCTCTTGTAATATACAGATATGACACACAACAATGCCTCGATTGATTCATCCTTTCGAGATAGAGCACCAACGACTACATTCTCCTTCCCTTTTTTGTATATTATCTCAAAATCATACCCCAACATTTTTGAGACCCATTTTTGCTTTTCTTTAGATGATAAACATTGCTCTAAAAAGTATTTCAAACTATCATGACCTTTACTTTGAAATGTGTCATGTCCGTTTTCTCCAAATTAATAGCATAATTGGAGTTGTGGGAAATTCTTCTCCATGGAATGAAAAGAGAAAATCAAGGAGAAGACTTATAATATGTCTTTTATTATTTTATGAATACTTTAAAGTGTGCTAGTGAAGATTATATGGGTCAACCTTGTTTATTAAGGAAAAATAAATGATTACGAGGGGTCGGCGAAGGCATAATGAATGGACATAAAAGAAAGGTCACATCTTTTCACATTTGGCGCCACCCTTAGAAAAGTATAAATAAGGGTCATGTGTGGGCATTTTTGTAATTAAAAATCAGATTTTGAGAGTTATCTCTCATCTTCTTACCATTTGGGACGAAAACCCCATATGAGGTCCATATGAAGGACAAAACCCTTCATATTGACTTAAAACAATTATGTATTTGTAGATTATCATTTTATTGAAGATTATTTTGTGCCAATTCTGATTTTATCAGCTATTTCTACCCCTTCGACTTATATTTAACTAAAATTTGAATTATTAAACATTAATAACATCAATTTGAATTGCCTAATCAAGTCACCATGTTCTAAGAATTTTAAATATGCATTTGCACAAATTTCGAGGCAATATTTGGGGAAGTTCGAACTCCTCTTTGACTACTACTATTTCCAAATTTGCATAATTATTTCCAATGGTGTATCTTTTGCACAAATCCATTCGATTTGGCCATACTATTTGTCAAAAATAATAAATAGTCATTTGATAATTGTTGATGAATGATTATTGGTGAATTTTGGCACGATTTATGAAGATTTCAGTTCGATGTAATTTAATTACAGTCCGTAGTAATAAAAAATCAGAATTCTGGAAATTTGATATAAACCCTTAAAAAGGGTCATTAGAGTGGTATCAAAGCATGGATTCTCAAAAGGATGGGGTTTTGATAATCACGAAGGTGGAAGATCTCAAAAAATACCAAACTCTATCAATAGACATCCGTAATGCCATGCCATTTCCAGATTTCATAAGATGGGAATTCGGTATTCTAGGTGTGCATGTGAATGGTCATAAAGACCTCCCTCAAAAGATAAGTAACATCAATGTTAGTGATGAAAGAAAGATTGGAGAACAAGAAGCTGAAATGAAAGAAATCCATATACGGCAGTCTGTTGGTCCGCTTGAAGTAGCAGGAAAAAAAGAGCCTAAAGATGAAGAATTAAGCTCGAGGAGGGACCACCAAGACATCCCAAGTACTTTTGAACAAGGTGCAAATGAAGAAGAAGTGGATGAAAGCTTTGTTTAAGGCCCAAGGATCGAATACAATTAAGATGTGTTGCTTCCTAGCTTGTCTTCACAAATAACTGATCACAATCATCAGTTTGATTAAAAAATGGGCAGATTACGAAGCACATTGAATGGTAAGGAGTACCCACATCCTATCCATGCATACAACAATACAATTACATTAGCTATGATATAAGTGACAAAGGATAATCATTACTTCAAAATCCATGGTTTGAACACTAAGGTAACCACTCCCTCTTTCAGTTTGGTTGGCCATTCTCTTAATACTCTTATGTTGGAAAGGATGACTTGGAGTAGTATTGAAAATAAAAATTGTGAACCATGGAAATGGGAGAAAACTCCCCATAAAGAGCAACATGAAGAGGCTGGATTTATCCTAGCAACGACAAAAAGAAGGAAAATTGAGGGAGATACCAGCATTGTGAAAGCACCAGGACACGGGGGAATTGAAACACAAGCATCAAACAAAGATACAATGAAGGTAAGCACCCAAAAAGCAGAAAATCATGGAGGTATGATGTTTTTGAAATCTTTCTTGCATGCTGATTTGAACTCAAAAGTTTTGAGCAGCCCTTGGCATGGAAATATTTCAGTTTGGGCCTATTTATTAAGTCAATTTTTTTCACCATGTGTGAATAATTAGAAACATCCAGGTTTCATTTATGGTGAGTCCACTTTGGTCACTAATGATGAGATACCTTTGTGCACACCACACTTCATGGGGTGAAGAGTAAAAGGGTGTTATTTTTTTTGCATTAGAGTATTTTTAGATTGTGATGAGGCTAGTAAGGAGGGTGAAATTGGACATGATGGCATTTTGGTAGGAGCACCAAATTACAACTCTTTAATAGAAGATGATCTACATGGGTACATGGAAAGCTCCACATTTCCATTTCATCAATCATTTAATATAAAGGATGTGTGCATAAAATTGGTGTGGAATGAATGTTACTTCTTTAATCTGGGCATAACAACTCAACCGAGTTTGAAAAGTATGATGGAGGGCAATCAAGGGGTTGGTTTATGGTGTATTAAGCTTGCCAATACAAGCCTATATGTTGCTGATTTGGAACAATAGACATGTTACACAATAAATCAATTCCTTTCATTAGTCATTCATGTTGAGAAGAGTTTCTTACACCATATACTACTTCAACAGTTACTTTGGGAGACATATCATGGAAAAATTCCTTTATTTTGGCCTATACGTTTGAAGGGCAAGAGCATCTCATGGAAAATTTCCAATCCATTTCTTCTCAGGATACCCAAACAATTTACAATTATAGAGAGGATAGCGGATGGGTTCTCTATGCAATATACAAAAAGGTGCTCTCGACTCCACATCTCCATAAGATCAAATAAGGTATGTGCTGATTTTTTTGGTGATTAATGTGGCTGAGTTTAAAGATCAAAGATGTCATTTGTTGAGAGAGTTCACTCTCAATTATCAAAGCATGAAGATAAGCCATGTGGACCAAGGGTCATTACACAAAATATCATTGCAAGTTGGGAGTCATCAATATCAGTGGAGTATGTTGAGAACAAGATTGCTAAATATCTGTTTGGTAGAGAAATCTGTTAAGGAAGGTACCAAGTGATGGTTGGAATTATCCCTTACCAAAACCAAGCCTAGTTGATACTCGAATCATGGGTGAAGGGTCAGATTTGGAGGGATGATCATTTTACTCCATGGGCTAATCATCATGGCCACTTCATGAGACAAAACAAGCGTGAAGAAAATAATTTTAGTCCTTCTCCTTATTTGTGGAATTTAGAAGATGCTTGCATGATATGTTCCAGGAGGCATGAGTTTGAGGGAAATTCTATATATTCTCTATATGGGTGGACAAAAGGATATTATGGGAAACTTGCAACTGTTCACATAGTCACTAGAGTGGAGGAGGATGGTTCTAATTTTCAGTTCTATGATCCCATAATAAGGTACGGTTTTAGCTTAGTCTATTTAGTTTACACTACAATAGAGTCATACAAAGTTTGGAGGCATTTAGAGATCCAAAAGTTAGAGGAACTTGCTTTTAAAGGTCACATGGAGTATGAGTTCCACTTGGAGAATGATGAAATCAAAATTTATGAGTATGATTTTCTCGAATTTAAGGATAAGAAAACTGCTGAACTTAATCATGGTTCTGTTGCTCCTAATTTTTCAAGTTATGCAAATCAAATTTCAGTCTCTTCTTATCTCACAGGATTGCTTTCCTAAGTGATTTTTCAGATTGATGATTGTTATACCATGATTAGAGGATCGAATGTGCAAAAATTAGAAATGAGCAGCAATAAATTGGTTTTTTTGGAGTGCATTCCTTCATGGGATATCAAGAGAGGAAGATTTCAGTTGAATAAAGAAATAAAATTAGGTTATGATGTATCATTCTTAGACTTGCACACCTTGATTTTTGGAGGAAAATGGTTGATTACAGCCATATTCAGGACAACTACTAGATGCATGAAGATTGTGGAACTCCCACTAACAAAAAGACAATTGCAAGACCAAAGGGAGCGCTGTTAAACACTCAAGTTTCTTCTAAAGAGTTTATTCTTGTGTAGGTACAAAGATGAAGACTCCAAGGATCACATGGGATCTAGGAGATTGCGATTGCTTGGGGACAAGAAATCTTGGGGAGGGATGAATGTCATGTCTCTTTTCTCCAAATTAATAACATAATTGAAGTTGTGGGAAATTCTTCTCCAAGGAATGAAAAGAGAAAAGCAAGGAGAAGACTTATACTATGTCTTTTATTATTTTATGAATACTTTAAAGTGTGTTAGTGAAGATTATATGGGCCGACCTTGTTTATTAAGGAAAAATAAATGATTATGAGGGGTTGGCCAATGCATAATGAATGAACATAAAGGAAAGGTCATGTCTTTTCAGTTTTGGTGCCACCCTTAGAAAAGTATAAATAGGGGTCATGTGTGGGCATTTTAGGATAAAGGAATTTGTAATTAAAAATCAGATTTTGAGAGTTATCTCTCATCTTCTTACCCTTTGGGATGAAAACCCCATATGAGGTCCATATGAAGGATGAAAACCCTTCATATTGACTTAAAACAATTATGTATTTTTAGATTATCATTTTATTGAAGATCATTTTGTGCCAATTCTGATTTTATTAGTTATTTCTATTAGTTCGACTTGTATTTGACTGAAATCTGAATTATTAAGCAATAATAACATCAATTCGAATTGCCTAATCAAGTCGCCATGTTCTAAGAAGTTTAAATACGCATTTGCATGAATTTCGAGGCAATATTTGGGGAAGTTTGAACTCCTCTTTGATTGCTGCAATTTCTAGATTTGCATAATTATTTCCAGCGGTGTAACTTTTGCAAAAATCCATTCGATTTGGCTATAATATTTGTCAAAAATAATAAATAGTCATTTGATAAATGTTGATGAATGATTATTAGTGAATTTTGGCACGATTTACGAAGATTTTAGTTTTATGTAATTTAATTACAATATGTAGTAATAAAAAATCAGAATTCTGGAAATTTTTTATAAGCCCTTGAAAAGGGTCATTAAAAAATGTCTTCCCATTAGATATGGTCTCCATTGCTTCACTGGATGAAGTATGGCTAACATTTCCTTCCCATAAACTAGTTTTGATATATTCTTACCTTTGAATTGTCGACTCTAAAGGCAATGGGTTGACCTTATATGAGTACTGCCCCCATACCATACCTTAAAGCATCACATTCAATAATGAATGTTTTGGAAAAATATGGGGTGGCTAGAACTGGAGTGGTAGACATGGCCTCCTTCAACTTCTCAAATGTTGTAGTAGCTTCCTCATTCCAATGGAAAGAGTTCTTCAATAAAGCTATGAGTGGTGTTGTTGTGCTGCCATAATTCCTGAAAAATCTATGATAATAGCCTGTAAGCCCCAAAAATCCTTGGATATTCTTTAGGATTTTGGGAACCTTTCATTCAAGCATGGCTTTAATTTTTTTAGGACCCACTTTAACACCTTCATAAGAGACGATGTGACCCAAATATTCAACCTCCTCGAGTCTAAAAGAACACTTAGAAGGATTTGCATAAAGTTGATGTTGTTTAAGAGTTTCTAACACCTTATTTACATGGTGCAGGTGTTCCTCCCATGCTTTACTATAGATTAATATATCATCAAAGAACACTAAAAAAAATTCCGTAAAAATGGTTTAAAGATAGAATTCATAAAGCTTTGAAATGTAGAGGGTGCATTTGTTAGTCCAAAAGGCATTACCAAAAACTCATAATGACCTTCATGTGTCTTGAAGGTTGTTTTATGAACATCTTCATCCTTGATTCTAATATGATGATATCCGGAATGAAGATCAAGTTTTGTTAAGTAAACAACACCATGCAAATCATCAATTACATGAATATGAAACTTATCTTTGACTATGTACTTATTGAGTTCCTTGTAATATGGACACATGCACCAATTTTCATCTTTTTTCCGTACCATCACTACAGGAGAAGAGTAAGCACTCTGACTATGATGAATAATTCCTACTTCTAATATCTTTTGTACTATCTTCTCAATCTCACTCTTTTGCATATAGGGGTACCTATAAGGTCTGATGTTGGGTGGTTGACTCCTTGGTACTAGCTGGATGACATGGTCATGGTATCTTTTTGGAGGTAAACCTTTTGGCATATCTCCCAAAAAAATAAGTGCTCATTTATAACTACTTGCATATTTGAGGGCATAAATTTATTTGACTGATGTGCTTCTAATGAAAATGGTTGTGCCACAAACCCCTCTACACCTTTTCTAAGAAATTTTTGCATTTGGTGAGAGCTCATGAACTATGGGGACTTTCCTCTTAGTCCTTTTTGTTTAAAAGTCCTCCCTTCTAATTGAAATTGCATGAACAACTCTTGGAAATTGATTTCAATGGTCCCAAGGTTGTAAGCCACTGAACTCCTAACACAATTCCTTCTCCTCCCATGGAAATGACATACATAAGGCTAGGTAGCAAGTAATCTCCCATGGCGAGGTTAATATTATGACATTTTCTTGAATAACTAACAGTTCCCCCATCAACGATCATTACTTGACATTCTGGAGCTAGATAAACAAATCAGTTCAAGCGTACCACCAACTTATGATTGATGAAGATGTGAGTACTTCCCAAATCAATCAAAACTGTTACTATCTATTTTTTAAGAATCCAACCACTTTAAGGGTTTGAGGAGTGCTAATACCTGAAATTGTGTGACATTATATTGTTGGCTGGGGATCTCTTAATTCCTCCTCTGGCTCTACCTCTTCATCTTCTTCATTCTCTTCTTATTGATTAGGCCTCTCAATTCCTTAAGAAATAGTTCATTTGTGATTTGCGAGTTTTTGAGATCTTAAGAAACTTAATTAATTGCTTAGAGTGTGATAATCACCCAATGGATGCTGTGGGACCATCCATACAACAGAGGAGGCCCATTCAGGCAGAGGTATGTACCTCTTTTTTTGTCGTTTTATGTTATTTTTTTTGGTTTGAAATGTTGTACAAGGGCATATTTTTAAAATTGAAGGGATTGCCAATGATTATGTGGATTGCCAATGATTTGGATGGATTGCTGGCGATCCATTTGAATCGCTAGTGATCAAGGTTTTTGATAGAAATTTGAGAAAATTTTGATGTGAATGTGTTCTAATCGATGTTTTTAATGTTTTGTGGATATAGGTGAAGGAAAATTTGACCATCAAAGATAGGAATCTAGTGATTCTGGCGGAGGTGAGGGAGGATATGTCGGATGAGGATTGGGCACATGTAGAGGAGGCAGGTTTTGTGGGGATGCATGACTATAGATGCATCCATAGACATCGAGGGCTGTTATTGACATTGATGGAGAGGTGGGATCCTGCCACTTGTACTTTCTGGTTACCAACAGGTGAGATGACCATCACCTTAGAAGACATTCATATGATTACTAGATTACCCATACATGGAGAGGGAATATATTGTATTGATGGTACTGAGAGGGAGGAGGTTATGAGGAGATATTATGGGGATGGTGTTGATGATGTGAGGTATACTACACATGGATTCAATTATCAGGCTTTATATTCTTCAGAGAGGGAGGGCTATACTGGGATGACTATGATGATGATGGGGATTACCTTTTTTGCTTTTCCTGACTCTGGTGGTGGTCATTTTACCTGGATGATGATGGGGGTAGTAGTAGCGATGATGGAACATCAAAAAATCTTTGCATGGGCCCCTACTTTGTTAGCACAAAATTATAGGGAGCTATGGGCCTAGAGTATTCAAAGGATATTTGGGATAGATATTACTTTTTTATTATAGTGTTGGGCCTTTGAACATAATTCTGTGGCTTGTCCTTATGGTTTACCATGGGGAGACATAGATATAGTTAGGAGATCAGCTGGTTTCATGGGATGGCATGCTGGTGCAGGGCACTCTGGAGGAGTACATAGTGAGTACCATTACAGACATCTCCTTGCAAGGTTACATGCAGGGGATGTATTGTGGAGGCCCTTTATTGGATTTCCAATATGGACGGGTTAGGAGATGGAGTTCAATGTGACTCAACAAGACTTATGGGTCCATGAACGATGCCAAGGAGAGTGGGAGCTCATTAGATTTAGTCACATCATGTGCTGGTTTGTACTGATATATGATGTGCCCAAGGCTCCAGTACTATATAAACAAGATGATGGGGATGTGGATACTCCCAAGGAAATGATGGGGCCACAATTTTCTATGCATGATGAGGAGGGAGCCATGGGTATCGATGAACATGTAGATGTGGTTCCCATAGATGGTGCTGGTGTGACTACGGGCTATAGAGCATTATGGACTGGGGTGTATGCTGCATGCGAGAGAGCTCATTTGGATCAAGGGGATAGGAGAGAACATGCCCGAGTGGAGGGGGAACATCAGGAGGGTGGTGGTGATGGTGGAGAGGGGGACAAATATGGAGATAAGGAAACCCTAGAGGCTACGATTGCATGGTTGACAACCGAGAAGGCCGTAGTGGTGACAAAGAGGGATGGTATGAGGATGGAGAGGGATAGATTAGTGATGGAGAGGGATAGTTTGTAGACAAAGCATGATAGCCTTAGCCAACAGTTGGCATAGGATACAACTAATCGGGACAGGTACAGACAACACCAAGATACCCTGAAAATATCTCTCGACATTTTAGGGACATCAGTGTCAAGTGCTAAGTTGACGGCTCGGACTTAGGCCAGCAGTCAGATGGGTCTGCCTAGTATTATTAGCATAGCTCACTACCATTCTGTCCATGACAAGCTAACATATTATAAGGAATTAATGGTGTGAAACTTACCTACCGCACTTCATTACGTGGAGTATCCAGGACAAAGTGGAGCGGGCCCTAGTATTAGTACAGTGAGTGTGGGTTAGCCACCTCGAGGTCTAGATGGAGGAGGACTAGATGGAGGAGATGGTAGTGGAGCTGCAGGAGCTCAGGGTGCTGGAGGTGGAGGGGGGTGGTCAAGGGAGTATAGTTTGTGGTAGTGATTTCTTTGTGGGTGTCCAGTTTACTAGATATATATGATATATTGTATTTTGATATAGATGGATCTTTGTGAAGCCTTTATTTTTGATGTATAGATTATGATATATAGATTTTGGGGGATTGTACACACCTAAAATTGCATGTGCTACACTGTTAGAAAATGGTTACAAAAGTCTCCAATGAAGATTCAGTTACTTTTAAGAAGGTGTTCGAGCTCCAATTTCCATTCACTGTGTATATTTTTTGCCTAGACATCTTTACTTAGCCTTCCCATGCTTTCTTCCAGCTTTCTACTCTTTCTGCACATGTTTTGGCCTTCAGTGCTAGGACCGCCACCCTTCCTGAGCGACAGTTCTGAAACCACCGCCCAAAACAAGGCAGCGGACTTGCCCGCTTTTTCCAGATTCTTAATGCGTGTTTTAACATGCGAAGGTTCACTTAACTTCACTTTTTACATGCATTTGTGAGCCAAATTGTCTAAAATTAGCTTTGATTGCTTGGTTCTCCTTCCTCCTATTTTTAAATTGATTTAATGGGTTGGGACTGCTCCTTCTTGCCTTGTACATGAAGGCACCTCCCATCTTCCATTCCTATATATTCCATGCTTGTATTCAAGCAAAAGGGCATGAGAATTTTGTGTATCTTATATTGTATTACTGCTGCGATCTTGCTAGGATTGCATAGCCAAGCTCTAATCTCTTGTGCTATCTCTCTTCTACCTGCATTACATCCAGACTGCCATCAAGATGCCATTGCTCAAGCGCCATTCTCCTACTGCTGTTCTTGCATTCCCAATATCTTGGACTCACATGAACACTTGGAGAAAGAAAGGAACATATTGAGGGGATAGATACAGACACAACTAGATTTGTCAAAGCTCTTGCTTGTCCAGGTTGGAATTATGTGTTTGTTTGCCTTGCGTGTTGAATTGTTAATTTCATATCAAATAGAGTAGAAAATCATCATATCAAATAGAGTAGAGAATCGTTCATTTCAAATAGAGTAGAGAATCATTCATTTCAGTAAGTTTTCCTTTCAACATTACCAGGGAAGTTGTGAGGAACAATATCCCTTTTCAGGGTCATGATTTGTTCTTCACCTTTGAGGTAGGGTATGGAGGATTTTTTATCATATTAGGTAGTTTGATTTAGATTAGATTCATACATTTACAAAAGTAACTAGATACATCTGGTTGACTACTTGTCTTTAGTTTATTTATTATATTAGAACACATTGCTTAAAGATTAGAAAAGAACAAAAAGATTTCCTTTGATAGATTAGCTTGCTTTTATTGCTTTGATCCAAAATATTGTGAAAACCCCAAAAACATAGATTAGATCTCTTTTAGTAATTAGTTTGATTATGAAAATTCATTTTATTTCATTTTATATAACCATCAACGGTCCACAATAGGAAAATACATACAGTTGTGATCCATTGGTCCCACAACCCAATGAGTAAGAATTGATAACTAACATTGATACTAGCTTATGTTTGACAGTCTTACACACACCTGCAACTTTTACTGAGAAGATAGAACAACTCAATACACTAAACATAGGTTCTAATCAAGCCTATGATTATTGGACTGCCCCTGACAATAGGGTTTAATTACGTGCATGACCATCCAAGGGCTACAACCCTCACGAGTCTTTGGTTGTGATCCTCAGGTCCCACAACCCAATGAGCCTGCCAGTCAGTTAGACATTGACACTAGTTTGCATACATTAGTATTCAGATCTTCACCACTTCCACAAGATATTATCACACAACTTTCCTTACTAAACATGACATCCGATCATGCTAATAATTTTTGGACTAGACCAAAAAATTGCTCGTAAATACCTGTGGCTTCATCGTGCCTCTTCTTAATTCCATGACCTTGTCTGGAAATCAATACGAGGCACCCACAGGTCATTTTCCATGTGTTCAACAACCAATGAATAGAATCTTGGCTGAGTTTGACTTTGATTAGAGTCTACGAGCGGCTATTATCTTAGACTGAACCATCACACCACTTTAAGTTAGGAGAGCATTCTTTACTTTAGACTCATAGATCCCGACATTGTGTGTTGAAGATATAATGTTGCCTAATTAGCTTGATCCCTGACACCACACTCACATTCACAATCATTCTACACCGTCTGTCTCGGCATGACCTTGGGAGGTCGGGTGCGAAGAAGGTCATGTGTTGATTTTCTGTAGTAAAAATTGGTGAACCCAACATGAAGATCTAGTCTCTAAGCGTTTCCACTTTCTTCGTCCATCCTTTATTTTGTGGGTATTCTTATACCCCTCGAATATGTCGGGATATGACAAGTACGGTCGGCCCATCCCGGGTTTTGACATGTACCATTACCAATCAAGTATACCACAACAATCACCTTCACTTTCAACATGGGTGGACAACCGCTCATCCGCTCAAAAACCTCTACTTCAGGGAACCAATGTTGGTTCCTTTATACGTATTGAGGAACTTGACGAGGCCACTCAGACCTATCCCCTCAAATGATCAAGTTCAAATAACATGACTTTCACTGGTGAAGCAAGTTCATCTCCTTGGGTATTGTTTTAACATCCCATTATCATGCAATCCGATCAACTCCCCCATCTAGATGAGGAGTATTTAGAATGATATGCTAGGAGTGAACAAAACTTCCAGAACATGAACCAATATTTCAAGGTTGCAAGGACAAGGTGATGTCCTGCTTCAAAATAATAACGCTACCCCACCACCAGCTGAAAATACTACCAATGAGGAGTGGCAACATTGTGAACAATTCATAGCAGGTTACCATACTCCTTAACAACCCCTGAGGGTTCAACAAAAGGTAACTAAGCAAGGCACCGCCCTGTCAACGGGTGATGTCATTTCAACTTTGGTAGACAAAGTGAAAGAGTTAGAACTTCCCCAAAATACACATAATTCATCTGCAGGGCAAGCGTGAGCTCCTTCCCACCTGTAGAATTACGGGCAAATACCTACTACATAGAATCCTCTAGTTTACATGAATACTCAAAACCCTGGAGATTTGCTTATGGGGACGAGCACCTTGGGTATGCCCCCCAAGCCACGTATGGATATCGATAACAGGCACCAAATTTTGATATAGGCCTGACACGTGGCTTCACTTGAGTGGCGATGGAGTCACGACTCACTTTTGCAATTTTACCACTTTTCAACGCGGGCTCAAAAACTCAAATTGCTTCGCCGACCCGCCTCCCCACTTTGACTTTCAATGCGGGCTCAACATTTGACTTTATCCCTTGGCATGGGCGGGGCCACGGGTCACTTTATAACTTTAAGATCTTTATGGAAACAAAGCCAAAATTCATAAATTGCTCTGACGGCCCGCCTTCATGCTTTGAATTTTCAACGACAGAATTGCGGCTTACTTTAATCTTTACACCCAAATGGAAACAAAGAAAATATTCCCAAATTGCTTTGACGACCCACTTTCCCGCTTTGAATTTTCAAAGCATCAAAACAAAAAAATGGCTTGCCTTTCCACCTTCGCTTGAAACATAACCATGTGTCCATTTGTGGGCTAGTTCAATATTTTTGTGTTTTTGACTAAGTCCCTTTTGTTTGGCAGGGCCATATGTCTGACCCTGGACATGTGGAGGCTCAATGCACATTTGGGACATGCCTCAAATTTTTTCCTTTGAAGTTGCGCCGAGGTGACACATGGAGGCTTCCGCAAACCCTTCTATACTTGGCCGATTCACCAGCCGGCTCTGCCCTTTCTTTGACTTAGACCACATGGTGAGTTCGCGTAAACTTGGGAACCCACTCTTGATTCTTCCTTTGAATTTACACCGAAGAGACACATGGAGACATCTGCTAATTCTTTTATACTTATCAGATTCGGGCCTATTGCCCACTTGACTTCTGTTGGACCCTAGACATGTGGAGAGTTGGCGCTCATTTAAATTTCTGCTTTGGATTCGACCCCCTGAAAGGATGCCGAGTTGACGTGTGGCTCCTTCCACTGATTCTAGACTCTGCAACGGCTGACTCTGTCTCTCTATTGACTCTGACCACATGGTGAGATGACACTCATTTTGGGACTGGCCCTTTAGTCTCACCTCTGAAGTTACGCCATTGAGGCATGTGTAGGCTTCCACCGACCCTCTTATAGTTAGTCAATTAAAAGGCCGGCTTTGTCCCTTTTTTGGACCTGGGACACATGGAGGGCTGGTGCAAGTTTGGGGAACTACCCTTGGCTTCAACCCTTGAAGTTGCACTGATGAGACAAGTGGTGCCGTCCGCTGAACCTTCCATACTTAGCCGATTCGGGCTTGTTCTGTCTTCATTTCGGAGCTGGGACACGTGGAAAGCCTGCACTTATTTGAGGATTGTCCCTTGCGCTTTGCCCTTAGAGTTGTGCCGTTTGGACGCATGGAGGATTCCACTGCCGCTTGAAACATGGCCATACTGCATCCAATCAGATATGTCCACATGCTACTCGTGGATGTTGGGGAAAAAATAGACAAGGAAGATACGCCCGTCATTTACGACTGTGGAAAAAATAAAAATAAAAGGGAAAATCCCACCTTTACGCCTAAATTTTAAATTGATTTCAATGGAATGAAAAACTGCAACAACTAAAGAGAAGGATTGACAACGACATTCAAATGAAGGAAAATATTTTCAAGAAAAAGCACAGATTACTCCACGATATCGACTCAAAATTTTCAAAAGTTGACTTCAAAAGAGGGGAATTTTGAGGTCGACAACAACTGGCTCTTTTTGGGGATGACTTGATACAAGAACGAGGCAAGATCAAGAACCATAAAAAAACTCTGGGAAAGCAAATCAGTGCCTTATCCATTAGGCAAATAGAGTCAAAGGAAAAACCAACACAAAAGAAAAAACACACGAAAGGAAAACAAACCAAAAAGGAAAGACATAAACCAAACACAAAGGAACGACCAAAAACCAAAACACTGTACACAATATACAGAAGGACCGACTAGTAACCTAGGACTTGAAAAACTTCAAATATTGCCCACTATAAGGAAGTGAGAGAGGAGATCCATCCATATAATCCAAATAGAACGAATTTTCTCCAGCAAAGTGCTTGATTTTGAAAGGACCAAGCCAAAGAGAATTAAACTTACCATGGCTTCGTCGAGGTTCATGTCTTTTTTCCCACAACAGAACAATGTCTCCCACTTGAAAATTTATGGGTCTAGATTTCTTTTCAAACAAAGCTTTCACCTTTAGTTGATGAGCTGTGATTCTATGAAAAACCTACAACCTGTCTTCATCTAGCTTCTGAAGATACATGATCCTCTTGTCCAAGGAATTGGTAAAACTTGAATTTTCAATAGCCTTCATTAGATGCAAGGTTGGTAATTGCATTGTTACTGGAAACTAAGCTTCAACACCATACACCACTTGAAATAGAGACATCCCAATTGCTCTTTTGGGTGTAATTCTATCTGCCCAGAGAGCATCATAAAGTTTCTTGTGCCAATTCCTATGAGAGTCATTGAAAAGCTTTTGAACGATGGTTACCAGATTCTTATTTTTTGATTCTACTTGTCCATTCCCTTGGGGGTAGTAGTTTGTCATTGAAATTCTTCAGTTTGCAGCCTCTGTTATGTTTTCTGTCTCCCCGGGCTCAAATGGTGGTTCTCCTACATTTTACGGTTTGACGGGTGAAGTTTCCCGGTCAAAATCATTTCTCAGCATCAATTGAAACGTGGCCCTTTCTGGTTGGATGTGGCTCTACGGGGCACTTTAAAAATTCTAAGTGTCACTTCAACCCAAAACATGTCCACATGGTGAGACCATGCTTGCTCTTGGGGACCATCTTAAAGTTACACCATAAAGACACGTGGAAGCTTCTGCTGGGCCTTCCAGTACTTAGAATTTTCAAGCAAATTCCTAAAGTGCCTGGGACACATGGAGGGACCGCGCATGTTTGGGGTCTCTACTTTTTGGGACCATCTCAAAATGCCATTGAGACACGTAGCAGGCAGGGAAATGGAGAAACGGAGCTTCGGGGTCATTTAAGGTTTTTTGCCTTTTGTAAAAAAGGGATAAAATTGTAAGTTGAAGTGTTTCCAGCATTAAATAGTCAAAAACAGATAGGAAAATATAATTTTTCCAACATTGAATAGTCAAAAAATGGAGGTGCAGGGACCCACATTGGGAAAACTTTGGAAAAAATTTTACTTTTTTCCAAAAGTTATAAAATGTCAAAAAGTGCTCCCAGACCCGTTTCCAATCACATTTTTCCATGTGGAGGGCTCAGATTAAAATTTGAAAGGCAAGATCAATGGTAGCTATGCATTTCATTTGATTTTGCCTCCATTGAAGCTCCAGGATGTTTGGAGATGCATTTTTTGCATCATTCTTCATCAATTTTTTGGCAAATTTGTGTCGTTTTGGTCTGTAGAGTTCAATTGAATCAATTTGGGAGCTCAATTTGTAAATCTGAAGTACTTTTGAAGTGGATTTCTACTCGAGCTCATGCAAAAATGTAAAATGCCAGATCCAGAAGTTGTAGAGTAAAATTTCAGAGGAAAAGGAGGGAAAAAGATGAAATGATGAAAGTACAGGCACGCAAAAGGTGGAAAGGCGTTTCCTCGAGAGAAAAAGGGATGACCTATCAAATTATAGGTATGCAGAGGCTCCAAAAAATGATTAAAAAGGGGATTTCTCACATGACAGAATCAGAATGATTAAAGGGACTCCCGAAAAGTTGTGGCATGGCATCCTAGTCATTAGTCAGGGCCCAAGAAACGTGATTTGTTCACAGTTGGTCCACCTGGAAGATTTTGGATCTGAATTTGTTAAATGTCTCTGTCTGAAACAAATTGGTAACAAGCAAAGGTCCCTCGAATATTCTTCTCTTTTGAGGGGAAAAGGTGCTGCAGGCACCAAGGGTGAAGAATATGCCTCCAGTTAGAACAATGATGCAAATATTTGCAATGATTCACCTTTTTAAAAACACCTAGCAACCTTTTCGTGAATCTGTTGAATGTCACTTTCTGTAAATCATGATCTGATATGTGCAACAAAGGTGCTTCTGAATAATCCTCTTTGTGGGGGGAAAATTGGATGTAAAGGGTGTATTATCAATGCAATGAAACTACTCTTGCAAATGGTCAGAGTATGAATTCTTGAGAAAAAAATTTGAGAAAGTCATCTTCCTGAGAGGCCAAAGCCGAGATTACCTGTTATTTTCTTATGTGTTAGATTTTCTATCATGTCAAGTTGGTTGCAGATGTATAGCCATTGACAAGCACTGAGATTACTTTGGAAGCTTTCCCCTGCTGATTAATCTAAGCAATTTTAGAATTAATTTGTGTCTAATCTCTAGCAATTTTGTGCCTGCTTTATTTTTAGAATGTCTGCAAATAGTTTCTTTCATTCCTATTGCAATCTTATACTGAAATTTTTGTGAAATCACACAAGATCTCGTCCCTGTGACAGTCTAATGGTATTTGCAATTTCATTTCAAGAAGATCCTTCATCTTGGATGAGATAAACAAATTTAAAATCAATTTACTGTCATTTGTTGATAAAGATTGTCTGTAAGTCTTCGGGTGTACCTTAGGCATGATTAATCAGAAACTTTAGTGTTTAATTGAGTCTTCCAATTCAAGCCTTCGTGTTGGAGTCTCAAAGATTATGTGAAAACGTGCTGATCTGGGCCTCCATTGAAGCACACCTTCTGGTTGAAGGAACGTCTTGACTATTCTGGAGCTTTCTGTTGTGAAGTTGTTCATTATTGTGAAGTCCCTCCAAAGATCCAGTATAATCAACTTTATCCTGCTTCATCTCCCACCAAAATCATTTAAAAACCATTGATCCACCCTAAACTACCCTTGTTTTCCCTATGTATCAACAAAGGAACAAAATCTACTTGCAAAAATATGCAGAACAATCAGGATTCTTAATGTCTTTAGTAACCTTTGCCTTGTATTGAAAATATCTCCATAATCTGGAAGTGACAACTCGTGAGAGTCAGATTTGGTGTGTGGATCATATTTTCCCAAGGTTTTCTTTATAAAATTTGTGCAAAAGAAAGGTATTGCATCTCCTTCAATAACAGAGGTTACAAAATAGGTTCTCTTACCTTGGTTGAAAGGCACAACCTAAAATAGTTAGGATAAGATCAAATCCTTTTAAGGTGCTACCCACTTCTTCAAGGCCTGAGTGCTAAAAAGTCAGATAAATTGCTTCCCCAGATACAAAATGACATACATAATCATTTATCTGCTTTTGAGTGTCCTGTCAAATCCATGATGCTGCTCAGTTTGTGAAGAAGAGTAAATCTGGGTACCAACACCCAAATGGCCGCCATTTTCAGGGACTTCTTTGCCATTGCCTAATTTGAGGGACTAATTTCCATTGTTGGGAACTGATTTAATTTGAACTAATTTTCATTGCAGACTGATTTTTGATTTATTGCCAGTTCGTATCCATTTGGCCCGTCAAACACGCTTCTGGCATCATTGTCGGGGATTTTTGCGTTTGTCAGGGACTGATTTCCATTGCTGGGAATTGATTTGCATTATTGGGGATTGATTTATTTAGGGACTAATTTGCATTGCTGGGAACTGATTTGCATTGCCGAGACTGATTTGTTGATTTATTGCTAGTTCGTATCCATTTGGCCCATCAACACATGCTTCTGGCACCGTTGCCAGGGATTCTTTGAAAATATTTAAAAAAGGTGTATGCATCAAACCCTGGTAATGTTTCTTACAGTTCTGTGTGCAAATACATTTTGTAAAATCATTCTCTATCAGATCTGTAAGAATTGAACAAAGTTATAAGTTCTGTGTGCTAATCTGTCCAAATTTTCCAGCAGTTATTATACTAAGTTTGCCTCACCATTGATAAATTTGGGTGAAGGAAGATCAGATTTGACAAGATTTGCAAGATTTTAGTGCTGATAGACATTTGACAGATTACTTTAGTGCTTTTTTGCACAGCTGAGGTGAAAATCCTTAGTGGCGACTCCGTGTTGATTTATTTTGATAAATGCCAGTGTCTTAACCTCTGTCAATGTAAATTTGTTACTAATCTTTGCAAAGATGGAAGGAAGAAGATATTTCTTCACCGCGGACCCTAGTAGAAGGTTGTTTCCAGAGTTTGGAAAGTCTAATTCAGAAGGAGGAAGAATTTGGAAGGTTGTTGGAGATCAAGCATCAAGAAAAGAGATCTCCATTGGTGAAACTGATCGGCACGTGATTGAAGATTGCAATGCTTCCTCAACTACTTCTGAATCAGGTAGTCTCTTTGTAAATCTGAATTCTCCATCTGGAGAGGGGCCTTCTCATTCTACCCCTGTATTTGAAATATTTGCATCTCATTCTACCCCTGTATTTTCCAAATCTGATAGTGTCTTCCATGAAAAAGAGCCATTAGGGGATAGTCATTCTGAAAATTGTATCCCTGTACCACACAGACCCCTCACTCCTCATCACTTTGTTTCTCCTGTAAGATCACCTCCTCAGAATAATATGGCTCAGCCTCCACCCAGACCTCCATTTTTCGTTAATACTTTTGGTCCCATCAGTTTTATAGGTATGGATGGCTATCTGAATGCTGTGCCACAGGATGTAAGAAACATATTGCCTAAGTTTCAAGGAAATAATGCAATAACTGGTGATCAGCACTTGAAACTCTTTGTCAATATGATGGAGGATTTCAAAATAGAGTTTGAAGATGTATACATTAAATTATTTATTCATACTCTAGAAGAGGATGCAAGGGACTGGTATAAAGCTCTGCCTGATAACTCTATTGATTCTTGGACTGAAATGAAGAATGCATTTAGATTGCAGTATGGTGACAAAACAGACCCTAGGTTTCTTTTGTCAGAATTTGAGAATATTAAAAAGAATCCTAATGAATCAGTGCATGATTTTAATACAAGATTCAATAAGACATTGAGAAGATTTCCTGTGAATTTGAGGCCATGTGATGAAT
This sequence comes from Taxus chinensis, assembly GCA_019776745.2. Lineage (NCBI taxonomy): Eukaryota > Viridiplantae > Streptophyta > Pinopsida > Cupressales > Taxaceae > Taxus > Taxus chinensis. The sequence continues at coordinate 283,311,813 of CM034150.1, read as the reverse complement.
CTTGTCTTATAAAGTATGCTGATGCATTTGACAAAAAGGTTGCATACTATTTGAGGGATAAAAACCCTGGCACTTTGAGGCAGGCCTTTACTATGGTTCTGCAAATTGAGAACAACATCAAGGCATTGGAAAACCTCCTAAGAGGGAAGGTGTTAAATTAATAAACCCAGAAAAACCTCAAGCAATAAGAGTGTGGATCTTGAGGAGGTTGTTAAAACTTTGGTAGGGGTTGTCAAAGAAATCTCCTACAAACTAGCCTGGGTAGAGAAAGGAATTGGGCAGAGTTCACAAGGTCAGCAAAAGGCACAAAATCATGACAAATTTGGCAATCATCCTAGGGGTGATCAGAGGTCAGATGACAGAGGTAAAGGACCCATGGGATCTACAAATAGACATCCCCAAGCACGTGAAAGTAGAATGGTGCCTGATCCTCTGACTGCCCGGGTTGTTGTTGTTGATGAAGCCAATGAGATTGATTGGTGTGATAGATGCTTTCTGCCCCATCCTCCATGTGAAGTAAATCAACAAGAAGAAGAAGCTGATAATGATGATGGTACTGATGATGATGCATGCATGGTGGATTCCTCTATGAGTTCACAGCAGGGAGCAACCTCAACTGAGCTGATGAGTGCCAGAACTGCTAAAGATTTCTGGGATTGCATTCACCGGGTATTACCTCTTCCTCCCACTCATACTTCTGAAATTGATATGGTGCAAGCTTTTGAACTTCCTAATAATGATTTTGAGTACCTAAGAGCTCTAATGATTGAGAAGTATGATGGAGGGATACCTTCTGAGGAGGATAGGCAGTTGTTAATGAATGTTGTGGTTGGCCATGAAAAAGAATATAATACCAGGAGTAGGGTTGCCAAAGGGGCAGGGCCTCAGGCCAAACCAAAAATTCCAGTGCTTACCAGTATCCCAAAAGAGACTCCAAAGAAAGATACATCTGGCAAAGGCCTTGTTGTCTCAAGTAGAACTTGTGTCCCTCCCTATGCTCAGACTGTAAAAAATCCTATGCCATCAGATGAATTTGTAAACCTCCCTCCTAACACTGCATTACCCAAATATGTTCCTTGTGACATAGCCCAAATCTTGAGTCAGATCAAGATTTTTGTTCCTATTGTTGAATTGCTTAGAATCCCTGAGCATAGGAACAGAGCATTCAAATATTTGGGGTTTAGAGAAGAAAAAGTCACCCAAGGCAGAAATGTTGAGACTCCTCCTACCATTTCAGAGTTGAAAAAACCCCAAGTACTGGAGGAACCAGGTGAACCACCTGAAGTTTACTTGGGAACATCTTTGGTTGAGTCTCAATTAAATGTTGATCCATTTTTTACAACACTGATTATTAAAGATAGACTGCTGCACAATTGTATGTTTGATTCCGGAGCATCATGCAATGTTATGCCTCTAGAAGTCATGAATGAATTGAACATTAAAGTGACAACAACTTATGGCAAGTGTACTGCAATGGACTCTAGAGAGGTGCCCATTGTTGGATGTGTGAAAGGTTTGGTGGTACAACTTGCAGCTTATCCAGGTAAGAACCTGAAACTTGATGTTGTCATTGTTGATTGCCCTGCCAAATGGGGCATGTTGTTATCAAGAAAGTGGGCTACAAGTGTTGGTGGAAATGTTCAGATGGACATGTCTTATGCCACCATACCAATTGAGGGAAACCTTGTGAAGTTACCTGGTGAAAAGAAGATGTTATATCTTATTGAGGACCCCAACAATGCTTCTTATGAAGTATTGCATGCAGATATTGATATTGATAACTATGTGAGTTATGTTGCTTTCAAGGAATATGAAATTGATCAATGCAGGTATCATGAGCAGGATGATTTTCCTGAGACTTTGATGTTTGATGCAGCCTCGAAAGATGTTAGAAAACTTGACCCAGGCACAAAGGATAAGCCTGAAGAAATGTGGTCAGATAGCGACTTGGATGGAAAAGAGAGGCAATCATATGACCAGCTGTTAAAAACATATCAGAACTGCTTAGCATGGTCATATCTAGAATGGCAGGCACTTGAAGTTTTTCCTTGATTGTTTTCTTTGAATCAGGATGCTCTCCATTTGTACAGTGTATAGTTCTTTGTTCTCATCTGCTTTTGTGTTTTTGTTCATTCTGGTCCTTGGTGACCTGGTTTTGCTGGTTTCTCAGTTCATTTTTTGGAGGATGGTTGTGGTTGTTCTGCTCTGCAAGCTTATTCTTTGACTCTGTTGCCCAATGGTATGTTTTTGGCACTTGGTCTACTATTTGTTCTTGTGGCACTCACAGGGAGTGCCCATCCCCGAGTCGGAGCCTGTGTTGGTGCTCAAATTTGTCTCGCCCCATTTGTCATTGAAATTCCTCAGTTTGCGGCCTCTGTTATGTTTTCTGTCTCCCCAGGCTCAAATGGTGGTTCTCCTGCATTTTACGGTTTGACGGGTGAAGTTTCCCGGTCAAAATCACTTCTCAGCATCAGTTGAAATGTGGCCCTTTCTAGTTGGATGCGGCTCTATGGGGCACTTTAAAAATTCTAAGGCTCACTTCAACCCAAAACATGTCCACGTGGTGAGCCCACGCTTGCTCAGGGTCTCCACTCTTGGGGACCATCTTGAAGTTGTGCCATAAAGACACGTGGAGGCTTCCGCCAGGCCTTCCCATACTTAGACTTTTCAAGCAACTTCCTAAAGGGCCTGGGACACATGGAGGGAACACACATGTTTGGGGTCTCTACTTTTCGGGACCATCTCAAAATGTGCCATTGAGACACGTAGTAGGCGGGGAAATGGAGAAACAGAGCTTCGGGGTCATTTAAGGTTTTTTACCTTTTGTAAAAAAGGGATAAAATTGTAAGTTGAAGCGTGGCCCTGACACATCAAAGCTAAATGCCAGGTTGAATAGTCAAAAACGGAGGTGCGGGCCCACGGGGAAAATGCTACTTTTTCCATTTTTGAAAATAAGTATAAAGTGAAAAAATGAAGTGCAGGTCCTCTGGGACCCACATTGGGACACATGTCAAGCCCATTTTCTGAGGGCGAGGGGCGGAGAAAATGTCAAAATTTTACTTTTTTCCAAAGTTATAAAATGTTAAAAAGGTGCTCCCAGGCCCGTTTCCAATCACATTTTTCCATGTGGAGGGCTCAGATTAAAAGTTGAAAGGCAAGATCAATGGTAGCTGTGCATTTCATTTGATTTTTCCACCATTGAAGCTCCAAGATGTTTGGAGATGCATTTTTTGCATCATTCTTCATCAATTTTTTGGAAAATTTGTGTCATTTTGGTCTGCAAAGTTCAATTGAATCAATTTGGGAGCTCAATTTGTAAATCTGAAGTACTTTTGAAGTGGATTTTTGCTCGGGCTCATGCAAAAATGAAAAATGCCAGATCCAGAAGTTGCAGAGTAAAATTTCAGAGGAAAAGGAGGGAAAAAGGATGAAATGATGAAAGTGCAGGTGCAAAAGGTGAAAAAGGAGTTGCCTTGAGAGCAAAAAGGGATGACCTGTCAAGTCCAGCTATGCAGAGGCTTCGAAAAATGATTAAAAAGGGGATTTATCACATGACAGAATCAAAATGATTAAAGGGACTCCCAAAAAGTTGTGGCATGACATCCTAGTCATTAGTCGAGGGCCCAAGAAACGTGATATGTTCATAGTTGGTCCACCTGGCAGATTTTGGATTTGAATTTGTTAAATGTCTCTATCTAAAACAAATTGGTAACAAGCAAAGGTCCCTCGAATATTCTTCTCTTTTGAGGGGAAAAGGTGCTGCAGGTGCCAAGGGTGAAGAATATGCCTCCAGTTAGAACAATGATGCAAATATTTGCAATGATTCACCTTTTTTGAAAACACCTGAAACCTTTTTGTGAATCTGTTGAATGTCACTTTCTGCAAATCATGATCCGATATGTGCAACAAAGGTGCTTCGAATATTCCTCTTTTGGGGGGAAAATTGGATGTAAAGGGTGTATTATAAATGCAATGAGATTACTCTTGTAAATGGTCGGAGTATGAATTCTTGAGAAAACATTTGAGAAAGCCATCTTCCCGAGAGGCCAAAGCCGAGATTACCTGTTATTTTCTTTTGTGTTAGATTTTCTATCGTGTCAAGTTGGTTGCAGATGTATAGCCATTGACAAGCACTGAGATTGCTCTGGAAGCTTTCCCCTGCTGATGAATCTAAGCAATTTTGGAATTAATTTGTGTCTAATCTCTAGCAATTTTGTGTCTGCTTTATTTTCAGAATGTCTGCAAATAGTTTCTTTCATTCCTATTGCAATCTTATACTGAAATTTTTGTGAAATCACACAGGATCTCATCCCTGTGACAGTCTAATGGTATTTGCAATTTCATTTCAAGAAGAGCCTTCATCTTGGATGAGATAAACAAATTTAAAATCAATTTACTGTCATTTGTTGATAAAGATTGTCTGTAAGTCTTCGGGTGTACCTTAGGCGTGATTAATCAGAAACTTTAGTGTTTAATTGAGTCTTCCAATTCAAGCCTTCGTGTTGGAGTCTCAAATATTATGTGAAAACATGTTGATCTGGGCCTCCATTGAAGCACACCTTCTGGTTGAAGGAACGTCTTGACTGTTCTGGAGCTTTTTGTTGTGAAGTTGTTCATTATTGTGAAGTCCCTCCAAAGATCCGGTATAATCAACTTTATCCTGCTTCATCTCCCACCAAAATCATTTAAAAACCATTGATCCACCTTGAACTACCCCTGTTTTCCTATGTATAAACAAAGGAACAAAATCTACTTGCAAAAATATGCAGAACAATCAGGATTCCAAATGTCTTTAGTAACCTTTTCCTTGTATTGAAAATATCTCCATAATCTGGAAGTGACAACTCGTGAGAGTCAGATTTGGTGTGTTGATCATATTTTCCCAAGGTTTTCTTTATAAAATTTGTGCAAAAGAAAGGTATTTGCATCTCCTTCAATAACAGAGGTTACAAAATAGGTTCTCTTACCTTGGTTGAAAGGCACAACCTAAAATAGTTAGGATAAGATCAAATCCTTTTAAGGTGCTACCCACTTCTTCAAAGCCTGAGTGCTAAAAAGTCAGATAAATTGCTTCCCCAGCTACAAAATGACATACATAATCATTTATCTACTTTTGAGTGTCCTGTCAAATCCATGATGTTGCTCGATTTGTGAAGAAGAGTAAATCTGGGTACCACTTATCCAATAATACATACTGTGGAGACCTTATCTTAATAGCCATGTTTTCCTCGGCACTCAAGTGAGATGGACACTCTCCATAAGTAAGAAAATGTGCAATATCAACATACCATTCATCTGTTGAACTGAGGAAGAGGACAATAGGAACATCAACTGCTTCTTTGGACAATTCTGCATCAGGTCCTTTAACAATAAGCTCACACAATCCTTTACCCTGGACTAGCATAGTTGGCTTGATATCAAGGTCATATTCTTGGACTTTTGCTACCCAATTGCTTCTCTTAGTTCCAAATTCCTGTTGTGTAAGAATAGACTTGATGGTTGTATCAGGTACAAGCACAACACAATTAGAATTAAGAATATGAAAACAAAACTACTTGATAGCTTTGACCACTACAAAAGCATGTTTCTCCATCATAGTATATTTCAATTCATGATATTTCAGAACATAGCTCATGAAGGAAATTTGAAGTTAATGATCTCCTGTAATCAAAGGTGCCCCAAGGAGTGGTAAAGGTAGTCGTATGCTGATCTGCAACACTTACTTCTACTTGATTATATCTTGAGAATCCATCAAGCATGGACACCATTTCTGAATTTATAATAGTCTGTAACACTTTATCCATTATGGGGAGAGGATAATTATCCTTCAAAGAGGCTTGAGTCAAATTCCTCAAATCAACACAAATATAGATCTCACCATTCTTGTTCTTGATAGGAAAAATATTAGCAATCCAAATTGAATGGTGAATGGGGAAAATGATCTTAGCCTTCAATAAATTTTGGATCTCTTAAAAGATTGTATCAATAATTTTAGGGTTATACTGCCTCTACTTTTTCTGGAACGGCTTGATCCTAGGTTTTAGAGGAATGAAATGTTGCATCTCTTTTGGCTAAAAATCCTTGAGATCAACATAAGAATATGCAAGAACATCAGCATACCTTTTCAACAGTTTCGTTGCTTTATCCCTCTCCTCTTATGTGTAGCACTTTCCAATGTTTACCAACATGGGTTCATTAAGACTCCCTATGTTTATCTTTTCATAGCCAGTAGACTGCTGAGCTCCTTTGGAATTTTTGGAATTTATGTACCTATTATGTTTATCAAATAACTCTTATAAACTTACCAACCCTTTAGGTTTCTTATTACCTTTCAATTTTATGCATCCATCATGATCCATTTCTTCTTGGTTATCTTCTTCATTTGGGGGAACACACTCTCTAGGAAGATTTCCAATTCTTGTAAAGTACAACTGGTCAAAATTATCTCTGAGTTCAAGGAAGGAAAGCAAGTGTTGATCATCAATAAAGACCTGCCAATTTCTTGCATTTTTAGGCACACTAGGCCTATGAATCATCTCAATGGTGAAAACACAGTCAAATCATCAAGGTATACAAATATGCATTTTCCCTTGAGACTGCCAAAGGCTAGGTCCATTTCCCTCTAAAAGGTGGCACCAACATTGATGAGGCCAAAAGGAATTCTCTTGTAAGAAAAGGTGCCCCAAGCAGTGGTAAATGCAGTCTTATGCTGATCTGCAACACTTACTTCTACTTGATTATATCCTGAGAATCCTTTAAGCATGGACAACATTTTTGAACCTGTAACATCCTGTAACACTTGATCCATTACGGGGAGAGGATAATTATCCTTCAAAGAGGCTTGATTCAAATTCCTAAAATCAACACAAATCCAGATCTCACCATTCTTCTTCTTGACAGGCACAATATTAGCAATCCACGTTGAATGGTGAATGGGGAAAATGATCTTAGGCTTTAATAACTTTTGGATCTCTTGAAAGATTGTATCAGCAATTTTAGGGTTATACTTCCTCTACTTTTAGCAGAAGGGCTTGATCCCAGGTTTTAGAGGAATGAAATGTTACATCTCTTTTGGTTGAAAAGCCTTGAGATCATCAAAATAATATGCAAAAACATCAAAATACCTTTTATATAGAATCACTACTTTCTCCCTCTCCTCTTGTGTGCAACACTTTCCAATGTTTACCAACATGGGTTCATTGAGACTCCCAATGTTTATCTTTTCAAAGTCAGCAAACTGCTAAGCTCCTTTGGAAACTTTGGACTTGATGTACCTATCATGTTTATCAAACAACTCTTCCAAACTTACCGGCCCTTTAGGTATCTTGTTACCTTTCAGTTTTATGCAGCCATCATGATCCATTTCTTCTTTGCTATCTTCTTCATTTGGGGGCACACACTCTCTAGGAATATTTCCACTTCCTTCAAAGTACATCTAGTCAAAATTATCTCTGAGTTCAAGGAAGGAAAGCAAGTGTTGATCATCATTAAAGACCTGCCAATTGTTTGCATTGTTAGGCACACTAGGCCTATGAATCATCTCAATGGTGAAAACATAGCCAGATCATCAAGGTATATAACTTTGAATTTTCCTTTAAGACTGCCAAAGGCTAGGTCCATTTCCCTATAAAAGGTGGCACCAACATTGATGAGGCCAAAAGGCATTCTCCTATAAGAAAAGGTGCCCCAAGGACTGGTAAAGGCAGTCTTATGCTGATCTATAGAACTTACTTCCACTTGATTATATCCTGAGAATCCATCAAGCATGGACAACATTTTTGAACCTGTAACAATATGAAACACTTGATCCATTATGGGGAGAGGATAATTATCCTTCAAAGAGGCTTGATTCAAATTCCTAAAATCAACACAAATCCAGATCTCACCATTCTTCTTTTTGAAAAGCACAATATTAGCAATCCACGTTGAATGGTGAATGGGGAAAATGATCTTAGCCTTTAATAACTTTTGGATCTCTTGAAATATTGTATAAGAAATTTTAGGGTTATATTGCCTCTGCTTTTGGTGGAAGGGCTTGATCCTAGGTTTTAGAGGAATGAAATGTTGCATCTCTTTTGGCTGAAAAGCCTTGAGATCATCATAAGAATATGTAAGAACATCAACATACCTTTTCAACAGATTCACCGCTTTCTCCCTCTCATCTTGTGTGCAACACTTTCCAATGTTTACTAGCATGGGTTCATTAAGACTCCCAATGTTTATCTTTTCACAGTCAGTAGACCGATGAGCTCCTTCGGAAGTTTTGGAATTGATGTACCTATCGTGCTTATCAAATAACTCTTCCAAACTTACCAACCCTTTAGGTATCTTATTACCTTTCAGTTTTATGCAACCATCATTATCGATTTCTTATTTTTTATCTTCTTCATTTGGGGGCACACACTCTCTAGGAAGGTTTCCACTTCCTTAAAAGTAAAACTAGTCAAAATTATCTCTAAGTTCAAGGAAGGAAAGCAAGTGCTGATCATCATTAAAGACCTACCAATTTTTTGCATTGTCAGGCACACTAGGCCTATGAATCATCTCAATGGTGAATTTATCTTGGGAGAAATCTAGATGAGGGATCAGTAGAGACCCTGATATAGCCAAGGAATCAGCCTTGGTGTTTCTTTCCCTTGGCATGGCTTCAATAGAAAAGGCATCAAGGAACTCAATAGAATCCCAAACTAGATTCCTGTAATGTTTCAACCTTCTATTCTTCACTTGAAAGAGATCTATGACCTATTTTACAATCAGCTATGCATCTCCATGAGTAAGGAGATTATTGATCCCCATCTCTTTTTCCATGCTTAAACCAAGGATGAGAGCCTCATACTCAGCTGTATTATTTGTGTTTTCAAATTGGAGCTTGAAGGAGAAAGGATGAATTTTCCCTTTAGGAGAAACAAGCACCACACCAGCTCCAGAACCAGCTGAGGAACAACTCCCATCAAATTCAAAAATCCAAATGCCATCAAGATCAAGAAGCACTTCCTTAGGATGGTTAGCTTCATCTTGTGACATGATGATGTAGTTACCATGACTAATATCCTCATAAAGTATTTGTGCCTTTGGGTCATCTATTTTTTACACAATATATTTAGTTTGTTTCTTAGGCAGTAGCTTCTTCATTTTCTCATTCACTAGAATAAGAGCATGTGACCAATCCATCTTGATTTCTCCTCCAAAATATTTGTAAAAATTTCTACTCAGTAGCATGCTGTAGGAAGGAGGAATATCAGCTACCAAAATGGTGGCTAAAACTCTCTTCTCTGGCAAAGCATCAAAGGCTACTTGTGCGTCCTTGATCCTTCCAACCAATGGCACTTCTTTACTTTCCATTGAGTAACATAAACAAAAAGTGTAGGTTAGGGTTAAGCCTAGGGCATGATCTACCTTAGTAGGCATCACATTATCTAAAGCACCAAAATCAATAACACAATTGCTGAGTTTGTGGCCAGCTATGAGGAGAGTGACATAAAATGGTTTGATCTTCTCATCAGATGAAGTGACTGCTGTCACAAGGCTTAGTTGAGATGATTGAGAAGGAGTGGGAAAGAGACCTTTAGAACTAGGGGATGAAGGCTTAGATTTGGAATTTACAAAGTCTACCATCTTAGCAAAGGCCTTGGGTTGGGTTTGTTAGAATTCAGCTTCTAAGATCTAGATCTTAGTTTTCTTGAGATGGTCAATAATGTCAAAAGAACCAGAGATAGGTGAAGCATCAATGATAGGAGTAGATGAAACATTTGACTTATCAACTCTATCATTTGAAGGGCAAGAAGTTTTAGGAGTAGAAACAAAGGAGGAAGGAATAACAAAACCTACCTTAGGTGTGGAAGAAGTTAGAATAAGAGCTCCTCTCCTTGTAATAATTGGAATGGCTATAGGAGGTTCCTTAGATATTTTAACAGGCTACACCACTTTCTCCTTCTTGTTGGCTTGCTCATGAGTCATGACATCATATGATTCATTGTTCATCTCTGTAACTCTTTCTTCATAATCATCCTCTTCATCTATACCTTCAATTGTGATAAAATGGACATGAGATCCACTCAACTCTTCTAATTCTTCACCAACTTCCTCTTCATGTTCTTCACAGATTTCATTCTCCTCCTCATCATCCAACTCCATCACTTCACATGTTTCATTGACTGGAACTTTAATAGGTGGGCCTTCAATTGCCAATCTGGTATGAGGAGAGGGCAACCGATTCCTGGGTTGAAAGTTTTTCCTAGGAACATCTTGATAAGGAGCATGCTAGGCTAATTGCTTCTTGAGAGCAATGAGATCATTAGCAAGTTTCTATACCAACTGATTTGCATTAGCTCCAGGAGAAGATGTGGAAGAAGGAGATGCTTTGGATTTGGATGATTCTCTCCTTATCTTGCCAGACATGATCAGATCATCTTCAACATTGACAAAAAATCTTTGATCAACATTTAAATTGGCAAGATTAGCTCTTCTAAGTGCATAGCTAACTTCAGGTAGTTGGGCATTAAGAAAGAAACATTTCTGAATTTGATCCATAGGGTGTGTGTTTTGTGGGATCTTGTTAACCATCCTGTTGAATTTGGCCACAAATTACCTCATGGGATCATGTGACTCTTTCTTAATTTGAGAAATCTAGGCCAAGAGGGCATGTACATCCTCAGCAGGTTTGAAACATTACTCAAACTGGGTCATCATGGTGTTCCAATTGGTGATGGATCCAACAGGGAGATGATAAAACCAATCAAAAACATTATCTTGAAATGTATTTACAAAAATTCTAACAAAGATATCATCATGTTCAACTCCGAGAACACCACAAGCAATAATGAAGGCCGCAATATGCTCATCTGGATGAACCTTCCCATCACCTTTGAATTTAGGGAAATTCTTTCCATTGCCTCTAGGTAATTTATGCAAAGGCTGGGGAACAACAAGAGACCCAACCCTTTGGTCCCAAGGTAGAGGAGCTGCCATCCTTGGAAATATTGTTTAGAGAGGAACTGAAACACCAATGAGAATCAAAGCATGCAAATTAGGACTGATTTGATCTTGAGGGATGTCACTCCTAGAAGTTTTGTCTCTTGAAGGAGGAGTGCTTGTAGATCTTGTTCCTCTTCTTTTTCTTGATGAAGGGAGAGAGAAACCTTGATGATCCAGAAGTTGGAAATGAGGGTATTCTTCCCCAAGGGTTCTTCTACCCCGAGTTTATATTGGATTTTCTAGATCAAATATGATCAAGAAGTTGTTATTCAAAAACTGGAACCCATTTGTAATGAATTCCCCAGTGGAATTGCCAAAAACTGTTGGGTTTTAGAATGGAACATGGCTAGAAACCACAGTCAGGGGACAAACATGTCCCTCCTCTTTAATGCGAGAGGTTCCCTTATTGAAAGTAGAAAAAAAAATGTACAAATATACAACTCTCAATGTTTGGACCTTGATATTTTGGAATGTTTTCATACTTAAAAGATTATCAATACAAAGGATTGGAAGAATAGAGAGATGAAGAAGGAAGAAAACAATAATGTTTTTAGGAGATATAGGTAGCATAATATATCCTTACTCACATTGAACCAAGAAAATATAGGAAAAAGATCAATCACTTAATCACCAATGTGAATCTATAGACACAAAGTTCTAAAGATTACACAGACAAGAACACAAAGTTTCTTTTGAATGCAAAGAAAAATGATCCATTGAATCGAGCAAGGAGAGAGAGATATAATAGAGGAAATGAGAAAGAAAGCTTTTGTATTGAATTACTTCCAAATTTACAACGTTCCTAGAAAACCAGAATCCTTTTTTCCATGGAAAAAACATAATCTTATAACAATTCATGTACATCTATACTTTGACCCCAAGAAAAGAATATCCTAAAGGAATAATGTTTGTTGTAGATCCATTTTTTGGAAAGTGACATGAAATAAACACACTCATGAGAACCAGAGGTTGAAAAAGTTGAATATTTCATTAGTTCAAGCATGATTACTTTAGCAGGGGGCATCTCATGATTTTCTTCTTCATGTGTTCCTACCATTTCCACCTTTTAACCACTTTCGTAACACTCAAGTGCTTATTGGTAAGTTTTCCCCCTTTTTTATTGTGTATGCCCGATAAACTCTATTTTTAAACATATCGATTTGGCTCCACAACAAACCAAAAATGCATCTCATGAATAAATGACAAGGAAATAGAGAGATAAGAATGAAGAATGGTTCACATTTGTATTCTTTGAAGCTCTGATCCATTAATGGTGTCAAAAACTATATGAATGCATTTTGGCCACTCTTTCCCTTTGTCAACTTTGAAATTGGACCCTACGCATGGCAAGCTCCAAGAAACGATGGACCTGGGGAAAAAAACCCACATTTTAAGACATTTAAGAGAAAAAACGGAATTTATCATTTTTCTCTCTCTCCGTATCCCTGCCAAAGGTTAGACACGTGGCACACCCTGATTGGAAATGGGGCCACGACTCAAATTATCATTTTCCTCTGCCAGCTCACTGTGATTTTTTAACATGAACGTGTGGCACACCCTGATTGGAAATGGGGTCGTGGCTCAAATTCTCATTTTCCTTTGCCAGCTTGCTGTCCCGATTTCATTCTTCAACACATGGCATCACCTAATTGGTTGCATGGATGTGCTTCAATTTAATAATTTATTTATTTTAAAAAGGAGAAAATTCCATCTTTTCTCCCAAAAGTCCATGCCTCCACTGTTGAATTTTCAACGTAGGCGACGTGTCCCTTTCTGATTTGCTACGGGCTTCAACTTAGAATTTATCCCTTTGAATGAGTGCGGCCGCGAGTCATTTTAGAAATTTTCACCCTTTCACCATAATTCCTTAGAGAATAAAATGGATCCATTGCCTCAAACTTCCACCAAAACTACTCCTACCAATCAAGGACCCGCGGGGATGCGGGGAAAATCTGACATTTTTTACAAAATCACCAAAAGTGATAAGTTCAAAAAGGAACCCATTCGGCCGCATCCAATGAGAAGTAAATGCATAGCTTCACCTTATGAGAAATAATTTTACTGGGAAAAGAACGTAGAAAATTGCAGAGAACAGGAAAACCCCATTTTTGCACCTGATGAAGATTTTCTTTTTGCACAAAGTTAATATACGAAGAATGCAAGTTTCCACATCCTTCAAATGCATAAAAGAAGATCATAAACCCCCTCCCATCCATGAAAAATAGATAGAACATTATAATGGCCGCACACTGAGGAAATGCATAAAACGTCATGGGGGACCAAAATGAGCACTTGAGGGGCTCGAAACACGAATTCCTCCATGGCAAGACTTCAATTTTCATGAAATTGGATTTCAAAAAAATAGGGGTGAAAATTGAGGGCACAACATGTGTCGATATGGGGCTTGGTATTGGGGCCTACCCCCTCACTTCACAGTCCCGCAAAAATAAAGGAGTCAGGTGTTTAGCCAATATATTGGCTACTAGATTGATTATACTCGACAAGAACACTAAGTCAGATTCTCCTCTTGGTGTTGAAATCCAAGTAGGTCCACTTGGGTAGGAATGTTTTGATGCAAAGTTGTGTTTGAAGTGATTTGGTTATGTGTAGGGGAGATTAAGTGAATGCAATATATTAACCTACTAATTAAACTATGTGATCATAAAGGATGACTGGTTTGTTTTGATACAAAAAATAAATTTTGATTTCGATGAGGACAGGAGAAAAAATGCAATGCTTTGAAAGAAAAATAAAGGAAAGAGATGCACCTGTAAAATGCTTCCTTTTTAATTTTAATTTTTTGATTTTCTATTTTTTAGCATAGCTACAATGCAACAAACAAGATCCTAAGACAAGGACCTGCAAGGGTTAGATGAAAACAAAGAACAAAAAAAGAAAAAAGAATATTAAAATCTAATTGACTAGGCAATCAAAAATAATATATACAAATCGTAGTCAATTTACAAGAATCACTGGCGATTCACCAAAATCACTAGCGATATGACCAGATCGTTAGCGATTGCAAAGAAAAAAACCTCGATATGAAATTTTAATTTATTTAAAATAAAAGAAAAGGGACAGGGCCCCATCGGGCATGCTAGAATGTACCAGAGATTTTTTTATTTCCAAATTTAACTTAATGAAGTGAAATAATGAAAACAAACTGATCTCAGAAGATGACATAATTTACTGATACCCATGATGATAGATGTTGATGTTACTGGACAAGGCTCCTTCCTATTTTTCGCCAACGAAGAAACTTTCAGATCAAAGAAACTAAAAAAAATAGATTAGATAGATAGATAAACGAGCTGCTCGATAAAGGTTGATTCCAGGAATCCAAAGGGGCTTCCTTGGAGGATGTCAACTCACTTTGATACAATTAATTAGCTTGATAACGATGATAAATATGTAAAAATGATATGGATAAATAGATAATTGACAAGAAGATTTATAACTCAAGGTTGAAGGGCAAGTACTGTGCATCTTTAAAGGTAGCCCAAGTAAGGGTGGATGCGATATGAACATATTCAAAGTAGCTATACCAGAATTCTTGTCTCTTTCTCGATCTCATGGAGGAATTCAAACTGATATTTGATGTTGTCGATGTCAGTGGAAAATCACATTGCACACAATGTCAACTCATGAAGGATGTTGTATTGTTCCCAAAAGAATGGTTGTTGAACTATAGGAAGGTCATAAATTATTGTAATAGGATGAGGACGATTAGGTACTGTCATCTAAAGAAAATCCATGCGTGCAGAGGACAAATTAAAGCCACAAAGTTGATAAAATTGAGATAAAACTGATGAATTGATAAAAAGGTAGAAATTGACAAGGATCACTGGTGATTTAGAGGAATTGCTGGAGATTCAAAGGAATCGCTGGTGATTTAGAGGAATTTTTGGTGATTGGACAAAATCACTGGTGATTACTGTAAAAATGACGAATTTGATAAAAATGAAAAACAAAGCTTTAAAATGATGATTTTAAATTATTTTATTCCTTGGATGAAAGATAAATGATAAAACAAGATAAACAAATACCTTTAGTTTTGGAAATTGTTTGAAAGAAGTCTTCAAACACTGAATGGAGCTGGTTAAAGTAGATGGCAAAATTTTGAGCTTCTCGAGAGATGATTGATGAAGAAGATGATAAAAATGATGTGTTTGACAATAGCTTGTGATTGATAGAGGTCCTTAATGATCCATAAAATGACTTAGAATCACCATGGAGTCCAAAAACAAAGTGTAGACATGAGAAAAAGGTTTTTGAAGATCCTTGAGAAAGGAGAAAAAAACTCCTATTTATAATCACTAGCGATCGGTTAGGATCGCCGATGGTCCATGTTTTTTAGGGAAAACATTTGGGAAGTGGTTGAAACCACTTCCAAACAGGGATTTCAGGTAAATGATGAGGGTAAATGGTTAGGGGGATATTGTGGAGGTTGGGATGTGATAGTAAAATAGATTTGAGTTATTTTAAAATGGTCAGGGTGGATTTAAAGTGGTTCGGTGGTTTAGGATGAGTGAATAGTAATTTTTTGAGAATGTAAAACTGTTTTTACAAAAGTGTGAGGAGGTGACTTAGGATAATGATTTTTAGATAGGTTTTAGATTAAATAATGTGTGTAATATGAAATAGGTGGGTTGAAGAAAACTCAGTGTTTACACAGAGTGATGGGGTTATTTTATCTCTTGTGGAAGGCCCCATCATGATGCTCTAAAATAGTAGGATTTAGGGATCAAGGTCAAAATTTAGGGTTTGAGATTTTGATATGAATTCAGAAAAATATGAAAATAATTAAAGAATGAACTCAAACTAAATTTTTATCCTCTTTCTGGAAATGTAAAGAACATGGAAAAGTTCCAGTTGATAGAGAAAATTTATCAAATAACCTAAAATTGATGTACCTTGTAATGCCTATGTTGTGTTGATATCTGTACTTGCTTTTTTGAATGAGGTTGGAAAGCATTGACATGTGATTTTGTTGAGTTGTTGTGCTCTTTTGAATTGATTGATCATGTTTGCTGGAATGATATTAATTTCCTGTGAAATCTGATTGTTAATCATTCTTATGGCATTGTTGTACCTATGTTGATTTATCATCGAGTACTCACTTGACTGGTTGTGAGATAAACTAAGTGATTTAAGCTTATGGAAAGTGAAATCAGATTCTTGGGATAGTAGAACAAATAGGTAACCTAGTAAACTATCTAATTTTTGTTATAATTTTCTATTCCTAAGACTATATTATCGATATTAGACGAAGGAAAATACCTTGGATCAATTTCAGTGATCCAAGGCATTCTCCTTGATCGATATGATTATTACTATCATAATTGTGAAGTCTAATTGAATTCCTAATGTTTTCTGATATTGCAATTATATTCAGAATTGGTTGACTATAAGATTTTAATCTGAATTGTTTAATAATTGTTTTAATTGATAGTCATACTTGCATGCTTAATCTGATTCAGTCGATTCATGTGTAATGGTGATATTCCATTTATTGATTGTTATAGGCCTAATCTAACCTATACTAAGGTGATGAATGTATTCCTAAGGATCTAAATTAATCCTATTTGAATTTTATCAAACAATATCAACCTAAACTAAGGTTGAAACATTAGGTTAACGAGACCCTACATCTATCTAAAGATCCTAAGTTCTTAACCTAAGACCTAACCTAAGGACCTAACCGTGGATGACATGATGTTGAAGGGTTAGAGAATGGTTAAGAAGTGGTGCCAACCCACCTAGGTATTTTGTGAATTTAATGAATTTTATTGGTACACACCACCACCTTTGGCAGTGACCAAGTCTAACTTGGCATGCACGCTAAACAAGGCTTGCTAAGATTTTAGCAGTGGCATGATTAACTAAAAGTTGATTGCTATTTTTGAAATGGTAATTGGTGGTTGGTGGATTAGGGGGAAAAGTAATTGGTAGTTATGCGATGGCATTTAATGATCTTGGGGAAAATGAAAAACCACCTTGGAATGGGCATGATGGTTTTGGGAGAAAAGATAGGGTTTAGTTTTCACTTTGCATTTGGTATTTCAAGCACTTTGGTTCTGTATGTTGATCTTATGGTTTTTGAACTGTTAGTTTGTTTTTGGTTAATTTATGATCTCTCCATTGTATGGAGGAGTTAGTGGAGAAAAATGTATTGCTTGAGATATTAAAATGATGAGAAGGAGAAGAATGGGCTTTTTATGGAATTTGTTTCGAAATTTTTGTAGAATATTTCGTGAAAGCTTGGAGAGAGACTTTGGGAGCTTGGAAAAGATTTACAGGAGCTCTACCAGGCATGATAGGCTCTAATTCCTTGAAATAATTTTCTCTATTTAATTATTTCATGAAAATAACTCTGCTCTTGAAATGGAATTGTGTTCTCTAGTTTTGGGTTTTGTGTATTCATATTATTATTTGATTATATGGTTATATTATGGATTATTGTTTTGAATCTGGTTGTATTCCATTTAAATGACTTCTGGTAGTGTATTCTTGACTGTGACTTAATGGATTTGGGTATAGCTATGCTGGGTTGTTTTGGAAAAAACAAATGCCTGTTACGGTTGTGTTTTTGTGTCATTTCGAAGCACCATAATCCTTGTTTTGATAATACCCTTTACTACAGGGTTTAATGCAAGTTTTGCATGATTAAACATATATCAGGAAGTGGGTGTTTTTTGTGTTTATGTTTTGGATAGACTTTATATTACTGGGAAATGCCATATCGATTTGATTTTGGTTAAAAAAATCTATAAACAGTCTATCCTTGTTCTATAATGATTGATTTGTCAATTTGTTTTATATCAACTATATATCTAGTCGATTCAGTTTAAGTTTAATGGGTTCCATTGTTAGAGAAAACAAATGTATTTGGTGTTTGTTTATTCAAGTCTAGTATGGAATCTTTGAAGTCAAACTGGGTTTTCTAAATGGTATTACCAGATCCATTCGAGGATTCTAGGTAGTTAAAGTTATTATGAAGTCTTTTTACTTCGTCTCTCTTGAATAATATCTCTGTAACTTTTAATTTTGAGCCATAGGTTGACAGATCATTGAGATTTTGAGATTCACAGACACTTGACTATATTTTGTCTTATATGCTTTGTTCATTCCACCTTTGTGGAAAGGATTCTATGTTGATGGGTTTTATGTGGATAAATATTCTACACCCGACATGCTTTAAAAGTTACTGTGAATTATTTAAGTTTTTACCAAACCACATTGAGCCTTAGGCTCACTCCGGTCAAACTAACACAAATGCGAACTTTATACTCTGGATGCAATCGATTTAAGTATGGTTCGAACTGGTATGAATTTTTTGAGAGATATGGTTTTTAGTATATTGTGATGATCGAGTTCAACTCAACTTCTTACCTAGAGTGCAAACTACTCTCCTATCCTATGAAATGTGTAACAATATTTATATTCTTAATGTGAATAATTGTTAAATAGTTTTGAAGCTTGTTTAAGGTTTAATTTTGGGATTGTGGATCGATTAACAACTATTGTCCTAGTTCTTACTCTTTTCTATCACTGTGGAGTCTTTTTACATCCACGGGTAGCCTAGACTAAAGATATATATATATATATATATATATATATATATATTAGTGATGGTTTGTTTAGATTGATTGATCATTGTGAAGGTGACCGTGATATATAAGCTTAGTCGATTATATCAATTTCTTTCCCTTAAATCAGCGGCTTCGTAGTTGAGTTTGAAATGAATTTTCATTCATAATAAGTCCTCCTGATGGATGATCTTCTTTTGTTATTTGGTTTCATTTCATATTTAGTAACTTGGTTATTATTGTTGCTTAGAATTTACTTACTTGTTATTACACAGTAGTAAATAAGTTACTACCTTGCTAGCTATTGCTTGAATGAAATATAACAACTGGTTGATTAAGTTATATAAGCTTTGTTAAACAAAATAAAGGATTACAATCATATAAGTATGGGTGTAAATGACTACAACCTTATTATATTGTAATCATATTATTATAATTAAGTTACTACCTTGCTTGTTATTTCTTGAAGGAAATATAACAACTGTATGATAAGTTGTGTAAACTTAAGTAGTAAGATATAAGGATTACAGTCATATAAGTATGGGCTTATATGACTGCAATCTTATTTATTCTTGCACTTATTATTTAATTGATTAGGATCAATTGCATATGTGTTGAGGTACTTTTTGTGCCTTAAATCAAAATTTGATTGAATCAATTGAGTGTAATGCATGTGTTAAAATTGTCTTCTTTTTATGGGTTCATTTATAATGTTCTTATGGTATGATCAAAAGAGTTGTTTACTTTCTTTTGAACCTTAGGATAATTTCATTAAAAAGTAGTGTTCCTTTTATGAAATTATTAAGTTAGAGCATGTTGTTATGAAGATTTAGTACCTATCATGCTCAGTTCATATGAACTGAAAAATGCTAACAATATTGCAGATGGACTTCGTGAAAGATGAAAGAAGGAATACTTATAAAAAGTTACATTTATTGATTGAAGTTAATTGATTCAGTTACATGATTATTGTATAAACTCCTTGAAGTATTTATGTTTGAAAACATGAAAGGCCTATGGCCATTTATTGTAACTACTTGGAAACATGATAATTGTGTAAGCAAAAACGTGTTTGAGGATATTTAAAGTTGAATGAAATAAATATGTTTACTTGATTCATATTATTCAAAGAGGAATGACAGAACATGTTAATGTTGTAAATTAGTTGTGATTCCTTTATTAAAAATGATGCAGATTGTATTCATAATATTTCTAAGCTAAGCATAAGTATGATTATTGAAATTCTATATGCATTTGTGAATGATTACTCTTATGAAATAAAAGAGACATGGACTACTATCTATGTAGCTTGTTAATGTGTTAAGTGAAGGATTGTTAGATAAAGTCCATTAGTTGAATGGATTATGAATTATACTATTATGATCATATGAATATGATATTATTTCCTTTAACCTGAAAGTATGGGAATATACTTATATGATTGGAATGGTATTTAAGTATTTATTCTTAAATACATACTTGTTGTCTAAATACTTATTGTAGTTTGAAAAATAAATGACATAATACAGCTATGTACAAATTACTACTTATAATTAAACTGTAAGTAAAGAAAAGTTGTATGCTTATGTTGAAGTGCTTTATTAACTTCGATAAAATATGTTACTTGATAAAAGCATGATGCATACCTAAAATTATTAGCTATGCATAAATGAACTCTTCCTACTAATGTGAAATGATGTATTAATGTTGTCCTATATTTTCTATAACTAAATTAAGAGCATGAAACTTAACTGAATTAATGAGAAATGTATGCTTAATTGATTAAGATTAATACACACTTAAATCTACCAATCTTGTACTTAAATGAAAGAAAGTTACGATCCATACTTAGGAATATTCATTTCAAACCCTAGATGATCCATAGGCATGACACCAATCGATGCAAGTAATTAGGGTGAATTAAAAACATGTGAATTAAATGAATTAATGAACTTGTTAAGCTATGGTGATTCACTTAATGGAACTTGACATACAATCACATCATAGTCGCTGCTACAAAATACCCATTCAATGATGCAAGTCGTTATTTGGTTATTGTGGAGCCACCACTATGGCATGATTATTTTTCTAGCTCCCTTAAGTGTTGCTATCATAAAATGTGGATCTAGGTCTCTGTTATACACTAATTAGTGATAGCAGGATGGCCTAGTGCCGATGTCATCTTATGATGACTACAGGTGATGAAGTGGATCCAAAGCGATGTAAATTTATTTGGATGCACTTGTTTTCCCTTAGTAACCTTAAGCATATTATCAACACTAGTCTATGCATGATAGCTCTACCTAGTATCTAACAAGGACATGGATGTGATTGACGCGAGTCAAGATAGTCTAATCTAGATTACAGTTTTCAAGTGTGGTGAAATACATATTCCTATTGAAGAGTATCCCATCTTAGAATAAAGACATGGCATACATGTCTTGAAACTTTGGCCAAAGTATCACAAGC
The DNA here is from genome assembly GCA_019776745.2 of Taxus chinensis. Lineage (NCBI taxonomy): Eukaryota > Viridiplantae > Streptophyta > Pinopsida > Cupressales > Taxaceae > Taxus > Taxus chinensis. The sequence continues at coordinate 283,290,781 of CM034150.1, read as the reverse complement.
TACTGATTGCGTTGTCTTGATTTCATGTAGACTAAAGATGCATACTATCAGATGGGCATCCGTAATAGGTACCCAGATAGGCTCTTTAGTTGTTTACACTTGATTGACCCTTAATGGAATAAGGGAACTACAAGTATACTTGGTATACACATGAGAGATCGGTTTAATACCGAGTCATGAAATGAGAGCCCGGTTTAGTACCAACTCATTACAACTGCATATGGTTTACTGTTATGAGATGGATTAGCTAAATGAATGATTGTTATAAATTATGTGAATTTGGAATAGTGAACATTAAGACTTATGTTGGATTAAATATATGGGTATTTAGATCAAGAAACATAAGGTAATTTTTTTCCCCCTTGTTATTGAAGTCTTAAAATGAGGATGTTACATAAATTTTGCAAAAAAAGTAAAAATATATTTATATTTCATGACGATCTTACTTGATTAATTTCACAACACCCCCCAAAAATGTAAAAAAAAATGTTATCAAATTGGAGATATAACCAATTCTTTGCAATTAGGGTTTTAACACCGTTCTATTTGAGATCAACCTCTGATACCACTTACAAGGAAATTACTTGGATAAATAAAAATATCAGAAGCAAGAGCACATTAAAGAACATAATATTGTAGATAAAGGATCATAATATGCAAGTAGAATATCTTGCCACTTCGAGGGGACAACTTCTAGACCATGTAATAAGACTCAAATGCTTAATATGATGATTAACTACTCCTCCCTACCACCTATATATACCAATCCTAAGCTATGGCCAACACTAATGCCAACCTACTAAACATATGAAAAGAAGAGAGATTATGTAAGCCACAAGTTGGCTATACACATCCAATGTAAAATATATGAGTAAGGGCGTAAAACTTGGTCAATTAACGACATTTCGTTAATTAAATAACATTTCCCCCATCTTGGATGCCAATTAATGATACTTCATTAATTATAATCTTATTTTAATTAATTAATTAAACATTATTAATTAATTAAGCCTTTCAATCTTCTATTTAATCAATAAACCCTCTTATTGATTAAATCCCCCTCTCAAATACTTTAAATTATACTAATTTCCTTCTAAATCACATTCAAATGGCTTCTGTAAAGTAACTTGGTCTTTTAATTAATCATAGTTGATTAATTAAATCACCCCTAACTTCCATGGGTTACTAATTTTTTACTAATCTCTTTTAATCATACTTATCCCTTTCTAATTCTACTTTAACATTTATCTCACATTCACTATGATGCAATCTTCTCCAAAAATGGAAAGCTATATAAGGAACCTAGTACTGTCCTACCAATATTAAACCTTCATACACCATGTCCTTGTAAGACATTTGCACTTGATAAGATAATTTTTATGTTATTGGAAAACTTTGTTCAAATCCCTTTTCTACTCAACCAAGAGTAGTAAGAGAAGAGCAAAAAATGACAATCAAGCCGTATTGGTGAGATATCTTCCTCTTCCTTGGAGAAATTCCTTGATCGTGCATAGTTGCATTTGGTTCATAAAGGAAATACCTATAATCTAAAATCACATCCATCAATCAAAGGATGTTTGTATTTGATGTTTGATTAAATATTTCATGCAATTAGTTTAAGCTTTCCTTTATGCTTTATCATGATGTTTTTGTTTGATTAAATAAGTTATGAATCTACTTTGTGTTAGGTTCTTTATATTAACTTAGATTAGTTTAACATGCATACATATGGTATGCACAGTGGGACACTCATTTGTTTTATGCACATTATTTATGTTTTCTTATTTTAGGCTCCATTTTACATGCTCATTATTTTAATTTGTTAAAATTCATGTTTTTAAACATGTACCATGATGTTTGATAGTGTTGAGTCTTTCTTTTGGGTATTTAGGAGCTAAAATGCTGTCAAATTTGAGTCTTGATGAGAAAAATGTTAGAAGCAAAAATCCTAAGAGGTGGTGAACCAGTCTTACAAAATTTTTACTTCATTTGCCATATCTTATATACATGATTCAAATCAACCATTCAATATACATATTTAATATGTGCTTATAAGTGTGTAACATCCATCCATAAGTACATGAAAAAATAAAGAGAGAAATAACACAACATATAATGTGGGAAACCCTCAAGGGGAAGAAAAACCACCAAAAATTCTGTATATATTACTGAATACAAAATAATTATGTGAATATTACACATCACACAATATTTTTTTAGTGAGACACCAACCCCAAAAGGAGAACCAACCCCTAGTTTAGTAGAATAAAAATCCTACAAGGAGGATACAACCCACTAAAGTGATCAAGCACCAATTCAACAACCTAAATATGAATATCACCGATGATTTGTTGCTACAACAATTGATTGTGATCACTAGTTTAGCTTCATGCATTCAAAACCCTCTCAAATAAACTCTTCTCCTACTTCACTTAAACTTGCATCATATCATGTTGATTAGGTATAATGACCTTGACCACTTGCTCCTCTAATCTTCTCAACTTTTCATGCCTCTTCTTAAGTCTTCCCTTGACCCCTCTAACCTCTTCTTTCACCTTCTCTATCTCTCTCACATCTCTCTCCACTCCACTAACTCAAATGAGAAAATACAATGCACTTTTATACATGACTCTAGCTTACACAACCATATAGGTTGACCAAGACCAATAAGGTTGGTCATTCCAACTTAAATTTTTTTTTAAAACATCATATAAACATCTTAGAAGGACCAAGTAGGTTGGAAATGGTCACAAAAATATGAACTAGCTCAAGGCTTCTCAAACATGCCTAAAATAAGGTGTCTTCATCCAATGAATGCTTCTTAGACTACAAGGAATCATAAAAAATTCATCAAGAATTCTCAACCTCCAAACAAGTAAGGAACATCCTCTAAACACCAACAATCAGATCAAGTAACTATGTACCACCCATATTCACCATGGAATACATCAAAAAGCAAGCACACCAAAAAGGTCTTTAGTACCTAAATAACTAGTCCACAAGAACAACCAAATTTGCATATCAAATCATGATGTCAAGAATTATTTGGAACATGTACTAAAGGAACATGATTCCAGATCACTCTTCAGATCTATGAGGCACCATAAAATAGGAAAAAACACTAAAAGACCTTTAACTCTCTCTCCTTGCTTAAGCATGCTGATCATACTCAGAAATATGTATTCAAGAACAAAAAACTTGACACATCTAATCACCTCACCAAGACAAAAGAAACATATGGATGGAAATATATTAATTTATAGTAGCTGAAACAACTTACTTAAACCTCCAAAATAGGACATAAGACACTCAAGTAGCTCTATATCCAATATTGCTCAAACCTTCTACAAGGACTCAAGAACCGGTCTTGAAAGAAAAATTCTCTAACAACTACAAGGAAACTTACACATAATCCACCACTTGGAATACATCAAGGGAAACCTATTACACTTCATCAAACACTAACAAGCATATGTCATATGGAGAAAACCTCACTTGCATACTTATTCCATGAAAGCTTCTTAGCAATCCTAATAGGGATAATTAGGTCATTATGGTTTCAATATGAAACCACCTCTTTAGATCAAACCAAGATCTATATCAAATCATATTAGACTCCAACAAGCTATATATTACCAAATACCACTACTATAACATGCATTTCATGAAAGCACACCTCAAACCACAAGACTAGTTTTATCCCTTATAGGCCAAAAGCAATAGGGAAACTTAGAGGACTTGTTTCTCAAATTTTCTCCATATAAATCACCCAAAATTTTTCATGCCCATTTAGAAAACCTCCCAAGATTTCTGGAACACTTTTTTTCATTTCATGAAACCTTTAACTCAGTTCTGGAATAGAAAATATTCAAAAAATAGAGATATTTTGGTACCTTACCAACTGACCTAGAGTATGAAACCACCACTAACATGAGTCCTAAAGAATTATCTACAAATCCAAGTCATCATATTTTATTTCCCAAGCCATTTGGATCCCAAATTCTTCATTTCTTTCATGTTGCTCTAGGTCTATGGTTTTAGGAGGGTTTAGACTTGTTTACCTTCTTAAGAATGGTTCATAAAGATGTGATGACCAAAAGAATTCATTATTTATGCAAAAACACTCTTGAATCAATTCCCTAACAACCAAAAAACACCCAATTCCCCATATAGAGCTTAAAAATGTGGGTGATCATTCAAAGTTTACTATCGAGCTGAGATATGCATTTCTAAGATCTTGGTAGAGCTAAAATTGACTTTTCTTGCTTTGTCTTGATACTCCCATTCTCAAACTTGGTCCAAAACACTATAGAAATCTCCTTCATGCTTTCCAATGATCATTAATGCTTGTACATACCTGAAACTCTCTATGCCATCTAGTTTTCCCATGCTTAAATAGTCTTCAATAACTTGCTTCACAATGACCTTGTATATGCAATATAACTCTAAAATATGACCTTGAAAACAGCTCTAATACCTAATAACAACTCTGACACATATAACTAACCATGTTAAACCTCATACCAACCTTAAAGGAACTCCTGAAGTGCATACATGTCACAAATTCGCTTGACCATGCACCAATATCATGCAATCTCACCTAGTCATCATGCCTCTACAACAATGCAACTTATTATGACACCTAATACTGACTTAATACACAATCCTGACTCCCTTTAACATCAATGTGACCCTTAAAATAAATGAAAACAACTAAGACACTATGTCCAATAAAAAATATGTGATTTGGGTTGTTTTTGGCTCATTCTTGACGTTTTTTATGCAGGTACAGGTTCCTTACATTAACGTTCATGTGGGCGTGCTATTGTATCACTTTCCTTGGGTTAGTGTTCATAAATGCATTTTTATGTTCATCTACATGTGCCTACATTTCACTACATGCAATGGCGTTACATTGAATTATGCTTGCACATGCTTGCGTTCCATTCCTTGCACTAGCGTTTCTACCTATTTTCCTCTATTGTGTGTGTTGTCATTCATCTGTACGCATCTCCATTAATTATTTTGTGCTAGCGTTCTTTTTCTTACGCTAACATTAATGTGTATGTACTAGCATTCCATTGAGTTCTAGTTTTCTTGTGCTAGCATCCATTTTCATGTGTTAGCATCCTTCTGTTTGCGTTTGCGTCCATCTACACAGGTGTTCTACTTTATATTTGATGTTTGCATTTATGTATCATTCCATGCACTAGCATTCTTCTACATGCACTAACATATTGTGTCAATTTTACTCAAAATTCATGAATCTTTCAATACTGATATTTAATTTCCCATTGTTTTCTACATGTTTCTGATTCTGATATGTAGGTTATTTGTGTAAATTAATGTTAACATTTCAATTATTTGTTAGAAATATTTTTTTTTGATATAAATTGACCAAAACCACTTATGCTCTTCTCTTGCACTTTTGAGCGACCTTGAGAATAGAAATGACTATGATTATGGATATTTTTCTAACATTTTATCATCATTTGGAAATATGGTTAACGCTTGATATCATGATTTTAAATTTCCATGTTGTTTTAGTTTGATCAAACACCACATATGCTCTTCTCTTGCACTTTCAAGTGACATTGAGAAACAAAAATGGTTGAGATCCTTTACATTTTTCTAACATTGTGCTCATATGGAAACATACTAATTGTTTGAGTTTAGGACCATTTATGCTCATCAAAAACCAAAATCTAAAAAAATTACTAATGTCTTGTGTGTAGGTTGCCTCGATTAAATAAATGCATTTAAGAAAAATCACATTTGAAATCAAGATAAAAATGAACAACTCACACTATATTTATAGGTACGGATAAGGGTTAAAACCCATCCTCTTTAAAGTGTGGGAAGTGCTTTGGCTTAAACAATAAAACTCGTTATGTGGAGTACCATATGAACCCCAAAGTAGTCAACATAATGAGAGAACTGGATGACGAAATGGGAAGTGCCACATCACATACTTGACTAAAACACCCATGAGGAGTGCTAAAATTTGTCCATGTGAAGCCTTTTTCATTAATTTTATCATGGGGTAGTGGTCCTTTGTTTAGAATTTATTCTAAAAAAAGCGTACCTATCTTAGACAAGATATTGGTGAGTGTTCATAAAAAAATCCTAGGGAACTATTTGGCATCGGGGCCAGCTTAACCATATCCATTATCATTGATATTAAATTATTTTCCAAACAAAACTTTGTCTTAGTTTCCACCTTTTTTAGAACAAGGAGAAATGTTGTCAAAGTTGCACTGTGTATTTTTGGTTACAAAACATTGTTAACATATACCCCTTTGCAATTTTTTCTCCCCCCTTTATCAAAATAGCACTATCCAAAGTGCTTCCAAAATTGCACTAACCATTTTTGGATACTTTAACCTTTTTTTATTGAAACTTGATTTGAGTGTTAAAAGTGTGTTGATACACTACCTGCATTACATCAATCCCTTTTTGATACTTAAATCTTGTTTTCTTAAACTTTATCTAAGCGTTGAAATTGTATTGTTATGCTTCTCACATTATATCGACCATTTTTTATACTTAAGACTTGTTTTCTTAAAACTTGATTTGAGTGTTAAAAGTGTGTTGTTACGCTGCTCACCTTGTTCCAATCCCTTTTTGATACTTAATATTGTTGTCTTAAACTTGATTTAATTGTTGAAATTGTATTGTTACGACGCTCGCATTGTATTGATCATTTTTATACTTAAACCTTATTTTTCTTAAAAATTTATTTGAGTGTGGAAATATGTGTTGTTATACTATCAAAACCATATCAACCCCTTTTTAATACTTAAATTTTGTTTTCTCAAAACTCAATTTAAGTGTTTAAATTGTGTTGCTACAATATTAAACAACTTTTGGAGACTTTTACACATAGGAAAAGTTTCCTTTACGGTCATTACTCTGTCCAAAATTTCATAGATTTTTTTTGGCTATTTTCATCATATATTATGCACCCTTGGAAAACTCTTCACTTTTCTACTATTACACTACTATTTTTTTCATAGATTTTTTGTGACACTTGCACACTCATCCTAGAATATTTTTAAAACATTTCCCATCATGCCACCAATTACAATATTAACATATAGAAGGAGGGAAACTAATCCTTTCCTCTGTACCACTTTGGACCCATTATCTAAAGAGGAAACATTGGTTGACCATAGTGAATATGAGGGAAAAAATCCTCACGATGCCTTTGAGTATGACCCCACCCACATAGATAACTTCCTCTTCCAAAATAAAGATCATTTTTTTAGTACGGGTAGTAGAGTTAGGGGCCAAATTTTCACTTGAATTTGATCTCACCATCCTTACAAATACAAGTCACGAAGAGTAAATAACATGACCTCCTCCTTATCAAATAATTAAGGAAATTATAAACCATGGACATGATTATAACTTGACAAAACATGAAGGTAATAATGAGGAAATAGAATCCTCTAAGACTACAACTGGTTATCGAATACCATTTTTCCAAACCAGCCACAAAGCTAGAGTAGAAGGACAATAAAATGAACATAAACCTCAACTAGAACTCCATAACGAATAGGTCACTGTGTAACAACAGTTACAAATCGTTAGCCATCAATTGGAAAACCTAGCTTCATGTGTCCATAAGGACATATGTAGAGTTACACATACTCAAAAACCTAAGGTGGCTTATGTGGAACATTACATTGAAAACCACGATGGCGAAGCCTCAAAATATAACCACGTGAACATATTTTTCACACCTTCACATGTCCAAATATTTGACCAAGAGTGGAATTCCATGAAATACACCCTTGTCAGTCTTCAAGAAAATAGCCTTTGACACAGTAAGAAATATCACTTCAAAGAAATGTGTCCTTATCCCTTCAATTGACATATGTTGTGTACTCCCTTTCTGCCTATCTTTGATTGCCTAAAATTTGATAAATATATGGGAAAAGGTGATCCTCATGATTGTGTGAAATAATTCTTCATGGATTTCTAAAAAAAAAATCCAATAACGATAATTACCTTATTCACTTATTCTTATGGATTCTTAGAGATCAAGCACTTGAATAGTTTCTCCATCTCCCAAAGGGTCTGTTTACATGTTTGTGGACTTAGTGGAGAATTTTATTTGTCACTTTTCATTCAACATGGAAAGTGATATCACTATTATAAACCTTTGTAATGCAAAACAACGCAACAATGAAAACTTCATTGGTTTCTTACAATGATGGCAAAGGTTAGCTAGTCACTTCCCCTGCTCTATTCCAGAGAAACAACTTGTCAGTATCTTTTTACCTAAATTACACCTTGAGATAGAATTTCAATTCAAAATGCATTGTGCAAGCACCTTAAAAGAAGCTATTGAAAAAATAATCCAAATTGAAAAGGTTTTGCTTGCAAAGGGGACTTAAAAACCCTTTCAAAGAGACAACCATGAATCAAACCCTAAAAAATATTCCAAGTTTCAACAAAAATAAGAATTTCATGGGTGATGGAATCACTGATTCCAAACATGTCTAAGTGGTCCAAAAACACTCCTCATTTGAAACTCTCATGGGGATATGCTCAAATATGAAGTTAAATGTCGAGAGTATACCCTAGTTACAAAGTCTTTATCATCAATTTTGAAACAAGCTGGATGTGATCAACATGGCACAATTCCCGACTACTACACATTTTTCTGAGTATGCACTGAAAATGTCATGGTATAAATACCATGAATATTATGAATACCATCATGTCAAAGGCCATCTTACGGATAAATGTATGAAATTGAGAAACTTCATTCAGGACCTCATAGATAGAGGATACGTCGAACTAGGTACATAAGAACCCACTAAAATTTCTAGCAAATAATTGGGAATTTATAAAGAATCATTACCCAAACATAAGCAGGTGAAATAAAATTTGGATCTAGTTCAATCCTCACAAGGAAAAAATTCCAATCATGTTGTTTCTAAAGAAATAAATCAATTCTATTATCTCATCAGCTACATCAATCCCACTACTAAGCATATAACTACCATCAAGATCAAATCACAAGGGTGTGTTATGGAAACATGACATGATTGTCTTATCATCCCAGAACCTCATCTGCCTACTCCTTTAGATAGTCATTATGATCTCCTATAGCTTCTTGAGAAGACAACCACACTATCTCTATCTTGGATCTTCTCAAATATCTATTGTTAATAAGGATGTCCTCTGTAAGACTCTTAACGGGTCAATATTTTCCACAAACACTGATTCCTCACACTTTCAAGCCTTGGTTGTGTAACTTACTCCATTTAAAAAAATCACCTTGATCCAAACTGAGATTCCAATGGAGTACCAAAAACACAACCTTTGTTTGTATATTGAAGTGATTATTACTCACAAAAAGATAAAAAGGGTATTTGTGGACTATGGGTTAGGCCTTAACTTATGTACCTTGAAGCTCATAAAATAATTGGGACACACTAATACTGAAATGGATCCTAAAATGATCACCATTAAGGATTATGATAATTTAGAGAGATGTTCAATGGGCACGATTACCTTGCCAATGGAATTTGGGCCTATTACACATGAAACCTAGTTCCATGTCCTTGACCCTAAACTACCCCTATAATATTATCCTTATTCACCCATGGATCCATGTCATGCAGGCCATTCCCTAAACATTTTAAAAGTTTATCAAGGTCAAACACTTACCATTATCAAGGATCTACAACCCTTTGCACATTATAGAGCATTGTCCAACTATTACCACACAATATATAAATTTCCTTCTATAAAAATAGTTGTTAAGATTCAATCATAGGCCCTCACCTCTTGCATCAATTTTGATACACTGCACCCACACGAAAGAGGTTCCTCTAAATCCATATCCCCATTTTCTTCATGGGAACAAAAACTGAAAATAATTCCTATCGGATGTGGGGAATACAACCTCCAATAGGCCCTTCTAGTTTTAAATCTTCCCCTATCACCTAAAATGTATGGTAGGACCAATTACCAGCCACAACAACCTTAGGTACCTTGCATTATTGACACATTCATCCCTAGTGGTCTTTTGACAGATGAGAAAATGCATAACAGTTATACATCCCAATCCCTTGATGAAATAATGGCTTCATGCTATTAATCCCCAAAATATGTTATCCCTAATAAGATGATGTTGACATGGGATACAAATGATATGGGTGTGGCATAAATGAACAAGGTGTGCGTGAACCTCTTCTAGCACATAAGAATATGGATAGATATGGACCTTAGTATTCGACCCTTTGAATCATGACCTATAGAAGCTGAGGCCACCTCCTAAGAACGATATGATAGATCTTCATATTATGATATAAAAAAAAAGTCCCTTTGTAGCCTTTACAAGGACCTTTCTTCCACAAAGTGATTCTCTGACATGGTTGTTTTAACCTTGTCTTCTTCCACTCTTTAATTAAACCTTGTACACCCTTCCCTTTTCAACTAGGACCAACAATGGCATATACCAATTTATTTCTTTTAGAATGACGAAGAAATTGGTGAATTCATGGGGTTGTATGATGGACATTCATTATTGGGGACCATACAGAATGGTATTCTCTATTAACCTTGATGCATATGTGTATTTTGGGGAGGAGGCCAAGTTTTGTGGTTAGGTAAAACAAAAAGAGAATGAGGGAAAAATATCTTCCACAAATCCTCACAAAAATATAATATCTAAGTCCCATAATGAAAACCTTTTTGAGAAACTTATAAACAAACAAATAGAAAAATTTAAAACATGATATAAAAAATGACCAGCCTATGGGTGAAAATCTCATTAAGATGCCCATAGAGCAAGAACTCAATCTCCCCCCTAATCCTATGAGATATAGAGGATGGATCTAAATTACTTGTGGAGGAGACTATTAATATCAACATTAGTACAGAAGATGAACCTAGAATTGTCAAACTCGAGGATTCTCTTTCAAAACATGAACAAAAATATTTTTCTATACTCCTTAGAGAATTTTTAGATGTATTTTCTTTGTCATATGCAGACATGCCAAGATTAGATCCTTCTTTAGTAGTGTATAACCTTATTGTGCATGAATCAACAAAGCCAATTAAAAAAAAATTATGCAAAATGCATCCACATGTGGTTCTTTTGGTAAAAGAGGTGATATAAAAATTATTAGCAGTGGGATTTATCAGACCTATTGATTACTCTGAATGGATCTCCAAAATAATACTTGTTCAAAAGAAACCTATTAGTATAAGGATTTACATAGATTTTAGGGACATCAACAAAGCCTGTCCTAAGGATGAATTTTGTCTTCCAAACATCCACATGATTGTTGATTCTACTGCTGGTCAGGAAATGTTATCCCTCATGGATGGATTCTCAGGCTATAATCAAATTAATATCGTGGAAGAGGACAAACATAAAACCATTGTTACTACTCATTGGGGTACGTTTTTCTATCAAGTCATGCCTTTTAGCTGTAAGAATAAAGGTGCAACATATCAGAGAGTTATGACTATCATATTCCATGACATGTTACATGATATTGTGTAGGATTATGTGGATGCTATTCTAAAAAAATAAGACTAGAGTAGAGCACCCGACGATACTTTTTTGTATCTTTGAATGGCTTCAGGATTACAAGGTTCACTTGAATCTGAAGAAATGTTCCTTCAAATTCATCTCAGGTAAATTACTAGGCTACATTATGTCTCATCGTGGACTTGAATCAGATCCTGTTAAAGGCACAACTATCACTAAGATTATGAAAGGAACAATAACCAGATCGTACCAAGCCAAGAACACAGATGCTAATCAAACACCACGATCAATAAGATGAAAGTAATTCGCCAGAATAACTTTGCATAAGCCTTTACAAAAAAATGAGCAACAATATCATATATTATTATGGAACTCAATGCAATACATTGAGAATGGGCCTTGCTTAAATAGGCAAGGAATAACAATCTAAGAACCAGTCAAGATCGTAGATCAAGCCATAAATCAAGGAAATAACTAGTCATCAAAGAACTAGTCAAGACCATAGATTTAGGAGAGAACTAGACATTAAGGATCTAGTCAATACCATAGATCAAGGAAAGAACTATTTAATACCATAGATCAAGGAAATAACTATACCTAACAAATAGATAATATATCCTAATATCTAAATAAGATAAAGAAATATCCACACACATAAGTGGGTGAGGATAAATACAATAAAGGTAAATAAAGTACCTAGGTGAACATGAGCTAAGGTAAATACCTACTCTAACAGATTCCTCCTCCTAAGAACCTCAAACAACTGCACAACCTACAAGGAAAAATTTAGTTCATTCGAAGATTCATTTCACAACTTACAAAAAAGTGCCTTTCCTTCACCCATCTAGCAAAGAAAGATATTGATTTCCACTAGGTCCCAGATTGCCAACAATCCTTTTGTCAACTCAAACAATATTTGGAAAATCCACCTATTCTTGTACCACCTACCCTAGGTAGGCCTTTGATGTTTTACATATCTACTAGCCAATTTTCTATTGGCACAATCTTGGCACAATACGATGACCAACACAAAGAAAGAGCCATATATTACCTTATCCGCACCTTAATTTCATATGATATTAATTACCTATAGATTGAAAAATCATGCTTAGATGTTGTCCTCGATTTTCAAAAACTATGCCATTACCTTTTGAACAACCATACCATGCTATATCTAAACTTGATCCTCTAAAATACCTTTTGGAAGAACCTGCACTTACAAGAAGGATGATTAAATGGACTATTTTGTTGAGTGAGTTTGACATTAAGTATGTCATTTAAAAGGAAATTAAAGGATAAATGCTTCCTGACCAACTTCTTGAAGCACCACTTCCAGGAACGAAACCCTTAATTATATATCTACCAGATGTTTCCATTTTATATATTGGAGAATAATCAACTTGGAAGGTATATTTCGATGGGTTATTCACATTTAATGGCTCAGGATCAGTATTAGTCATTATTACTCCCAAAATAAATATCATCTCACCTTTCAGACTCAGCCTCACATGTATAAAAAACATTGTCGAATATGAAGCTCTCATTGTAGGACTTAAAGTCACTATATGATGGAACACCAAATAAGTTGAGGTTATCGGCAACTCATAACTTATCATTAAACAGGTAAATGACAAATAAAAAATCAAAGATGAGAAAATTATCCCTATAAATGCATGACAACCATCCTAAAATAGTATTTTGTTCTGATTTCCTACCATCAAGTTTTGCACATGTAGAACTGATCAAAAGATGCTATGGATACCATCAGATCCTTGTTAAACTGATCACTAGATACTAGAGAATTTCAATTCCTTATCGATCATCTAACAATACCAAACTATGAACTTTTAGACTCATGCTTGATATGAGAAGTTGTTAGTCCCTTTTCCCCTTGGTACGTTGATATTTATAACTACATATAGGATGGTACTTCCCCACCTGACCTCTCCCACTCCCAAAAGAGAACCCTTATCCAGCATATATCCTATTACACCCTACTTAGGAGCACTCTCTATCATCAAGGTTATAATGGGACTCTGTTACATGTTAGAGTAGGTATTTACCTTAGCTCATGTTAACCTAGGTACTTTATTTAATTTTATTGTATTTATCCTCACCCACTTATGTGTGTGGATATTTCTTTTATCTTATTTAGATATTAGGAGATATTATCTAGTTGTTAGGTATAGTTCTTTCCTTGATCTATGGTATTGACTAGATCCTTAATGTCTAGTTCTCTCCTAAATCTATGGTCTTGACTAGTTCTTTGATGACTAGTTATTTCCTTGATTTATGGATCGATCTACGACCTCGACTAGTTTTTAGATTGTTATTCCTTGCCTATATAAGAAAGGCCCATTCTCATTGTAATTCACTGAGTTCCATAATAATATATGATATTTATGCTCATTTGTTTACAAAGGTTTATGTAAAATTATTTTGGTGAATTACTTTCATCTTATTAATTGTGGTGTTTGATTAACATCTTTGTTCTTGGCTTTGTACGATTTGGTTTTGATCCTTTTATTACATTGCCTTAATTATGAAGAAGTTATCCAAGCAACCAAAGAGGTACACAAAGGCATTTTTTGGTGCTCATACAAGTGACATAGTCCTTGCGAAGAATATTTTATGCATGGTATACTACTTGAATACTATGAAAATAAACCATTTCCAGTATGTGAAGAAACATGTCCTGTGTCAAAACCACAAAAATTTGATCCATGCACCATCTCAGTCATTATAGTTTATCACAACACCATGGCTATTTAGAAAATGGGGGCTTGATCTTATAGGAAAACTCACCCCCACCTCATATGCTGGACACAAAAAAATTATCACTACTACTAGTACTTTACCAAATAGGTGGAGGTTGTTCATCTCACTTATGTTCCAGGTTCTCAGATTTCTGAGTTCATCATGAGCCACATCATGTTCTGCTATGACATCCCTTCTTCCATTGTATTTGAAAACGGAAAATCATTCAAGAACAAGCAAGTGAAAGATATCTTCCAACGGTTTAAAATTTTCCAAAAGTGGTCTACACCTTATTACCCTAAAGGTAATGGGAAAGATGATGCCACCAATAAAATGCTTGTTTGAATTATGGAGAAAATGGTTAGTAAAACATGTTGTAATTGGCATCTCCAAATCCATCTTGCCATCTGGGCTTATTGCACTTCCATCCGAACACCTATAGGTGCAACCCCCTATTCCTTGGTATTTGGAAATGAAGCCATAATAACCATAGAGATCGAGCTCCCATCTTTGATAATCTTCTTGTGAGAATATATAGATAAAGACAAAGACTATAGAGTAACTAGGCTAGTAGAGCTTGAACTACTTGATGAAAAATGCCTTCATGCCCTGGACCATCTTAAAATATATCAGAATTAAATTTGTGTAGGATACAATAAATGTATCATCCCTAATGAATTTGATGTAGGCAATCTTATGCTTAAGGAAAACCAGTTCAAAACTATTAAATAATGTGAAAAGAAAGACAACTTTAAGCCTAACTAGTTAGGGCCATACATTATGGTGGCTAAATTTGGTTTTGAGGCCTATAAACTTGCATATTCTGATGATGAGGATATCCGAGAGCCTATGAAAATCATGCATCTCAAGCGCTTATATTCCTGAGATTGGGGGCATTCAAAAAATCACCAAAATCAAAAAATCAAAAAAATCAAATACAGTAAAGAGAAATAAATTCGTTAAAATGTGAAAACCACAAAATTGTGGCACTTTACACAAGTCATTTAGTGAAAACTAGTTTTTGGCACCACAGGAGGATTTTTTGTTCACAAGCATCTCACACTTGTGGCATGATTGATACTTCACCTGTGTTTGAAATCCTGTTGAGCCTATCCTCCATGGCCTTGATCCGAATGACCCTATTCTTATATATTTGCATAGAACTATCCCTTTTATATTCTCACCTCTCACTGGGGACACCTTCACATCTTCATTTTCCTATACATAGTTTCAGAAAACTTTCAAAAACCATAAAAACTCAAAAAATTTGAAAATCCAAAAAACATTAGTAAAACCTTGAAAATCCAAAAACATTGGTAAAATATTCAAAAATATAAAAACATTGGTAAAATATTCCAAAAATGGTAAACATTCAAAATAAAAAAATCGAAAAACAGTGAAAAAATAAAAAACACTAAACATTGGAAACTATCCTAAAAAATAGCCTACTTCAGTGCTCACTCATTCTAACACATGACATGCAGATCATATTGTGATCTTCCTTCATCAACAAAGCTAGTTTGCTTGCTATTTCTATTTTCCTGACATATATTGTTTCTTAGGGTAGTTTCATAGTACACATTGCTTTTCATAGGACTTCTATGTCCTCCATCTATTCCCTTGCATGTATCCTTGCTTGGGGTATCATTTTAACCATTTTTGTTTAACTCAAACATTTAGGAACTAAAGTTGGACAACAAAAACATTGGTACAAATTTATTGAACATTTTTTGTTTGTGCTTGTTTGTTTGCATTCTTGCTTATTTACTTTCTTGTATTGCATTGTTTTATGTGTTTTATTTGACTCAATCCTTTAACACTGAACAAAAATCACTATTATGGCTCTTACCCTTTTTTTGTATGCTTATATCAAATAAACATGTATTTCTGAACTAAGATGGTACATATACTATGTCATGACCTTCCCATCCATCATCTATCTTATCTTCCATTCTAGCTATTTTTCTACCTATCATTTTCCATTTCTTCTACGTATCCCTCCCAAGACACAGGTATCATTGCGACTCATTTTCCCTCCCTCCCTTTCTTCCCCTGCTTGAGGCATGCTATCCAACTCAATCAATCATTTTTAAAAATGACCAACCAAGCCAAGTTCAAATCCCTTCTATCACTATGAGTTTTTATTCTACAAGATATGTTAATAAAAACATCTCTTGCTGGCCTGAACGACTTGTTTTCTAGCATGATCATTCTTCTCTTCTTTTCGAGTGTTAATCAACCTCTTCTATCACCCCATTGAAACTTGAGGGGGCATCATCCATCCTACTAATTTTTCTTCTACTCCAATTTTTCTTAAATTGTCTACTATCTTTAAAGTGGCGTCACTTGTGCTACACCACATCAAAGAGGGGAAACCGTAGGCACCTAAATCTGACTACACTGTTTTAATAATTAAATTTCACTAATTATCCTCTTTCCCATCATTTCATTATAATTAGTGGTTTCCCACTAATTAGCTAACATTCTCTTTTATCTCGGTCAATTAACAACACTTTGTTAATTAACTAGCTGTTTCCCCCATCTTGGATGCCAATTAATGACACTTCATTAGTTATAATCCTCTTTTAATTAATTAATTAACCATTATTATATAATTAAGCCTTTCAATATTCTATGTAATCAATAAACCCTCTTATTGATTAAATCCCCCTCTCAAACCCTTCAAATTATACTAATTTCCTTCTAAATCACCTCTAAATGGATTTTATAAGTTTAACTTGGTCTATTAATTTATCCTAGTTGATTAATTAAATCACCCCCAACTTCCATGAGCTGCTCATATTTTATTAATATCTTCTAATCATACTTATCCCTGTCTGATTCTAGTTTAACTTTATCCCACATTCACTAGGATGCAAGCTTCTCCAAAACCGGAAAGCTATATAAAGAACCTAGTACTATCCTTTCAATCTTACACCTTCATACACCATGTGCTTTTAAGACATTTGCATTTGATAAGAGATTTTTCATGTTATTGGAAAAAATAGTTAAAACCCCCTTTCTACTTGGTCAATAGTAGTAAGAGAAGAACCAAAAATAGAAATCAAGCCCTATTGGTGAGATCTCTTCCTCTTCCTTGGAGAAATTCCTTGATTGTGTATAGTCGCATTTGATTCCCAAAGGAAATACCTATAATTTAAAATAACATCCAATAGTCAAAGGAGGTTTGAATTTTATGTTTGATTCAATGTTTTATGCAATTAGTTAAGCTTTTCTTTGTGATTTATCATGATATTTTTGTTTGAATAACTAAGTTATGAATCTACTTGGTGTTAGATTATTATCAATAACTTAGATTAGTTTAACATGCAAACAATGGGTGCACAAATACCATTGAAATTTATCATAAAATTCTTCTAAAAACGTCCTAGATTCAAACATAGTATTTGGCGAAGGCCATTCCATCATTGATTCTATCTTACATGAGTCCATTTTTAATCCATCTTGTGGATTTACAAATCCCAAATAAATGAGATAATTTTGTATGAAGCTGCACCTTTTCAAGTTAACGAAATTTTCTTCTTTCAAATTACTCAACACAAGTCTCAAATGTCTCAAGTGCTCTTCCTTAAAATGGTTGAAAGCTAAAATATCATCCAAATACAAAATAAAAATCTTGTGAATGGTTTCAACACCTCGTTCATGAGTCTCATAAGTGTACTTGTTGCATTAAATGGAATATCCCATCATTAAGACATTTTAAAAAGCATGAATAAGTGCCCATTTGGAACATTGATTGGAGTTGTGTTATTTTATGATTTTTTTGTGGATGCATGCTACTTGTTACAACTGTTTGGTTGAGCTTGCATTTATGATGTGTATTTAAGATATTACAAATTATTAAATGATTGTATTTGCATATAATAAATAAAACTAAGTTAATGAAAGGAAACTAACACCAAGTAGTATCATGACCTAGCTAATATACCAAAAACACCATGATAAAGCTTAAATAAGAAAACTAATCTAATGCATCAACAATGAAAAACACTAAACATGTAAGCAATACTCTTGAAATATATTATACAATAGGGAGTTAAACGTGGCTTAGTTGGCCGTTGTTCAAATGGATTGATTGGAATAGAAATTATGATGCGCCAATGGATAGAAAAAACAAGGGGGGAGGGGGGATAAATATAATCCCTATTGGCACAAATTTTCTAAATGGAATGCTAGTATTTGAGGGAAAGAAATAATTTCTTCAAAACATGATCCCCCACTTTAAGATAGTGCAAATGGGCACAAATTTGAGCACCCAGATCATTATAGTTGGTGGAAAATTAACTCTCAACAATTAGTATGATGTTTATTAATCCACAATAATTTAATTATCAGACCTAGGGATGTAAAATTTCAATATTTCCTGTGTTGTATCCATAGTTACATATGTTGGGAGGTATAAGAGAAAATTGTTGTCACTATAATTAGGAAATAAAATGCTGGAAATGAACTAGCTTATGACTGGAAATGAATACTATGGATATCATCAAAACATGTAAAATATAGATCATAAGTAAAGAATAAGATGATTCAAATCTAATCCAATCATGTAAGAAATTATACCAACAAATAAAAGGAGAGGGTTAGCAGACCACAAGTGGGCCCTTCCTTGGGTGCTAATCCCTCCTAAGGCCCGTGTTTAAATTTTTTTATTAGAACTCTGGTTTTATTCAATAACATGAATGTTACAAATGGAACGTATAAAAAAATATCTACCTATGTATCTATCCCTTTTCTACAGCCACAAAAATATTTTTATATTCTTCTCTTCAGAAGAGATGTGAAGAGAATGCCTCATTACTAATAGTTACAATTCGATTAAGTACAAGATCATCACCAAGAAATCTAGAGATTCTCATGCATGTAATAGAAATGTTAAAAGGTTTCCTCATACAATGATATAAATTGAGAAACTGATCAATTTAAACAACCATTTATCAAATTAAATCAACTAATTCCTTGTTGGAGTTGCAAAGCATATTTAGGTGACGACATTGAATCCTCTTCGTGTTCTCATAACTGCTCCTTTAACAACACGTGAAAACTTAGGTGAACTGTCCACGTTTCTCAATCTTTCTAGAGTTATGGTCTGTGATATGCATGTGACCTCCCTTGGCTACAAGTTATTTGCTGAGGACGAGTCCCAGTTGTTGCATGTTATTTTTTTGTAGAAGAGTCCCTTTATGTTATGAATGAGTTTCTTTGGCTACATTTTAGTGGATACACATAACAAATATTTGGAAATAAAGGTTGAAATTTATTTAAAGAAATATTTAATCATCACATTGCATTCAAAATAATAAATTCATCCATAATCCAAAAAATAAAGTAAACTTAGTAATAATTATATTAACTAATATAGGTGCCATAAGGTTAAGATATAACATATATGTTCAAAAATATATGGGAAACAAAAATTCAAGGGGTACACATGCATAAACAAAATACAAAAAATGAGGCATTTTAAATAGTAAATAAAAGGTCTCATCACACCCCCAAACTGAGATTCTTGGATGTCCTCCTCATTCAAGAAATATTGGGTTCTTCTGATGGCTTAGGATTTGCTTGGATGATGTTGCATAGGTGTTTGAAATCAATGGGCATATATTTTCCTTCTGGCTCCATGAAAAAGTAACATGCATTCTTCCTGTATCATTCCATTACCCTATCCTATAGGTCCTCATTCAATTCTCTATTCCCAGACCAATGTGGTATTGTATAGTGGAAAATTGGTGGATAGTAACCAATAGGAAACCTAATTTTTCCACATCCCTTAGAAAATTCAATATATGCATTGATACTCCTAAAAGTTGGGATAATGTTGGATAAGAATGCATTTCTTTTCTCCTCATCTTTGGTGGAATTCCCTCCCATCTTTCCCTGTAGTCCTATACTATTTCCACACCATTAAAGTTAATGTAGTCTCTTGCCTCATCACGGGCTTCTTGTCTGATCTTGTAAACCCTTTGTTTTATTTGTTGAACTGCCATAAACTTCCCATATTCTTCAATCATTGATTTAGTGTTTCCTGCCTCTACTCTCATCATCAAAGGTTGTACCTTACACAAGTTTCTGTAATCCACCATCTGCTTCTCTCTATACAATTCATTGTTAAAGTAGGAACATAGTGCCCAAAATTTTACATCCCCAATATAGAGAATAGGTATTCAATCTTTGTCATATTATAAAGAATAATTATACATATACAAATCACATAAAAACAATTGTATTTCATGAGGCATTTTCATATATATCTTGAAGAAAGATCTGGCTCCACTAATATCAAATGGGATATCATTGTTGATACATGTATACTTTAAATGTAATATTTGATCTTTTAAGAAAACACAAATGTTAGACGATGGTCGACATTTAAGTATTTCATTTATTACCTAAATTTTATCTTCTTGTTTATTATTTAGTCTAACAATCTCATTATCCTTAGCCTATATCTGCCTATCCTTCTCTTCAATATCTTGCTGATGTTGGAAGAGAAATTCTTCCTTCTCTCTATCCCACTTTCTCTATAGCTTGTTAACATAATTATCAAATTGTTGTACCCAATAATCTAATAAGGTGGTTTGAGTTGTCATATCCCTACAAGATGGTCTGGGAGGTTCTATGAAAATTTCCTTGATCACAACCTATGGTTGTAGGTTGAGTGGTGGAAATGGTGGATGCATATAGGCTCAAAGAATTCATGAATTTTTTCTTGGGCAGTTGTAGGACTGTCCACTTGTGCTATCTCAATAGGTTCATGAACATGTTCTGGCTCAAGGTCTTGGAAAATATTCTCAATTATGTACTCAATATCTTTTGGTAAATCATTCAAAGTATCCATTACATCAGTTTGTGGTTCATGTATTGAGTGTTCTAGTGCTTTCTCGGCTTGTTTTTCATTATCTGTGGTCACTTTGGCTATATTTTCATTTTATTTTGTAGATATTTCTCCTTCATGTTGTATATGGGTTTCCCTCATAAGAAAAAACTTTGTTTGAACTCCAATTAGTTCATTAGGGCACTCATGAATAGGTTTCTCATCTAACTCATCCTCCTTTTTCTCTTACACCTCCTTAGCTATATTTTCCATGTCTATGTCTTCATATGTGTCTACATGATCTTCCTACTAAACATCCATGGGAATACCTTCCTCAATCCGTTCTAGCTCCTCTTCATCATTGTCTAGAAAGATTTAAATGTTTCTCTTAGGATTTGAGGTTTTGGTATTTTTAGCATGCAACTTATGGGATCTCCTTGATGTTTTAGAGGTTTTTCTTGATGACTTCCGTTTGCCTTTGGAGAAAGAGAACTCAGGTGTGGATATATTTAGCAAAGTTTCAACAACAAGAATTATATTAGGGGATATTAGCCTAGGGTTATTTTTAGGAGATGGAGGTTTTTTAGGGACAAAAGTTTCTACAGGTATGGAATTTTTTGTAGGAAGAGAGGTTTCTACAGGGATGTAGGTGGAAGCTAAGGTTTCAAGTGCAACCATAGAGGAACTAGATAAATTTCTCCTCTTTTTATTCCGCTGCCTCAAAAAATCATTCAGGTGTTTTTCCATAGAAAAATCTCCCTATTTTACTGTAGGGTGTTCCATTTCCAATACATGTTTCACAACTAAGGTGAAAAGATAATGGTGATACAATAAATACCTACCCCTTTGAGATTCCGTACTCATTTTCTTTAGGCTTTCGTGTAGGAATTTAGGTACATTGGCATGTTTTGTAATTTTTTAAATGATTGAGAAATTTAAAATACATAGTGTTTAATTGTGAGTACCTACCCTCATAGGTGAAGTAATTTATAAAATAGTTTGAAACATCATCCTAGAAGGATTTTAAAGAAGTGTGTAAGTTACCTTGTCTATCACTACTAAAGTTTTCATCTTGGTCTCCAAATTCTACGTGATCTTTATCTGGATTTTCCTTGACATGATACAACTCTCCTTTTGCTGGGAGTCCAGTTACCTTAGCCAAAATTCTGTCATCTACCTTGACTGTCAAATCCTTCACTGTGGCCTTTCTGTCCTTGAAGGTGGCATAAAAATATGTTACCATTGAGTTGTTAAGTCCTTTGCAATTTATTGATATAATCCATCCAACAACTATCATAGAAATACTGTAGAATCTGTGGTTCATTACAGAGTTGCGAATTATTTGTAGGCTCGTTCCTAATTAGGTCATCACCAATTTTTGAATTATGCAACTTCTTCTAGCTCTGAGAGGTAAGAAATATTTACAGTTTGAATTGATTTTACAAAAATTCAAATGAGTGTAAAGATCTCAAGTACTTAGTGTTTTTCGAAGTTTGTAGTCGACTTACATGTAGCTCAAAAGGGCATGTATTAATTGGATTTGAAGGATGCATCCGTGTGAGGTGATGAAGTGGGTTGACGTGGGATATAACTCACATTATGGAAGGTGGTAGAAAATAATGGTAAATAAAGTTATTGATGACATGTCACAAATATTAATTTCTTATAATTATTCTATCACTACTCTAATAAAGTGGATTAAGTACACTTATCTCAAGAAATACATTTGATGATTGTGATATGTTCCTTTTTAGAATTTACACCTTTGGATACATGTAGAAACATTATGACACTGCAAGTTAAGGTTCTACATTTTTGCAAGTGCTACATATAGTACTGCAAATGTATGTTAGAGGTCCCTTAGTAATAACAATTAATTCGTAGAGAGGGAAGACTAATTATTTCTGTTGCCAATCTTCTTCATAAGTGCTTGGAGGCATAGTTTGATCCTTGTTTCTTCAAGCAATCATGAGTTCTTCCAACAAGAAAGAAAAATGAAGCTTTGTTGTATGCTACTATAAGTGGATGTTTTAGTCTTTACATCATCTCCTTCTGTCAGAGATTATGCACTCCTTGGAATAGATACACCAAAACTTGCAAAACAAAAATTCTAAAAAACAAACATGTTAGAAGATTGTTGTTGATCACCATGAAGGCCGATCACACCACTTTTATTCTTTCTTGGAGTATTTAGCAAGCTAAATACACCAAGGCCACTGAAAATATCATTCCTTAGCAACTTCAAAATATGAACTAGCAGGTTCAACTTCTGATCTTAATTCTGTTATTCTCATCTCCATCTTGTTTTGACCTCCTCTAAATTGTTGCATGAAAGTGATCCTATTAGCTGGCTACTTTTATAAATTCAATATATGACCATTCACCAGTAGTTTGAATCTCATAGGATCTATGGTATTGAGTTTCATAGCCCCATTGGGAACTATTTTCTCAATCTCATATGGCCCCTACCACCCTGTTTCAAGTTTTTCCATGTGTTCCTTGTACTTGGAGTCAAATAAGAGAGCCCAATCACCTTCTTGGAATTGTTTTGTTTTGATGAACTTGTCATGTCATTTGATCCTTTACTTTTATACCACCTCTGTATTATGAACAACTTTCCTAATCATTTCATTCAACTCATTGAGTTGGAGAATCCATTGTCTCCGAGCTTCAAACAAATCTATGACTTATTCAAGTGTAGTCCTTAGTGTCTTATTCTCAAATTCAATTGGTAGAACAAAAATATTACTGTACAAAAGATCAAATGGTGTAAAACATGTTGTCTTCCAAGTTGTATTGAACGCTCAAATTACTTCTATAAGTCTATCTAACTAGTCCCTTTCGTGAAGTGCAATGGTTTTGGTCAAGATGGCTTCTATTTCCTTGTTTGTTACCTTGACTTGGTCATTAGATTGAGGGTGATGATTTGTAGATTTCTTGTGCCTAATTTCATATTCCTTAGCTAAATTAGAGATGACTTCAATAGTGAAGTGTGTACCTTGATCTGTAATAATTTCTCTTGGCACACCATATCTTGCGAAGATGTGGTCATATATGAATTTGGAAACTTTCTCACTCTTATGATTTGGTAATGCTTTCACTTCTATCCATTTATCCATTTAGTGAGGTAATATGTGCACACCATAATATATTCTTTCCACTGAGACTTAGGATATATGGGACCAATAAAGTCCAAGACCCATTTGTCAAATGGATGCAATACTAGTTGAGGCTGCAGTGAAATCTCATCTATTTTGGTAGGCTGACCCTTATTTAGAATTTATCACACCTTTTGGCATATAATGTTGCATCCTTGTGTAATGTAGGCCAGTAATATCCTATTGTCAACACTTTTTATGCTATTATTTTTGCAGAAAACTGTCCTCCACATGGTTCACTATGGCAGGCTTTGAGGACATCATATATTTCCTCATCATCTATGCATCTCCTCATAACCTTATCCCACCCTATGCAGAATAGGAAAACAACTATCCAAGAAAAATTCACACTTTTGTCAACAATATATTTATTTTTAGAATATAGATAGTATGGAGGTGTCTTACCTAAGACCAAATAATCATCTATATCAGCATACCAGGGCGTTCTAGTGGAAATGGAAGACAAACATTCATCTAGGAAAGAGTTATTCACTACTTTCTCTTCAATATTATTCTCCATTCTTTAGAGAAAGTCAACAAAAAACTTTTCTTTACTAGGATTATCCACAATTATAACATCAAATTATTGTAGGAGAAGTAACCATATGATTATTCTGCTACTCACAATTGGTTTGTTGATAAGATATTTAATGGCAACATGGTCAGTGTGGATAAATACTGGATAGCCTGTGATGTAGTGTTTAAACTTGTTAATGGCGTACACAACTACTAAAAATATTTCTTAGAAAATGTATAGTTGAGCTCAATATGCTACAGGTTCTTACTAACATAATAGAATGCATAATTAAGAATCCCATCCTTCTATCCTTGAATAAATACGATGGTGTGGTCTAAGGCATCCGTGTGTATGTGAAATGGAAAACTCCAATCTGGTCCTCTTAATATAGTTGAAAAAGTTAATATTTGTTTCAAAGTCTAGAATGTAGCTTCACATTTCTCAATCCACGTAAAGGAATTATTTTTTCCCAATAAGACAAACAACAGTGCTATAATTTTACTGAAATATTGAATGAATATTTGGTAATACCTAACATGACCTAGGAAGCTCCTCACATCTTTTTACTTCTTAGGTGTTTTCAGATTTATAATCACATATAACTTTGATGGATCTACCTAAATTCCATCAGATGATAGATAGTGTCCTAACACTATTCCTTTAGACATCATCGTGTAGCATTTTTTGTTTCGTAAGGACAAGTTATGTTCCTTACATCTCTTGAGAATGTTTTTTAGGTTCTTCACTGCTTCATCAAAAGTACTACCATGGAATGTAAAATCACCCATATATACTTCCATGAAATCATTGGTTAGATATGAGAAGATGCTAAGAATTTCTCTCTAAAATGTGGTAGGTACATTGCACAAACCAAAGGGAAGAACAAAGTATGTAAACATTCCCCATGGACACGTGAATTTGGTCTAGTCCTGGTCCTTTGGTGCAATTTGGATTTGGTTGTAGCCACTATAGCCATCTAGAAAAGAAAAATAATTCCTTCCAGCAAGAGTGTCGAGTACCCGATCGATGAAAGGAAGTGGAAAATGATCCTTCTTTGTTACTGCATTCAGTTCTCTATAGTCCATGTAAATCCTCCATTTTCCATTATTTTTTATGTACAATTACACGTGGTGACTCCCATTGACTGTTTGAAATCAGATATATGAATCCAACATCGAATAGTTTCTTTAATTCTTCTTTCATCGTATCCCTTATTGATGGGTTCATTTTGCTTTATGGCTATCTTATTGGCTTGCATCCATCTTTGATATAAATCTTACGAGTACATAGTTTAGGATGGATCCCATGCATGTCTCCATAGTCCCATATAAATGATGTCCTGTGTTTCTTAAGAAGAGAAACTAATAGCTTCTCTTGCTACAAGCTCAATAATTTTTTTCACATTGATTGGATTTTCTGGCGCAGTCTCCACTTACTTAGAAATATTAGTCATAGAGCATAAGCTGCTATTTATAGAATTCAATATATAATCATGTGGAGGAAGTTAGTGTAAGATGTAGTTCTTACCTGGAACATTCATAGTACTATGTTGCAGTAAGATTTGATTCTTAGGACTGTTGAGTTGTGGATCTCAATTACTTTAGATTAGCATGTAATATAAAACTTACTAGAAAATACAGTAACTGACATCGGTTATGGAGGGACCGATATCGGTCACCTATGACCAACATCGGTCAGGAAATAAGGAACCGACATCGGTTAGAGCTAGCTGATGTCGGTTACCCATGTGTGGGTGTTTTAATTAACTCACAAGAATTAGATCTATTTTTAGTATTAAAGCAAATCTATTAATAGTAATTTCATGGCTAAGTGCCCTAAATTTTTATAAGCCTTTATAAGCATGAAAACTAGGGTTTTGAAGTAGAATTAAGAAGAACTTGCAAAATTGGATGATTATTGTGAGAGTAATTGTGAGAGAGAAAATTCTTGGAGAAGAAGCAAAAGCTTGGGTGAAAGACAATACTGTACATTTGAGAGGTGTGGAAGATTGTAAATCTTCAATTGTATATCTTATCAAAGCTTTAGATAATAGATTGGCTTGTTTCTTGGTGGAAGTATCCCACACTAGATAAAACATGTTAAATATGGTGTTGATTTATATCTCTTATTTTGTATAATTCTTATGGTAGAATATCCGCTTTCATTGCATGTATGTTTAGATTTGATATATTATCTCTACAACCTTGTGCTAACCCCAATAACTGGTATCATAGCTTTGTTTGAGGGTTTTGTGTGTTGAAATATTTACTCACAGAGGGTTTTCTGATTGAGTGGGAGCTACAACAATGACAAAAGAAAACAAATATAAGGTAGAGAAGTTTGACAGCCAAAATTATCAATTATGGAAGATGCAAATTGAGGATTATCTGTATCAAAGAGATTTTTATTTACCATTGGATGAGAAGTATAGGCTTACATAGATGACTGATGAAGAATGGAAAATTCTTGATAAAAATGCTACGATATCTATAAGGTTGAGCCTGATAGCATCTGTGGCTTCCAATATTAAGGAAGTGACTTATACGGTAGGGTTAATGAAGTCTCTTGATAATTTATATGAAAAAACTAGTGCTTCAAATAAAGTTTATTTGATGAAGAAACTATTTAGTTCTAAGATGCATGAAGGTGGATCTACATCTTGTCATTTGAATGATTTTTGATCTATTATAAATCAGTTAAAATTAGTTGATATTCCATTTTATGATGAAGTGAAAACACTTTTATTCTTATGTTCTTTTCCTGATAGTTGGGATAATTTGGTAATGAATGTTAACAATACATCATCTGCTAATAATATTTTGAAGTTTGATGATGTGGTTAGTATAATGTTAAATGAAGAAATTCGTAGGAAAAGTACAGAGGAATCATCTGGGAATGCTTTGAATGTAGAAAGTAGGGGCAAGCAGAAGGACAGATCCAAGAGTAAGAGTAATGGGAAATCAAAGTCAAGGGATATCATATCTAAATCTAGAGGTAAGGGAATTACATGTTGGAAATTTGGAAAGAAAGGACATGTAAAGAAATATTGTTAGTCAAAGGATAAAGAGAAAAAACAACTAGATAAAGGTAAAGAAGTAAATATTTCTACAGAAGAGGTGATGCAAGATGCCCTTATTATTTCTTTAGATAATATAATTGAATCACAGGTTTTAGATTCACGAGCTTCTTTCCATGCAACCCCCAATAAGGGTTATTTCAAAAATTATGTCCACGGAAATTTTGGGCATGTTTATTTGGGTGATGATGAACCTTGTAGTATCACTGGTAAAGGGGAAGTTCATATAAAATTGTAGAATGTGAATACTTGGGTATTAAAATATGTGAGGCATGTGCCAAGCCTTATGAGGAATCTTATTTCTATAGGGTAATTAGGTGAAACTGGTTGCATGGTTACTTTTAGAGGAGACTCTTGGAAAGTCACCAAGGGTGCTTTTGTTATGGCAAGAGGTAAGAAGGTAGGAACGTTATATTTATATATGTTAATGATTCCTTTTCTAAATTATTTACTTGAGATTTAGATGCGTGCATGTGGCACAATCGGTTGAGCCATATGAGTAAAAAAAGAATGTAGATATTAAAGGCTAAGGGTAAGTTATAAGATTTAAAGATTTAGATCTTGATTTCTGTGAGCATTGTGTCTTTGGAAAGCAAAAGAGAGAGAGATTTCTCAAATTTGGGGCAACTAAGAAGGATAAGAAATTGGAGCTTGTACACTCAGATGTGTGGGGATCAGCTTAGGTAGCTTCTCATGGAGGACCCCAATATTATGTTACTTTCATTGATGATGCTAAAAGAAAGGTATGGGTTTATTGTATTAAACATAAATATGATGTTTTTGAGAATTTTAAAAGAAGGAAATCCCTTGTTAAGAATGAATCAAATTCAAAGTTAAAGTTCCAAAGATATGACAATGGTGGTGAATATTGTAGTAGGACTTTCAATGATTATTTCTCAGTGAATGGGATACGTAGAGAAATAATAGCTCCAAGAACACCAAAAGAGAATGGTGTTACATAAATAATGAATAGGAAAATCATGGAACATGTTAGAAGTATGATGATACATTCTGAATAGCCTTTGTAGTTTTGGGCAGAAGTAGTTGATACAATGGTTTATTTGATTAATCGTGGGCCTTTAAGTTCACTAGATGGAGGAATACCAAAGGAAGCTTGGACTAGAAAAGAGGTAGATATTTCTTTTCTTAAAGTTTTTGGTTCATAAGTTTTTGTTCATATTGATAAGGAAAATAAGAAAAAGTTTGATGCAAAATTCAAGAGATGCACTTTCATTGGTTATGGATCTGGTGATTTCGGATTCCATTTTTGGGATTTAGAGAATTCTAAAATTATTAGAAGCCGTGATATTAAATGGAATGAAAAGAGAATGCATATGGATCAAATTTTGGTACCCAAGGATGAACTGGTTGATAAGTTTGTGAATAAAAATTAACTCTCAGGTTTAAAAGTAATACCGACAGGGTTACATAGTAACCAGTGTCGGTTGACCCTGACCAACATCAGTTTGTAGAACTGATATTAGTTACAGAAGAGCCAAACCAACATCAGTTAGCAGAACCGATGTCTATTATAGGTGATCAACGTCAGTCACTAACATATTTGGATACAAATGTCCAGGAGGTCCAAAATGAGCCACCGGTACCCCAAAATCATGTGAGAAGGTCTCAAAGGGTAAGTAAACCTCCAGAAATATTTACACATTCTTTATTTTATTTATTATTGACTAATAATGGTGAACCAGAGAGTTTTGAAGAAGTAATGTAGGATGAGACCCACGTCTAGTGGGAGCATGGCATGGATGAGGAGATGGACTCCTTAAAATAAAACTAGACTTGGGATTTGGTTAAGTTGCCAGTAAGAAAGAGGACATTGTAGAACAAGTGGGTTTACAGGATCAAGGAAGAAGAGGGTGGACATAGAAGGTACAAGGAAAGGCTTGTAGTAAATATATTTTCACAGAAAAAAGGTATTGACTTTGGTAAAATATTTTCTCCTGTTATAAAGATGACTTCTATTTGTATTGTATTGAGTTTAGTTGTAGTAGAGGATTTGCATTTAGAGAAATTAGATGTAAAGACAAATATTATTCATGGTGATTTGGATGAAAAGATTTATATGCAGGAACCATTTGGGTATGAAGTCAAGGGTAAGAATAAATTAGTGTGTAGGTTGAGAAAGAGCCTATATGGGCTCAAGCAAGCTCTAAGGAAATGGTACATGAGGCTTGATAGTTTTATGCATGAGCATGGTTACTTGAGGTGTGAATCTAACCATTGTGTTTATTTCAAGAAGCTTGAAAGTGGGAACTATATTATTTTTTTACTGAATGTGGATGATATGATTATTGTAGGATCTAGTATGTAGGACATTGGCAAGCTTAAGGTAAAGTTAGATCACACATTTTCTATGAAGGATTTAGGAGCTGCAAAAAGAATCCTTGGCATGAAAGTACACAGAGACAGGAAGAACAAGAAATTGTATTTGTCTCAGGAGGATTATATCTACAGGGTGTTAGAAAGGTTCAAGATACAGAATCCAAAACCTATTAGTACACCTATGGTTGGACACTTCAAATTGATAAAATATTAGTGTCCTTCATCACATGCAAAGGTAAAATACATGACACAAGTGCCATATGCTTCAGTAGGTGGGAGTCTCATGTATGCTATGGTTTGTACCCAACCAGACATTGCACATGAAGTGGGAGTTATGAGTAGATATATGGCTAATCCAGGTAAAGATCATTGGAAAGAACTCCAATGGATACTCAGGTATTTGAACGGGACATCTAGCATGTAATTATGCTATGTAGGTTTAAATACTTTATTATGTGGATATGTTGATTCGGATATGGATAGAGATCTAGATGGTAGGAGGAGCACTACTGGATATATTTTCATAGTAGGTGGGATGACAATTAGTTGGATTTCAATATTGCAAAAGGTTGTGGCTTTGTCTACTATAGAGGTAGAGTATTTTGCAGCTACAAAGGATAGCAAGGAGATGATATGGATGAGTAGGTTCATGAAAGAGTTGGGAAAGGAGAAAGATGATTGTGAATTGTTCAGTGAAAGTCAAAGTGTAATTTATTTGGCAAAGAACTCAGCGTTTCATTCAAGAATGAAACACATTCAGTTGAGGTATCACTTCATAGGACATGTTTTGGAGGATGGGCAGTTGAATCTAGAAAATATTCATACGAGTGAAAACCCTGTAGATATGCTAACAAAGCCATTAAAAAAAGAAGTTGGAGATACACTCCAATTCTATTAGTCTTTGAGTTTGAGACTTGAAGAGGAAGAAATAAAGCTAAGGAAGGATCCAAGAATGACGTTGTACAACTATGGTGCATTAATTAATCTCCAAGTAGGAAATTGTTGAGTTTTGGAGCTCAATTACCTTGGATTAGCATGCAATATGAAACTTGGTAGAAAATATAGTAACTGACATAAGTTATGGAGGGACTGATATCAGTTGTATCAGTTAGGTAAGGAGGAACTGAAATTGGTTAGGGCTAACCAACATCAGTTCCCTGTGTGTGGGTGTTTTAATTAATTCACGGGAATTAGATCTATTGTTAGTATTAAAATAGATCTATTGATTGTAATTGCATAGGTAAGTGCCCTAAGTTTGTATATGCCTATATAAGCATGA
This sequence comes from Taxus chinensis, assembly GCA_019776745.2. Taxonomy (NCBI): domain Eukaryota; kingdom Viridiplantae; phylum Streptophyta; class Pinopsida; order Cupressales; family Taxaceae; genus Taxus; species Taxus chinensis. The sequence continues at coordinate 283,259,301 of CM034150.1, read as the reverse complement.
CAGATAGGGTTTAGAAGTAAGAATTAAGAACTTGCAAAAGTGGATGATTAGTGTGAGAATAATTGTGAGAGAGAAAATTGTTGGAGAAGAAGAAAAAGCTTGGGTGAAAGAAAGTACTGTACATCTAAGAGGTGTGGAAGATTGTAAATATTCAATTGTATACCTTTTCAAATCTTTGGATAATAGATTATCTTGTTTCTTGGTGGACGTAGCCCACACTGGGTGAACCAAGTTAAATCTGGTGTTGATTTATATCTCTTGTTTTTTTATAATTCTTCTGGTAGAATATCTACTTTCATTGCATGTATGTTTAGATATGATATATTATCTGTATAACATTGTGCTAACCCCAACAAGGAAAACTTATGCATTGCAATTTTCCATCTTCTTTTTCATTCTTACCATAATTATTCTATAGGACATTAGAAAGAAAAAAAGCCTCTTCTTGTCCCTCAATTATGCATGACTTCTCCAACATCATGATTGCTGAATTGAGATCTTATCTTCTTCTAGTTCTTTCACCCAAATGATTTGGTCTTCTTCATTGAATGGATGTGCAGTGGGGTAAAACATAAGATTTTTAGTGCCACTTCCATTAGAGATAATCATATTACCAGATCTATATCCTATAAATGCATCAACAATTGCTAACCATGGTCTTCATAGGACTATATGATATCCTCCCAAACTTGCTTTGGGCTGAAGAACAATAAAATCAACAGGGTATTCCCAAGAGTCTACCGCTACTAATACATACTCCAAGACTCATTCAGGCTTAAATTTTGATCTTTCTACAAGCTGCAAGACTTTGGATGTTGGTCTTATTCCTTCTAACTTCAAATCTTCTATAATTTATTTTTTCATTACATTTATTGCTGCCCCTAAGTCAATCAGAGTGTTTTTAATCACTATGCCATTGATTGTAACATTTACTAAAGGGTTACTTGGATCTATGTATTTGGGAAGAATTGAGTTCCTAAGCATAATATCAACTAATTATCCAATGACTTGCATAGTAGATGGATCTTTCCTTTTTCTCCTAGGTTCTTTATTCATAGATCTTTAACCAATTTATTATACATGGGCATATCCTTGATATCTTGAATCAATGAAATTTCAACATAGATGTATTTTAACTAGTTGAAAAATCAAAATCAAAATTTGATATGAGTTTAGTCTTATTTTCTTGTAACCTTTCAGGAAATGGAGGTTCATTACCCCACATTTTACCCTTGTTGTGATTTTGTGTAGGTTACTATTGATTAGCCTGCAACATGTTCTAGCCTTACTGTGGGTCATCATGCAAAAGCTGTGGTTCCTTTGGAATTTAAGTAATGGTAGGTCCAACTAGTGGAGGAAGTACTCTTCTTGAGAGAAGATGGATATTGTTGATATCAAGAAAATAGGTGGGGTATTGAGTTGGTTAAGTGGAATAGGTTGACTAAGTAGTTTTATTTTTAGGATTAGGCATTGGTTGAGTGGTAGTTGTGTAGCTTTTGATTGGGAGTCTTCTTGGGGGTTTGGCATCAAAAATTTCTACTATTGCTCATAATGAGGATGTAGATAAGCTTGTTGATAATTAGGAGGTGGGTTGTTCCATTGTTGCACTCCTCTTCAGGGTTATTACCATGATTGAGGAGGTTATTGTCATTATTATTGTGTTTGGCCTTGGAATTGAGGTTACCACTATTGTTGATATTGGTTAGGATATGAGGCCCATCCTTGAGGGTTAACCCAAGGTGGGGGTTGCATATATAAATTATTAGACCAATTTTGAAATGAACGCATAAGGTATTGTGTCATACATCATTGCCTCAGTGGCCATGGTTTTATTTGAGAAACACATAAAAATTTCCCATCATCTATCTCAAACATCTTGAAATAAGGTGAAGTCTCCCTTTTTTGAGTAATGTTGTCCAATTCTCTGCATCTACAGTCTGATTTCTTCCTTCTCCATGTATGGTAGTACTATGTGAGTGTTGATTCTGCATCTTCTTTCTTCTTTTTGGCATGTAGAACATCCAACTGACTGCCAATATTTTACTTCATGTTTTTGAACATGTTAACAATATCTGACTTGGATATTTCCCCCATTGTTTTAGTAGCTAATCCACCTTTTGATCTTACATTTCTTACTATCTTCATAGTAGATCTTGAGTAATTTTTACAGGCTTCATAGATTCGTTTAAAATTAGGTTTTGAAATGTCCCCTGATCCTATCAGATCCAGAGAATCCATGTCCTCCTCAATGAGTCCTTATAAAAAGAGTAATTTGAGGGAGTCAGGTGGTACGTCAGTGGTGTGTCTTAACATTTGAACGTAAAACATGAACCTTACCAAATTGTCTTCCAATGGTTTATCCTCTTTTTGTGCCATTCTGTAGATTTCATCACCTCCTCTACTGCTTGGTCAACACTAATCTTGGTACTTATCCTTCATTTGTGCCCATGTGGTTACAAAATTTATTTTTAATCCCATAAACCATATCAAGGCTAAATCTTTGAGTGTAGTAGGGAATAACTTTAATTTATGTGCATCATTAGTATAACCATAGATTCTACATAGAACATCAAACTCAAATAGAAAGGTGTATAGGTTTTCTTCCATGGATCCATGAAATTTGGGCAAGGCCGAGGGAGAAATATTATTCATACCAATAGCTACACTTTTGTCAATGATGGGGAACTCGAAGGTGGTTACCCCATTTCAAGAATTATGATTTACTTCTTCTACCATCTCAATATTTTCAGGAGTGGCTTCAGAGCCTTCACTTGGAGGATTGTCTTCAAAAAACAAACCTAGTATGGAGGTTTCTTCTTCATAATCTTTAGAATATTTAGAGGTAAATGAAGAGACCTGTGATATTTGTGGATTAGGTAAAAATATACCATGGAAATCCCTTGGATGGTGCATGCATCAACTACTCAACTCATTCAATGGAAATTAGTAGGGGGTTTAGTTTGAGGTGAATTTATATAGGCTAGACTGCTTCTAAGGAATGAAAAACCCTCTTCAATAAACTCATAACTTGGCAGTATCCCTAGTAATGATGCTAAATATGGTGGCACAAATTAAATTGCAAAAATTAGTATATTGTTTATTGATCCACAGTCATTTAATTATTATACCTAGGGATGCAAAATTTCAATATTTCCAGTGTTGTATGCATAATTACAGATGTTAGGAGGTATAAGGGAAAATTGTTGTCACTAAAATTAGGAAATATAATGCTGGAATTGAACTATCTTATAATTAGAAATGAATACTATGGCTATCATCAAAGCATGCAAAATAAATATCATAAGTAAAGAATAAGATGTTGCAAATCTAATCCAATCATACAAGAAACTATAACAAAAAACAAAAGGAGAGGGTTAGAAGACTAGAAGTGGGCCCTGCCTTGGGTGCTAATCCCTCCTAAGTCACTATTTATGGATTTTTTTTAACAAAACTTAGATTTTATTTAATGAATTTTCATGAAGGTTTACGAATGTTTTTGGCTTATTTTGAAATGTTTACCTGATGTTTTTGATACCTTTTGTACATGTTTTGGCATTCTTTTATGTATTCTTCGATTTTTAAGACGATGTGATATATATATGCCTCATTTTTAGACATTTCTAGATTTTATGAAGTATAAGCTATCATGACATAAGAATAACAGTGAGATGCCCTCAGAAAGAGGATGGAATATACAAGGTTGAATCCCCACGTAACTTACAAGTGGAAAAAAGTTGGATCAATGCCAAAGGTACCAGGAATGGCATGACTATTGAATCAATGAATGACAAGGTTAAGATGGAGTGGTCATGCCCCCAAGTACAAGGTGCTTTTGAACTTGAACCTACAAGTGATGTTGCAAACAAGTTTTCACCAATGTACATGTTGATGGTGCCACAATTGTGTGGTTTTCACCATTGGACAAATTTGTTTCTCTTTTATTTTTTATTTTTTATTTTTGAGTGTTTTAATTTTTTCTTTTTTTACTTTTTTGACTACATTTGAGCTCAAGTATAGAAACTCTTGAGGTGAATGCCATCCATTGGCTTCTTAAATTTGGTGTCATTAGGACGGGTGAGATTATAGTCTTGTGAACCAAATTTAGCAAACACAATGTATGACCCCAACCAGTCAAGGCTGAAATTTATTAAAAGCAGTATTTAATCATCACATTGGATTCAGAAGAATAAATGCATCCATAATCCAAAAAATAAAGTAAACTTAGTAATAAATATATTAACTAATATAAGTGCCATAAGTTCAAGATATAAAAGATATGTTCAACAGTATGTGGGAAACACAATTTCAGGGGGTACACATGGATAAACAAAATAAAACAGATGAGGCATTTTAAACAGTAAATAAAATGTCTCATCAGTAGTTATCCACAATTTGAATTTTCTAACGGAGCTCTACCACCAAGAGTTGTAGAATTTTAGAAAAAGGGTTTCCTTAAAGTGTCATGACCACCTGAATAAAAGCGGTGGAAGAATAAAAGTATGATTTGTGACTGATTTTGGCTAGATTTCAATCATAGATTTTAAGGAATCTGGTGGTCCTAGTCATCACATCCTCCCACCACTGGGTCTAGTTTTATAGATGATAGTTTTATAAATGACGTGGTTGAGGTGTTAAATTATACACTCACTTGATGTGATTAAGTGTGGGCCCATGATCCATCAAGGAAGTATTGAGAAAAAATTGACCTTTATGAAAAAAGGGTTACCTATCTTACAAAGTGATATGAAATTGGATAGGGAATTGGTTTAAAGGACACAATATGACATCACTTCCACAAGAAAGGAATAAGTTTTTTCAAACTCAAAACATTTTTGAGTTGACATCATGGCCTCATCGAGCCATTTATGAACTCGATCTGATCCACCTTAGAGATTAGACCGAGTAAACTAAGCTTCAAAGGTGGGTGTGCGAGAGGCATTGGGGTCAATTAACCCAAATTTATCATGCATATAGAACCAAACCTCCCTTTCACCAGTTGTCCATCACATAGGCATGTTCCCATACTTATCAGAGGGAAGTTATACCATATTAAATTCACTGCATATGACCCAAAAATCATTAGGAATTTCAATTGATATCCATCGTTAAAGATCGAATCTTTTAGCCACATCATTAGAGGCATAGATATTGATGAATCCTAGAGGGAGGATTTCAATAATAAATAAGGCCTAAATAGCATGATTGACAGGGTTGAAACCTTGGTCCATAAAGAAGGTCTATCATTTGGAAGAAAAAAGGGAGATCAAGCCCCCACCCCCATTCTCACGATTACTGGTAAACGCCAATTTGTCAAGCCAGTTTGATATAAACCATATCCAAATAAAAACTTGTAACTTTCACTTCCTGTAGACACAACATATCTAAGTTGGATTTTTTTGACAAGCATCACAAACGATATACTTGTGATTAGATTTTGTGAGACCTGCATATTACATGACATGTAATTTATGAGGAACAATGGTCAAGGATCATACCTGATTCGAAAACGAGTGTGTTACTTTTTCAATTTTAACTGTTTCAAAGGATTTTTAATTTTAATCAACAACAAAGGCCTTAATAATCCAAAATATTGATTAAAATCTGATTTATGACTGATATTAAAAATGAAATTAATTTTACAATTTACTCAAAATTTCATTATTTGATCAAAGCCCAAAAACCATTGTTTCTTGATTTACTTGATTTATTTGAATAGTTTAATGTTGATTAATGGTTCCTCCATATTCATATTAAGAAATTAATTAATTTTAAGAAATCAAAATCTGAAAATAAAATTAGAAAACAACACCAAATTATTTACGGGGTTTGGAATTCCTACGTCCTTGGGTTCGTGGTGAACCGATCCATTAATAATGCTAATAATACAAATACAATAACCTTTGTATTTAACCAATAATGAATCAAAACCTGAAAAAATGTGTAATTATACGTTCAAAGGAATTTCATGTTGATCAACACTTGCCATTTACCTTCTTGATCCACTTGCAGTTGTGTCTTCCTTGGGTTCTACGCCTTTGTGTGACGTCAATAGAAAAAAAAATTGTCATAAAATCTCCAAAACTAAAAAATTATCACACCATCACAACCTTCTTGAAATTATGAGCAACTTTCATATATAATTTGAGACGTAGATGTGAGCAGAAGTGCTCCAAAATTCAAGTTTTCTCCAACTGCTCCCTTATGGCCTACACATAGTTGTGCAACTTGTATTGTAGAAATACCTACGAATTCATTTTATATTGTTTGGAGCTCTGTGGCACAAGGGCTTGACACCTATCCTTTTACCCAGAGGTTTTGTGTTCAAATCCCTCTTAAAGCACTTTGACTTTACTATGAATAGGAATGATCCCACATTGGGTGCTTGGGAGGATAAGTAGGCATTTAAATAGGGCACTGTTTGTTATTAGCATAGGCTTATGAGCCACATAACTAGGCGCCTATGTTGGAGGGGATGGAATATGCTAATTTTTTTGCATGGATATGTGTATGGAATATTGAATGTGCATTATTTGGAGGAATAAGTGGCTGGAGAGTTGGAAAATTAATAGTGACAAATTTAATAATAGTTGGGAGTTGGATAATAGTTGGGAGTTGAATAATGTATTGGAAATTAAATAATGTGGCAAATGTATAATAATAAATGGGTGTGGCTTGGTAAATATTTAATTACAATATACAAATAATCCCACATATATGCTAGATTAGTAGAATGAGGTAAATATAAGCAAAAACAATGTACTAACAATATAAGAAGGAGGCCATGACATCCCTCTATAATCGAGTGTGTTGAACCTGGCTGAAGGCCCCCAAAAAATAAATAGCGGGGCCTACCTGTCCATCATCCAGTGTCCAAGACCGGCGTTCAAACCAAACTTTTACTCTTTTGCCCACATTACCACATGTTGAATTTTCATTGGTCGACATATTGACCTAGTATACTCAAAGCCACATACTTGAGGAGAAATTGAAGGTTGCTATTATAAAATATATTCTTGTTATGTAAATGAATAATTGAAATAGTATTTTATGCTTACAAACTACAAGTAACAAGATTCAATTGAATTTTAGTATGGTTGGGAACATAACATTATTTACGAAATAATATTCCATTTTGTTATGATAAGATAAAAATAAACTAGGAAATTTATTAGTTATCAATCAAGTTCATCTTAACCTATTATTTTATTTCATTTAAATATAATAAGAATATGAGTTAGATAACTCTAGCCAGCTCTTAGAACTGACCATGTTTATATTTTATCTCTCCTGCAATGTGCAAGATGGAGTGACATTTATGAAGTGATTGAATGAATTGTTTACGCATGATTACATAAGGTATTATTGTTTAAAATCTGATAAGGATTATTGTATTTAATTGTTAACGTGAAAGTATTATCTTCACAAGATGATTTATGGAATTTTGGCCTATTTTACTATCATGAATAGTTGTATATCCTATTTCTAAAATAAGGGGATTATCCTTATTAAGTATACAAAATACTTGTTTTTAATCATATTTTGAGAGATATGAAAGTGTTTAAATGTTGTTTTAACAGCATAATGTATATAAAATCTATTAATATTATGTTATGTAATCATAAATGGTTTTATTGATTCATTATGGATGAACAAATATCATTGATGAACATAATATGATATGAAAAACAATACAATGATAACATAGTTAAATTATTATTATACCTTATTAAATAGAGTGATCTACTCATATTAAATGACAGTAAAATGAGATAAGAATTGTTTAAACAAATAATGAATGGAATAAATTTATGCAGACATGATTAAGTAAACATTTATTTGATGAACAAAAATATGTTGCAATAAGTCGATAAAAGGTACCCATAAAGGATAATAACTCATTGAGTTATTATAATCCTCTACCAAGAAACAAAAATCGTGTTACGATACCTAATACCCTATCTGTAGTGTCCACTCCTCTTTGACACTATTTCATTTTGATGTTATTACTATTGATTTGATACTTGGACATTTTATTGTGATACATTGATTCAGTAGATGATGGAATATGCAGTTATTTAGACCATTGACATTATGTGGTTTACATTTTTATTATAATGCACTAGATGGTGATGATAGATAGTTATATATGTTGATTGCAATATTTTGATTTTTATACTAACATGTCGTAATTTGGATGCATAACATATGTTGGATGTTTTGAGTAGAATTATGATTTTTATGAATGCCAAAATTGAATTATTTGTATGATGGTAAATGATGGAATTGCTAATTTCAAATGATGATTATTGTTTTTTATATGTATATTGTCTTGATGTTGTTAATACGACCGAAAGGCCAGAGAGGTATTTTGTCGTGTTGCAGGAAATTTTTTTACATACATCGAAAGGGGATAGGGGACCAACCATGGAAGGATATTGGGTGTTGAGGAATGTGACCAAAATTTGACAACTTGTATAATGTTATGTTGTGTTGTTGTTGCATGCCTAGTTTGGAGGTTTCCCATTGGGGGGTGACCTCAGATGTGTGGCAATGGGGGTAATTTTGTTTGATTTTAATTTTTTTATGTGCTTTATTTGTGTTTTATGTATTTGATTTTTCAAAATTGTTATTACTTTATTAGCAAGTAATAATCTCTCTTAATTAAACTAACTCTCTTTATTTGGTTAACTAAAATAGAGATGGGAAAAAAAGATAATTTTGAAGTTAGGTGGTTCTTGACATAAGTGATATTTATGTTAGTTTGTGTGTATTTTACTCCACCCCAACTTCAAAATTTGGATTTTGACTTCGGAGATTTTTTTGGAGGCTTGTGGGACAAGCTAATCTTGTCCCATGCCTCTTAAATTTACCTAACAACCATACCTATGGGTTGAGGGGTTTATTTTTTACATATTTATCCATTTTGGAGTGTAAAATACTGAAAATAATTGAACCTTATTCTTGACACAATACATTTTTGTCCCTAGAAGGCATGGTGTGAAATTTTGAGTGCCATGTGGGTTTGTCATAGTTCTTACATGCTCATTTATTATCTTGGGCATGGTGTGTTGATGTGAGTGTAGGAATGGAGGAATGATCAAGTGCCATCCTACATGGAGCCACCTCATCATCCTCATATTCCATTTCTATTTATTGATGGATTTTGTTGGAAAGGGGGTTAGTTGTCCATTTTTCATCTTGTGAATTTTTTGAATTGGGAAGGATTGTTGGAGTTGCTTGAAGTGTTTTTTTATTGAATGTGTCAAAGACTTGTGAAGTGAATTTATCTTGGAAATTGATGGAGAGGTAGGATCTACACATAAATTGTTTTGTTTATTCTATTTGTTAATGTGGAAATATTGTGCTTGTTAAGTTTGTTTGAGTTTTTATGCATGTGCTTGTGTGTGGTTGAATAGTATTCCTTAAGTTGTGTGTGGGTGAAGGATTTATCATACCATTTGGGAGGGAAAAGGGTCTTTTGTGAGGAATTCATTTGGTGGGAGTTTGATTGGGAGTTTCACCTATGGGGAGTGAAAAGGAAATCATGGTCATTTCGTTGCATAATTGCAAGGGAGAGATAAGGATATTGTGTTGTTTTTTTTGCACTTGGAGGATTAGGGTGAAACTCCCACTTCACTTAGGAGGAAAAAGGAGGTGGTTTCCCATATTCCTTGCTCCATTTTGTTTAATTTCAAAACTTAGTGTTGTTTGAGAAGTTGTAAACTTGTTGAATATGTCATTTTTGGTTGTGTTGAATATTTTTAATTTATGTTATTTGTGGAAGCAATAATTGTTGAAAAGTTGTCAAATATTGCTCATGATTCCTTGTGGTTAGTTGGTTGGGGCTCAAGGGCCATTAACGGGATTGATTCTCCTTTTAATGGGTTAAATTTTGGGTGGAGAGTTTTACCTTCTCATCCTCACTTTGTATTGTGATCCATTTTTATGAAAGAATGGAGAGTGAACTAAATTAGAGTTACATTTGGGAACAAGACATGCAAATTGGAAGAAATGTATTTTAGTTCTTGTTGAAAACCTTTAATGTGGTCATTATGTTCATTCCGTTATTACCCCCACTTTTAGTGGAAGAGTGTAAAAATTGTAATGCTTGTAAGAAAGTTATATTCATTACTTGGAAATCATAAAAAAAATAAAATGGTAAACTCTTCTAAGAGTGTTTGTATTGAGAAATTTATATTTCCAAATGTGCTAGTATTGTGAAAAGTGAAACTACCAAATTCATTGCTTTGTGTTGGTAAAGTATAGAAAAATTAAATTGAGTTGAATTATGGATTTTGCATCTCTCTCAAAATTGAAGTTGTTTCATTATTCTCAACATGGGTGCTATCTTTCATTACAGGAGACATTCAAAATCTTTCTTAAAATTCTTTTGCTATAGTGAAATGGATGTCATTCTAATTGTCATTGTAAATAGGGAGAAGGATTATATACTGTTATTCCTCCCTATTGAAAAGAAAAAATGTTTTGGAGGATGTAGGAGTTTTTTTTATATTCTTATTCACGTGGTAGGAAGAAAAATACTTGTTAAAATTTCTCTTGAATAAACAATCCTATTAGTTTGTTCTAATTATCATTATTCTTTGAAAGGGTAGAAATTTTTATAGTTCTTGCATTTGTCTTACCCGTACTCTAAATGTCTTATTTTTTATTGTTTAAATGAATACAAATGAGTAATGAATATATATACACATTTATAATTAAAAATATATTTAATTATATGATTTATTATTAAATTTATATATATTAAATATATTATAAATGGTTATTTATTAAAAATAAATTAATGAAATTATGTTATATATAATATACAATTTAATAGTTAAAGTATATATATATATATATATTAATAAATTAAATCTTTGTTGAAGCAACTAAATAGTCGCAGTTTTGCTTTGTTGGCCGATCGACCTATGTGAGGTATTGTGGGTAGTGGGCTGGGGGAGGGGGCACCGCCCCAACCCCAACCCATATTGTGGTGCAGTTCCCCCTCCCCCAACCCACAAACTTTAATAATTAAAAAAAAAATTGGGTGGGGGCTGAGCCCCCACCAATGTAAGGAAATTTATTTCACACTACCATTATTATAACAGTCAGCCTACATTGTATATGTCTAAAACTGCAGCCTTCATTTAGTGTAATCACACTTTTATATATATATATGTATATAATGTGTGTGTGTGTGTGTAGTTAAAAAAATATCTAAAATGTATTTATATATGTAGTATACACACACACACCTGAGATGTATATATATTACATAGGTATAGAATTATATGAATATGAAGAGAATATATACACATACACACACACACATTTATAGATTTGTGGTTTTTACATTTAAAACATTTGTAAAAATACACATTTAAAATGAATCTAGAATAGGGAAAAAAATGCCATATACTCAAGAATGGGAATTTACATTCAAACAAATTTACAACCAATAGCAAACGAAATTTACAATCAAACCCTTGGAGAGGGTAGTTTGAAATAGGAATTACAAGAAATAAATAAATAAACATGGGATTGTGTGTATCCATCCCAAAGCTCCTTTCATCATTTTCCTATCTCTTCCTCTCCTTCCCTTAAACCTGCAAAATAGAAATGAGGAAAATAGGTCAAAGGAATGAATGAATAACTTTATAGATATGTTTAGGGTTATTTGGAATCCTTAGATCCAACAACTTAGATTTAACCCATCCAATGGGTAGGAATGTTCCCTACAAAATTTAGGTGAGAGTTAGGTGAGAAGTTTTTAAATAGAATGCATGGGTCGATTTTGAATGGGTCCACTTGAGTGGTGTAGATATTAAACTTGTTTTATAACCTTTTAATTAGATGGTGACCTTTTTATATAATCCCCTTGACCCTTGTAATAAATAAATTCAAATTTACCCTTTTATAACTAAGCAATACTTATTATGGGAGTTTGATTTAAGCATGTTTAATCAATGGGAAGGTGAATAGACTTAACCCTAAATAAATAAATTATTAATTAAATTTAGAAACCACATTATTACATTAAATTAGGATTGTAGAAATGGAGACTTTTAAACCAAAGTGGAAATATAATAATATAAATTAATTATTAATTAAAGCATTAGTTGGCCAATCGAGAAATAAGCTAAACATGGTAACCGGATTTATCAAAAAAAATATAGTTAGTAATTTTTCTAATTTAACCTTTGCTTTGTTTTGGGTTTCATGCATGATTTTTTGTGGGCGTTACTATTAGGAATAAAACTTAGTTTAATTCATCATTAGTTGATATTTGAATAAATGTAATAAGTTAAAGTATTTAATTTAAATACTTTAAACTTATGTCAATAGGTATTAGTTATCCTTAGTTGTTAGTTGTTAGTCCTCAGCAGCAGTAAGGATATTGAAATTGCCCATATTTTGTTACATATTAGCACTACAGGGCAAGACACTCAGAACGAAAAGGAGAATCTTCTTCACAGAATGGAAATTTTGGAAAAAGAGGTGGAAAACCATAAAAAAGAAATGTATCGTCTAACAAAGCAAAAGGGTAAAAAGAAATTAAATGAGGATATTGATATAGGGGCAGATCAGGTAAGTGAAATTTACAAGAAACTGAATTCCCTAGATAATAGAGTTGGGAAATCTAAGGATCGACATGACTACAACATTGCAATTTTTTAGGGCTATATGTGATTTTCTTGAACAACATGTCAGAAGCATTACTATGCTCAGTGGAATTTCAGTTGACATTTGGGGCACTGGAGATGAAAGGAAGCATGCCATCTCTCAGTTGGATACAAATGACCCCACGCATATCACCACTCTAGCATTATTTACCTCACTTCAAACTGTTCAATCAAGAATATACAGGGATTCGAAGAGATAAATTCTTCAGTGTAGTCTGGTTGCGAGCAAGATGTTGTTTTGTTGTTGTTAGTTTGCTGTTTAACTACTGTTTCTTTGTAGTTTTGTTCCTACTTTGCTACTTCTTAGTAATTTTTTTTTTGGCTACTGTTTGGCTTGATGAATTATCTAGATTTCGATCCTTTTTTTAGATTCTTGCTCGTGTATATCTGGCTGTTGATCATTTTTAGTATAAGAGTATAGTTCCTTCAAAACTATTTTCCTTTAATAAAAAACTAAGTGATAGTGTTCTCATCCAAATGTTTGTGGGATCATGTTCTATTTTGCATATTTTTTTCCCAGATGATTTCCATGAGGGGTAATAGGGCCAGTTAGGGGCAATATGTTATTTCTGCATATTTTCTCAGCTTAGGTGATTTGTTTCCATATATTGTGGATGAGATAGAAGTTGTCTAATATCTATAAAGATTGCATCTCTCTCATTTGTTTTGTAATGCTTGATTTTGATATTAATAAAGTACACAAGCACCGTCTTGTTTCTGTGCAAAGATTCTGTGTTAAATATTGTTTTCAAGTATTCATTATCAAGATTTGGTATTAGAGTAGTATTATGATCCAGAGAGGAGTGTAGGAAGTTTTAGGGAAGTTTAGGGAGATATGGAGAAATTACAGAGCTAGGAGAAGCCATAGATGCCCCTAGCCATTTTACATCCCCTACTCGAATCCACACCTCGGTTCACAGCTGATTTGCAATTGAAGAACACATGGAGGGTAATCATAGGCCCTTCAGACTTGGATGTAACTCTCTTGCAAAAGGTGAGATTGTTTCATTCTTTGGTATTTTAAATTTTTTTTATGTGTACCTACAATTAAAAAAAAAAAATGGAAGCATTTTAAAACAATATATACAATATTTTTGATTCTGTGGGACCAAGTTTTTAGTTCCCCCACATTACTTCTTATTCTTTCTTTGTATTTGGTTTCCTCCTTCGAAGCTTTGTCCAGAAGAAGTAAGCGACCACAAAAAGGAGATCAATTCCAACATGAAAGGGCTTCTCTATTGAACCTGCACATGTAAGATGGAGAAGAATGATATGAATCCACTTCAGGATTTGTATTATTTTTGGGATCTAGACCGATATCATGGGGGATTAAAAAAAAATTGTGTTTCAAGATCCTCCACAAAATAAGAATATCATGAAGTAGGTGGAGCTTTCTGTGAAGCGATATGGCTCTGATGTATACTTGAAGGATTGGGAATACCACAAAAAGATCCAACTATCCTACATGTTGATAATGAAGGAATATTAAAACTTGTTCGGAATCCAATTTTTCACGAGCACACTAAAAACATTGAGGTGTAGGTACATTTCATTCACGAACATGTTTAGAACAACAACATCTAGCTCCAATATTACCCAACAAATATGTAGCATGTAGATGTCTTCACAAAGTCATTTATTCGAGGTAAATTTGAGGGTTTTAGAGAATTTATCTCATGTTCACTTGAGACCATGTTGAATTAAGGGGGGGAATGTTAGGAATAAAACTTAGCTTAATTCATCATTGTTGATATTTGAATAAATGTAATAAATTAAAGTATTTAATTTAAATACTTTAAACTTATGTTAATAGGTATTAGTTATCCTCAGTTGTTAGTTAACTAAGTGATAGTGTTCTCATCCCAATGTTTGTGGGATCATGTTCTATCTTGCATATTTTGTTCCTAGATGATTTCCATGAGGGGAAACAGGGGAAGTTAGGGGAAATATGCTATTTCTACATATTTGTTAGGATTAGGTTATTTGTTTCCATATATTGTGGATGAGATAGAAGCTGTCCAATATCTATAAATATTATAGCTCTCTAATTTATTTTGTAATATTTGATTTTGATATTAATAAAATAGACAAGCACCATGATATTTGAATAAATATTATAAGCTAAAGTATTTAATTTAAATACTTTAAACTTATGTCAATAAGTATTAGTTATCCTTAGTTGTTAGTTAACTAAGTGATAGTGTTCTCATCCCAATGTTTGTGGGATCATGTTCTATCTTGCATATTTTGTTCCTGAATGATTTCCATGAGTGGCAATAGGGGTAGTTAGGGGCAATATGATATTTTTGCATATTTTCTCAGATTAGGTGATTTTTTTTCCATATATTGTGGATGAGATAGAATTTGTCCAATATCTATAAATATTGTAGCTCTCTCATTTAATTTGTAATGCTTGATTTTAATATTAATAAAATACACAAGCACCGTCTTGTTTTTGTGCAAAGCTTCTGTGTCAAATATTGTTTTCAAGTATTCATTGGCAAGAGTTACACTATCGTAAAGATGAAATTATCTACTTATCTTATATGGATAAGAAAAGTGCATATGAAGTGTGGGAATTATGACCCATCGTTCCTTTCGACAGAATCCTAACCGTGCTAGCTTGGGATGGCCACATGAAGGATAGTGAATAATTACTGATGAAATTCATTATGTGGTCACTATATTTCCCATAGGGATCCTAAGATGGGACTGATTGGATCCTTTCAATTAGAAGGATAATTCATGGTTCCTACTTCTTCAAAACTGAACCCGATTCTTAAAACAACAAATTATGATCTAGATAACTATGTAGAGATGGTTGTGTGGTGACAGAGACAAGTTTTGATGACAAATGTGTATTAAAAAAACTAAGCTTACATTACACACTTAAAATATTGGCCAAAGTACTGTAACTAGCTAATTACACTATCTATTCACCATACCCCTAAATTTTTGTTTTGGATACCAGATGGATTACAACTTGTATGTTTTCCAGTTTACCACTTACTAGTTTCACATTTTTCCCAAGACATTTTAAAAATGGTTACTCAAAATTATACAAATTATACACACTTCGTTAGAGTGAATTAAGGGGGGATTAAGAAGATCTAGTTGACCCTTACAGCTGCACATGTGTATCATCTATTATCAGATGGATTGTAAACATTTAATTATGTTGGATTTAATCGCTGCAAGATGAAAATCATCGAAAGCATTAATTTTTAATTAAGAGGTTTGTTTCTTTAAAAAAGCCCTTAATTTGGATGAATCATAACATGGGTGTTACAATTTGAATGTGCAAGGGGCTGATCATTGCTGAATTTACTAGAAAAATCTTATTTAAACTCAATTTCATGATTTCTTCCTCACTCTCTATGATATGTTTATTCATTTATAACTCAATTGCATGGAGAAAATCATTTATGACGTCCTCATATTGAAAACATTCCTAAAAGGAAAGTTGATTACCATTCATAAAATCATTAGCCATTTGGAGTAAATAATATAACACCTCATTCTCTTAATTGTTATCTCCTTCAAAAATTGAAAGGGTGTACAAGTTAGTAAGATTTTATCCTACAAAGTGACCATTAGAATAAAATGATTCTTCCTCTTCTGCGTACAAAAAAATTCCCTCAATTTTAGCATAAACACTGTTAGCACTCACAATCATACTAGGAAAAACTAGAGCATAACTTTCAAGCTCATCTAGAGGTTGTTAGTCAATTGATCTAACACTATAATCAATTGTAAGAGAATACTTGTGAGATAATGGACCAACATTAACATCAAAAGATACCCATTCATCGTAAAGATATATGTAAAAAGTATTAGAAAAACCAAACTGCAAGTATGAAGTATAATCATGTAATTCCATATTAGTATCGATTCTATGGTTCTCATAATCATATTTTATATTTTTGGGCCTATGCACAAATATGAGGGGCCAAAAAGTGGACACAAATCCTATTTTAATAAAAATGTGAGCATGTTTGGTTAAAGCACAAGTGCATTCTGAATTATTAGGTTTTGTTATTACCAAATCTACAACGTGAGTGCGTTATAGTGGGCTCGCGTTACTGTGTGCTATGTAATATATGTGGTAGAAGCATGCTTCTATGTATAAAAATAAATGATTAAGTATAATAAATAATAAAATATAAATAACAAACTGAAAAACTTAATACTTTAGATTTATTTTAGTAAATAGAAGATGTTAGGGTCACTCTGCACCTTATGGAACTAGTATCACAATGCCACCTATCACGGTTTAGAAGATAATTTTTTAAGATTCTAATCTAGTCAGTACATAGGTATTTTTCAAGATTTCAACATTTAGCCTTCAAGCTTTTAGGGTTTAAATTATACAATCGATATATGTTTTGTGAAAGAATATAGGCATTATTTAGGTTTTGGGGCCTTTTGGATTGGTTATTGATATTTGTAGGAGTTTTACGATTCCATCATGCTCTCAGAAAACTAAACCACCTATTTCACTCATTTAGTTGCTCAACATTCATCTAAAGAATCCTCTAACTTGCCTTTACCAAAATTGCCCTTACATTGCACAAGAACAAGGTTCATTGGCCACTTCTTAGTTTGTCTACAATGTAAACTCTTCAAGAAAGCTAAAAGAATCCCTAAACACCCTTCTCAATCTCAAAGAGGTATGACAAGTTTGGTTAGCATATATCCACTTCTATGGGGTTTCGTAGGAGAGATATTCATAATTATGGGAGGTTTTAAGGAGTTGCATCAACCGTGCCACAATAATAATTTTATTCTCATGAATAAATATGATAGTGATTTGGTAATCTCAAAAACCCACTTATCATAATAATGGAAAATAAATCCAACTAATAACAATTAATCATCAATAAGTAAATCTATGGTAGGACAAGCAATGTCTACCATGTGCCACCTCCAAATTTCAAATTTTATTTCATTTAAATTCACTTCAAGAAAGATTGGGGGAAATGAACTTGCCATTTTCTTCATGCTTTTAGAGGTATAGAATGTCAATTCAACCCAAATTTGGAAAATATGGAGAACTTGGAAAGAGGAATTGTATTTATAAAGATAAGATCTAAGTGAAGGAATGCATTTTGTAAGTAATTCCAATCAATTTTTTTTGTTAATACCTGCTAAAACTAGCCTTGTTATTGCAACCTAATAAAAACAAGTTCATAGGAGTCGAGGGAGATTTTAAACACACAAGCATGGGGAGTTCTCTTCGATAATACTAGAAAGGATACCAATGACGCGATGAGAAAAAACCAATAAGGGCACAACCCCACCTTCCACCAACTGAATTCCAAAGGCACTGCCACCGCCATTAGCATTTCCAACAATCTAAATGGGAATAATTATTCAAGTGTGGATTCCTTTCTTGAAAATTCCATATTTGATGACCACAACCAGAACCAGAACTCAAAATAGAGACATGGCCACGAACACGATTAAGACCAGGACCTAGACTGACAATTTGAGAGGATTTATGAGGTTCAATTTTATTTTCCAAGATGCATTAATCCAATGTTTGAGAATGTTTCTCCAGATGCAACGAAATTATGATTCAGACACTTGATGATTCCTGAATGTCCAATCCTACCACAAACCCTAGTAGTCCTCGATATTTGGATACAAGGAGACACCATTACTTGTCTTCCATTTATAATGATAGAGATATTTTTGAATTCATGTTATGACCTCTAAATCTGTTTACATTTCAATTTGTTTGGAATCGTTCATCACTCCCTTCACTAGGATTGACGACTGCCCCTATCTTTTTGAAGGCACTTTTGAAAGCATCGATGGGTTTATCATAGAAGGAAATATCAATGAATAGAAGGTCACTAAGCCATAGGCCAGCTGAATCCCACTTAGAACTAAACAAGAAATATTTACTAGGAGATTGATAACCCCTGTGTGTTCTTAGCCATTACCATGTTGTTATGCTTATTTTATACAAGTAGACTCAATGATGGTTCTAGGCAAGAGACTAGGAAATATGGTCCTAACATTGTCATTCCCTCCTAGTTGATTAGTCGGAAGCCATATTAGCCTTGTTGATACTTAGTACTAATTACCCATGAAATAAAATTCTCCATATTTCATTTGCTTTTCTCATCTTCCATGTCATACTTAATAACTAATTTGATAGGGGAGTTTCCCTCTTTGACGATGATACAAAAAATATGAATATGATCCTTGAGAGTCAACCCTCATCCAACCACAATACCAGTATGAAACCCTTTTTTGGTAATGTTTCACGGTTAAGGTTTGAGTGTTTAAGGTTAAGGGTTGAGAGTTTAGGGTTTAAGGTTTAGGTTTTAGGGTTCAAGGTTTAAAGTCCATGATTTAGGGTTTAGGGCTCAGGGGTTAGGGTTTAGGATTTAAGTTTCAGTGTCTAGGGAACAAACACTCTAATGGTATTGATATTTTACATTTAATATTCAGTCTGCTATAGTGATTACAAAGTAAAAAATGCTCTTGATCTTTTTCACTATAAGGATTGACAAACCTTATATATTACACATCTCTGCCAAAAAAATTTCTCCCCATATATACTTGCACTATTGAATGTTTCTTGATCTTATGCATATAATTGCGTTATTTATAACACTCTTAGAGATCCAAATATTTCACAAGCTATAGAAAAAAGGAGATAGCTGTATTGGGTAACATTTCTTTGTACTAAATTAATATTGGATATCTAACATTTCCCTCCTTCAAAATATCAACAGATGAAAGGCATCAAATTGTGATGACTCTCTTTGAATGTTATGCCTATGAAGTAGATGAACCCTTCTCAGTTGAATACTCTCTGTCAATACTAATAAGAATGGGCAAGACAAAAAACATTACAGTGAGTGAAATATTTCCCATGCGATGTGAAAAAGAAGATAGTTCTATTAGGTAACATTTATTTGTGCAAGCTTCCAGTAGGGAAGGGGTTGCTTAGAAAAGGGTTGCACTAAATTTTTCTTGGATATCTGAAATTTCCCTCCTTCAAAATTTTGGTACCAATTTCAATCATTATCACTAGCATATATTTTTAGAAGTCTTTCCAATAAGTATTTTTAGTGTTCAAGGTTTAAAATTTAGGGTTTCAGGTTTACAATTTAGGATTTGGGGCTCAGGTTTAGGGTTTAAGGTTTATGGTTTAAGGTTTAGGATTTAAGGTTTAAGGATTAAGGTTGAGTGTTTAGGGTATATGTCTCAAGGTTCAAGGTTGAGGGTTTAGGGCTCAAATTTTGGTAATTAGGGTTTAGGTTTTAGTTTTTAGGGTTGAGGGTTTAGGGTTTAGATTTAGGGCTCAAGGTTTAGGGTTTATAGTTTAGGGTTTAGGGTTTAGGGCTCCAGGTTGCATTTATAAAGATATGATCGAAGCAAAGGAATGAATTTCGTAAGTAATTATATTCAAATTTATTTTCTTTTTGTTGTTGATACCCGTTACAGGACTAGGAACACGACTTAGATTAGAAATTTGAAAGGATTTCTAAGGTTCAATTTTATTTTCCAAGATGCATTACTCCAACGTTTGAGAATGTTTCTCCAGATGCAATGAAATTCTGATTCAGACGCTCGATGATTCCTAAATGTCCAATCCCACCTAAGACCCCAGTAGTCCTTGATCCTTGGATACAAGGAGACATCATTACTAAGACAAAACTGGTACTTTCAAGGAAGAAAAGGTTCTTGGGAATATATAGTTTTAACACATCACATCACAACCTTCATTAGGCTTGATGACTAACCCTATCTTTTTGAAGAAACTTTTGAAAGAATCCATGGGTTTATCATAGAAGGAATTATCAATGAATGGAAGGTCATTAAGCCATAGGCCAAATGACTCCTATTTAGAACTAAACAAGAAAGATTTACTAGGTGTTTTCTAACTCCTTTGTGTTCTTAGCCATACCCCTATTGCTATGTTTATTTTACACAAGAAGAATCAATAATGGCTCTAGGAATGAGACTAGGAAATATGGTCCTAATATTGTCATGGCACTCTAGTTGAGTAGTCATAAGCCATATTAGTCTTGTTAATACTTAGTACTAATCACCAATGAAATATAATTCTCTAGCTTTCATTTTCTTTACTCATCTTCCACATCATACTGAAGAACCAATTTGATAGGGGAGCTTCCCTCTTTGACGATGATACATTGAATATGAATATGATCCTCAAGAGGGGAGATGCACCTAAAAATTGATTGTTAAACCCTGAGCCCTAAACCCTAACCCTTAAACCCTAAACCCTAAACCCTTAACCTTAAACCCTAAACCCTAAATCATGTTCCCTAAACCCTAAATCGTAAACCTTAAACCTAGAGCCATAAATCCTAAACACTAAACCCTAAATCCAAAACCCAAAACCCAAAACCCTAAACCTTGTTCCCTAAACCATGATCCCTGAGCCCTAAACATTTATTTTTGTACATAAAAGCATGCCATAAACACATATAGCCCAATTTTTTTTGAAATGTAAACACGTTATAGCACGATCGCGATTCACATTTTTTTGGGTTTGAAATTTCCAATCCATAGGCTTGGATTTGCCTTGGATTACCAAACCAAAGGTTTGGACTATTTTTGCGTGTTTAAAATAGTGTTTGACAAAAAACATCAAAAATTCATGTGTGTACCCCAATATATCATGCATTAAAACATAATATTCAAAAATAAATTCTACTATGATGTCAAGCTCAGTTTTACCTTGATGACGATATAATTCTTTCTAAAATCTGATTAGTTTAAGGCTTTCATCCATATTTTCTTTTACAAGTGCCTTGTTTTCTTGCAAAAACCTATGCATACATTTTGGTGCATAATTTATGATTTTTTCATCCAAATTAAAAAAAAATGGTTTTTTTAAAACTCCATTCTACACGCACTAAAAAAAACTAAAAATGACTTTTTTCTCAAAGCTATGGGGGTGCACACACAAATATTTCATTTTCGGGATATGTGCACTTTGAAAAAACTATACATTCATCCAAAAATTATGAAAAATTAATGGGACCTCATACATAGTCTTAGCTAACTTTTTACAATAGGTTCTTATCTTTTTGACACAAAAATATACATACTTTGTGTGTGCACCACATTTGACCCTCTTAATCTCAATCATTTAAAAAAAATTAGTAGTTTAGAAACTAGATTCCGAGATCTACGGTACTTATTCTTATCACTCTATCAAATTTTGAGCATAGGAATGCCAAATTATTTGATGAAGTTCAGTTTTTGCTGATTTCAAGAAAAAGGTGTCCCTTTTTGACCCCATTTTTGTCCTCCATATTTGTGCACTTACCCTTTCATATAAATTAGGCTTACATTTAGCAATGGAGTTCATAACGCCCAGACTAGAGACATATCAAATATCCCCAAACCTTAAAGCTAAGTTGAAATCATGAATGATTGTCAACAAATTCTTATCTTTTAATTAGTAGTTTGAATTACTATTGAACGCATCACAACATACAATGATTGCATAAAATTCACTTGGTTTTAAATGCTTGGAGAATTTATTACATGTTTCCAAAAATCTAAGTTTAAACCTTTGAATACTTTCATACTTCTATTTTACCAAATTATAGAAATAATGACTAAGAGAAGAGTGATCAATCTTACCATACCTCTAAATGAAGAGACACTAAAATTTATCCTAAGAATCAATAATCTGATCAAGAATTGTGTGAAACTAGTTTCAAGAATCATCAACTAAATTTTGAATAAAAACTAAACCATAATACCTTCATTATGAACCTCAAAATTATATATCAAGTTAATAAAGGATTTTCAATGTCTTTTTCCTTTAAGTATAATACCGTCATCAAACTTGGGTAGATATTTTCTAATATATTTGGGGAAATAAGTGAAGAAATCATGGAAGCCATCTCTATCAACGAGTTTATATCTTTGATAAATAAATGAGAGTCTATGACTAGGTCTATTTGGAGAACAATGAGAACCCATGGATGAAAAAATAATGTTATGAACAAACGGAATCTCACAATTAAAATATATCAAATGAAAAAGAATAAGTGTTACTTGAATCACCAACCAACTGAGCACAAGAATCCAAACTAGATATTTATCTTCTTCAAACACTCATATGCTATAACCAACAAGTTTTAATATTACCGATCCAAATAAGAGATATGAGAAAAAACCATAAGAAAAGGTTGTCATGAAAAATGAAAGAGCATGAATTCTAATCCTTTTTCCAAAATTTGGAATATAGAAAACCAATAGTTAGATTCTTAAAAACCAAAAAATTAAAGAAGAATATTGCTCCAAAAATCAACAAGGAATTTTCACTTCACAAAGGAAGAATAAGATCAACACTCTTTGTAAACATATGAAAGAACCGAAGCTGGAAAGAGATCATTAATATGAAAAAGAAAACCATGAACCTTTAACCAAAACTAAATTGGTGCATCCCCAATTATGACACCAATTTTTATCTCTCAAATCTATTCCACTTGGTTAGAAGAGTGAAAATAAGGTGGAGGATGATTCATTTATAGTGAAAATGGTTCTCTTCACCAACAAGGGAATATTCCATGTCAACAAATAGGAAGGTAGTTAACTTCTAACTCTTTAAGCTTTGTGAAACATAGGGGCAAGATCCTACAACAACCCAAGTGAAGTAAAATAAAAAATAATAATGAAAATATAGAGCAATACATCCAGATAAGCATCCTAGCCACTAGGATCTCCCACCCAATTAGTTATCAAAAACAAGAGAATCATAAAGATACTCAAAAATGGGAAAAGGTTGTAGACAAATAGATCATTATAATAAAAATGAATTCAAATTTATTTCAAAGAGGAGTCTAAAAATGTGTAGGATAAATAGAGGTCTCAAGTGTGTAGTACACCAGGGTTTAAAAATAGATTTGATCATTCCAAATTCATATGAGCCTTTTCCATTGGGCCAATATGAAAAATCTGAAGATGGAGTCAAAATATAACAAGAATTTCCTCAATTTTCATGACTTATATAATTCCCATAATTTAGACAGCTATCAAACCACATACACTAATATTTAATGAGTTATTAGACCATGATGAATCAAAATATGAAATATCTAAAATAAATTATTAACAAGTGAAAATGAAACCATATTTGTATAAGGATTTTATTAAATGATGCCTTAGTGATTACAAATCAAAAATCAACACCAAATGACCAAGTGAAATCTTAATAATAAGAGTGAATACAATTCATCTCTAATGATAGATTCCTTTCTAATTCACTATCTCAATTATAACTCAAATAACAATGCAAGGCCACTCTTCCATATCTTTATTATGAGATTTTTGAATTGATTACAACTTTTTTGGACTCAAACACCTAAAACATATCTAAATCAAACACTTGAGAATTAGACAAGAAAATGGATAAAAGATCTAGATGAAAGGGGCCAATCCAAAAGATGATTTGGGGAGAAAATGATCCATAAATTTATATATTTGAGAGAACATTCTAGGAATTGAGTTGGAGAGAACATAGAGCTTGAGAACCAATGAGAGAGGAGGAAAAAGTATACATAGATCATCCATGGATCAAATGGAAATTATAAAAAATTCTTAGTTCACAAAAAAATAAAGGGATTAATTTGAGTTCTATGAGAATCACACAATACTTGAAGAGTATCTAAGAGCTCCCACACATGTGCAAGAGCATGTAAAATGGATAAATGAGTGATGAAATAAACAAAGGCTGAAAAAATATGTTATTAAAATATCCCAAGTATATCCACCATTTTCTCAAAAACTAGTACCAATGTGTAGCCCTCTTAATAATTTTCCCAATGATACCACTTTCAAGTCAAAAAAATGTCTTTGTGTAAAGTTATGGCTAAAATATTGATCCTTTGAACTTGCCACCATTATTTCCAGCCAATATGTCCCCAATCTCTCTTTTTTTTTATATTGGAGGAGACCGTCAAATTTAATGTGCATAAAAAAACCTTTGCATTCAATCACTTATCTCCATGTATCCTCATATATCCATGCCTAAAATTTTAACTTTAGCTAATGAACAACATGTGGCCATCTTTAGCTTAATCACTTACTGTAAAAATTTAGGGATTTAGTTTTTGGCCTTCCATATTCGGTCCAATGATGGGCCACACATGGTTTCCATTGAAGCCATCATTCCTTGCAAGTCTTTTAAAACATTAGTATCTCATACTCTTTCATTGCCAATCCTTGATCCATGGATAGTATTGGTTCACTTTCCCATTTATTTGGCTTTGTTAGGAGATTCAATGGGTGATATTTGTCACCCATCGGTATACAATGCTCCTGCAAATTTTAGAATTGTGGCCTCACTATGAAAAATTTGTCAAATGCTGATAATAAACATGTGCCCTTGGGGACAATTTTCATTAATAAAAGTGTCATCCAATCTTGCCACATAGTTAACCATCTAAATTAAACTTGACAATTTCAAGTCAATGAAAAAATACAAGTTTGGCTATCAAGTGAATGTTTCAAGGCCAACATCTCCTCAAATATTATAAGTTTTTCTTGATTTGGATTGCACACAAACATATCAATAGGTGGAAAGTTATTTTAATGAGTTTTAGTTACAAGAGAATTCAAAAATTCCTATTTAATCACCATGAAAATATTTTAAACTCCAATTTTTAAATCATAAATCCCAAAATTGAGTACTACCAATTTTGGTGCTAGTAAGAACATCTTGAAAGCTTTCCATAAAGTGTTTTTTCTCAATATTTACAATACAAACTATAAATTACGAATGTTTTCTTCTTCTTTCTGCGAATATATCAATATAACATCCAAAATACCAACACAAATCCATCTAGGTAGTCTTTTAACACACTATTCATCAACTTCATGAAAGTTGGCGTGTTCACGAGTCCAAAAGGAAGTACTATGAACTTATAATGACCACACCTTATCTGAAAATTTGTCTTTGGTATGGCACTTTCCTTGATCCTTAATTGACAATATCTCAATCTCAAATCAAAATTTTAAATTATGGATGTTCCTCGCATTTGACCAGAAATATCATCGATGTGAGGTAGTGGATACCTATTCTTTATGGTTTCCTTATTCAACATCATGAAGTCTATACATATTCTAAGTGTTCCATCCTTTTTTTCCATGAAAAATGATAGGTGCTCCCCATGGTGAAACACTAGGAAGAATCAATCCTTTACCTAATAACTCCTTCAATTTCACTTTCAACTCAAATAACTTAGTGGTAGTCATTTGATATGGTGTTTGAGACTTAGGTTATGATCTTGGAATGATGTCTAGAGAGAAATTAAATTCTCTAGGAAGTGGAATTTCTAGTAATTCCTCCAAAAATACATCACTAAAATATAGAAGGAAAGGGTAATATTTCATAGTAGGTTCTTTCTTCACCTACATCATCAATGTGCACCATATAAATTACAAGTCCCATTTGTGTTTTCTTCAACTGCATAGCTGAAATCTTCCTCAAATTATTGTCTTTCTTCATTCCTTGGAAACTCAAGTACTTCCCACTATGAAATTAGCACATCATATTTTAGAAAAATAGTCTTCTTTAACATGATATTACTATAACTAATTATCCCCTAAAATAATTTTATATGATCCTAAGGATGCAACATATAGGTTGACCTCCGTTGTAAAACCTATTAGTTCTAGCTTAGCTGCAGGAAGACATTTATTTACCTTTTTTCTATCTAGTTTTCATACTGAAATGTTTTATCCATATGGCCAAATTTTATATCATTTTACTCAATATATCTGGTACAAAAAAGTAATATATGGCTCCGGTTTCAATCAAAATAGAAAATAAAATACCAAAAATTTACCCAAAATATCTAATGGAGTAAACTAGAAGTCTTCCTAAAACTTGACAACTGTTGTGTGAATGCATTGTTGAAATCTATGATTCTGAGGTTGTAAATAATGTCCTTTAGCATTTCTCCCTGTGGTGTTCTAGGGACAATTTATAGTATAATGATCACCTTCTATTTTAAAACATCTGACTACTAGCCATGTCTTTAGTGGAAATTATCACTTTCTCTCTTATTCTCACCATTGCTCTCATTCCCATTTGGATATTTTCTTTGATTTTTTTTTGTCTTGGAAGAGTTTCCATCCTTATTAGACTTCTGAGAATCCCCTCTTTTTTTCTACTAAAAAAATTTGAACTTGCTAATATTCTTTTTGAATGGTGCAGATGATTATTGATTCGTTCCACTCCCTTGGCCCTTGAAATCCTTTATAAAATAAATGAGTACCTATATATTTTGTTCCTATTTCATAGCCTTCTCAAAATATTCATCCATAGAAGACAAACCATGAACATATACATCAAATCCAATGCAAACCATAATAAACTCATAGACATGGAATTGCTCATCTTTTTGATACTGAGGTACATGAGAAATTTTGTGAACTTATCCTAATATTGAGTTACTATAAGTTCCCTTGGGTCAAGCTCTAAAACTTGGCCATACTTTGATCGAATTAAAATTGAGGAAACCATCTCTACCTAAATAGAGTCACAAATATCCCCCATATAGTGTTATCAAAACTCAAATTCTTTTCACCCTTGTTATTATTCCACAAAACATATGCTTCACTTGATTTTTGATATGTTTCCCAGAAAACCTTTGTATCCTCAGAGAAATTATGATTCTCAAAATATTTATCCATTTCAATAATCCAAAATTTGGCTTAATCCCCTAGTATTGATCTAGTGTACTTTGGTGGGACTACATTTTGAATATCCTTAACCAACTTTTTCTCGAACCTTTCCCACTTGGGCACCTATCCAACTACTTGATCATGAGAATTTTTAGATCTTGCTCATTTTGTCATCACCTTTCTTGGAATCATTTCCCTGAATGGTTTCTTCATCTGCTTTCTCATCTATTTCTTCAACTATAATCTCATCTCAAGTGTATTAAGCCAATGAAGGTATAATTCAAAAGTGTAATAATTTGGTCAACCTTTTCTTTTTTTTCATTTGCATTATTATAGGAATTATCATTTCCACTACTATATGTTGATAGTTTCTTTATCATTCTTACTATTGGGAGTGAAAAAATGTAACCTTTAGAAACGTAGCAAACACAAATAGAAAAATCATTGAACCTAGCTCTGATACCAAGGTGTAGCGAACCTCGATAGGTGGTTGGAAAACACACCAAAAAAATTGGTAACCATAATTTTCAATCAACCTTACACAATCGGCGTCAGAAATTATGCCTCTCGATTTCCTATTTCTATGCATATGATCAAACACATACAAGAAGCATAATAATATAATACAAGAAATACATAGTTTTATGCCAATGTATATTTAATTGTGTCATTTTATTTTAACTTGTATAGTTTTTTTTCATCTCAATGTAAGTGAATTAAGCACGTGTAAAACATTTAAGTAAAAGTGTCTACATGAATTCACATATAATAGTTCATCCAATTAAACTAATGATTTACAATTAACTCATTAAACATGTGTATACATCTTATCCATTTCATTCAAATCCATTCCATATATGTGACAAGAATATTCTGAATAATAATCTCATCTAGTTAAGTTCATCCAACTACCTAACATAAGTATCCATCTAGTTTTGTTTATCTCAATTACATCATAGTTACAATCCATGTCAATTATATGAAATTTTATGTTTTCCATTTATCCACAAGTGTAATCCCATTACATATATTTACATATCAAGCGTAAAATTCATCTTTCATTACATATGAAAATATTAGTTTCCTTTACATAATAGTTTATAACACATTATAATTCTCAACATTCAATTACAATGTTTACAATTTGTTTTCTGAATATACTATACAATAGATATCACCATATATAAATACATTACTAATCTATCAATTGCGACACAATCGTTCAGCTACGTCATTAGAATCCATCATGATTGTTAAATTTACACACTTCATGAGATTCAAAGAGTATCATCGAAGTTTTACCTCTAACCATGAAGTCCTTACGGATTAAAGTACACACCTCCCACTAATTGAGAGCATCCATAGAGACTAAATTTACGAAATGTTAAGATCCAAACATGTGTAATTAGTACCTAGGTAAATGGTAGTACCTATTAAAAAGGTAGGAATATGCAATCTTATAAATAATGCAAGACTAATGAATTGGGAGGAATATAACATCCTAGTAATACAATAGAAGTTAGTGAAACTGAAGATCAATTTAGGTACAAGCTTCTTATTTATTTATACCAGGTATTTTTTGTTTAATGATATTTCATATCAATATAAGATTTTTATTTAAATAATTTAAATCTGACTAATTGTGAGTGATAAACCTAAAATATTATAATGAGATACTCCTATTATATCCCTAACATTTGTCATTTATGATGTTTTACTAATTATTTTATCTATGTTTATTTTTACACCCCCATAGATCCATTAAAACCTCTGGGAAAACAAATCTTCTTCCCCAGTAGTAAATTTTTTGACAATCTAAGACATTTCTATCTCGAAACGTAACATGTGGAAAACTATGTACTAATGGACACAACCATTACAAATTTTCCTTTTGATAGGTAGGATATGACTTGTTCAAATTCAAAGGCTCATGTGTGTCCTAATGCTAGTCTGTAATCCCCAAACAATGTGTGCTTTTAAATATAACCCATGAATAGGGAACCCTATTTCAATATATAACTGTCTAAAATGTCATCAGTAGGTTACCCAAGAAACTTTCAAGTTAATTATAAGAATCCTAATCTTGAAATTTGAGACACTTGCAAGGGTGTGGTGTGATGGTGGGATTAATATGCTCGCATATACCACTGTATTTCAATTATACGTTTTCCAAAGTTTAATAATAAGTCTCATGACAAGTTTTATCCTTCCATTTACATCAACTGATATAATCTGGGGAGAAGCACAAACATTGAGAGTGTGGGTCAATTAGTGTCCATTTATTTTTTTCGGCTACTGAGTCACATTTTACTCCTTTAACCATTGAAAATAACCATTTAGAATACATCCACAAAAGAATAACCACAAATGAGAAAATGAGAGAAAATACATACAAGTACATAATATGTAAGTGGGAAAACCTCAAGGGGATGAAAACCACTAGAACATGCAAGTTTCATTTAGTGTTATAAAGAAAAACTAATATTTAAGCACCAACTTAACAAGGATCACCAACTCCTTAGGTTTTACGCCGAAAGGCATTGCCCCTATGAGAAATGAAGCATGTGAGGCCGTTCAACCACATTTGGTTACCCCCCTGATGGGCATTCCGGAGCAGCCGATTTGAATGTGTTTGGCTAACGTATAGGAGGATCAGAGACTGTTATCTGGTAGTTTTATACAGAAGGTAGCTTCAAGTTGTTAAAGGAAATACTTAGGTAGTGCTCATGATTTGGTAGAGTAACAATATCCCTATGGGATTGTTTACCTATATTGTGTTGATAAAAGTGCTATATGTGAGTTAGAAGTGTACGTGTAGAATAGAAATAGGAAATTAGATATTATAGGGAACTACTGAAAGGAAAGGTTGTCTGAACAAATCACATAACTGAGATATTAGGGTCAAAGACAAGTTTGTGGAGTTGTTATAGGAGTCTAAGACAGTCTCCTATATTT
Source organism: Taxus chinensis (assembly GCA_019776745.2). NCBI lineage: Eukaryota > Viridiplantae > Streptophyta > Pinopsida > Cupressales > Taxaceae > Taxus > Taxus chinensis. Next base: position 283,228,966 of record CM034150.1, on the reverse strand, counting down.
GTGTACCTCTATATTATCAAACTAAACATATGAAATTAAATTAGTGATGAGTTATATGCTCTGTGCTTAAAATATGGGGTAAAAACTCACATTTTGGTATCAGATCAAGTGATTCTCGAAATGAGGCCTCTCTATGATGTGTAGACAACCTCGCCTACATGCTATTGCTTGTCAACTTCAGATCCACATGGCTATGGGCAAGAAAATCAGACCTCGTACCAAAATCATTTTACATTCTCTATGAAAGATTCAAATCCATTTCTTAGAAATTAACTAACTAGTGGTGCAAATGAAAAGGACTAGTGGATACCTACGGATCTCATGTGAAATTTGGATTTGAAATTAGCGTCCATCCTTCTTGCGTATTTGTAAATTGGTACTAGCGAATACCACATACCTCGTATAGAACCCAATTGACATACATCCAACCATGTGCATCAGTATTTTCCTCTCCATTGTTTAAAACTCAGTAGTATCAGATTTTTTAATCCACCGTGTGTTATTATCTTGATTTTTGTCTATGAGTGAATATCATTTGATTTTACAGCAAGAAAGTGACTGCTACTTCAAAGAACTTATATTTTTACATGCTAAGATGGTGCTTGAGAAATGGAAGCACGGAAGGAGATCTGGACCGTCGGATGCAAAATAAAATATAGATATGCACGATGATGTATGCATGCTATCTTAGCCACCAACATTCCTTGTCCACTTTCATAGGGCAGTGGCCTCAACCCATACTAGATACACAAAATTCTCAGGCCCTTCGCTTGAATAAAAAAAATTAAAAAAATAGTGAATGGAGGATATCTTGTAAGGGTACTTCATGCTTGATCAAGAAATCTCAAGATGTAAGTTCCACGTCAGGTAGGTCTATTTAAAACATACCCAATCAACATCGTTGAACCAATGTTGACGATTTTACCTATTTTTAGCAAGTTTCAAGTCATTGACGCATTCAAAAGATAAAATTTACTGAATTGCTTCAGAGTTGGGGCTAATTTCTCGACTTGAAGATTATGCTGAAAAATGGATCAAGACAATTTGCATCATGTAGGGCAAGAGTTTTGATTTGAAAGCCGTTTTCCAGTACTACAGGAGTCGGATTGCAAACCGCTGCCCAAGTTGAGCAGCGGTCCTTGACGATTGAAGATTGAATCATTCACATATTGGAAAGTGGGGCTTGGAGGTGAGTCTTCCAATCTACAGAGCTGGAGGGTGTACTATCTAGGCTATAAATCATAGATCCACCAAATAGGAGGTTGTTAGATCTTGAATGCATCTTCATGATTCGACATTTGAATACCTATCTACAAAGGATCTTTATGAACCGATTTTTTCCCAACCAAGTCTAACATGTGTCGAGATGTTTATCCCTGCGTACAAGCATGGAGACCTTTGAATGAGAATTTTCTCAACCAAATAAGGATTCACCAGACCCAACCCAAGTATGATTCAGATACTTATGCCTAATGCAACTCTAATCAAACCTTTCAAATACAAATATGTTGTTGCAACACAACTGATCATTACACTACCAAGATCTAAAAACATTCCTTCAGGTCTTCTTCAAATATTCAAATCTCTAGGTCAAATGAGGAGTTAGATCTCCTTCAACAGAGACTGATTAGTTGTTCTCTAAAGATGAATTATCACTGTCATTTTTCTTCTATACATTGAATCTTCCTCAAAGTGTGGGACTCTGTATAATAGGAATACTCTACAGATTAAAGGTTGGTTCCTATTCCTCTATTTAGGTGTTTGTGTAGAAACTTGCAGAGGATCTATTCTTAAACCTAATCTAAACTTTACCAAGGAGGCAGGGATAGAAGAAATACAAAAATTAAAACAAAGCTACACTACGAGGTGATGCACCAAAGGAATGATGGACACTTGTTTTGCTGATAGACACAAACCAAATAAAATGCATACAATAATCGAGCACAGATAACCAGATTAATGATGAAAGACCAGATGAGAGCAAAGAAGACAGGAAGGATCTAGAATCGATCACAAAAACATGTTTTATTGCTCTGTAGATTGATACAATACATTAATAAATGACAAGAGGTGAGAAAGTGTATTACAGTTTTAATGGAAGGTCTGAACTCCACGAGTCCCTTGCTAGAAGGAAAGGGGAGCCTGCAAAAGACAAGAGAATGTCCAACCCTTTACAATGAGTCCCAAGCCTTTATTTATAGATCAGATACAGATGAGAGAAAGAGAGAGAAGTGGGAGAAAACAAGATCCAAGCTCAACCACCACTATCTAATGACTCCCATGAAATCTGTCTCAAATCTTCTTGACTGCACCAAACCATGATTCGACACCTTGAAAGAGGAGGAAATGGTGGAGTAGATCGAATCCGATCTGGTAGTTGGAAGAAAGAGATCCTGCATTGAAGGCCCGAAGTCATTTCTCCATTTTTCTCCCACCTAACCTCCCAAAAATTAAAGTTTCAGACCTCCATGGCATAGACAAGGTCGAGATATCTTTCCAACGGTGTCAGATTTGCAATATTTCAAGCCCTGAGTCGAAAGATATGCCCCTTCGAAGTTTGCATCGAGTCCGTACAAATGGGTGGGAAAACTAGTTTGAAAAATGGGCCCCTTCTTTAATATGGGACACGTGGCAGCCAGATTAGGGAAAAATCAGGTTTGCGGGTTCAGAATTTATCTTTTCCCCCCTTTCCCATGAGAATCACAAAATCCAGAAAATTCCCATGGCCCCGCTGCTCCACTTGGACACATGGCACCCTTTGGTTGGCTGGGGAGATGCGCTCCAACTTTTTCCTTTGTGCCCCTTTGTCAAAAGGAAAATTTTCACCTTTTCCTCTGACTCCCCACTTTGGTTTGACTCGGGTTCAAATGCTGACTTTTTCCTTTGGCAGAGTCGCGGCCCATTTTGAAACTTTTACACTTTTTGGGGTAAGGGGCAAAAAACCAAACTTTTACCCCATGGCCCACTTTAGCACTGCTAGGGACACGTGGCAGACACCACGCTTGTTTGGAAACCCTTTCTGGATTTAAAATTCTTTTAATTTGAGCACCATTTAGACACTTGGCAGCCTCCGTCGGCCTAGCCTATGCATTGACTATTCAACTGACTCTGCCCCCTTTTTAGATATGGACACGTAGCAGCCTCGCGCTTGCTTAAAAGCCCAATTCAAAATTTTCCTTTGGAGGAGTGTCGAGTTGACACTTGGCATCCTCCGCAAGTCTGTGGACTTTTCAACAGGCCCCTCTTATCCTTTTGGACTCTGAGGCTACGTGGTAGAGCTCACACTCATTTGGGTCTCTACCTTTTGACCAACTCTTGGAAATGCGCCAGGTGACACTTGGCATTCTCTGCTTGCACTTTTATACTTAGCCAATTTTTGAGACCCTGCCTTTTGACTTTTGACCATTTGACCCTGGTTTTGGGACACGTGGAGATGCGGCACTTGTTTGAGCCCTCCCTTTATGGATTCATCTTTGAAGAAGCGTCGTTAGGACACATGGATCTCTCCACTGCTTCTCCATACTTAGTCAATTTTGGACCTTTTCCTGAACTGTTTCGAGCCCAAAAACTTTGAATCCTTCATCCATTTTTTCCCCTTCTTGCTCCTGGCCTCTGCTACGGCACTGTCCCTTCTTCTCAGAGACCTTGCAATTTCATTGTTGAGTCTACCTGTAACTTGCAAAATGAATTTAAGACATGAAATAGCTTGACAAAGTCATTTCTTCTTGCATAGGGTCGTTTAATTTTCTCAACCCCACCACTTCATCATTGAGTCTTTCTGTACCTTTTCATAGGATCTGAACATGATTTCTTAGGTTCTTTCTATACGGGGTCGTGGATGATCCAATATTTTTCCCAGGCGGTGAAATATGGATAACAATTTGGCGACTCACAAGGGTATCTACTTGCTAGATGAAAAGACCAATTGCCTTGTCATATCCATTGGGCATGGAGTCGAGAACAAGGGTCTGATACTGATTCTGCCTCTGATTCATGAGCCCGACTGTTTTCTCTCTCAATTTTCATAAGAAATCTCAAAACAAAGGTTTCTGAGAGTAGAAAATTGTTTTGACCCAGGGCTTCATCTTTCTCTCTGAATGGACTACATAAGAGCAACAAAACAACACCACAACTATATACAAAATTGAAAATCATACATGTCCCAAGTAGAACATGTAGAGCATGCAAAGCACTTAGGAGAAAAGCAACCTAAACTACAACAAGACAATGTGCACAAGCACTTAGAGGAAAAGAAACTAAGCTAATATGTACAAGGTGGGAGCCTTCCCTCTAATAGCAGTGTTTAAGATAGATTCCATTCACTAGAATTTGTAACTCCTCATCATATAATGTAGATAATTGAAAAGCATTGCTACTTTTACATTTTGTGACCATATAAGGGCCACTCCAGATGGCATCGAACTTAGAATGTCTCCCTGGTTTTGCTCGGTCTGCATCCCATTTCAACACTAGGTCTCCTTCCTGAAAGGTCCTTGCTCTAGCCTTCTTGTCAAAGCATCTTTTAATTGAGGCCTGATCCTTCTCCATTGTTTGAAGTGCATGCTCTCTGGTTTCTTCTAATTCCATCAACTCTGCATACCTGGCCTCCATTGGTTCAAATTCAGACATCTCCAGCTGTCACAAGAGTTCTAGTGCTGGAAACTCTAGTGATATAGGAAACACTGCCTCTTTCCCATAGACAAGCTTGAATGGGGAGCTACCTGTAGATCTTTTGGGCATTGTCCTATCAGCCCATAAGGCTGATTTGAGCTTTGTGTGCCAGGTCCTCTGGTTTTCATCAAGAGTTCTTCTGATGATCCTTAACAGGTTCTTGTTTGTGGACTCAGCTTGACCATTACCTTGAGGGTAATAGTTTGATGAAGTGCTTAGGTAAATCTCATTCTTGACAGCCCACTCTGTGACCTTGGAACCTATGAATGCCAATGCATTGTCTGATATAATGGTAGCTGGCACTCCAAACCTGGTCACTAACCCTTCATAGAAATCTAGTATGCTAGATTCATTTTCCTCTTTGAGTGCCACTGCCTCGGTCCACTTGGTGAAATAATCCGTTGCTGCCAGAATCCATTTGTGGCCTTGGCTTGAATTTGGATTGATGACTCCAATGAATTCCAATCCCCATTGCATGAAAGGTTGGTCAATTGAAATTGGGTGCAATGGAAGTGCTGCTAGCTTTTCTTTGCCTTTGAAGAATGCACAATTCTTGCATCTTTTGATCCATGTGTAGCAGTCACTAAACACTCTGAGCCAATAATATCCTGCCTTCATGATTTTGAGTGTTGTCACCCTTGGAGAAAAATGGCCTCCAGCTGCTTCAACATGGAATTCTTGTAACACTCTTTCGATCTGATTTGTCCCAATGCACCTTAGCAGAACACCATTGATGTCCCTTTTAAACAAGACACCATCAATGAAAACATATGGGATGGCCTGGAGTCTGAAATGCCTTATTTTTTCTTTACTCATCCCATGAGGACACAGGCCCATTTGAAGGAAGTGCACCATGTCTTGAGTCCAACAAGGAGCAGGTACATCAACATCTTCTTCTTCTTGACTATTCTGTAGAACAAAAACAACCTCCTTTTCACTATTTGCTTCTTCTTGCTGCCCTGAGGCTAGTTGTTCACACAACCCCTTACCATGGACCAGCTTAGTGACCTTGATCTCAATGTCATACTCCATGACACGAGTGATCCATCCTACTCATTTTTCATTCAGATCCTTACTGAGAAGGAAATATTTAACTCCTACATGGGAGACTAACAATTGGATCTTATTGTTCGAAACCAGATGCTTGAACTTTTTTAGTCCTCTGATCACTGCCAAGACTTGCTTTTCAATGAAAGAATATCTTACTTCATAGTCTTCCAGACCTTGACTGAAAAAGGCAATTGGTTGTTCTGTGTCTTCTTTGTTCTGCTGAACTAAGATTGCAGAGATAGTGTCACTGCCACCAAAGGCATACAATATGAAGTCTTTGGAGAAATCTGGATTCACAAGAGTTGGGGCTTGTGATATAGCTTCTTTGATGGCCTCAAATCTTGCCCTTCCTTCAGCTTTCCATCTGAATGTTAAGCTCTTCTTCAACATCAATGTTATTGGCTTAACAAGGGCAGCAAAGTTTGGGACAAACCTTCGAACAAAGTTGATCTTCCCTAAGAAGCTTTGAAGATATTTTTTGTGACTTGGCAATGGCAATGCTCTTATTGCTTCAACTCTCTCTGGGTCAATTTCCAGACCCTCCTTAGACACAATATGGCCTAAAATCCTGCCCTCATGGGCCAAGAATATGCATTTTTTAGGGTTCAATGATACCCCAAATCTCCTGCATCTTTGAAACACTTGCCTTAGGTGAAAAAGGTGGTCTGCTGCATTTTTGGAGAACACAGTAATGTCATCCAGATAGATCAGCACTATTTTGTTGATTAGCCCTTTGAATTCCATATCCATGGCCCTTTGAAAAGTGGCACCGGCATTAGACAATCCAAATGGCATTTTTCTGTAGGCATAGGTGCCCCATTTGGTGGTGAAAGCAGTTTTGAACTGATCATCTTCTTTCACCATGATCTGATTGTATCCTGAGTAGCCATCTAAGAGAGAGAATCTCTCTGATCCAGACACCACTTGCAAGATCTACTCCATTGAAGGGAGTGGGTAATGATCTTTGAGAGAAGCTCTGTTCAAATCTCGAAAGTCTACACACAATCTAATTTCTCCATTCTTTTTCCTGACTGGGACCAGATTAGCAACCCAACTTGAATGTTTGATTGGAAATATTATACTTGCCTCTATCAGCTTGTTCAGTTCTTTCTTCATCAGAGGCTCAATATGTGGATTGACTGGTCTCTACTTTTTCCTGATGGGCTTAGCAGCTGGATCTAGTTCAATTGTGTGTTGTGCTAGCTTTGGATTGAACCCTCTTAGGTCTTCATAACTCCAAGAAAATACATCTGGAAATTCTTGGAAAAGTTGTATGAATTCATACCTTTCTTGCTCGGTGGCCACTTTGCCAATTTGAAGTGCTTTGCCTTCTCCAACTGGGATTGACTCTGAATCTTCTCCTTTGATCTGTATGTTAGCCTTCTCTTTTCTAAACTGATCATTAGGATTGAAGATGGACTCCAATGTCACTAAGCCTTTGGGAAGCTTGTTTGTATGTAGCTGTACTATATGATTCCCATATTGTTGTTCTAGCCTGCTTTGATTATTAGCTGAGAATTCAGCTTCTTCTTACAAAAAATTAATGATATGCTGATCATTCTTGAACACTTGTCAGCATGTGTTGTTATCTGGCACTGCTGGCCTCACAACCACATGGATATGTGGTTGTTCTTTTTCTCTCTTGATGTTGTCTACCATATCAAATGTTGCTCCAACTGCTGCAAGTCTATCAACAACTTCATTCTCTTTCCTGGGTATGGACACAATGTCGAAGGCTTCAAAATCCTCCATGAGATCCCATACTCTACTCTTATAGCTCTTGAGCAGGTCATTCTTGACAGCATTAAGTCCTCTGACTTGATTGACAACCAGTTCACTGTCACCAAACACTTGTAAATTCTTGATTCCTAGCCTCCTTGCCCAATGAAGACCATGGACTAAAGCCTCATATTCAACAGTGTTATTTGAGTAAGCAAACTGAAATCTGAAGGCTGAATAATATTTCATACCTTTGGGGGACACAATCATAGCTCCTCCTCCAGCTCCTTGTCTACTCCTTGAGCCATCAAAGAACAATTGCCATACCTCATTGTCATCTTTATATTCTGGCTTAATTAGGGCAGGAAGAGGATGATTCTCTTCATGTAGACAGTAGACACCTAGCTCAGATTCTTCCATCTCCTTATAGGGGTCAAAAGCATGTCTTTTGTTGGCCCATTCATCTAGAGCCAAGTTTGGGATGCGTCCCACCTTGGTATCTGCTTCACAAGTATTTAGGAGGTCTTCTTGATCAAAAGCTGAGTAGTTGGCATTGATTGGGCTAGGCACATAAGATTCAATATGGTAATCAGTAATGGGCTTAGATCTGATTGTGGCCTTCACCCCATACCTTGTTCTAAAGAGCATATGTGACCAATCAGTAGACAGATAGCCTCCAATTTTGGTAGTGAAGTCCCTGGACAAACACAAAGCAAAATGTGGTGGCAAGTCTATGACTGACACATTCTGCAATACAGTCACATTGGGGCAGGCATGCAAGGTGAGGCTCAGATCCTTGATGATTCCAACAGTTGTCACTGTTGTCCCATCTAATTGTACTACTCCCCTAGAGATGACTTCATATTGGAGACCCAGTTGATCAGCTATTTGCTTGGGCATTACAGAACTACTTGCCCCAGAATCAATCATACAATTGTGCACCAACTTGTCCCCAATAATCAATGAAACATAGAAAGGGGGAGGTCTCAGGTTCTTACCTTGTTGTTCTCCATGGTTCCTCCCAGGTTGAGCTGAATTGGTAAGCACCCTCTCTTGCTGATTAGGGGGTTGATTTGAGCTTGACCAATTTTGTATGGCAGTCTGTAATAGATCCTTCTTCCCTGGAATGGCCAGTGACTCCCACAGTGAAATGTTCACACTTGTCCTCTTCATCTGCTCGATGATATTGAATGAGCTATCCTTTTTTGCCTCTTCCCTAACACATTCTTTTCTTGCACATGGGTTGACACAACCGTGCCTGAGTGGATTTGGGAGGTGGCTTGGATTGGCTCTGCATATTGGGAGTTGCATTTGGAGCACCAGAACCTTGTGGAGTGATGGAAGGTTGAGGGTTACCTGAGTTCAGTGGTTGGCCTTCTCCAATGTTTCTCCTTTTAGACCATGTATTGGCAGCTACACTTTGAGAAGGGGACTGGTTCATCCCACAGAAGTCCTCAGCTTGCCAATTGACAAGCATAGTCTCACCTGGAGATGTCTCTTGCTGAGCTCCTTGCTGTTGATCTCCTTCCTGGCTAGGTTCTTGTGGCACCATACTGGTCTGCACCATCAAGGCCTGATTGAGTGCACCATTAAAGCACATTGATTGGTTATGTGGCTGATTGCATGGAAAGCACCAATCATATTCTTGTGCCATGTTGTTTTGTGCTGGAACCAATGCCCTTGATGTTGAGGTTGTATTTGGATCATAAGACCTGAAAGGTCTAGCAGCTTGAGGCTGTCCTTGGTTTTGACTCTGATTTATAGTTTGAGATGGTGGTCTATTTTGCTTGATATTGAGGTCTAGCCTGATACTGAGTCTGAGGTTGATATGGCCTAGAGCTCTAGGCTTGCTGTCTCTTGATGGTCACCAACTCATTCCCCAGGTTCTGAAGTTGTTTCATGACTTCCTGAAGTTATTTTGAGGTATTAGATGATGAGGTGGAGGCTTCAGCTGAGCTTTGACTCCTGGGAGTAGGTACAAGGGCTAATGTGGGCGTTTGGCTAATATCTGGGCTTCCTAGCTCGAGTATAGAGGCATGGATGGCCTAGGAGTGATTTTTCCAGCCTAGATCAAATGGTTCTCAGCCCCTATGGAAAGGCTATAGGCTGCAGGTAAGGTTGTACCCCCCATTGACTGAATCATCAAAGAAATATCAGAATTTAAAGCCCTAAGAAAGTATAAGAAGGAACCTTCATTAGTGGGATTTACTGCTGTTGGAATCCTATCCCAGGTCCTCTAAAACTTGAGGTTGAAATATGTCAATTGCTCATTAGGAGCTCTTTTGATTGTTGTCAATTGTTCCAACAAGGACAGGTTATCACCTTTCTCTCCAAACTGGTTGTGAAGAGTTGTGCATAAATGGTTCCAATTCTAGATAGAGCCTGCCTCAAGACTCCTAAACCATTGTGAAGCTTTCCCTTTGAGTGAAGAGGTGAGAAAATTGACTGCAATGTCCATCTCATGAATCTCATGGATTGTACAGACATTTGTAATATCTTGGACATGATCACCAGGAGAAGTTTGATTTTCCCCAATGAAATATGGGATACTCTTTAATGCTGCAATAGGAACTAGATTTTGTGCATTCAAGGTGAGTGGAATACTGCCAGTGAAGTTAACATAAGGATTTGGCTGAGCCATCCTGATCAGTCTGAGCACCCCTCTTGATTGAATGAACGGTTGACCGGGAGGAGGTGTTGATAAAGCTCTACTTGGTGGAGATAGAGACCTCTGGGTTCTTCTTTATCTACTCCCTCTATCTGGGGATAAGTCTAGATAGACAAATAATCCCTCCTCTCTGGTTCTTGACCATGTTTGTATTCTTCTCATGAACTTGCTTGGACTACTGAAACCAGTAGATTTGTTTCTTTTGGAGTCGCCAGATGTACAATTTTAAGGCTTCTTAAAATCCAGAATCACAACAAGTGTACATCAATTCCTACTGTAATAAGATGGAGACTTCTTGTCCCACCCGGTGTGCCAAAACTGTTAGTGCAAAATCACAGCACCCCCAAATGAGTTATGGATCTGCTTTTCTAAGGCAAGGTCATTTGGTGTGATTTACATAACATTGAATCTTCCTCAAAGTGTGGGACTTTGTATAATAGGAAGGCTCTCCAGATTAAAGGCTGGTTCCTATTCCTCTGTTTAGGTGCCTGCGTAGAAACTTGCAGAGGGTCTATTCTTAAACCTAATCTAAACTTTACCAAGGAGGCAGGGATAGAAGAAATACAAAAATTAAAACAAAGCTACACTACGAGGTGATGCACCAAAGGAATGATGGACACTTGTTTTGCTGATAGACACAAACCAAATAAAATGCATACAATAATCAAGCACAGATAACCAGATTAATGATGAAAGACCAGATGAGAGAAAAGAAGACAGGAAAGGATCTAGAATCGATCACAAAACATGTTTTATTGCTCTGTAGATTGATACAATACATTAATAAATGACCAAGAGGTGAGAAAGCGTATTATAGTTTTTATGGAAGGTCTGAACTCCACGAGTCCCTTGCTAGAAGGAAAGGGGAGCCTGCAAAAGACAAGAGAATGTCCAACCCTTTACAATGAGTCTTGAGCCTGTATTTATAGATCAGATACAGATGGGAGAAAGAGAGAGAAGTGGGAAAAATAGCTCCAAGCTCAACCACCACTATCTAATGACTCCCATGAAATCTGTCTCAAATCTGTCTTGACTGCACCAAACCATGATTCAACGCCTTGAAAGAGGAGGAAATGGCGGAGCAGATCGAATCTGATCTGGTAGTTGGAAGAAAGAGATCCTGCATTAAAGGCCTGAAGTCATTTCTCCATTTTTCTCCCACCTAACCTCCCAAAAATTAAAGTTTCAGACCTCCATGGTGTAGATGAGGTCGAGATCTTTCCAACAGTGTCAGATTTGCAATATTTCGAGCCCTGAGTCGAAAGATATGCCCCTTCAAAGTTTACATCGAGTTTGTACAAATAGGCAGGAAAACCAGTTTGAAAAATGGGCCCCTTCTTTAATATGGGACACGTGGCAACCAGATTAGGGAAAACTCAGGTTTGCAGGTTCAGAATTTATCTTTTCCCCCTTTCCCACAAGAATCACAAAATCCAGAAAATTCCCACGGCCCCGCTGCTCCACTTGGACACGTGGCACCCTTTGGTTGGCTGGGGAGATGCGCTCCAACTTTTTCCTTTGTGCCCCTTTTTCAAAAGGAAAATTTTCACCTTTTCCTCTGACTCCCCGCTTTGGTTTGACTCGGGTTCAAACACTGACTTTTTCCCTTTGGCAGAGTCGTGGCCCATTTTGAAACTTTTACACTTTTTGGGGTAAGGGGCAAAAAACCAACTTTTCCCCCAGCAACCCGCTTTAGCGCTGCTAGTTTAAGCTTGCCACATGGCACTTTCTTTGCTGCCTACTCAATTTTTATGTTTTTGGCTAAGTCTTTTACTTGGCGGGGCATATTTCTAGACTGGGGACATGCAGCAGTCTGGCGCTCATTTTGAAAAATTTCTCTTTATTCAATCCTTAAATTAGTGCCATTTAGACACTTGGGAGCCTCCACCGACCTGGCCCATGTGTTGACTATTCAACTGACTCTGTCCCTTTTTGAGATGGACATGTGGAGGCACTTGCTCACTTAAAAACCCAATTCAAAATTTTCCTTTGAAGGAGCGTCAAGTTGACACTTGGCATCCTTCGCAGGTCTGTGGACTTTTCAACTGTCTCTCTTATCCTTTTGGACTCTGGGCTACGTGGCGAGCTCGCGCTCATTTGGGTTTCCACCTTTGGACTAACTCTTGGAAATGCGCTAGGTTGACACATGGCACTCTCTGCTTGCACTTTTATACTTAGCCAATTTTGAGGCCCACCCTGTCTGCCTTTGACTCTGTTTGACCATTTGACCCTGTCTCCGTTTCATCCTAGGACACGTGGAGATGAGGTGTTTATTTGAGCCTCTCACTTTTTAGATTCATCTCTGGAGAAGCACCGTTAGGACACGTGGCTCTCTCCGTTGGCTCCTCCATACTTAGTCAAATTTTGGACCTTTCTCGGACTGTTTTCAAGACCAAAAAATTTGAATCCTTCACCATTTTTTCCCCTTCTTGCTCCTGGTTCCTTTGTGGCACTGCCCCTTCTTCTCTAACCCTACAATTCCATTGTTGAGTCTACGTGTAACTTGTAGAATGAATTTAAGACATGAAATGGCTTGACAAAGTCATTTCTTCTTGCACAGGGCCGTTTAATCTTTCTCAACCCCACCATTTCATCATTGAGTCCCTCTATGACCTTTTCACAAGATCTGCAAAATATGGATAACAGTACCATATAGGTTGTAAACATCATCTAGAACCATCTAGATCTCCATTAGGACTCAAGAAGCTCTAAAACACCAAAAAGACCTACTTGTAAAAATAAAAGGTTTAGAGAAAAAAAGACTTGGAACACACTTAGAAATGTTTTCTAGGAGCATCAAAAACCTCCAGAAAGCTATAACAACTTATAACCATCATCTCACACCATGAAGCCACTCAAGAAAAAAACACTACCATGCCCCAAAAACTAGTCTTCAAAGATCAAGCCATAACTTCATCAAATCTCATAAAAAATGCAAGTGTGATATACCAATGGAAATATCATGAACTCAAGGTCATAAAAAAACTCAACTCATGCCACACATATGACTATAGCACCTCTAAAGAATCTTTACAACCATATCACCTAAAATAGCCCAAAAGTACCCCAAAACCAGTCATCCAAAATGTATTTTAACAGACCTTCTAAGGGTAAAAAAATGATCTAAAACCACTCCCATAATTCATCTAAAACCAATTTATTCATCATGTCAAATGCATAACTTGAACACAAACTACAATTTTCTAGAAACTTACATTTTTGGTTGGGGACCACATAGTGTCACAACCTATAAATGCAAATTAGAGAAATATGGAGGAGTCTTATACAAAATTCAGTCATCAAATTTTATCAGAAAATCCATTATGGGCATGTATCATGAAGATCTTTCCAGTCGCTACTTAGCCAGGGATTGAAAGGGTTTTAAAAGTTGTTTACCTTTTTAACGATTGTTCATAAACTTACGAAAATAAAATGATCTAATTCCACTTGTAAAACCTTCTTAGCATAGATCTTAAACTATCCTCAATATATTGGGTCCCCATGAAAAATACACACGTCCCAATGAGCATCAAAAGGGCCAAATTCAACCTTGGTTTCTCACTTCCAAAATTTAGTAGAGGTAAAAATACCATAACTTGAAACAAATTCAACAAAAAGACCTAAAATATGGACCACATCTTCATATCATCATCCCAAAAAATATCCAATGATCACCTTTTCTCAAATACACATAAATTTTGAATCCATCTCATTAGGGAATGCTTAAGGACTAGTATAGGAACATACCTAAAAACTCATTTTTCATGCAAAATGCTCAAAGTACATACCTCAAAATTCACAAACATGCTAGAAAAAACATGTCACAACTTTGACATATCTCAATTTTTCATTTCCAAGCTGAAATCATACATGCACACCTCATTAGGTCACATGGAGTTTGAGAATAGGTCTAATGAAGGCTTAGAAACCATGTCAAACACCTGAACCAACAATGTAAGACACTTGTGAGTGTTTCAACACCTCATCTACATGCATCCAATTTTATCACCAAGCTCACACACCTGTTACATTCCTTACTTCATCATGACATACCATACATGTTGACTAGGCCTTAAGAACAGGAACCTTGAACATGCTTGTTTCACTAAATATGACTTCCTCATCACTGTGGAAAAACTTGCATTCACACTCCATGAAATCACTAAAACATCACCAAATTACTCCATCACCTATACAAGCCATCAAACTAATTCAAGAACATATGCAACATTATGCAATCTCAACAAAATACAATTTGGCATGACACTACTAATCAACCTTCATGTCCCTTAACTCTTTTAACATCAATGACATTCAATGAAAAGTCCTACAACATCCTAATTTTACATCAATGGCAACACAATGGCAACACAATCTCTATCTCCTATCTCGTCGGTAATAAATGTGTAAAATCATATTGCTTCATAATCCACATAATCATGTTAATCATGTCATTACAGATAATTTTTTTTCATCATTTACCTATCACTCTAGGTGTGTAAATCATAATCATTGTTTCATTTAGCCTAATGGTTTTAACTTTCAATTTCATATTTATCATCAAGTATGGTCGTAATCTTTTGATATCTTATCATGATTAAAAACTATATAATGCACTTTAACATAAAGACTCCTTTATCATAATAGTCACTTGTTACTATGTCCCTATAGGTTAGGATGATGTGTATGGTTTCACTAAATTTACATTTTTATGTAATCCAACATGCATCCATTGTTATTTTCACTTTTGTTTATATAATATATAAAACTTATCTCTTATAATTTTATAATCAAGGTCCTTTATAACTACATTATGGTAGACCTAATCCGAACTAATTAGTCTTTTGATTTATCAAGTAAAACCAAAAAAAATCCCAACTTGGTTTCGATTTTATTATATTGCTTTAAAATTTATAACAATTGTCTCGTTTTTAAATTTTATACAATTCAAAATAATATAGGGAGGGAATGTAGCTCAAGATCCCTCCCTTTACATCTATAGTCTTAGTCATTCAACCTTAATTGACCTTATCTTGTTTTAAACACATGTCAATATTATAACAATCAAGTGTATAGGTTTAGATTTAATTTTAAACAAAAAGTTAAGGGAGTCAAGGGAGTCAAAATTGCAATCCCTCACTCCCAACACCCTTCTCATTGTCATGGTGTCATGGTTCATAGTTCAGTCAAGATGTGACCCAAGTTTTATTTACTTTATCTTATTTGGTTTATAAATTTAAATGAAAAATTATATGGGTTTCGAATACCAAACGTTTTAATTGCAATCCCCAAGACTTAACATTAAGTTATATACTTACATGTAGGTGAACAAAGAAATGTAAATAATTTAAACAGATAAAATATGGAATCTGGAAGTGAATTCAATTTCCTTCTTGCTTTGCCTCTAATTTCTCTCTCTCTCTCTCTCTATGGATCAAATCTAGAGGTGTGTAAACTTTGCGAATATTCTTGTTTCTAAACTTTTTGTTAAAACACGTGTCTCTTTTTTTGGTATAATTATGTATCTTCCTATGGTTTGCTACAAACTTATTTTATAAGCCTCATCAAGCTATTCTTAGATTTTACTCCCTTCCTTCTATTATCACACAGATTTAATTCTAACTAAATATTTTTTCATTAGTTGTTTAACTCCATGTTTAATTTGTTTAGATTTCCTGCAATTCTCTAGTTCATCAACTCTTTAATATAAATCTATTTCCTGATTTGGAACTTAGGTTTCTAATTCATGCATCTCTTGTTTGAATTTTCTAAGAAATAGTTTAAATCTCAATCAATTATCATCCACGACCCTCAAATATAAATTTGCACGGATTAATTTATCCTCGTTGAATCCTAAATATATTTATTCATGTCTAATTTTGGCTTGTTTAATTTTCATGTGAGATTTAGTGGTGGTATTCGCTCTACAGGGAGTACACCGATTGATGTCACGTGTGAGGTATCAAAATTATTGTATTTGAGGGATCATGATTGGTGCCAAGCTGCACCAATCGGTGCTCTCACATCTCAACTATATTTTTGTGTTGATGCGTGCTCAAAGATCAGTACACCACTGTGTGATAAGTCGGTGCTCCCTCGACATGAACATATTTTTAAGTTTTTAATCCCGCATGCACATTGGGTGTAGCTGTTTGTTTGTTTATAAATTTGCACATTAATCTTACAATGAATTATACCGCTCATTAAATTGTGCGACTCATTTACTCGTGAGATTAGATAACTTGACAACCTTGGTAAGTGTGGTAACTCGGTCCAACTGGGTGGTAAGGTTCAATGCAGCTATGCAATGATATGGGATCAGTTAACATGTGAGAGCCATGCTATGAAAGTCATCAAAGTATTTGATTTCAAATAAACTCGTCTAAATAAATTATTTGAGCTTGTATACAACACTCAATGTAAGTTAGTTGTTAGAGCTCAAACCAATTTAATAACATTAGGGATTTAATATGACACCCTTTTTAAATGAAACTCTTGATAATTTATTTTTCTTAATAGTATACTTTTGTAACATTATATGACTATATATAACACAACACATAAGAAAACAATGGAAATGTAAGTGTGTTATTTTCGTAAAGTGATAATGTGTTGCTTGGCTAAACGTGCAATGCGACATTGAATTCTTCACCATAGTGGAAATGTGCAACACTGTCTCATTTCCACAATGTGACACATACAAAACAATGATGAATCACAAAAGATAAATATATGACTTCAACTTACGGTTTGACATTTTTTCTCATGCATTGAATCACACATGGCAAATATATCTACCAATACCCATTTTATGCATCTTTCATCCTAACCCTGATAACACCATTTCTCAAAACTTGAGAACACCTGCACATAAGTAGATAATAATACCCAATGCATTAATCATTCAATAATCAATTCAACTGAAATGCACTATAAACAAAATATATGTAAATAATAATCTCAAAACTGTAATATGAATCAAAACATCATCTACTACTAATCAATTACTGATAATACTGTATTCTTCCCAAAAACATATCATAATCATAACTAAAGAAAATCAAAACAGTATAATGTCTCATAATAATAAAAACATAAATATGGGATTTGTGATAGCTATGGGCACTTCTGCCCTAAGTAGTTAGTTCACTTTTGTTGATGTTCCTTTTTTCTCTTACAAGGTATATGACAAGTGGGGAATGTTGGGATTATGTGTTATACTCTTTGTAATATTTTACATTGGAGTTTAATTAATTATAGGTGCACATGATTCCCACTCGATGTGGATTATGTCACATGCATTATGTATTAAGAGCATGCATAGGGAGAATAAAAGGAAAACTAGGAAAAATTAAGTGGCAAGTTTGGAGCATAAATGCAAGCCAAATCAACATGCATAAGGGAAACTAGTTTTGGAGGTTAATTGTTGTTAAGTCACCATGCAATGTAGGAACTAGATAAGTGATGCTTATTTTGGTAATTCATCATGAAATTAAGATGATGAAGCATATTCTTAAACTCTTTATATCAAATGAAATTGTTTTTTAATTTATTATGCATACTAAGGGGCTAAAAAGTATAATTATAGACTATCTTTTCTAGAAACAAGTGTTGCTAATTCTCTTCAATTCTAAGTAGTGGAAAATTCTATATATAAGTGCTTGGCAGTAAAGATCGATATACATTTAATGGGACAATATTCTTAGTATTTGTAAGAAAATGATTATTGGATCGTGTACTTGTTGGTCGTCAAACATGCACCAGCGTCTCGGATCTAGAAGAACCGAGTTGTTTGTGACAACAATGGAACCGTCCCAAAGTTGTGGGACCTTACATGCTTGGGATAGATCTCTGAAGAAGGCCGATTCCTCTATCTAATTCTACTACTACTGCTACACCTAGTGTTGAAAGTGGAAAACTAAGCTAAAAATGCTAAGGGGCTAGGGATAGAAGGATAACATGAAAGGAAACTACACTAAAAGGTGATAACAGCAGAAAAGAGGGAGGAAGACTATCTTTTTTGAGAAAAAATGAAGGTAAATGTGTGGAAGAAGGCTAGGCACATGTAGCATAACTTAAAACATATTTACCAGATCAGTTTCATGGAACACAACTAAATAAGGAGCTGCAAGGGATGTGAAATGGCACAAAAAGCACACAATGTAAAATAAAAGGATAAGAAGAAGGAATGCAAACATGTTAGGATAAAGAATAGTCACAAAACGATGCTTTCTATTACTTCTAGAAATGCACAGAGCTATTACAATGGTGAAAGAGGCCGATATCCACATGTAAGAGCCAGATCTAGAGGTCTGCAACTCAAAATATAGAAAATATGAAGTCCTTAGAAAAAATGCGTAAGGATCCAAAAATGTCCAACATTAATAATGAGCCCAACTCTTACATTTATAGATGAATCCATGGAAGAAGAAGAGAAAGAGGGAAAACCTGAATTTGAAATACAACCACCAACAAGAAGCATTCAATGCCTATAAATCCACCTACAAATCTATCAAATACACTTCCCCAAGTCTGTTTGGCGTGTTGGAGAAGGAAGGAGGGTGAATCATATCAAATTAGGTGGTTGGAGCAATTAGATATACTCATTAATGCCCAAAATGATGTTTTCCCATTTCTCACCTACCAGATCCACCAAGAATTTGAATTTGAATGTTTAGCACTGTAGCCTACGTCAGCAGCTATATGAAAAGTCCAAGCATGTGTCGATTAGAGCTCTATAGAAAAATATATGACTGCCATAAGTTTTTCAGGGTTGTCATCTGGCACATGTAAAACATGTGGTGTGCATGCGTTGATTGGTTGAAAGGACGACCAACTATGTAAATTCTTTTTATTGTTTCTGCTATGTGTTACTTGTTGATTTGTTGCAAGGATCCGACGTCCTGCTGGCGTGCTTTGACTGGTTATGCATGGCACACTCAAGCATGTCAGAGGATGACCTGGCACATAAAGGCATAAGGAGGGTGAAAAGATATGCACATGGAAGAAAAGGGCGTGAGAAGAAGGCAAAAGGATGGCGCGCACGACGTACATGGGGAAATGAGGAAAACTGGTGAGCAAAAAATGCATGGGCAAGGCACAACTATTACAAAGATGTGTGGGGCGCATGAGAAGGCTAGGGACTTAACTGATTGAAGAAAGTGCAAGGCACACGTGCAGGGTGAATAACTGCTAGGAAGAAGGTGAATGCACATAAGATGCGTGCAAGGGAGGAGTGGAACAAAGAGGAAAGGAAAATGAAAGGGGAGAAGGGGAAGCGTAGGGGAAATGTAACCAAGGGAATGTGCCAAGTGAACTTGAGCATGCACAACCTTACAATGAAGAGCTCAGAGCCATAAAATGTATACAAGTTATCCAAATAACTAGGAGAGTTATTTGGATAACAGTTTTGGTGACTTTTGGGGCCATCTACCTGCTAGATGAAGGAGATCAATAGCCTAGAGCATCCATTGGGCATGGAGTCTACTATGTAATCATGAAATTATGATTTGTAACTTTGAAGAACTTCCCCTGAAGTCACTTGAAGGATCATTTCTTGACTCTATTATGAATCCTATAAGCTATTGGAAATTGCTGGAATAAAATCAGCATCTTGGAAGCAAAATAAGAATGCGCGTAGGGAGCACATGAGAAGAAATAACTATGTACAAAAAAACAATGTGCATGCATCACACTTAGAGGAATTGAAACTACTCTAGTACATACAAAATGATGCACCAAACTCAATGGAAGGGTTTGAGATAGATCCCATTTATTGGGATTTACAGCGCCTCCATCAAGATGAGTTAACTCAAAAGAGTTAGCCTCTTTACACAAACTGATGATGTATGGGCCACTCCAAAGTGCATCAAAATTTGAATGATGCCCTGGTTTAGCTTTTGTCAGCATCCCATTTTAAGACTAAGTCCCAAAATTTGAAAGCTTGAGGCCTAGCCTTTTTGTCAAACCATTTATTTGTTACTTGATGACGATGTTCTAGCTTGATCATGTCAATTTCTTAACTCTTTAAGATTAACCAGTTATGCCATTCTAATTTCTCTCTGGTATGCACCTTCGAATTCCAGCTATTGGGAAAGCACCAATGAGTTCAACTTCTAGCATCAAAGGAAGGGTAGTATCCTTTTTCCATAGACAAGCTTGTAAGGTAAAGTTCCTATTACTTTTTTAATTGTGATTCTATCTACCCATATTGCGCACAAGACCTTTGTATGCCACTATCTTTAGCTGATATTCATTATGCACTTCATGATCCTAATCAAGTTCTTATTTTTTGACTCTGCAAGACCATTGCCTTGGGGGTAAGAGTTGGAAGAAGTATTCAGATAGATGCCCAGATTTAGAGCCCAATCAGTGATTTTTGTACCAAGGAAGGATTTTGCATTATCAGAGATAATGGTTTGAGGAATGCCAAACCTTGTGACTATGCCCTCGAGAAATTCAAGGATGACTGACTCGGTTGATTCTTTGAGCATGACAACTTCTATCTATCTGGTGAAGTAGTTTGTAGCAGTCAGCACCCACTTGTGTCCAATGCTTGAAGGTGGATTGATCATGCCTATGAAATTGAGACCCCATTTCAAAAAAGGATGATCCACTTGGATTGGTTAGAGGGGAAGCACTGCCAATCTCTTCTTTCCTGCAAAGAAAGTGCATTCCTTACAATTTGTGACCCACTTGTGTGTATCTATAAACAGGGTAGGCCAAAAGATTCCTACCATTATGATCTTCATTATTGTAGTTTTGGCATAGAAGTGTCCACCAGAGAATCCATCGTGAAATTCTGCCAACAATTTTTCAGTCTGCACGCCATTGATACACCTTAACAACATGCCATTATGCTTTTTCTTGAAGAAAATTCCATCAATAAAAAACATAATGGATAAATTGTAACCTCAGATGTCTTCTCTTTGCCTTGTTCAAACCAGGAGGGTATATGCCCTCAGAAAGGAATGTGATCATGTCCTTCATCCAGTCACGTGCACCAGGATCTATATTCTGCTCAAGTTCTATGCATGGGAGACCTTCATCTAGAAATAATGAAGTCTCAAATTCATTCTACACATCCTCAGCAATCTTCTTGTAGAGCACACTTCCTCTTACCAGTTTTGTGGCTTTGATAGTCACATCATATTCCATGATTTTGGTCACCCATCATGCTCTTTTTTCACTGATCTCTTCTCCCATGATGAAGTCTCTAATAGAGGAGTGGGAGAGTAACACCTTGATATGATTTGTGATAATCATACTTTTGAATTTTTTGAGTGCACACATGATGGCAAAGACCTGCTTCTCCATGTGACTCTATCTTAATTCATAATCCTTCAACGTTTAGATGAAGAAATCTATTGGTTGTTCTAGCCCTTGTTCATTTTCTTTTGTTAGGACAACAACAATACTCATCATATCAATGCCATAAGCATAAAGGATGAAATCCTTTGAGTAATCCAGGTTGATGAGTGTTGACGCGCAAGTAATTTCTTGCTTGATTTTGTTGAAGCTTTCTCTTCCTTCTGTTGTCCATCTGAAGGTTATGTCCTTCTTGAGCATCAGGGTGATGGGTTGAACTAGTCCTGTAAAGTTAGGGATAAAACACCTAACAAAATTGATCTTACAAGGAAGGATTGTAATGCATTTTTTGTGTGCCAGGAAGGGAAAGAGCTAGGATGGTTGAAACATGCTCAGGATCAATTGTGATGCCATCCTTTGAAACCACATGGCCCAAGATCTTGTCCCTGTGCGCCACTGCAAAATTACACTTCTTGGGGTTAAGAGACACCCCATACTTTCTACATATCTCAAAGACTTTCTCTAGGTGCGCCATATGATCCATGCTCTACTTTGAGAAGATTGTTATGTCATCAAGGTAAACCAAGATGAACTCATTGATGTAGCCTTTGAAGGAAATATCCATGGCACGTTGAAATGTAGCACCTGCGTTTGATAGACCAAAGGGCATATTTTGATACACATATGTTCCCCACTTGGTTATAAACATTATTTTGAATTGATCCTCTTCCTTGACCAGGATCTGATTGAAACCTGAATACCCATCTAGCATTAAGAATCTTTGTGCGCTAACCATAGTTTGCATAATTTGCTGCATTGAAGGTAAAGGATAATGATCTTTTAGAGATGCTTTGTTCAAATATCTAAAATCCATATAGAGTCTAATTTCACCGTTCTTCTTGTGCATTGGAGCTAGATTCGTAACCCAAGTAGATTACTTAATGGTAAAAATAATTTTTTCCTCAATAATTTTGGATAACTCCTTTCTCATGAGGGGCTCTATCTTTGGATTGACTGGTTATTGTTTTTGTCTGATGGGTTTGATACTATGATCAAGGTCAATGGAGTGTTGAGAAACACTTGGATCAAAGCTTTTAAGGTCTTCATACTCTCATGAGAAGATATAAATGTATTTATTATAGAGAGAGATGAAGGTATGTTTTTCTTCGTGTGCGTAAGATTTATTGAGAAATAACTCTTTCCCATGCACAATAGTGATTAGGGAGCAATATTCTTGCATGGTGCACATGTAATTTTTTTCACCCTTGAACTCATCATCAGGGATAAACATTTTCTCTAAGGTGACCAACCCTTTAGGCAAATTATTTGACTTCAGTTGAATCACTTGGTCACCATAGCTATCATGCAAGTCAACTTGCATGCTTGATGAGAACTCAACTTCATTTTGGATGAACTGGATGATCTGCACATCACTGTCAAACACTTGCCAACTGGTATTGTTGTCTGGAATGGATGGTTTGATAACCATTTTAATGTGCTGAGTGTTTCCTTTGACAAATTCCTCAGCAGGAGAGAACTGTGAACCAAGTGCAACCATTTGCTCAGCTTCCTTGTTCTTTTTGCATGGCACCACCTACAGATTTAGAGCATCAAATCTCTTAAGGAGGTCTGAAACTCTATGTTTAAAAGATTTGAGAAGCTTAATATTTTCCTGGAACTTTTTGGTAACCTTTTGGATAACCAATTCTGTATCCCCAAATATCTGCATCGCCTTAATCTTCTTCTTTTCAACAATAAGTAGACCATGCACCAATGCCTCATACTTTGACACATTGTTAGAACATGTAAACTGAAACCTATGCACAAAGAAGAATTTATCATCCTTGGGAGAAATGAGAACAACCCCTTCTCCCACGCTGTTTCTGCTTCTAGAAACATCAAAGTATAACTTCCATAGACTAGGTTAAACTTGGTCTTTCTTGAGTGTGCTTGGCAACACAACTTCTTCTTCAAGAATGCAGTAAGTATCAAGCCCAGTTTCGTAAGCTTCCAACTCTTCGACATATGGGTCAAATTTATGGTGCCTCTTTGCCCACTCATTAAGTATATAGATCAGGAATAGAAGGTGGAGGAGGATTCTCTTCAGGAATTGAAGCTTGTTCTTGGATTATAATTTTGGCTTGGATAGGGGATGGGACATATGACTCTACATGATAGGAAAATATTGGTTCAAATTGTATGGTAAACCCGGAACCATACCTTGACTTGAGTAACATATGAGACCAATAAGAAGACAAGTAACCACACACTTTTGTAGTAAATTCTCTTGATAGACATAGGGAAAACAAAGGAGGTAAGTCAATGATAGATACATATTGAGTTATGGTGAAGCTTGGACACGCATGAAGGGTCAACTAAAGATCCTTGATGATTCCTAAGGTAGTAACAACTGAACCATAAAGTTATAGGAATCCTTCTGTCAAGGGGTTATACTTGAGACCTAAGACATTAGTTCTTTTCTGAGGCACGACAAAAGTACTAGCACTTGAGTCTATAATGCAATTATGCACTAGGTGTTTTCCTATGATCAAAGACATATAGAAGGGTGGAGTTTTAAAAAATTTACTTACTTTCTTCTCCTCTTCTTGGTAGATGTTGATAGAAGCGCACGACTTATGTATATCTAGATCAGTGCGTGAGAGTTATCCTAGAGCCTCATGTAATAGGTTGCACTGAGATGGAATGGTTAGGGCATCCCACATTGTGACATTTATATTTGTCTTCTTCATTTGGTCCACAATGCTGAATGGAAGACCCCCTGAATTGTGCATTTGGGGCACAATGACATCCTTTCTTGACTGCTCAGGCATAAAAACATGAGCTTTAGCCAAAGATGAGGCTTGACCTACCAAAGGAGGGGCACATGTCACTTCTGAAGGAGATTTACACACTAACTCTTGTGGAGGGACTTGAGTGATTTTACTACTGGATGCCTTGGCTGCATATTTATACTTTTGAAGGTTAGCTTGTGTTGCTGGAATTGTGACTTGCGTGTCAGACTCGAGAATTCTCTTCTTGTACCTTGTGTTATCTTTAACTTGGACACGTAGTCTGTTTATATCATATGATACTTGGTTGATTGCACATAAGTACTCAACGCCAAAGAACATCAGATTTGAGTTAGGAAGAACTTCTAACCTTTCTTGGTTATCTGCTTCAGGAGCACTTGTTGAAGGATCACATGTTGAAGCATTCTAGATCATATAGGCTTGGGCATGCACATCATTGGCACAATGATATTTACTGTGAGGCATGTTGCAAGGGAATCACCACTCTGAGTCATGCACTTGACTTGTACTGGGTGTTAGAAGATGGTGCGGGAGGAACAACTTGCAATTGCAGATGCACACTAGCATGTCATCTATCATTCTACTGGTTGGGCATGTATCTTTGGTTTCCATATTGATTCCGCCAAGGCTGATTGCTTTGGGTATGCAACTATTTAAAACTACCTCTATAGGCTTGCACCTATTTCTTTTCTAATGATATGAATTTATTTGACAAATGTCTAATCAGGTTCTTCAACTCTTCATATTCCTTATGCCGCGCTGGAGAGTAGGATGTTGATGAAATAGGTTGCACACTTTACTCAGGAGTAGGAATAGGGGCCAAATAAGGCTAGGGTGCTTGCAATATTTTTGGGAATAAGTGCATATGAGGTCTAGGATCTATCTTTACCACTTGAATAAGACTATTTTCTACCCTTACTGCAATATTATATATAGCTGGTAAAATTCCTACATCCTATGGATTGAATCATGACTAAGATATTGTTGTTCAACGCCTTTAGATAATATAGAAAAGCATGTTTGGCTATAGGTCTTACCATAAGATGGATTCTATCCCAAGTCTTATGAAATATGATGTTGAAATCAGTCATCTGCGCATTGGACGCCCTCCTTGTCGTTGTCAATTTCTCAACCAAAGATAGGTGATCTAACTTATCTTCAAAATAATTACAAAGAGCTATTCCCATCTCATCACAGGTGGTAATAGATCCAAGTCTCAAGCCTTGGTACCATTGAATTACTTTACCTTTGAAAGAGGATGCAAGTAGCCTAACTGCTACATCATCATGTGTGATCAACTAGAGTGAACATACATTTGATATATCCTGTATATGCTCCTGAGGGGTGACTTGATTCTCATCAGTAAAGTATGGAATACTTTTGAGTGCACCATTTGGATTATCATATTACATGACAAGAATCAGGGGACTTAGTCCTGTGAAGTTAGCAAAGTTCCTTAGTGGAGGTGGCGGCTGATGTGCTACTGCAGGGTGCTCTAGTTGTCTTCTGTGAGGAGGAGTTGAATGGGCGAGGTGCGCTGGAGATGGAGATGCATGCGTGGGATTTCTAGAATGAACTCTTCTCTAGGATAGCTAGAGGTACTCAAAAGAATCTTCAGCTGTTGCACTTCTTCTTGTATGCACTCTTCTCATGAAAGGCATTCAAGGCTGCTAAAATAGATATTTACAAAAGTTGGGAGTTTCCAAATGTGTTGAAATGAGCCTCTAAAGGTTGAAATACTAAGTCCACACACCAGAACTTAGCAATATGAAATTTAATATTTCATTATTGCTCCCATCGGGTGTTCCATAACTGTTGGTCGTCAAACCTGCAACCACGTCTTGGATTTGGAAGAACTAAGTTGTTTGTGACAACAATGGAACCGTTCCCAAGTTATGGGTCCTTGCACGCTTGGGACGGATCTCCGGAGAAGGCCGATTCCTCTATCTAAGTTTGTTGCTACTGCTACACCTAGTGCTGAAAGGTAAAACTATACTAATAATACTAAGGGACCAGGGATAGAAGGATAACATGAAAGGAAACTACACTAAAAGGTGATAACACCAGAAAAGAGGGATGAACATTGTTTGTTTTGAGCGAAAATGAAGGGAAATGTGTGAAAAAAGGATAGGCACGTGTAACACAATTTAAAATGTATTTACCAGGTTAGTTTCTTGGAACACAACTAGATAAGGAGCTGTAAGGGACGTGAAATGGCACAACACGCACACAATGCAAAGAAAAGGTAAGAAGAACGAATGCAAAAATGTCAAGAAAAAGAATAGTCACAAAATGATGCTTTTATTACTTCCATAAATGCACAGAGTTGTTACAATGGTGAAAGAGGCCGATATCCACATGCAAAAGCCAAATCTAGAGGCCAGTAACTCAAAATACAGAAAATGTGAAGTTCTTAGTAAGGTGCATAAGGATCAAAAATGTTCAACATTAATAATGAGCTTGTTGGCGAGAAAATTTTTCAGGTGGACAAACTTGTGGATTTCTTGCCAATGCTTTTGAAATCTAAGTCCCTCTACTTAACCAATGCAACTTCCGTATGTGCATGCGCGAGAGAATGTGGATTTTTGTGGTGGCATTTCTATCGGGGATCTAATACGGGCACTCCACTGACCCTACGACAATGCTAGAAATCTATTTCTAGGGAAGATTTTATCTAAAAAGAGGGAAAAGGGAGTGAGAAATGAGATAGGGGAACTAATGTTACAAGTAGGAAATTAGATTCCTGCACAGACTAGTTAGAAACTTCAACACATGCATTTATGATAAGAAACAACCCTGCAAATGGAAACAAGATGAGATAAGATTGCGAACTCATAATTTCTAAAATATCCTCATCAAAAAGGCTATAAAATCCTTCTTCTTGTATTGATGCTTAAACAAAAGTTGTAGATAGTGTAGGGATAGAAGAAATTTGAGAGTGGAGGAAAGTAGAAGAAAATGGCTATCTCCTTTGCTTTCTCTAGGTACAATGCACTCTTGAGTTTACAAGATCAATCATTAACCCCTTGAAATGGGAATGAGTTTAAAATTTATAGAATGAGAGGTGACTTATTGTCTACCCCCCAATGGATTTTCATATGTCCTCACACATCTTAAAACTTTTCAACTTCCTAGGAAACTTTTAAGTCCCTTTTTATAACATAAAGGTGACTTATTACATTATGAACATTAAGACATGAAAAAGTGCAACCCCAACACAAAATTCAAACATTTGAGAAGAGAGAGAAATTTGGGGGAAAGAGGAGAGAGAAATAGAGGGAAGAAGAAGAGGAGATGTTGTTCCTGATGAAGTCCGTTGATCCTCATAGATAGAAAGTGCCAAATATAGTGAAACTCTGAATCTTTGAACTCCTTACATAATGTGAAACTCCTTCCAATTAGCTCACAAATGCCCACCAAAAATATTTTCATCGGTAGGGGTAGAATGCTGAAAAAAAAATCAGTCCTCCATATCCCTAAAAAATAGGGGCTTCATGGCGCAAAAACTAGTTCATGTGAAACTAGATTTTTCAACGATCATTCCCTCTAATTTTTGAATGATTTCACCCGTTAGATCTTTAGAAATTTTAAAATTTATTCAAAGAGTGCAAAATGATGATAAAAAAATGCAGCCCTCCAATCCCTAAAAAATAGAGACTTCATGGCGTGAAAACTAGTTCGCGTGAAACTAGATTTTCGACGATCGTTTCCTCTAATTTTTAGGTGATTTCGCCCACCGGAACCTTGAGAAGTGGAGAGGTAGCTCACTGATTTTTTCCACTACTGTGTTATGGCAGCCATTAATGAAACTTGAAATTTTCAGGTCTAGTTTTTGTCTCCGTTCAGAATGAAATCAACTCCATTGAGATAGGGTTTTCATTATGGTGCTTCACGTGAAATTTCTCTTCAATCCAGAGACCGGTTTGATGGGAAATCAAGATTTTTCCTTCGTAGAGCCGGAAAGAGGATTTCTTCACTGTGAGAATTCCTTTCTGAAAATTAGAGGTTTGAATATGATTTTTTAATTTCCTTCAAGAGAGAAGAACTCAATAACAAATGGTTTGTCAATTTGTGCTTCAGTTTGGAAGATTTCTTCAAATTTCGATTTCATGGCAATGAGGATTTACTCTGTTCTTCATTTATTCTTCTTATCTCAATGAATTATTCTTACAAGACATGTGTGCCATCATGGAGTGAAGGATAATGTGCTGTAATGGAGCTGGTTCAAGCTTTGGCGATGGTGGAGTGGTGGATTGGTGTTCTCTGCAGTTTTCTTCTAGTAATGGAGAAGCAACAAAAAGCAACTAACAGTTAGAATTTTTTTCAAATTTTTAGGTTGGAGTTGGGAATAATTTTTCATTTTTGATGTCCCTAACCTTAGGGACATCAAATTCCATGGTGGTCAAGAGAACGATACGTGGTGGCGATCCGATGGCAGAGAATGAATGCTCCAAAATCAGCTTTAAAGCACCGAGGGGCTGGAAACTGGTCATATGGGTGACCAAAACACTCTCCTAGAGGGATGGGAACCTTTTTTCATGTTTTATGTCCCTCACCTCAGGGACACAAGGGACATCAGCTTCCACGGTGGACCTAGAGCTGACATGTGGTGCTTGATCCAACGACAGGGAATGGATGTTCCAAAAATGCACCTTTGGGCTGAAAGTCAGTCACGTGAGTGACCAAAAGACTCCCCTTAGGGGCTGAGAACCTTTTACCATGTTTTATGTCCCTAACCTCAGGGAAATGAGGGACATCAGTTTCCACAGTGGTCCTAGAGCTGACACGTGGCGTTTGATTCGACGGTAAGGAATGGATCCTCCAAAAATGCACCTGGGGGCTAAACTGTCAAGTCTAGAGGTCACATGAGGGTCCCAGAGATCACATGGGGGATGAGAGGGATTTAAGGGGGTGAGGAAAAATTTTCCAATCTTTATTTCCTTGACCTTGAGGGATGTCAGGGACACAAAATCCCACCAGGCTCCTAGAACTGACACGTGTCCTCCCAAAATTTGGCTAAGTCCTGAACTTGTGACAGTGATAACTTGAGCTCTCGATGGACTTTTTCAAAAAAAATTTATATGATCATGACTTTAAATGGAATTTTAAATCCAATGGTGGGGGTATCATGTCTTTATTCTTCCATTTTATCCCTAAAACATCAGAGTTTTGATTTGGTACTCCACTTATGCCTGAGAAAACTTGCCTGCAGACCTAATGCGCCAAAGTGTTGTGAAAATAAGATTTCACCATAATGTAGGGATTGGAATTATATTTCTAGAAATGTTTTATTTTAGTTCTAACTCCATCCGAAGCTCCCATAATCTTCTTTTGAAGCCCAACAACTGTTTTAGGCTTGTGAACCCTGTTTTCACTCAGACTGCTTCAAGTATTTCAAAACTTCGCTAAACCTTCCAAAATAATTTCGATGATGTTCTAATGTCTTCAATTCACCTCCATGTTGAATTTTTCCCTTCCATTCTGCTCTAGGGGCTTGATCTAGTCCTAGGAAGGCCAATGATAGCCATTCCCATTATTGCCTGTAGTTTGCAAATGAACTCTTGAAATCACCTAGGGGGAATGAATGGACTTTCATAAATCACCTAGGTGATGATATACCATTATTCGGGAGGTCACTTGGACTTAATGGAAAAAGTTGGGGTACCTTGGAATAATAGAACTTGAAAAATGACACTAGGGTATAGTTGTCATGCTCAGAAATTGTCAATTTCCATGTTGCACATTTACATGACAACATAGCCCAACTCTTACATTTATAGATGAATCCATGGAAGAAGAAGAGAAGAAGGAGGGAAAATCCAAATTTGAAATACAACCACCAACAAGAAGAATTTAATACCTGTAAATCTATCAAATATGTTTCCCTAAGTTTGTTTGGCATGTTTGAAGAAGGAAGGAGGGCGAATTATATCAAATCAGGTGGCTAGAGCAATTAAATCTGCTCATCAATGTCCAAAATTTCATTTTTTCCTTTCTCACCTACAAGATCCGTGAAGAATTTGAATTTTAATGTCTAGCATTATAGCCTACATCAATAGCTATCTGACAAGTCTAAGCGCTTCGATCAGAGCTATGTAACAAAAGATACAGCTACCATAATTTTTTCAGAGTCAATAGTGCATGCAAAACATGTGGCACACATTGATTGGCTGAAAGGAAGACCAACTATACAACTGTTTTTGTTGTTTCTTCCACGTGTTACTCATTGACTTGTTACAAGGATCCGACACCTTGCTGGCGCGCTTTGATTGGTTGTGTGTGCAAACTCAAGCATGTCATAATGAGGTGGCATAGAATGATATAGAGGAGGGCACAAAGGTATGCATGTGGAAGAAAATGGCATGGGAAGAAGGTAGAAGGAATGCACACACAATGCACGTGGGGAAATAAGGCAAAATAGAATGCATGGTCAAAGAACAAATATTACAAAGATGTGTGGGGCACGCGAGAAGGCCAGGGACTTGGCCAATTGAAACAAGTACAAGGCGCACACGTATGGTGAAAAATTGCTTAGGAAGAAGGTGAATGTGCATAAGATGCGCACAAGGGAGCAGTGGAACAAAGAGGAAAGGAAAATGAAAGGGGAAAAGGGGAAGTGTGCGGGGAAATGTAACCAAGGGAATGTGTCAAGCAAATCTTGAGCATGCACAGCCATACAACGAAGACTCAGAGTCAGAAAGTGTATATAAGTTATCTAAATAACTAGGAGAGTTATTTAGATAACAATACTTTCTAACTATCTTAATTAGGAGTGTGAGGATTGGATATTTTATCATTTTTATTGTAACTCCAATTTTTTGATTATTGAATAATATAATTGAGTGCTCCTTTGGTGGTTGGGGTTTTACTGAAAGGATTTTTCTAAGGTATATGTTGTGTCGTATGTGAGTTATAAGAAATTTTAAGTTTTTGTAGGTTACTTACATGCTTATTATTCTTACTAAATTTGAGAGATATAAGTTTTTTTTTAACTTCTTTCCTCTAAAGATTAAGTAGGAAAGTTGTTCTACATTTTTCTAGCTTCCTTTCAGTTGGTTTGATCTATTTTCAACCTTTTGACTGTGTTTTCTTGTCTCTACACTTTGGGGTTCTATCTTTATAACCTTGCAATCTAATGTGTTGAAGCTAAATTGACCTCTCATTTAAAGCCTATAAAAACTCAAATAAAAAGAAATAGTGAAATTTCCTATCCTTTCAACCTAGTCTAACCTCTCACACCCTTAAGATGCAAGAATATTTCACTACATACTTGGAAAAATCATGTTTGAATCAAGATGGATGTAGTTCTCCCAAGAGAGGTGAAGAGGTTCATTCATTGATCATACATGATATGAAATTAAGAAAAAAATATGCAAATTATAATGGTTCTTCTTTTTTCCTTTGGCACTTGGCAACATGCACCTTTGAAATCTTACACTTCAAATTTTACTTTGTGGATGGATTTTAGAATACTCTGATAATGATCTCCAAGGTGGTGATTGGATATAATAGGATGATAATGACCTTAAAGGTCATCCGTATATATAGGTGACTCTTTATTAGTTTCCTACGCAATCCATACCACGAATCAAGATTATGACGATCTAATGAGCAGAGTTTGACAAAATTGGTGAAAGATATTAATTTTGGTTGTTAATTGTGTCATGGGGGTCATAATTTAAAGATTTATAAAAAGATAAATGTTTATATAGGATTAATCTTGTTCCCACATAGCCTAGAAATGATCATAAATGAAAAGAAATAGAAAATAAAAATGACAAAGGTGATATAAGTATAACTTAAAGGGAGGTGTAGATACTCAAATTTGGTAATTCTACTCTTTGACCATGTTGATTTTGACATTGCTCTCTTTCTCAAACAAGTGCATTTTTCCCATTCTAATCTAGTACATCTCTTGGTCTCTTATCTATCTTGCATAGTCATACATACTAATATATTGATAGTTTCTAAGAATCAAATGCATGAAATCCATTAAGAAACTTTGTTGGTTAGCTTCCAAAATTCACACTTCAAATTTTCTCTCTTGGTTCAAAAACACACAATATGGGAAAGAACATCCATATGTTCCTGACCCTAGTGTAAAATTTTCCCCTTGCTCAATTCTCTTTGATCATGAAATTTTATTTGTACATTATTCTTTGGGTCATTTACTCCTTTTCATTCATCATTTGCAACTTAAATCACCTTCGAAAGCATATATAAGCAAGTGAAAATAACCTCATTTAGAACCAAACACTTTTATGGAATCATATTGCAAAATATAGCAACAAAAGGCATCAGTTTGGATAATATTTTCTCATACACCCTTTCAACGTAGTGCTTGGTTTACAAATAAACCTATTTAACATATTGAATCAGTTTATATATGATTTTCTCATATGCCCTTTAGGCATAGTGCTTGGTTTTACAAATAAACCTATTAAGCATATTGAGATTTCCCCTCCTAATTGTAATCATTGTAACCTCATGGCCTCATATCCTATGCCTATCGATGTTGATCCATCAATCCTCGATATTGCTCATGTAGTCCATGTTGTCACTTTGAAATGCACCCTACATAATTGATAAAATGGAAATAGTCCTAGGTTTTTTCGTGACTTGTATGTTGGAGAAAGTCTCTAGAGAGGGATGGTTCCCCTAGTGTAACACCTAAGACCAATTATACTCCTAAAACTACTCTACTTTGTTGAATCAACAAGGAAAAGGGAGAAGGAATTAAGAGAAAAAATGAAAAGATGGTGATACACCAGAAATTTTAAGGATCTTAGACTCATTTAAACCACATAGATGGACCATGGGAACCATGCACACCATACACAACTTACAAATCGATATGTCAATGCAAAAGTGTATTA
Source organism: Taxus chinensis (assembly GCA_019776745.2). Taxonomy (NCBI): domain Eukaryota; kingdom Viridiplantae; phylum Streptophyta; class Pinopsida; order Cupressales; family Taxaceae; genus Taxus; species Taxus chinensis. Next base: position 283,195,865 of record CM034150.1, on the reverse strand, counting down.
GAGAAGGGTTTGAAGTTATGACATAATAAAGAAGGGAAATAAATGGCTCTGAAAGGGTAATTTAATAAGCTCCACAACAAAATCTTGTACATGTGTTGTTAAACACAATCTATGACTTAAAAAATTAACATACAATTCCATAAAGGCATGGAGATTAGATTGAAAATAAGGTATAAAAAATTATCATGAGATAAAATCATCTTAGAAACATGATACTGCATAATAAATAGGTTATAAGAAGGTAAAAACAGATCCTTTATTGATCCAAGAGGTGAAACCAATAAAAAAGTTACTCATAATCCCTATTCTTCTAATCAGAATGCCAAATTACTCCATAATGACGAATACAAGGTGCATAGATTATTTTTACAATGAATTCCATGGATTTTTATAGAGAATTTACAAAGAGAAGGAGAGGAAAATCATAGACATGCAAGTCTAGTCTTCCAAAAATATAAAAGCATGTGATGTTTGCATGTAGATGATGCTCCTCTACTCCAAACTTAGCTCTTCTTGCTTGAAATAGGCAGATTTGTGCATGGGGAAGAGTATTTGTGCCTAAATAAGAAAGGCTACACTTGGAAAGTGATTGTGCATGCCCATAAATAGAAAATGACATCCCCTTGCATGAACCTGTTGTTTTTATACTTTTGTGCATGATAAGAAAGAGTTATAATTGCTTGAAAATTGCTAATATTAGCCATTACATGATAAAAATGGAGTCTTGTTGCATAATATTTCTAATTTTAACCTCTAGATGCTCCAACTTTGCAAATTGGATGAAGAAATTGGCTAAAAATTGCTTGTTTGGATGTTTATGTGTTGGTTTGTGCTTTTTGGTTAGGCTTGTTGACAATCCAAAGTATCGGAGGAATGACAAAACAATTCCCTATGTTCCCTCAAACACCGAATTAACTACTTTTGGTTTTGGGCACTGTTTGGGTGGAAAATCGAAGCACAGGTAGAGTGACAGAACATTCTATATGTTCCTAACTTACCTGACTTAATCGATATGAGCGAACTGAGAACTATGAGAACTCAATAATTATTCCATATGTTCTCGTCTTACCCGAATTAACTGTGTAGACACAAAATCATGCACATGCTACTATTTTACTATACCACCAAGTATGTTGTTATATATATAGATATTGCATAAGAAAAGTATTCACTAGTAACACACTTCCTAGTCCGCTTACTTGCTTTAGTTATTTCTATTGTTTTTATCTCTTGCATATGTCATTTCAACACCTAGTTTTAGTCTGATGACAGGGATCCCTATTTGTCAGTCTTTACACATTTTTCGTCAGTTGTGTCTGGACAACAGAGCCTAGGTCTAAATACTAGCGCCCAGGTGCTCCTCTCCAACATGAGCATTTTTGTCCTCTTTATTCTTGTTCACATTTTTGGTTTTCTTACTCCTATCCCGAGGTCCTATTCAACATGTCATGTCAGTAGTGTCAAAATTCAAGAAAGATATCCCTATATAAACACAACATACATAACATTATAATGTCAAGAAATTATAAGGGCAAAATATTATCTACATACTATCAAAGGGGCTGCATTTTTGGGATAATTACTCTACATACACTGCATAGGAAGGGGAAGTGCTGAATTTTGTCCCACATATCTTCATTTTTTATATCTTTAGCCCAATATATTGGCGTCATTGTTGCAAGGAAAAACTAGGAGCACTATTGCACACATAAGCACATAGAACTACGTGGAGTCTGAGATGTAGTGCAACGCTCGTTCATAAGCTCATCCTTCAGATGACTGATGAGGTTAGTCTGACATCACATATTGCATTTTTTATTCCAATTTGATGTGTTCTTGAGCTTGTGCAGGTAGCTAGGGTTTTTGTTGCATATAACAAGTACCTCAGCGATCTAAGTGTGACATACAGGTGATAAAAAACGAACAAGTGAAAATCCCTAGCAACAAAAAAGAAATCAATATTCGAGATTTTGTGCAATCTCCAATGCCTAGGAGAGGTCTCTAGCGCCCCAAGTGCCCTTGCCCCTTCTCAGGAACCCGTGTCTCGGTCCATTTACAACTTCCAAAGTTTATATCGAGCATTTTCGACAATCTTCTCATCCTATTCATTAGTTTCTCCAGTTCAAAATCACTTCGAGATAAGTGAAAATCATATAAGTGCCTCACCTCTCTCATTTTATTTACATAGTTAAATATTTAGATTTTTTAGCATCTGTATTTCTTGTATATTTTTGTAGTGACTCTACAATTATATTTAATATTCATATTATATTAAATCATTTTGTGAACACGACTCTTAAAATTCCTTACCCTAGGATCTGCAATACCCTCATGGCTAAAAAATAGATCTTCTTCTCATAGGAAAACTTTGCATCATGTTAGTGTCAACCCTATCTATGATGATGCTGCTAAATCTAAACTTAACACTCTTTATTACAATGCTTAATTTGATGATAATGTTCAAATAATGCTTGATGCTAATGAATACAAAGTTCCTACTAGTTTCCACAACTATACTCTATGCATTATTTCCAAAGACAAAATTTTTTAGATGCAAACCTTGTTTTTCAATAGTTACTAAGGTTAATCCACCTTCTTATAGCTCCGTGCAGACCTTGATGATGCTCTTTTTGATTATATGTATGGTCTTGATTATGTTACTATAGATAAAAATAATTTTACTTCCAATGATGTAAATGTATATGTGCATGATGATATTTCTAATGATAGCCAAGATGAATGTAAAGATATCTATCATGTTGCTTCTATTTTTGCAAATATTTCTAATGAATGCATAGTTAATACTCCTCTTGATGAAAAAAATGTATGCAAAACTTTATCTAATACTAATGTTGGTTACATTTTTTATCATGGCCATATTAGTGAGAATGTTACTTCCCTTAAGACAACTGAATGTGATTTTTCCACTCCACTTTCTTCTACTTCTGAGATTGTTTCCAATAGCATTCATGATGATTCTCCTTCTATTAAGTCCTTTCCCACCATTTCTTATAATGTTATTCCAACTATTTTTGTCAATATTTGATGTTCTCCTTCTCATATTCTATCTCTTTCTTCTTATTCCTCCACTATCATTCATTCTGATTCTACCACCCCTTCAATTATTTCTTTTGATTCTCCTATCGAGGTTCCATGTTCTTCTCAACATCTTTCCTCTTCTACTCTTATAGCCTACTCATGTAGATTCTTTTATACCTACTACTACACCTCCTCCCATTTCTTCTAAATCTTCATCTAGCATTCCTATATAGTCTTACTCTTCTTCTCACAACCCTATGATTACTCAAAATGGAAAACTTCAGTGTCTTCATGTTCCTCTCACTTCTTCTACGATTCCCTCACATGATATTTTATCACTCATGCATGTTGTTGGCCAACTGCAATCTCAAGTTCAATATCTCACTCTTGAAAGAAAATTCTTCTATGTTTCTATTGATTATAATTCTATTCATGACAATCCTATTCCAAAGAAAATTCACAATTCAACTTTTCCTAAGGATTTTACCATGCCTACCTTTTCATGTTTTAATGGCTCTAGAAATCCGTATTTGCATCTTAAGCATTATCTTCTAGCTATAGATTCTCATTCTAATGATTGATTGTTACCAATTTTTTTTTGACATAGTCTTGTCGATGATGCTCTTCAATGGTACAACCAATTTCCTTTTGGATCTATTAGTACATGTTGTGAAATGGAAGATGCTTTGCTTAGAAGTTTTATACTTAAAAATGGTCCTAGAGTTACGCATGATCGACTACCTAGCTTGTATAAAGGAAAGAAAGAGCCTATTCTAGATTATATTTTATGTTTCAATTTTTGCATACATCAATTACTATTTCAGCCTATTGATCTAGAAAATCAATTTATCTTTTGTTGTGTCTTGATTCCTACATTAAAAGAGAGATTACAATATGATACATGTTAATCATTTACACTTCTATGTTATAAAGTCATTGATTTAGAATAGGATTTAATTGTTGAACATATTATAAAATCCTATTCTAGTTATTCTACTACTTCATCATCTTCTCCTGCTTCCCCTCTTCCACTTTTCAAGTGGCCACCACGGTCTCCATTTCCTCCACCTCGTAAGTGTGTTCCATCCCCTACACCACATAAGTGTCCTCCATATCCCCTACCATGCCAGACTCCACCTAAGTATCTTCGATCTCCTACTCACAAGCCATTACATTTCTAACATGTTGTTAAGCCTCATGATGTTCTATGTGCTTTTCTTGATAAGTGCTTAATTATCTTAACCTATAATCACCATCCTCCTCCTCATCGCTTGCATCGATAACTTGATCGTCGATATTATAATTTCCATTGCATCAATGACCATAGTAAAAATGACTATTGTGCCCTTCATGAAAAATTACAACAATTAGAGGACAAGGGTGTCATTGTCTTTGGATTTTGCTCTCGTGAGCGCTATCTTTCTCCAATTCCACATAAGCGTGCTTCCGCTTTGGTTCACTTGTCTCCTCCACCCACTTTTAAGGTTTTCACGCGTCCATATCCTAAGATCTTTATCCATCTATTCCCTCCACCTCACGCATCTATTACCGCATCATATCATATGCCCCACATTATTACTACTTCACATTGTCTTCATAAGCTATCAACATCTTTGCTTCCTACCACTACATCTCCTATCATTGAAACCATTTCATCTGACATTCATTTTGGCTCCTACACTCATGTTGGTACCACTTCACATGCTTCGACCACCCCTTGTAGGCCTCTACATATTTGGTAGGTGATTTCCTTATAATCACCTCATCACTCGATGACACACTCATGTTTTGAGGCTCTTACTTGAATGTTGATGGATTTGTTACAATATGTACCTCACTCCATCTTCATGCTCTATGCTTCGTTGATTTATCTATCTAGTGTGAACTATCAAACCATTTCCCTATGACGCACTCGTGTTCTATGGTTCATTATCAACTATTGAGGGGTCTTATATAAACGAACCTCCTTTTCCTCACACATACACTGGGGAGAATTTCTATTCCTCCCCCCTCTTCATCATAATCACGCATACGTACATACATTATTTTCATCCTACAAAAAGCAAAAAATTAATCTTCTACTCTTTCATATCATCTCATTCACATTGTTCTTATTCATTACATACATCATGTACATATTTTACTATTTAATGCATCCTCCCCATTTGCATCCATACACACAAATCTAACTTTAAAATATTACAACATCATCATATATTTCAAATCAACATAATTATTCACACAATACCAATCGCCCATCATCATTAACACAATGAAAATCAAACAACAAAAACCAACATATGAAAAACAATCATCACATCATATATCAATGAATATCAACACAACACAAAAATATCAATCATTTGTGTGTGTGTGTGTGTGTGTGTGTGTGTGTGTGTGTGTGTATTGTCAAAAATCATAGTTACAAAAATATGATCCCTGGGGGGAAAGCCCACATACATCATCTATATTTGTCATGTGTCATCATCACTGTCACTATCTATGATCATGGGATCTTCAGAACTAGATGTTTCACCATTCAATATATGTCGTTGATCGTGGCCCCTGTATCTCTCCACCTATCTACCCAATATAGAAAACTCAATTGACTAATCCACAAAGAAACCCTGTAGCTCTACATACTTTGTGAATACATCCTGTGCTAGGGATCATCCTCCTACAGCCTCCCTAGTTCACTGAGTCTCTGCCTGTGCATCATCACACTCAGTCAATAGTATGATACATGTAGCCACCACTATCACCACTATCACAAACAAACGGGCATGCTCTCCTGTAATAGAATCTACTCGCTCTAATATCCCACCTACAATAAGTACATTTGGTAGTACATTCTGTGCCAATATGCAGATCAATGAATCTACGATCAAAGACTAATAGGTATCACCTACAGCCATACAAAATCACATTATATAGCACACACAATAGGCTTTCTTGCCGCATCCATAATAATTAGAAATAGTAACATCCATCGATGAGATGCCCACTAATCTCTATAAGTCTAGGTACATCCTGCATCATCTACTTGTATTTGCCCTACGACCGCATCAAACTCATCTGGAACAAGTGACACTAGTTGTGCTACCTCAGTGCTCTAGTGCCTCTCACCCATACTTATGGCTCTAGGGGCACATCCTAAGCCATACCAAACTGTATCAACACACACTCTTCCCGAAACAACTCAGCTACCCCTGGGAATTGGTCCTCCAACCACATAGTACGTCGAATGCACCGTAGCTCTACTCCATCCTCTAGCCATCCACCATAGTCTCGATATGGCCTCCATATGATGGCCCTTGGGCCCATACAATCAAGCATAGATATATGAGTGTTGGTATCCAACCTCCTACTCAAGGTACTAACCCATCTTGATGTAAATATCTCAGGCTTAGCCCACTCATCCCGCAACCCACCAAGTGGCCTCAATATAGAAATATGCTCATATGTCTATACATGTAGTAATGTGGTGGCTCTAAGTCCACCACCATTTTCCTCTTGTGTGAATCTATATAGGTCTATGTATAAATGGGCTAGCACACACCTTACCCATGCATATCTAGACCCATCCTCCTCTATATGGAGACAAATATCATGCATCTTATGGAAAATTCCAACTCCACAACCCTTTACCACCAGGGATGAAGCTATAATAACTACAATAAAATTTTACAATCACGGAACACCTAACCTCAGTATAACATCTAGGCTAATATGGGTTTATGTCTATACCCATGTGCCTGTAAAGTACCATGTACCTGACCTCATCTTCCTTTGAGCATCCATTGTGACCATCACCTAAATTCTCCCACCCACAATTGGTAATCACAATATGTAATATACATCCTCTAGGGTCATACTCATCTCGCCAACGGGAAACCTAAAAGTACAAGTATTTACACACCAATGCTCGCACAATGCGGTAATCATAGGCATATTATGGGGTACCTCCACCAATCTCGCTATGTACCGCATGGTGACATGGTTTAGTATATCCCACTCAACATCAAATAATCCCAAAGTCAACAATGTGCTAAAATGTTGACCCCGGTGGAAATATCTCGAGTGGATATCTCTTTGCATAACACAAACAACAGAAAAATCCTGACATTAGTACCTCATACACATGTAAAAAAATCATTCAAGCTACTAACAGTCATCACAATTATTACATTTCACATTCCACTATCAAAACAATCTCCTCGGTCACCAGCATCCAAGAGCTGGACGCAGGCTCCTATGAGCAGGTCACTAGTGCCTGGAACTGGTTGCTGACGTCTCAAAGGATGTCAATGCCTTGGCCA